>BQMZ01000030.1:0-218121 GCA_036984285.1 Chlamydomonas sp. KOR1 | reverse complement strand
AGAGCCAGTCAGGTCAGCCAGTCAGGTGGGGTGGGAGGGCACAATGGTGGTCGAGTGTGGTGTGTGGCAATTGCAGGCCGATGCACGACGATGTCGTAAGCCATGGGGACCGCCTGGGTCTACAGCATGGCACCCTGGGCGCGCTCAGCCTGGAGGCACACAGTTGCTGGTCCTACATGTTGTACAATATGCACCGACGGCCCGCTCTGACACCTCTCATGCGGAATTACTGCACATTACGGTATGTATCCAGGGCGACCCCATTCCCGGGCCACAGCTCCCCCGCATGCATGCACTTGATTCACACGGCTGCCCCTGTCAACCTGCTTGCTTTTTTCTTGCTTGCTTGTTACTGCCTAAGGCTTATTCGCCTACTCCCGCACCGCATCCACAACACGGCTGCCCCTACCCTGATGCCCGCCGCCGCCGCCCTGCACTTGCACAGCATCCCGGCTCTCCGCAGCGGTCAAACTCCCTCCCCACACCCCCTTACTACACACTGATACAACAACGCGCGCCTCACCCGTATGCTGGCCGCCGCCGCCCTCCACTTGCACAGCACCTCGGCCTTCTCGCAGCCCTCACGCAGCGCCGCCATGAAGTTGACCAGGCGGTGCCGCGCAGCCACCAGCCGCACGCGCTGGTCCACCAGCCGGGACTGCAGAGGATCAACATCAGCATGATTGAGAGCCTTCAGTAGTACAGAAACCGCGGGAGGCATGTTGTGGTCCTGGTCACGAAGGTCCGCAGGTGCCGCGCCGCCATCTGCACACACCTTGCCTTGAGGACCCTTTCCGGGCCTCCCTGCTGTGAGCCAGGTCTGCGGAGCGGTGTAGCAGTGCAAAACCCTTATAACCGACAACAGTCACACGCGCAGGATGCCATCGGCGCCCCCTGACGCCTTGAACGGTTTCTTCGCGTTTACACGTACCCCCAGGATACCATAGGCTTGGGGCTGGTAGTGCTGCGGGACGCTTAAAAATATGCCAGTGTAAGAGGCTCGCGGCGGTCCGCCCAGCCTCGTTCCCCTCTGCCCGGCCTCCTGCCCGGCCCTCTAACCCACACCTGCAGCGCGGCCTTTTCCCGGGTCACGTCGTCCCGCGCCCTCTCCGCGGCGTGCAGGGCCTCCAGGGGCACCATCTTGACAGCACGCTTGGTGGGGGAGCCGGTGCTGGGGGCGGGGGAGCGGGGAGGGGAGGGGGATGAAGGAGTATTCTCTCGTGCTCATGCCGTGCCCCCGCGACGGCGCAGTGCTGCCGCTGGAGCAGGACACACGTGTGTGGGTTACCACCGCAGTCTCACCGCAGTCCGGTGCCCACCGCCTCCAGCGCCTGGATGGCCAGGTCCTTGGCGCGCAGCTGGCCGCGAAGCGTCAGCACCTCGCCCTGCGGCCGGTGTAGGAACACGAGTCTAGGGGTTCGGCAGTGGCATGGCGACCCCATACTCCAAGCAGGCTGGCGAGCGGCCGTCCTCGATGTCAATTCGCGAGCAGAATACCCACAAAGCAAGCACCGGCGCTCCCACCTGCAACGCCACCACGTCCACCGTCTCCTCCCTGCCTGCCGCCAGGTAGTGCTGCACGCAGCGGAGCATCTCCTGCAGGGGGGCCGGGTGTGCGTGTGTGAATGCGGGGTGGTGGTCTGAGCAGTGGCCAGCCTTGTGTTGGATACATGCTTGAAGTCATACATACGCACTGCGGCCGTGTGTGCAGGGGAGTGCAAAAGGAAGGTGGCCTGAGCAGCGGCCAGCCTTGTTTGGTATACAAACTCGTACGCACTGCCACCAACCATAGTGATCCGGACAATGGCCCATGGCCTCCTTACACACAGCCTTGGGCCTGGAACAACATGCCCCACACACACCACCCAACCCCGCCCACGCACCTCCACCGCCGGGCCCATGGTCTGCACGTCTGGGATGATGTCTGTGAGCCGCTCCACCATCTCCGCCACCTCCCCGGGTGCGCCCGCCAGCACCTCACGGAAGCGGGCCAGCGCCGCGGCGCGGTCCGCCAGCAGCGCCTCCGTCGCCAGCACGCGGGAGCGGGTGGCTGGCGCGTCCACCTGCCTGCGAAGGTGCGGATCAGGGCAAAACATACAAACGTCACGATGAGGATAGTCATGTATCGGTATAGTGCAGCGCGCTGCCGCTGCCCCACCTGTCTCCCAGCGTGATAGCCACATCCATCATGGCATTACCCCCCCCTCCCACATCGACACGTGGCTCATTACATGCTTTCTTCTCCGCTCTGCCGTCGCCCCACCTGTCCCCGACTGTGAGCGCGAGCTCCATCATGGCGTTGGCGCCCTCCCGCAGCGCCACGTGGCTCACCACATGTTCCTCGTAATGGCCCGCCCCCCCCCCTCTCTCTGCTGTTGCCCCACCTGTCCCCGAGCGTGAGCGCGAGCTCCATCATGGCGTTGGCCCCCTCCCGCAGCGCCACATGTGCCGCCGCGTAGCCCGGGTCCCCGCCCAGCAGCGGCGGGGCGGTGGCCGCCAGATCCAGGGTGGCACGGTGCAGCGTGTCCTCGCGGGTCTGCGGGATTGACGGTACACGAGCACACGTGACGTTTCTCTTGCTTACTACTCCCATGTGTACATGAATGCGGCTGTTGCACTCCCACCCCTTCAATGTTCGCACCCCTCCGCGCACAGCCGCAGCTCCTCCGTAAGCCGCAGGCGCACGTCACGCTGGACTCCAAGGCAGGAGCAGAAAGCCCAGTTCCGGGCGAATTGAATGTCAAAACCCACCTTGAGCTCCTCCCTCAGCCCCAGCCGCACGTCAGGCTCCAGCCGGCCGTCCTCCGCCGCCGCCACCTCCGTCAGCAGACCGCCCCAGCCCTGGAGGATAGGGAGGATGTGAGGGTGGGGGTGAGACGGGGTGCGACTCATCGCGTGGAGTGTGGCGTGCTTGCAAGCACTGCGTCGGCAGGTGATACCCCGTCCTCAAGCCTGTTTTCCCTCCGACTTAGCCAGCTTCCAGGTTAGCGGCATCACCCAAACAAGTCCCAGCAACAACAATCCCCGATGCGGGCCTGAGGAGCTCATGAGCCTTACACATGGCCAACAACAGCATCTCTTTCTAAAGCCCTTGGATGGAATCTCGTGTGCATTACCCCACCGCACCTTGAGCAGGTCCGCGGCGGACCGCATGGCGCTCTCGGCCGCCAGCACCCGCGCCTCCAGCGACACCGCGTGGACCTGGCGAGGGACGCACGGGTGAGAGAGGGCGCATTTTTGGGGGTAAAGATACGTCACAACACATAGAACCGGTGGACAAAAGCCCACAGACCCGCGCCTCCAGCAACACGGCGTGGACCTGGGTTATATATGGGCGCGTGGCAGGTTGGCACTTGCAATGCGAAGGGATATTCAACACTGGAAGGTCACGGCTGTGTCTTCGCGTGCTGTGTGCCTTTTGGTTGCCGGAGCTGCGCCTCCTCGGCACTGCGTGCTTGGCCAGGAGTACCACTACCAGGCGCGCCCCCATACCCCTCAGGGTGAGGATAGACTCAACAGTGGTGCTGTGACCCACCCGCTTCAGGGTGAGCTCTTTGAGTTTGTCAATTCTTGCGCACAATGCTTGTTACCAGTTACCATGACCCATGCTTGGTGCCATACGGTAGCCCACCTGCTTGAGCGCGAGCTCGTCGTGAGTGGCCCTTCCATTGTGCAGATTGTCTATGCGGGATCGGGACAAGGGCGCTGGTGCCATGGCACCCACCTGCTTGAGGGTAAGCTCGTCGCGTGTGGCCAGCAAGCAGCTCTCCGTCTTGGACAGCTTGTCCTGTGGGGGGGGGGGTAGAAGGGGGGTTCGGTGGGGCGAGAAGTGGGGCCAGCGTTAGGGTTCGGTCAGCAAGGGGAGCTGGTAGTGGGGTAAGGTGGTGTAGTAACACACGCTGATAACCCTGCCCCAAGCGGGGCAGCAGCTTGCGTGTCTCGGCTTGGCGCAACCGTACAACGCGTCGCCCTTACGCAACAGCAGTTTCGGTCGTACCCGCCGCTCCCGCCGCACCCGTAGCGCTGGCAGCTGCCGTGCCAGCTACTCTGTATCATTCGCAGACGTCGTGCCTGTGTGTACTGACTGCGTGAGCTCAGTCCCGAAAGTACAGGGGATGTCCTCTGTGCGCATCCACACACCTGTAGCGCCGGCAGCTGCCGCGCCAGCTCCTCCGCCGCGAAGGGCCGCACGCCCAGCAGCTCGCCCGCCTCGGCCACAGCCACGCGCAGACCCTCGGCCAGCGCGCGGCACTCGGCGAGCTGCGCGCGGATAGCCTGGCATGGGCAAACAGCACACGAAGCTCCGGGGCTTACAGTACTGCGTATGGGGCCCGAGGGCGGGGGCCAGGATAATGGAACTTTGTCTGCCTGCGCGCGGCACTCGGCCAGCTGCGCGCGGATGGCCTGTCAGCAAGGGACACGCGCGGGGCGCAGCGGTTCTGATTGCAACAAAAGCGCACAGCTTCTGCAATACGACCCGCGTGCATTCTCAGGAGGGCCCTGTGGCCTGCTCCCAGGCTTGCCTGTTGGTTTCCAATGAGTGCACCCCCATACCCTAGCACCCCCTTACCCCAGCACCCCCTTGCCCTAGAACCATGACATTAGGGGGCCACGCGTCGCACCACGTGAACAGGCCCCAGACCATGTCCCAAAGGCCGCACCAGGACTTCAGGATCTTGGGCGCTTTGTGCATCTGATTGTCACCAACATGCCACCTTCCTGACGCACCTGCACCGGCCCCGGCCGCGCCGCGATGGCCGCCCCCAGCGCCCCCAGCCCGAATCCCTTGTCGGCAAGGATGACCCGCACGGCAGTGGACTGCGCCTCCAGCTGGGAGGTGGCGGGCGCCGTGGCGGAGGGCGGCACGTGGGGGGGCTTTTCCGCAGGCACCAGCTGCGCACGGACAGAACGGAGGGAGCAAGGGCGGAGAGGTAAGGAGTAACCGTACAAGCCGCTGTGGCCGCACGCTATCTACATTATTTGTTGTTACCCCTGCACCAGCTAACCCCCGCCCGGGCCTGGGCAACCCGAGTCTTCACACACACACACACCGTCGTTGTCCTGCGGGGTATGGCTATGAGTGACTTTTTCCTACTTGTATGCTTGTCAGGGATTCTATATATCCCATTCCCGCACCGCATCCGCAACACACCGTCGTTGTCCTGCGTCAGCCGCCAGCCGCCAGCCGTCAGCCGTTCCGAGCATCCCTACTCCCCAACTCCTTTGCCCATCTCTGCATCTCTTCCCATCCTTACCCGTCCATCTTTATCTAGCGCCAGCACGGGCCCCAGCGCGCTCTCTGCCGCCATCCGCTGCAGCTCCGCCGCCAGCTCGGCATTGACGCGGTGCTGCGCGTCGCGCGCCTCGCGGGCCTCGCGCAGCTGGCGCTCCAGGGAGCCACACTCCTCGGCCATGCGCCTGGGGGGCGGGAGGGGTATGCGCAAAGCGGCAAAATGAGTTTCATTCATTATACTCCTGGCTTTGGGCGTGTTGGCGCTCCAGAGAGTCGCGCCTGGTGAGGAAGGGGTAGACGGTACCACGCCAAGTGGCGAAACGAGTTCAAGCACAGTGGGTGGGGTAAAGCGCGTCGACAGTTCCTTGCCAAGTGGAGGCTCGATCATGTGCAGCCGACCCCGCTGTGCCCCCTGCTGCTCTTGCCCAACACATCCCTCCTCATGTCTCTCCTTCCTGTCTCACCGGATGTGGCCCTGCTGCTGCGCCACCACTGCGTGTCCTGCTCACCGTGTATGTCCCTGGTGCCCCATGTATGCCCCGGCTGCCCCATGCATACTCCACTTGGCTCCGTTCCTCTCCATTACTCACCTGATGTGCCCCTGCTGCTGCGCCACCACTGCGTCTGCTGCCGCCAGGCGCTCCGCCAGGTCGGTGGCGTTGGTGAGTGCCAGGTCCAGCTCCGAGGACAGGCGGGCGGTGGCCTGGGGTATGGGGGGTGGCACAGGGTTGGATCGCATGTTGCTCTATGTGTATCATATACAGACTGGGCCAGTGCAGGTGGGTGCGCTCCAGGTCCAGCTCCGAGGACAGGCGGGCGGTTGCCTGGGAAAGCCAAGAGAATAGCCGGTGGGCAAAAGGTGCAATGCTTATGTACGGCGAAAAAGTGTGGGTGAGCGCCAGGTCAAACTCCGAGCGCAGCACGACACTGGCCTTAGCAAAAGCGGAACGAAAAGGCATCGGTGCTGCGTGCGGTGCTGCAAACATGCCGAGAGGAATGGCCTGTGGCAACCAAGTGCTCCCACAGCAGTGATAGGGCAGGCGGAGACTGGCGGCGCCGTGGCCCGCAGCTCATCACCTGCAGGAACTGGCCCTCCTCTTCGCTGTCGCGCGCAGCGCTGGTGATGGCCTGCGGGGGGAGGGGGCCAGGCAGCAGCAGCAGCAGCGCCGTGCCTACGTCAGCATATGGACAACACTATCACCCCATGAGGCAACAGTTAGACGACAACATTCTTCAAGTAGTGCATCCGCTTTGCAGCCTTGCGCCTTGGCATCTGCACAGGGGTTTTAAATTCAACACGCAAGCGGCAGGTGGGAGGGCATGGCTGCGAGACATGAAAGGGTGTGCGGCAGTGCAGGTGGACCCCCGCAATCCTCGCTCCCCAGCAGCAACAGGCAGCTGCTCACGTCAATAATGGCCTCCCGCATGGTGGCCTGCACCGCCTGGCGCTTGAGCCGCGTCTCCGCTGCAGCCAGCTTGGCCATGACCCCCTCCAGGGACCCGCGCAGCTCGTCCCTGCAATATAATACGCAATTCTTGACAGCAACACGAAGTAGAACTACAGGCATTGATGGTGTTATGTCCTGGCTATGACGGCCTCCAGGGAGCCGCGCGGCTCGTCCCTGGATGTAGACAGCCATGGCCGGATGCGTAAAGGGCGGTTTTTTTTTGCCAGACCAGCAGCATGCATGAGCCGCGCGCTTTCTGTGCAACGTACAAAAACGGGGCCGGTAGTGTTGGCTGGATGGCCTCGGGCGGAAGAGGGGCCCGCCCCGCCAGCTGTGTCAGCTTGGCACACCCGGTCACCATGTGGCAAAGCCGCCACCAGCCACACACCGGCCACGTGCATCCACTGACAGCACATGTGGCAGGGGAGCCCCTGCTTCACAGCTCCAGCAGTCAACAAAGGCCGCGTGCGGTGACGTCTGTCGTAGAACCCACACCCACCTTGCTGCCACGAGGGAGTCGTTGCTGCTCTGCACGCTGTCCAGCCGCTCGCGCATGCGCTGCACCTCGGCGGCGCCCATGCGGGCAGCCTGGGTGTAAGAAGTAGGGAGGGCAGCGACCCACGGGTGACTACGACAATGTTTCGGTGACGAGGCATCCATGCAAACCCATGCGCAGCAGCACGACGGCTCCCGTTTGGGCAGCGTGAGGCTACATAGCGAGGTCAGCGGCGTACGACGAGGATCCGCTCATAACAGTGTGGCAAAACTTCTCCACCCGTCATGCAACAGCCTTATGCGCTCAGTCCTTGAGCCCATCTGGACACGACCGCATTACGGTATGCCATACAGCTCCCGCTACGCCTAGGATGGCCATGGCAGCGGCCACCATTGTGTGATGGGCATGCACAATAGAAGCCCCACCTTGAGGTCGCTCAGCTCTGCGTGGTAACGCTCCCGCAGCCCCGCCAGCTGCGCGTACAGATCCGAAACCGTCTCGGAGCGCGCCGCCGCCTGTGCCTCCGCCGCCGCCGCCCGCTCGCCCGTGGCGCGAGCAATGGCCTCAAGCCGCTCCACCTCCTCCTGCGAGTGCGGAGCGAGCAAAAAAAGTTTACAAGTGTAGCATCACCGTCACTCCGCGGATGGCGCCTGTACCCGTTGCATCTGTAAATGGTGTCAACCTGAACTGTGGCTCTGACGCCGATCCGCCTTCAAGGCGCATCAAGCCGCACCCGTAGAACCACTCAGGGAACCGAGGGCAGTGTCGATGTCGAATTTGTGCATGCAGGCCGGCTGTGGGGCGCGCCCTGGTTGTGCATGCAGTGTCGAACCCCTTCTGTCCGGACCTGTTTTACCAAGGGCGTCTGCCCTGCTTCGGCTTAGCAAGGAACCCAGGTGTAAGCGCGTTGCAGCTTGGAACTCGCCCCGTTGCCCCCCACCCGATCCCTACCCACCTGCAGCCGAGCTGCGTTGCGCTTGTGGTGCAAACTCTCGGACGTCGCCTCCGCAACCTGCACGGGGCGGAACCACAGTGCGTCACAAGCAGCACACATGCGGTCGGCCGTGTGGTCATCCACGCACGGATTGCTGCCCTCTTGTGCCTTCCTGCACTCGCTGAAGCGCCACCAGCGCCGCAGCAGACCAAGCCACCTGGCGCCATGAACACGCGTTGATCCACGTCCCCCTCCCGTACCTCCAACACCAGCCGCTTACACACGCCCAAAGCCCACCCACCTCCCTGTCCCGCTGCGCCAGGCTGTCCAGCAACTGCTGCTGCTGCGCCTGCAGCGCCACGTGCTGCTCACGCAGTGCATCCAGCTCCAGCTTCGAGGCGCGAGCCTCCTCCTGTGGGGGTCAAGAAGCAAGAAAACAGAAAAAGCAGTGGCAGCACGCGACGTACCGGTATGGTTCCGGGTCCTGGACACAGGAGTGCAGGTACAAGCCGTGCAGCCTGCCGGACTTGAGGCGAACGTTGTAAGCAATGCGCCATGGCCCAGTTGCCAGCCCCGCCAACCCACCCCGCCGCCGCTTGACCTCCTCCTGGTGCATCACGGTGGCGGCGCTTCGGACGGGCGTTGGCAAATCAGCACCATGGCAAATAGACCGCCCCGCTTACCCACATGCCGCCCCGTTAACCCACCTGCCGCCGCTTGACCTCCTCCTGGTGCATCACGGTGGCGGTACGGGCCTGCTCTGCGTGGGTCCTGCGGAGGGCAGATGCAAGGGCTTGGTGGTACAGCGGAGCATAAGGGAGTCCGCACGTTCTCATGGATGCGGGCTGCATGTCTGCGGCTGGGGCGTGGCACGGCGCTCGTACCTCTGCGCACTTCCTACACTAAGTCCCTGGTCCATAGCTGTGCCTCCCAACAGACACAGAGTGACTGAATAGACTCTCTTCATAGAGCCATAGCGCCGCCTCCGGCCCCTCCTGCTGCCGGAACCGAGCCGACTCCAACGAGTAGCCCATCTGCCTGAGCCACCTTGTCCCCCGCCACCACCACTACCACTCGGACATTTTTTGCCACCACACCTTGCTGCAGCAGCCCCTCAACTGCCTCAAGCCCCCTGTGCGCTGCTGGCCGCGAGGCGCCCCTCGAGCCTCCGCCGCCCCCAGCAAACAGGTACGCCGCGTGTACTGCCTGTCCTATCACCAAGCATCCGAAGCATGACCCTGACTCCTTCACCAGCTGACGCGACAACGGACCGGGACTGCCCCCAGCTCCCCAATGCCCCATATTCACTCCTGCCTTACCGCGAGGCCCCCTCCGCCGCTTCAAGGGCTTTGAACAGCTCATCTGCCTGCGCCCGCAGCTGATCGTTGTGCACAAGCGCCGTACGGTGGTCGGAGGTCACCCTAGCCAGGGCCTGGCACGTCTCATCCAGCCTGCGGCGGTGCGGCGGGGAGATGCGGCGCGATGTGGGTTAGGAACGTTGGATAGCTTTGTAGGTTCCAGGCTGACCAGGAGTAATGGAAACTTGAAGCTGCGAGGTGTGATGCTGCATTTGCACGATGAGCCCTTGGGATTGCTGCGCACCAACCGGGCCAGGGTATAGGGACACGGAGAGGCAATGGACGAGGTGCCCTCAGCGCCCCACCCCACCTCTCCTGCGTCCGCTGAAGCTGCTTCTGCAGCCTTCCCGTTGCCTCCTCCTCCTGAGCAACCTCTTCCAAGATGCCCTGCAGCTCCCGGCGGAAGTTCGCCTGGGGGCAGCGCGACACAGCAAGCTGGGGGGAAGCTGGGAAAGCGGCGCGCGGGCTGACCGCCAGGAGGCTGGGGAGAACCCGCGCCGAAGGGGGCTCATTTCCTCAGTGTAGCCTCCTAGCTTGAGCCACGGCATACCTTCAAAGCCGCTTGCCGCCATTTGAAAAATGTGGTTGCCGCGGACAGAAGGTCGCGCTGGTCCACGCTCTCGTCGGCTAAATGCAGCTGTTCTTGTAGAGCTATCGGAAGCGACATGATGTGCTGTGATCAACGTAACATCATTTGGAATAGTTTCTGTTCCGCAGGCTTTGCGAGGAATAGTCGGTCTTCAGAATTGAAAGTCAAACAGTGCGGTCCTACCCTTTACTGTCATGTAGTCATATGTGGTGCGTTCTGCCTTTTTACATTTGCATTTTAGTGAGCAAGGCGAGGAGTCAAAGGGTGACTCAGGGCCGTACCTATGCAGGGGAGACCAGGGGAGCCGATGGCACGTGTGTCGAGGTGTGCACAGCAATGCAGTCAAGAGCGCTTTCAAGCCACCATCAGTACCTGACTCGCCTCGTTGAATACTGTGCAATGACTGGAGCTTCCTGACAAACGTAGTAAGGATAAGCCGGGTCGACTTCTGAGTCTGGTTCGTGGCATCACTTAACCTTTCAAAACGTAATTCACCCTCAACTAGACCAATTCATTGTCGAGATATGGCAGCTAGGGAGGAAGACGGTAGCGACGCGGTGTCGGTTGAGGCTTTCTTCGCCGACACACCCATATCGGGTGCAGAGGTCGCTGAGCAGGTGGCAGACTTCGTATCGCGGTTCTCGAAAACCTCTGTGCCGGTTGTGGTCGTCACGTCGGGCGGGACAACGGTGCCACTTGAGCGGCGATGCGTCCGCTTCATCGACAATTTCAGCGCGGGGACGCGAGGAGCGCTGTCCACGGAGCGCTTCCTTGAGGTGTGAGGGCTTTTCACACAATGTGCTCACGTACGCACGCTCTGTTGGCCCCCATGTGGCACACCCCTACCGCTGAACCACCCCTTGTCCCTTGATACCACGAGACCAGCGCTGCCCCATGACCGCACGCAGCATAGCGCATACCATGACTACGCGTGCAATCGCATTGTGATCTACGCTTTCGCACGCCTTGCGTTGTAGACCCCGACCCACATGCGTGGGGCGGCAATCCACCCCAACACCCATTGTGTGACCCATCTCCGCATCACATCGTTCAACACCCAAGCCAATCAGACTGGTTCTTCACGCCCTTCCCCTAACGGCGGCATCTCCTCCCGCCCATGCCCCCTGCTTTCCGGCAGGCCGGCTACGCGGTCATCTTCCTTACTCGCACCGGCTCCCTGCAGCCCTTCGCACACATGCTGCCAGCAGCAGACCCACCAGAGCTTGTCGACACGGTGGCGTGCCTAGCAAACGATTCAGCAGGTGAGTCCAATTTCAGTAAGCAATGAACAAAGATCTGCAGTATCTGAGCTGCTGCTGCTTTCTGTCCTGCTGCCTGGCCCAGCATGCCATGTCAGGAGCTGTAAGGGTACGGCAATGCCCATAAAGGAACCAGCCGCCCTCGCTGCAAGGTGCGAGGTACCTGCCGTACAACGCGTACGACGGTATCACCTGCATGCCAGCATGCAAAATGCTACGCGCACCAGCACTCTGATGCACTTCCTGAACCGGTCACCCATCCCCCCATTTGTCGTGCAGCGGCGGATGGCGGCGGCGCGGCCCCTCCTCCCACGGTTCGCATCCGGCCGCAGCACGAGGAGGCGGTGGCACGTGTGTTGGCGGCGCGGCGGCGGTGCCGCGAGGCGGGCACCCTGCTGACGATCAAGTACGAGACCATCTTCCAGTACCTGGTGGTGAGCAGCAAGGGGGCAGAACTATGCAAAGGTCTGAAGCATGCCGATATGGAAGAGGCGGGCTTGACGACGGCTTGCGGACCATAAGGCACGAGGCCACCGTCCGGCACCTGGCGTTCAGAAGTGAGTGCATTCTACAAGCTAACGGTATATCAATTCATCAATTCATGTAAGGAAACGGCATCGACGTGTGCGGTGCAGAGTGCACACCCGCCGGCCCCTTAAGCCACACCCCGCTGCAGTACCCTCCACATGTAGTGACACCCCATGCGTGGCATGGACTTCCGTATAACTGCCTGACCACCCCTACCCTACCGCAGTACCTTCGCACGGTGGCCGAGGCGCTGCGGCCTCTTGGCCCTCGCGCCATGTTCTACCTGGCAGCGGCCGTCAGCGACTTCTACATTCCCTGGGGCCAGCTGGTGGGTGGCTTGGCTGGTATAGGGTCCGGTTTGCTGTTGCGCCAATGTATATGTACCAGTCTAATACCAAAGCCGTGACGTTGTAGAGCGGAACCTGGTCTTGGCGGAGGGGTAGACATGTCGACCGTCGACTCCAGCGGCACAGCAGAACACAGCTCGTGCGAGTACGCCCACCCGCTCACCTGAGAAGTACTCACCTTGAGTGTCCTATGTGTGTGCACGTGTCGTGTCATGTGCGTGGAAGCATGTGTGAGCGTGCCCTTATGGTGGATTTGGTTGTGGCTGTCTTGGCGGCCCCGAGTTGAAAGGCAGCAGGTACTGTGCGCAAGGGTCATGGCCGTGCTAGTGTACACTTGTTTGCGTGGAGTCCTGATGCTGGCACACGGCGACCCCGCAGGTGGAGCACAAGATTCAGAGCGCCAACGGCCCCCTGGAGTTGCGTCTGCATAAGGTGCGTGTTTGGGCCACGCAGGGGCCCGCTGCCATCGGCTGCAGTTGCCTCACGCTGTCGCTTGCATCCCTGCAGACCTGTCAGCTCACGACACAGTTGTCGGGTGCATTCCCCCGGGCTCGGCGTACGTCTTCACCACCTGTCAACACCATCCACTGGGCCCTTGCACACATACACCACCCTTTGACGTGGGATCCTGGACCCCAACAGGTCCCATGATGCTGGGCGTGCCGTCGGCGCCCTTTATATACTACTCTGCAACTCATGTTAACCCATCCCATTACACATTCGTGGTGTCCCGCTGGGGGTCCCGGTGTCTGCCAGGTTCCCAAGATGCTGGGCGTGCTGTCGGAGCAGTGGGCGCCTTCAGCCTTCATGGTCAGCTTCAAGCTGGAGACGGACGAGGGCATGCTGACCCAGAAGGTAAGAAGAAGGGTAACGTATGATTCAAATGTTGTCTAAAAGTATGGTGGGGAACGCGCACAAACCTGCATGTACTCATAGCCGTCTGTAGAGCACAACCTCTCTTGAGGATGAGGGCCTCGTGGTGGGACAGGCCACAGGTGCAGACAGCGGGATATGCATGTGCGCTGCAGGCGCATGGTGGGTGCTAGCGCAGGATCTACGTCCCCATCGCTCGCCCATGCTCCAGTTCTTGTTTTTGCCGCACCATCGCACGCTTAATGGCAGCTGTCTCCAAGCTGTTGCCCTTGGCCTGACCATGCGGCGGTCGGGGCGCATTTGCGGTACCGCACAGCATGCACGCTGTGGGCGCCAATTTGCTACACAAACCAGCACATGTCTTACAGGTCACCCTGCTGACATTACTAAACTAACGCTTCCGATTGGGCGTTGTACTTGTCCCTGACCAGGCGACTGGGGCGCTGCGGCGGTACGGCGGCGTGCACATGGTGGTTGCCAACCTGCTGCACAAGCGCAAGGACGAGGTCACGCTGCTGGAGCGCAACAAGGACGGGTGCATGGATGGGATGGGGGAGGTGCCGGCCAGCAAGGACACCCTGAACGTGACCATATGGCACGTGCACCGGCCGCAGGGCGAGCCGGACATTGAGCGGCTGCTGGTGGCGGAGGTGGCGTCGAGGCACAGGGCGTTCAGGGAGGCGGCGGAGGCGGAGGCGGAGGCGGAGGCCGTGCAGTAAGGATTCGGGTCGGTGTTGTGCGGGGTGATGGTGGGCGTGGGGTCCTACAGCGTGCTATTCATATCCTACCCGGGGGTGGTAGCGGGCCTGTGTGCGGGTCCACCGAAGTGCCTGGCTGGTGAGGTGGGTCACAAGTGGGTGGCGGGGTCGGACCTGGCTCCTGGCAGGTGGCGTGACTGTCCCATACTTGCCCTGTGCCAAGGTGTGCCAGCTGTGAAACGGACTGGAATTGACTGAAAGGGATTACCTGTCGTGTTGATCAGCCAAAACTTCAACCGTTTGGCCTGAGACGCCTGTGCGCATTGATCAGCTCAATGATGTATCGTATCCTAGACTCGTGTAATAGGTCAAATCCATGTCATTTTGCTTGAGATTGACCAATATGTTGCTTGACGTTTACCCGTACGTAGAAGGACTGTTAGGATTTTCGCAGAGACTCCCACCGACCCATGGGACGTCCGAGGTCCTTACTGGTCCCGGATGTGAAAAAGCACAATCACTGCCTCGCGCAAGCATATCACTGCTCATTACTGCCTTCCTACCGCATGACTAGGACTGCGCCACAAGGTTGAGCTTCCTGCGACAGGTGTAGAGGGTGTTCGGCTTCGCATCTGGGTTTGGCCCGTGGTATCACTCCGATATTCAAGACCATACGACGTGTAAACAGGCCAACTGATTGTCCAGTATGGCAGGTCGGGCGGGAGGCGGCGGCGACGCGGGAGCGGTCGAAGCATTCTTTGCCGATACGCCAGCATTTGGCACAGACATCGCTGAGCAGATGTCAGGCTTCGTTTCGCGGTTCTCAAACACCAACACGCCGATCGTGGTGGTCACTTCGGGCGGCACAAAGGCGCCACTGGAGCGGCAATGCGTCCGCTTCTTCGACACCTTCAGCGCTGGGACGCGAGGAGCGCTGTCCGCGGAGCGCTTTCTTGAGGTGCGACAGCTTTGCTGCTTTCCAGGTACAGTGTGCTCAGCACGATCTGCTTGGCCGTGGTTGCCCCTGAACCAAGTCAAGCGGTCCTCCGATGGCATACACTACGGGCCTTTATCTGCCCCTCACGCAAGCAGGTGCCTGCACGTGCCATCTACATGACTAGGCACACTGTACCTGGAACATGGTACCACCAAGCCAAGCCACCTCGCTGCTCGGCCAGCACTCATCGCCTCATCGCATCTAGTAGTCCCGGCTGTTGCCATAAAAGCTTTGATTTCTCAGCTCCATTTCTCAGCTCCAGAAGTTCAGGCTGTTGCCATAATAACGATGATTCCAACTCCTTGCCCTGCCTGCTACGCTCTCCGCTGTCCCCTCCAGTCCGGCTACGCGGTCATCTTCCTTACTCGCACCGGCTCCCTGCAGCCCTTCGCGCACATGCTGCCGGCAGCCGACCCTCCAGAGCTGGTGGACACGGTGGCGTGCCTGGCAGACGAGGCAGCAGGTGGGCCAAACTATAAGTACGCAAGATGAAAATCTGCGGTTTCGGAGCTGGTTTGGGCTCCTCACACTGCGTGCCTTCACAATTAAGGAACAGGGGCAGGGATCGTGGGGTTACCGACAGCGGGCCCCAGCTGGCCTTTGGGCCGAGGGGCGAACGCGGAGCGCATGCTAGCGCCTTAGCTTGCATGCCGACTGATGACCTCTACCCGTGCGAATGCCCCCATCGCAGCCCCTCCCCCCACGGTGCGCATCCGGCCGCAGCACGAGGAGGCGGTGGCACGTGTGCTGGCGGCGCGGCGGCGGTGCCGCGAGGCGGGCACGCTGCTGACGATCAAGTACGACACCGTCTTCCAGTACCTGGCGGTGAGGGGGCAGCAATGGGGCAGGGGAGAGGGGCAGGGCGCTAGTGTGCTGCGGCCTGACGGCGCGGCAAAGGGCGAATGGCATGAGGGCGGCCTGCTGACCAAGTAAAGCACGTGGCTGGCGCCTGGCTGGCGGTATGGAAACAGAGTGCGCATTACAAGGTAACGATGTAATAAAAGCTGGTGTACGGCAGGTTGCCGACCCCACGCTTTAACGGTTGCGCTGCCGCACGATTGCCGCCCCACACCCCTACTTCAACCGCCCCGTTTGCTACTTTGCCACCCCACAACCCCCTCCTCCACCGCAGTACCTTCGCACGGTCGCTGAGGCGCTGCGGCCGCTGGGCGCTCGCGCCATGTTCTACCTGGCAGCAGCCGTCAGCCACTACTACATGCCCTGGGGCCAGCTGGTGGGTGGGGATCGTTAGCTGGCACGGTGTGCTCACTCCACAGTGTGCTTCGCTCCGCGCACGGTTTTGGCTGCGAGGTGGCCCTGGGTGGCCCGTGTTGCGCCTGTGGTGCGTTACGTACCCTGGAGCAGTCTGCTGGTGTGTGGCTTGGCGGGCAGCACGGAGCGGGGGCCTGCACCACCTAATCACATTCAATGTTGATGCTGGCTCGGGAACAATGCCCGCCGCAGGGTGAGCACATGACCGACAGCGCCAACGGGCCCTGGAGCTGCGTCTGCACAAGGTACGTGCATTCGCTTTTGGCCTGTTGTTGTTGCTGCTGCTGCTGCTGCTGCTGCTGCTGCTGTTGCTGCTGCTGCTGTTGCTGCTGCTTCAGCTGCTGCCCCAAATACCGGATGGCTCACCGTCACATGAATCCCCACCCCCTGACGGGGGCCTACCTGGCTGGGCGCTGCGCTCTGTACAGCTGCGAACATAACGCGTCCTCGCTTGGCGCTCGCGGCGCGCACCTACCACACAGTCCACGTGGCATTCTTACCCCTGCAACGTACCGTATGCACACACGTGTACTCCACGCCGTACGTTGTACCTAGCACGCACCCCGACACGCTCGGGGTGATACATGCGCTCCCAGACCCACAACAGGTGCCGAAGGTGCTGGGCGTGCTGTCCACGCGTGCCAATTGCCCGAACTACAGCACTGACACACACACCATCTGACACGTGGCTTCATTCCCGGTGCCGTACGTCGTCATCCACGTACGCAGGTCCCCAAGATGCTGGGCGTGTTGTCGGGGGCAGTGGGCCCCCAAAGCCTTCATGGTCGGCTTCAAGTCGGACAGCAACAAGGTGGGAGGTTACTTTTATTACATATGGCACATTCCATCGGTTGTATGATAAGGATAAGAGACGAAGGGAGCTTCAAGCTGGACAGCACCGCGCTGAGGGAAGCTGTATATAGAGTCCGGGGCGTAGGGGAGGGTCGCGGGAAGCTGAAGGTAGCTGCAGGAAGCTGACAGGAGCTGCACAAGGATGGAGGTTGCTGGTGTCATGTCGTGTCAATCTGGAGAGGGACCAGTGTGTGTTGTAGGGTTCAGGCCAGGAACGCTAGCGAGCTAACGTTAAGGGGGCCTGCGGGAAGCTGTGGGTGACAGCAAGCATGCACGTGCGTGGTGGATCGATTGGGACCCGGGGTGCAGGAAACGCTGGTGGAGGTGGTGGGACAAGCTGCTGTGCGCATCAGTTGGTGGTGCAGCTAGACGGACCTGGGGGACACACTGCCGCGAGGCACGTGGCCGAGCACGTGGTGGCGTAACGGTACGGCACGCATGAACAGCTGTAGTAGCCTAGTAGGAGTAGGGCATAAGGCATCTGAGGGGTTGGAAGGCTGGGAGTTGGGGGCGGTACAGCTAGCTGTACGGCACGCCGTACGGCATGTACAAGCAGCTAGATGAGTACGGGTGCGTACGTAGCTCCTGGTGACATGTATGCTCATCAGCAATTGCGGTACGGCACACTTGCACCCTGTGGTCCTACTATCTTTGGTCACACCATCACTGATGTGACGCTGTTCACTCGGGATTGTCCTGCTTCCGTATCAGGCGTGGGACATGTTCAACCGGTGCGACGTGAACATGGTGGTAGCTGACCTGCCGCACGACAGCCACGGTGAGGTCAGGCTGCTGGAGCGCGTCATGGGCATCCGCAGCGCGCGCAGCAGGGCGGCGGCAAAGGCGGCGGGCCGGCGCGACTGGGGGATCTTGCCGCCAACGCCGGATGAGCTTTTTGCGGATCCGGACGCCATGCAAGTGTCGAGCAGGTGCGTGCGTCGGCCTGATGGGGAGCCGCATATTGAGCGGCAGCTGGTGGCGGAGGTGGTGGAGCGGCATCAGGGGTTCATGACCAGTGGACCTCGCCAGTTCGAGGGGTACGGCATGTGAGTTGGTGAGGCATGGCATGGCGGGAAAGGACGGGGGGCAGCGGCGACGGCGGAGGCGGCGGCGGCGGCGGAGGCGGGGGCGAGACGCAGCGTGGGATCGTGCGTTTGAGGGGTACGGTATGTGAGGCGGTCGCGCGGCCCGAGTGCGTCAGAGGACAAGGAGGGGTGCACGACGCGGAGGTGCATGTGGGCCTTGAGGGCGTACGGCACCTTACGGTTTTGTTCGTTTGGACGTAGCTACGGGTGATGGAGCGCAGGGGAAGCAGCTGAAGCGGTGGCGGCGCCAGGAGAGGGGCGGCGGCAGAGGCATCGGCGGGGGCGGGGGCGGGGGCCAGGGTAGGTGAGGCTATTGTACGTTGGGTGCCATCGATGGCCGCGGGCGTGAGAACGGCCCCGGGGCTGGGGAGGAGGCAGGGGAGGGGACGACGGTGGTGGTAGGTGGCAGTTACCACTACGGCATGTGCACCGGCCGGAGGGGGAGCCTGACATTGAACAGGTTGCTGGCAGCGGAGCTGGCGTCGAGGCACATTCAGGGCGTTTGGGGAGGCCGCAGAGGCGGTGGTGGATGTGGACGTGGCGGGCGCGCAGCACGGGTTTGGATAGATGTTGGTGGGAATTTCGGTAAGCGTGGGTTCACAAGTCGTCCTGTACCCTCTCCTACCCTAGTGCTGTAACGCGCATGTGTGCTGTGGTCCATGCATATGATCGACAGCGGGGAGGCAGGAGGTGTGTGGTTGGCACTCCGCCGGCACCGCCGACGCTCCCTGGCACGTGGCAGGCGCTCAGGCAGGCGGCAGCGGCAGCCGTGCAGCCTAGTCAGGGAGTCAGGGGAGAACCGTGCCCTGCGTGCATTGATGTACGGACGGAGCGAGGGTGTGGTCTGTGTTCCATGTCGTACAGCAGGGAGGTAAGCGCAAGAAGGGGCACGCGTGGTGCGTGATGGGGCGCCATTCCTGCGGCTGCGGTGCGTGGACATCTGGAAGGTGGCTGGCTAACGGGCGGTGGTAGCAGCCGCACGGTAGTTCAACGTTAGGCGGAGGGTGGAGGTCGTGGAGGTAAGGTGCAAGGTGTTGGAAGGTGGGCTGGAAAGCCGCCAACCGATCGATGAGGCTTCAAGGTGCATGCGCCTGCTGCACGCGTTCGAGATTCGACCAGCTACCTGCTGTACGGTTACATGTGCATCAGTTCGCAGCCATATAATTCATTTTCATTATTGGCGCTTTTAAATATTGTAGAGTCTCGCATTGGGGTCCACTGGCTGAGAACTCCCACCGACCCATGGGACGTCCGAGGTCGTTGGTCCCCGGAAGGCATTCCTGTCCACAAATAACGTCACAAACGAGCATGCAATCATACACTACTCAACTCCTTTTTGCATAGTTTAAACTGTGCCGTAGGCTTGAGCTTTCTGTGACAGGTGTAGAGGGCGTTCGGCTTCGCGTTTGAGTTTGGTCCGTGGAATCTTTGTTCAGGACCGCAGGAGCGAGGAACGAACAGGGCAACTTGTTTTCCATCATGGCAGCGACGGCGGGAGGCGGCGGTGACGCGGTATCGGCGGAGGCTTTCTTTGCCGATACGCCAGCATTTGGCGCCGAGATCGCTGAGCAAGTGTCGGGCTTCGTGTCGCGGTTCTCAAACACCAACACGCCGATCGTGGTGGTCACATCGGGCGGGACCAAGGCGCCACTAGAGCGGCAATGCGTCCGCTTCATCGACACCTTCAGCGCTGGGACGCGAGGAGCGCTGTCCGCGGAGCGCTTCCTTGAGGTGCGAGACTACCTTTCCAGCTTCGAGGTGCACAATGTGCTCAGTGCCGGTACGCTCTGCTCGGCCGTGCAAACACGCGGCCTGGCCCCTGAACCGCCATACCGGCACGGCACGGACGTTGCTTCTCACGCACCTAGATGTGGACAGCAAGCAGCCATCATTGCGCCTGCCATTCATATCACAAGGCACGTGTCACCTCTTTTGCATATGTATGCCTTCTTGCCTTGACACGCCTTGCAAGGCACCGTAGCCCCCTGGCACACATTGGACACACATCTGCAACCCCGCCAGCTCACTACGTGTCCCTAACCCACACACCTGGCTCCATGGCCTGCACTCAGCGCCTTGACGCATGTAATAACACACTAGATGTTCGCACTTGCCTTCATACATCGCCCTGTGGTCATTAGTTTGGCTACATACATCGCCCTCCTCCCCTGCTCTCCGCTGTCCGCTCCAGGCCGGCTACGCGGTCATCTTCCTGACGCGCACCGGCTCCCTGCAGCCCTTTGCACAGATGCTGCCGGCAGCCGACCCACCAGAGCTCCTGGAGATGGGTGTGTGCCTGGCAGACGACGAGGCAGCAGGTGCGTTGATAATGCTCGACTTGGAAGAAGTAAGGAAAGACCTGTGGTTCCGGAGCTGACGTGGGCTCGCCGTGCTGCGTGGCTTAGCATATCAGGACGGGAGCATGGTGTTACCCACGGACAGCGGACCCCAGGCAGCGGGCCTTGACTGCCGAGGGGCGTACGGGGTGAAGCGCATGTTAAGGCCTCAATGACCATCCTTGTTCATGACCACTACCCGTGTGCGCGCCATTGGCCCCACAATGCCCTCGCGCGCCCCCTGCTGGTCCTGCAGCGGCGGCGGACGTTGGTGGCGGCGGCGGCGCGGCCCCTGCCCCCACGGTGCGCATCCGGCCGCAGCACGAGGAGGCGGTGGCACGTGTGCTGGCGGCGCGGCGGCGGTGCCGCGAGGCGGGCACGCTGCTGACGATCAAGTACGACACCATCTTCCAGTACCTGGCGGTGAGGGGGCAGCAATGGGGCAGGACTGCGCTTTGTCCGGCAGTAGTAGTAACGGTGCGGCGAAGGCAGCTAGGGTGGGGCAGGGGAGGGAAGGGCTACACGGTGTACAGGGTGCGGCACAGCACAGGGCGGATGGCATCAGGGTGGCCTGCTGGCCGTTTAAAGCGCGGGACCGCCGTCCAGCGCCTGGCTGGCGGTACGGCAACAGAGTGCTGGTCTCAAGCTTACGATGTGATACCGGCATCAACTGGTGTACGGCAGATTGCAGATCCCGCACCCTGGAAACGTACTGCGCTACCGTACCGGTAAGGTAGGTAGGAATGCGCCCGCATGGCAGTTAGCACACATCCCACCACAGCACCTTTGCGTGGTGGACCCCGCACTGTGCTCTACCTGGCAAGAGTTTCTGCCAGATGGTCACAAGATTATTGCAGGCTTGCCGCTCCCCATACTCCCACCGCAGTACCTTCGCACGGTGGCGGAGGCGCTGCGGCCGCTGGGTCCCCGAGCCATGTTCTACCTGGCAGCAGCCGTCAGCCACTACTACATTCCCTGGGGCCAGCTGGTGGGTGGGGAACTGGGGATCGGTAGTCAGCTATAGCTGTACGTTCAGTTCACTTCACTTGTACCCATGCATTATTGTTTTGGCAGTGAGCTCACGAGGTGGCCCATGAAGCGCCTGTGGTGCGGCATGTGCCCTGGGGCGACCTGCTGGTGTGCGGCTCAACGGGAGCGGCGGGGGCTGCACCAACTAGTCACATGTCCACTAGCCCACGAGGTGGCCCACGAGGTGGCCCACGAGGTGGCCCACGAGGTGGCCCACGAGGTGGCCCACGAGGTGGCCCGAGGTGGCCCACGAGGTGGCCCACGAGGTGGCCCACGAGGTGGCCCACGAGGTGGCCCACGAGGTGGCCCACGAGGTGGCCCACGAGGTGGCCCACGAGGTGGCCCACGAGGTGGCCCACGAGGTGGCCCACGAGGTGGCCCACGAGGTGGCCCACGAGGTGGCCCACGTTGAGCCTGTGGTGCGGTACGGACCCAAGGGTGACCTGCTGGTGTGTGGCTTAACTTTCGTACCTAAGCGCCTGGGGTGACGTGCTGGTGTGTGGCTTAACTTTCGCACCTAGGCGCCTAGGGTGACCTGCTGGTGTGTGGCTTGACGGGAGCGGGAGCTGAACCAACTAGTCACCTTCGATGTTGACAACTGGCTCGGAGGCAATGCCCTCAGGGTCAGCGCATGGTCGAGAGCGTAACAACTGCTTCTTATGAAATAATGATCAAATTGTCCAATATTTGCATTGTATTCTGACGCTGCTTCGGGGGCAATGCGCCAATGCCCTCAGGGTGAGCGCATGGTGGAGCCCGACGACGGCCCCATGGATCTGCGCCTGCACAAGGTGCGTCACGATGCACTCGCTTGGGGGCTGCTGCTGCTGCATTTGCTTTTGGCCTGTTGCTGCTGCCGACCTGCCGTGCTGCTGCTGCTGCTGCCGCCACAATGCCGTACGGCTCACTGTCGCATGAGTCCCCAGCCCGCTGGCAGTGGCTGCTGTCTGGGTGCTGCGCACCGAACAGCTGCGAAATGTCCCTGGCGGCTCAGCACGTGCACCGCCAGCCCACGTGGCCTTACCACCCCAGCCCTACAGCACACGTGTTCACACGCTCCTGTGCAAGGCACGCCGTACGTTGTACTTTCAACACACGCACCCTACCTGTCATATACCCAGTGGCACGTACATGGGCTTCCTGACCTCCAACAGGTGCCCAGGCCGATGCCCCAACCCACCCACCCCCCTCTGACACGTGGCCTCCGTCCGGTGCCGTACGTCATCCACTTACGTACGCAGGTCCCCAAGATGCTGGGCGTGCTGTCGGGGCAGTGGGCCCCCAAAGCCTTCGTGGTCACCTTCAAGCCGTACAACAATGGGGTGAGGGTTTACTTTGTTCATATTACATACATCAATACATACATCATACATATAATTTTGTAGATTCTATGATAAGGATAAGAGACGACGGGAGGAGCTTCAAGCCGTACAACAACAGGGTGAGGGACCCTGTAGAGTCCGGGGTGTAGGGGAGGGGAAGACGTGCGAAGCTGGAGGAAGCTGCGGGGTGCGAGTGACAGGAGCTGCGCAAAGATGCAACAAAAGCGTGAGGGAGGCTATAGGGTCCGGGTCGTACGGGAGGGGAAGACGTGCGAAGCTGAAGGAGCTACGGGATGTACGGTATGTGTCACGCACGGCAATTGAGAACCGGAGACGGACCAGCAATATTGCCGCCATTAATGGCGGCGGTACGGCACGCTAGCTTCCATCCCATGGTCCTGCTATCGTACTTGGAACACACCGTTTCAGTTTCAGCGACGCTTGCCATTCGCTTCATGTTGTTGCTGTTTTCCTTTATATATTTTTTTATCAGGCGTGGGACATGTTGCGCCGGTTCGACGTCAACCTGGTGGTCGCGGACCAGCCGTACAACCGCCACAGCGAGATCATCCTCCTGGAGCGATCGGCGGGAACGCGCAGCACGCACAGCAGGGCGGCGGCAAAGGCGGCCGGCCGGCGCGACTGGGGGATCTTGCCGCCAACGCCAGAGCAGCTTTATTCGTCGCCGAGCGCGATGCAGATCTCGCACACGCCGCTACGCCGGCCCGAAGGGGAGCCGGACTCCGAGAGGCAGCTCATGGCAGAGGTGGTGGAGCGGCACCAGGCGTTCATAATGAGCGGAGGACCTCCCAGTTCGAGGGGTACGGCATGTGAGTGACGGAGGCGGTTGTAGGGAGCGCGCTTGCGTTCAAGAGAGCAAGGTGGTAGGGGTGCACGCCCCGGAGTGGGGTTAGTGAAGTTGCTTGGGTTAGTGGAGGTGGGTTAGTGGGGTGTGCACGCCGCGGAGGTGCATTGCATGTGGGTTCCTGTGCAACCGTGCGTGTCGGCAAAGCATTCAGGGGCGTACGGCATTCGTTTTGTTCGTTTGGACTTGGTTACGGGTGGAGCGCAGGGAAGGCAGCTGCTGTTGTGGTACCGCCGGCAGGATGTACGGCAGCGGCGGCAGCGGCGGGGGTGGGGGCGGGGGCCGGGATGAGCCTACTGCAGTACGGCTGTACGTTGGGGGGCATGGCGGCGGGCGTGAGAACGGCACCGAGATCAGGAAGGAGGCTGGGGAGGCGGCGACGGTTGCGGTGGTGGTGCTTACGGTATGGCAGGTGCATAGGCCGCAGGGTGAGCCGGGTTGTGGCTGCTGGTTGGGGAGGTGGCGGCGCGGCACAGGGCGTCCAGGGAGGCAGCATGAGGTGGAGGAGCAGGTGGGGGCCGCGCAGTAAGGGCGTTCATTCGGGCAAGACGTAAGACGTGGGCTACTGTACATAGTGCTGTCGGGTCCTATCCGGTCGATCTCAGTGCCGTAGCATGCGCACGTGTTGATGGTGCTGTAACGGGCATGCATGTGTATTAGTAGGTGGTGCTGCAGCGGGCACAGGTGTAGGTGCTTGATGTTGCTGTAGCGGGCAGCATACGGCATGTTTGAGGGGGATGCGGTGAAGGCGAGTCGAGGCTTATTAAGGGCACTCAATAATAAAGCAAGGCGATGAGGACTCGGCCGATGGCATGCATGGGCGGTCACTAGGGTAAGCGGGCATGGGTATGTGGTGGATGCGGTGCAGGATGGAGGCAAAATGGGCCTGATACAGGTACATGCCATAGGTGTGTGTTGATCCATGTTGAACAGCGGGAAGCTGTGGGGACTGGGGAGGCCACCAAAAGGGGCATGCATGAGCATGTCGTGCACAGCGACTGCTGCGGCTGTCCTGTCGGTGGCAAGCTGTGTGTGTTGCCCTCCGGGCTTCATGTCATCACTTTGCTGCACTGCGAAGTGCGAACCCTGTTTCCCACATACCGGTACCGGTATGCGTGTGTGTCCCCGAACGGACCCAAACAACTTTGCCAGCCACAGAAACATGCAAACTACGATTTTGCTTGAAAATACTGCGTGTCGAGTTGGAGAACAGGCTTGGATGCGGACCGAGACCGCTTGCGCGGCAGGCCGAAAGCGGATGACGTCAGGAGGCAAGCGACACCTGCGCGCATGATCAGCTATTGATGTATTGTCGCATGCGCTTGTGAAATAATGTTATAAGCCATATCATCACAACTGAGCAGTAACCTAATAAGCTTCTCATAGCCTTGTCCTCAAAGATCTATCTTCCACCGACCCACGGGACATCCGGGGTTTTTACTGCCTCCGGAAGGCACTCCTGTTTACACACACACCTCTTCTTGTGATCTAGGATGATAAGCATACTCTGCTAATACGCTCGTGTAGGCCTGACGACTGGGTGACACGATTGCTGACAACACATCTGCCGACACAAGCAAGGGAGCGGCGTTACATCGCATCCTGGGCCATCGGCGCCACACAGACTTGTCCTGACTAGCGGGCCATTATACTCTCTCGTCAGCAGCGGAAGGCCGCAAGGACAAGGACACAAAGCAGACAGCAGCCTCCCGATACCTAAGGGCCCAGAGCGCGTCATCGCTCTTGCACCGCAGCACGCGAGTACCATTGTTACCAGCCTGCTTTCAAGCAGCACATTTAGAGGGTTGCATTTTATCTTATCGGATAACAATGGTCCTTCCGGTGCTCCCGCTTGTATTCGCGTCCGGCATCGTGGCCGACCGCGTCGTTTCGCGACAGCAGCAGCGGCGGAAACGGCGGCGAGAGGAAAGGGAGCAGCAACGGCAGCAATTGCAGCAGCAGCAGCATGTCGGCAAGGACCTTGTTACCGGACACCGGAGGCAGGGAGCCAAGGGCGACCTCGCAGCAGCGCTGGATGCAGCTGCCTTCGCTGACCACCAGCACCCTACGCCTGCGATAGCGCGCCAAGGCCAACAGGGTGCAGTTACCCCACCCGCCCCCACGCCCGTACCTCCGGGCGGTACAGCGGTACCGGGTGAGGTACCGGTACCTCCCGCCGTACTGCAGTACGCGTCAGCCGCTGACGTCAGCACGCCGGTGCAGCCAGCCCCCGGGCCTCTTGCGGTGGCGTGTGCGCGAGAGGCCGTGGAGCAGCAGCAACGGAAGCTGCAGCAGCAGGTGTCGCAGCTGCACTCCGAGATTGTAGCTGTGGAGGAGGAGGCGCCCCTTGGGCAGCAGCAGCAGCAGCAGCAGCAGCGGGGCACAGGGGGGGGGTCCCCCGCCGGGGGCCAGGGGGAGGAGGCGGTGGAGGGAGGACACGTGCTGGTGGCGCCGACGCGTCAGGGACGCGGCCGGCGTGTGCTGCGGCTGGCGGCGGCGCCCTTTGTAGTGGTCACGGCGCCGGTGTGGCTGCCTGTGCGGGCGGTGGTGCGGAGGGTGCTGGTGCGTAGGAGGGGCCTTGGCGGCGAGGGCGGGGCGGGGGCTGAGGAGGGGGCTGGGGGGGAGGGGGAGGAGGAGCAGGAGTGGCAGGAGGATGAGACAGGGGACAGCGGACCCCACGCAAAGCAACCGCGGCTCGAGCCAGGCCAGCGGCAGCAGCAGCAGCAAGAGGGACGCAAGGCGCAGCTCGTCACACCCAGCAAGACCGTGGGTCCGGCACCTGCTGCTGCTCCCGCAGCAGCAGCTCCCTCCCCCGCTGCCGCCGGCCCAGGCACCCCTCCCCTCCTCGCCACCCACCCGCTGGCCCCCTCTCCCCCCAGCTCCCCAACCGCCACCACTACCGCCGCCGCCGCTCCGCCACCGGAGCCTGCCGTACAGCACGGCGCTACTGCCGTACCGCCTGACGCCGCCTCGCTGTCTCACCCGCGGCACAGGTGGTACGTGACGGCACACGACTTGGCGTTCTTCAGGCTGAGGGCGGAGCAGGACGTGCCGCTGGAGGAGGGCGCAGCGGGGCCGTGGGCGTACATGATGGACAGGTGGGTTGATCACGTCAGTCCCGAGTAGCTACATTTAGTAAGTCCTTTTAGGACAGGGCAGGAAGGTGGCTGGGCCATTGGGGAGGAGGGCGCCGCGGGGTGGGCAAGTGGGTTGCGCACGTCGCTTGTTCGTTCATCTTTCTGCTCAGCTTCGTGTACCGTACTGTATGAATTTGGCTGATTTGAATTCCCATCTGGTGATTTTAGGCCTAACACCGGCCACAGCCACCGCCACCGCGCACGCCCGACCCTGCCCCTCTACGTCCTTACGGTACCCATACCAGCATTGTGTTCTCCATGCACATTCACCCGCAGGGAGTCCCCCAATCAGTACCGCTACCGCGCCTGGCGCCGCTCCATACGGCTGCATCCCGCCGCCCCGGGAGGCGGCGGCGGGGGCCCCTCGCTGACCGAGTACCGCAGCGTTACGGTTGTGGCAGACTGCTCGCCCCTGGAGTACGTGGACTTTGCGATGGACGACCCCTGCAGGTGCGCGGGCAGCTGCATGCATGGGGCTCCCTGTGTATTAGCTTCCATGTGTATGGCACTGTGTGTGGGCATGAGGTAGCGGGCTACTCGCCTTTCTAGTGCGCGGGTTTCGTGAAAGACGAAGCCTGCAGGTGTGTGGGAGGTGCCGTCTTAAGACACCGCGAGTGGGATGCAGGACTGTGTTGTGGATGCGGTGCGGGAGTAGGCGAAAAAGCCTTAAGCATTAGCAAGCAAGCAAGAATACAAGCAAGCGGGTTGACAGAGTGCGGCAAGCAGGTGTCGGGGTGCAGATCAGCTGTGGAGATCGCAGGCGCCCGCGCTGCAACGCTGATATACTTAGCTGGATAAGAAAGCTGGCTGTGTCGGTTGCCCCCCGGCGCGCGCAGGACCAGACCGTGCGTGCTCACGCTTGCAGAGTGCGGTCATACCTGCGGGGTGATCGGAAGCAGCCCGCCGTGAGCCGCGCTAGTAGATGTTGACTGACGAAAGGCGACGAGATGACAAAGCAAAGCCGGGGGGCGGCGCTAGGGTGTGGGATGCAGGACTGTGTGTTTGGCATCTCCAAGTTGGCCACGCCGACTCCCATGTGCACGACTTGTTCAGTGCGGGCCGCCCCTGCGCACGCAACGACTCTCGATGTTGTTCCTGACCAGCGGTGACACGCAACGCCACCTTACCGTACACTCGCAGCAGCAGCGCCGGTCTTGACGCGTGGTACTACTGCGCTGCCTTTCCTCCTACCCCTCCTACCCCTCCTACCCCTCCTACCCCTCCTGCTGCCCCCCAGGACGGCGTGGGAGGGCTTCCTGATGGCCGCTTCCGGGACTACAGTACACAGTCACCACCCTCAGCGGCTTTTGTTTATACAGCACACGTACCTTGATCGATTCCTCCCCTGCACGCTTACTTGCCCGCAGGATGGCGTGGGAGGGCTTCCTGGTGTCGGCCGAGGTGCTGGAGCAGGGAGACGCGTGGCAGCGGCAGCAGGTGGGTGTGCGCGGGGGCAGCAGGTGGGCGCGCCACACGGGGTCCCTCGGGTGCTCATGCCGTATGCCCAACGGCTGCTGGCTCGCCCCTCTGCTCTTCTCTTGGAGAGTGGAGAGTGTTATGGAGCGGTCTTGCGCTTGCGCATCCGCGCTGTCTTTCAGATTCACATCAATGGATTGGGTGGTGGACCAGTAAAGATCGTATTCCCCCAACTCCATTGGCGCCAGGGGAAGGGAGTCCCCCGTCATTTACCTCATTTTGCTTATCCACCCTGAGTTGACCGTATTTTCAGCCTGACCGCAGCTCACAACGAGGCTTCATACATAGTGTGGGGTTCTGTCTATTAACGTGACCGTTGCTCACTCCCTTTGCATTGCGCGGAACAACCACGTGAATCCAACACGTGATACCCCGGCTTAGAAGCCCTTGTTTCCATGCCATCCTACCCACACGTTGGTCCATCCCCTACACGCATGGAGCTGATTACCGTACCGCCCAACTCCGCAGGTCGTCCGCTGGGTGCGCTCCTTCCCCTTCCGCTTCATCTCCGACCGGCAGTACGTCGTCGCCCGCCAGCTGTACAGCGTAACCCACGACGGCGCAGTACACCACGGCCTGCCGCCCTACGCCCGGGCCCCGCTGCCCGCGGGCACGGAGGCCACCCTCACCGGCGCGGCCGCCGGGCCCGCTGCCGTACCAACCGCCACCACACGCCACGCCGTACACGAACCCAGCACAACACCCGGCTCCCCCACCGCACACCAGCACCAGCACCACCACCATCGTCACCAGCACCACCACCACGCCCCTCCCGCGGTGCTGTACATCATCACGAAGTGCATCGACCATCCGGGCGCGTACGACAGCGGCGGCGCCGCTCGTCCGAATGTCGTACAGATCCCGTCGTACTACAGCATGTTCCGGTGCCGGCAGGTGGCCGACCCATGGGGCGGTTCGAGGCCGGCGACTGAGGTGGTGCTGCTGCACTGCGAGGACATGCGCATCCCGGAGAACCTGGCCAGGTGGGTTAACGAGTGTGTGTTAGCAGGTCGCGTGCGCGTATGAGCGGGCCGCTGACTGGGCGTTGTGTGAGGTGGTGCTGCTGCACTGCGAGCCAGCACATGCGCATCCCAGAGAACCTGGCCAGGTGGGCATCGAGCCACGGCGTGGGTTAGCAAGCATGTGTAATAGCGAGGTGCTGTGCGGGCTGCGTGTGAGGTGGTGCTGTTGCACTGCGAGGACATGCGCTTCCCGGAGAATATGGCCAGGTGGCCATCGAGCCACGGCGTGGGTTAGCAGGCATGTGTATCAGCGAGGTGCTGTGCGGGCTGTGTCCGAGGTGGTGCTGTTGCACTGCGGGGACGTGCGCTTCCCGGAGAACCTGGCCAGGTAGGGAGGACCCCAGGTGTGAGAGAGTATGAATGTGCGTTGGCTCTGAGCACCTGCTGTGTTGGCAAGCCGCGTGGTGGACAGCGTTCAGGTGCTGGTGCTGGCGTGCTGCTGCACTGGGTGGTGAACATGCACGTGCACGACAACTGGCCAGGCGTGCAGGTGCAGGCTACGGTGCCTACCAAGCAAGACGCCTCACGTGCACCATATCAAGTCGCTCGTGCGTGCTGTCGTGAGCAAGGTACTGGCACTATTCCCCACTACCCCGCAGGACGGCCGTTACGTTTGGCATTCCCAAGTTCATCGCATGGCTTTGTGACGGCCATGTGAAACGGGTCACATGACTCACATCTCCCCCCTTTGCCCCTTCGCCCGTTCCTTTCGCAGGATGGCCATCAGCCGGGGCATCCCCCCTTTGCCCCTTTGCCCGTTGCCATCAGCCGCGACATGTCCGAATCGGTGGCAGCCATATTGAAATGTTTGTGGCAGCTGAATTGAAAGGAATTCAAGCTTGACCCGTTGCCAACTAACCCTACCCACACGCGCACCCACCTCATATCCCTTCTCAGGATGGCCATCAGCCTTGGCATGTCCAAGTTTGTGGCCGCCATGGCCGCCGCCGTGCCCCGCTTCGTGGCGGCGCGGCGGGCGCGTGGCGTGGGTCCGCATCAGCACGACACGGCCGCGTACAGCGTACGGCACCACCCCATCACGAGGGAGGACCTGCGTACGGCAGTGGCGGCGATGAGGGCGGCGGCGGCAGCGGCGGAGGCGGCGGAGGCGGAGGCGGCGGACGGGATGGCGGTGAACCTGGGGGATGTGGGGGAGGGGCTGGGGGAGGTGGAGATGGCACCCGGGGGGCCGGAGGGCATGGGGCAGAGGGTGGGGGCAGGAGGGGAGGATCAGCGGGCGGGTGGAGTGGAGGAGCAGGTGGGTAAGGAGCAGGTGGGTAAGGAAGGAGGAGAGCGGGCTGAGGTGGCGGCGGGGGAGGGGCGCGTGGCGGCGGCGGTGAGGCGGGAGCTGGCGGCGGCAGCGGCGCCGCGGGGGCTGTGGCGGCCGCTGATAGCGGCGACGCCGGTGCCGGCTGTGGCGGCGGCGGAGGCGCCACGAGCTGCTGCCGTAACCGCCAGCGGCGGCGGCGCCGGCGGCGGAGTGCCGGGGAGGTACAACCTGTCTGACATCACCTTGGCGGCGGTGCCGACCACGCTCGCCGACGGCACCGCCACCGTTGCCACACAGCCGCCGGCGCCGTCGCCGCGGCGGGTGCCTCCGGTGCCGTCGGCAGTCAGCGGCTTTGCGCCGGTGGCGTCACTGGGGGCGGCGGAGCTGGCGGGCGAGGGGCAGGAGGCGGGCGCGGGCGGTGACGGGGGTGAGGACAGCGGCAGCAGCAGCAGCAGCGGTGGGGGTGCCAACGGTAACGGCAACGGCGGCAAGTGGCTGGACGTGGGGACGGGGCTGTGGAGCAAGGCCGACATGCCGCAGGTGGATTCCGTGTGTGTTGAGTGGGTATCGGGTGTGTATTACGTAGGCTTGGACTGGCGGCGGGCCATCTGGGCGGGGCTGGTGGGCCCTGCTCCACCCCTACCTCTCGTGGGAGGGGTGGAGCAGGGCTGACATGCCGCAGGTGGGTTGCATGGCACCTGCGACGGGAAAGGGTTTGGCAGGCGTAGCAAGCAGCAGGGCGGGGGCAGTGTCAGGACTTGCGCTTCGCCTGTGCGTTTCTGCTGGCCCGGCAGCTGAGTACGGTGTGTCTCCATGTGTGTGGGTGATACCTACACGATTATTGTACACCGCGCTCACTGCTGCTCAAGCTGCAGTGCTGCAACACCTTCGGGCAAAGCGCGACCGTGCTCCTGGCACTGCCTCCTGGCACTGCCTCCTGGCTTGCAAAGCGAGGGAAGCACGTGGTGGATGTCAGGAAAATGCTGACAGCCGAATGCGAACAGCGGGTGCACGAAATGGCACAAGTCAACGAGGGGCCAATAACTGCTGCAGCAGGCCGGTACCGTTAGGTGCGCACAGATTACCGCTAGCTGGGACCATTGATGTCTAACGGTTGTAACCGCTGCGCCCTGCAAATCCCCAGATCTCGTCGGCATGGGGTAATGGCTGGGGGCAGACGGGCAAGTACGGCCGCGGCGGCGGCGGGCGGCGCTGGTGGCGGCTGGTGCGCCGCCTCGCGATGGCGGGCGTGGCGGCATGGCTGGCGGCGCGGGCACTGCGCAGCGCGAGACGGGGTGGCGGCGGCCGCAGCAAGGGCGGCGCGAGGCGGGCGGTTGTGGCGGATGAGGACAGCACCTAGTTAGGGAGCGGCACAGCAGGCAATCAGTAAGGATACAGACTGCGTCAAGGCAAAGCAAGCAGGTGCCAGGTTGCTGCGACGGCTCAGTGCAAGGTTGACAACGTGGTGGTGTGTCACATGAGACATTTTAGGGGAGTGGTGGCGAGCAAGGCAGGGTACGACATAGCTCATCCGAGCAGGATGGCTGGATCCTGGATGGGATGTGCACACCACGGGTTGGGTGTGGTAGGTAGGCCCAGTGTGATGCGGAGAGGGCAGAGGGGGCAGCATTTAGTTTTGTAGTGCGGCCGTTCCTTTCGTGGGCAAACAGTGACATGGTGCAGCACTTGGCAGCGAGTGTTGTTCTGTTACGTACGGCCATGTACGAGCGAGTACGATTTTGTGTACAGTCAAGGGCGGTGTTGTACAGCAGTACCGGTACACGACGGTGGGGGGGCAGTGCACAGCTCAGGGCTAGCCTGTTGTGCACGCTCTGTGCTGTACCTGGCTGTACCCATTGCGTTTGCCTCACACGCGGTCGGTGTTCGCGCGGAGTGGCATGGCGGCGCTCTGCAGCAGGTGCGCGTACTGGTGCATATGGAAGGTTATGACGGCGGAGGCGCACGGGGCCTGTTGTTGTGTGGAAGTAGTTGTTGTGTGGTGCGGAAGTAAAATAGTAGTGACGGGCCTGTTGGCGTCGGGCAGGTGGCGGCTGGTATGTAGCCGTTTCTGGAACCTCCCGTCGTCACCGTGACTCTGCGTGTTAAAGAATGGAAAGTCTTACCGGTACTGCATTGGCCACTGAGGCTTCCCAGAAGGCTGCTGCGTACTCTGCCTTGTCTCCTTTCTTTAAAGGGTAAAAACGCGAGAGCATGCGTCGTCCTGCGTGAGAGGACAACCCCGTCTCATTACCTGTAAACCTTTCCACAGCAGAAAATTCCCCTGGCTAGGGCGCAGTGGAGTCCATGACGCGCGTGGGTTGTGGTCGTGCACAATTTGCATGCGCACGCGTGCTGATGAGTGTCATTGAGCGAGCTGGCCACACGGGAGATGACTCATACGCTATCCATGTTGCCGTTAGTACGCTGTGCAACGCAACGCTACATGATGCAGGATTTCAAGTCATGGTGGGACACTTCCTGTCCTGTTAAGGTTGGACGTTTTCTTGTTGCTGTACAACAGCAACGCAACGCTACATGATTGATTCCTGATAGGTGTGGTCGGGACCAGTAAGGATCGTGTGGCCACACCACCTGGAATGTAACACAAAATGCCAAAAAAACGTAGTCTGGTCTTTTGGTGGGCCCCTGGTTTTTCCGCAACTCGGTGCAACAGGGTGCAAGCAACAGTACCGTAGCCCGAATACAGTACGGTACAAAAGAGCATGGGAGGCCTCAGCCTCTGCACACCCCACGGGAATCACTGAGCGATTGCGGAGGTCGGCGTGCCACGTGTCACGTGCCCTACGCCATACGCCCCATGCCACGTGTCACACACGCCACGTGCCACATGCCACGTGCCATGCTAACGCCACCTGCAAAGCGCTAACGTGGGTGGGCCTACCTGGTGCGTAACACCTTTTAGGCCTGCAGAAATCCGTGACACGCTAAAACACCTCTATGCTTCCTCCTGCTCAATTCGTGCACAGCCTACCGGTATAAGGAATGTAACACAAAATGCCAAGAAAACCCAGCATATAAACACTATAAAGACACACAAAGACAGAGAAAAACACAATAGCTATCGGCATGACATGGGTGCATGCACCGGTTGGGAGCAAACAGGTCAAGGGCAAGACATATAAAGCTAAGCGCCCTGCACCAACCCGAAGGTACATGGGCTCCGTCACACACAGGAACCACAGCGTCCTCCCATGCACTTGCCTTGCCCCATGCACAGTGCTCAAGTAACATTGTGCTTCCCTGCAGCTGTAAAGCAAAGAGAGCCCCCAGCTTGCTGCAATGAAGGTCAACCGTGTCGGCAGCGCTCAACACGCCTGAAGCAAGTTGCAGTTTGTTGGTCCCCTTCCAGAGCCCAGCCCCATGCCGCTCGAAAGTTTGTGCAGTAGAGAGGCGCCCACGTTGGGCCTGTCAATGGACGCGTGCACACCCCAGCTCTACCATCTATTCGCCGATGCCACCTTCTCCGTCGCCCACATACTCGCCGCCGCCACCGCCTCCGCCGCCCTCTTCTCCGCCGCCGCCACCGCCGCCACCGCCCTCTCCCCCGCCGCTGCCACCGCCACCGCCGTCCTCTTCTCCGCCGCTGCTACCTTCCTCCGCCTCAGCTACCCTGCGTTTATCTTGCTCTAGCATCTCCGCCAAGCGCTCCTTCTCAGCCCGCAGGTTCTTAAAATTGCGCTTAAGTGTCTCGACTCTAGTCGTTGCAGGCCTGCCTCCCTCCCCATACGCAAGCTCGTTCCCGACCTGGCCAGCAACGCCCTGTTGCTGCCCGTTTGCCATGTCGCCTTGCTGCTGCTGCCGCCGCTCTCCATCCGCCATTTCCCCAGTCTGTTGCAGCTGCTGCTGCTGTCCGTTCACCTTGCCATCCTGCTGCCCGTCGCCACAGTACAGCCTGTCCTTCCCTTGCCGCTCGTCCAGCTGCGCCACAACCTCACCCTGCCGCTGCTGCTGTGCGCCCCTCGCCTGGGCTTGCTGCCGTACACCTCCCGCCACGGCTTGCTGCCGCACACTCCCCACCTGGGCTTCCTGCCGTGCGTCCCCCGCCACGACATGACGCCCGTTTCGGGCTGGGGGGGGACCGAAGCTCAACGAGTTGTTGAAGGAGAGGCTGTTGTGGCTGTGTGAGTGTGTTCACTTTGTTTGCGTGTGCGTGGTTGAGAGCAGCAAGCGGGCAGCGGCTCTGTAGCGCCTCCTGAAGAGCAGTGTGAGCGACGAAAGAAGAATGTATACGAAGAAAAGAGAACGTAGGGGGGCGAGAGCGTGAAAGAGCGAGAGCGACGGGTCAGCACTTTTTGTGGCCCCTGCCTGCCCCTGCCCTTGCACCGCTGCACCCCACCCTGCATCCCTTCCTACCCTAACTACCCGTATGTACACCATGTCCAGTGGGGCGATGACCCTTTGTGGCGCTGAGATTGCAGGGTATCTGTCCCCAGCAGGGGAGTCCCTTGGTTGTGACAGCCCAAAGACGCATTCAGCGCTGCACCCTTGCGCTATAAAATATCACGCCTATCATATACGCTGTTCTCTGTGACTGATGCGCATTTGTAGCGTGCTGGAAGAGCGTTCTGCGCGAAAGCATGTCGCGTCGCTTGAGACATTTCCGGGTGGACTTTGCGCTGCGCACCTCCTGGCGACCTACGACGCTTCCATTGCATTGTGAGAAACATGTGGACTCCTTTCTGAGCACAGCGCTATCGTCTGCGCAGCTATCGAGGCGTGTCTGGCAGACCGAGTGGAGGGCCGCGTGCGCCTTGCGTGAAAGAGACGCGTTTGCGAGCGTGTGAGCGACGACAGAAGATTGTATACGATGTGGAAAACACGTAGGAGGACGAGAGCGTGATAGAGCAAGAGCGAGAGCGCGCGAAAGAGCGCGCGAACTGCACCCCAGCCTGCACCTCTATCTGCGCCCTATCTACCCCTATATCAGTGCACAGGGTATACAGCATGTCAGTGGGGCGATGAGGCTTTGTGGCGCTGAGATCGCAGGGTACCTGTCCCCACCACGCACCAGGGGAGTCCCCTGGTTGCGACAGCCCAAAGACGCATTCAGCGCTGCACCCTTGCGCTATGAAATGTTACGCCTATCATGTACGCTGTTATCTGTCACTGCTGCAGAGTTGTAGCGTGCTGGAAGAGCGTTTTGCGCGAAAGCATGTCGCGTCGCTTGAGACATTTCCAGGTCGACTTTGCGCTGCGCGCCTCCTGGAGACCGACGACGTTTCCATTGAATTATGAGCAACATGTAGACTCCTTTCTGAGCGCAGCGCTGTGACGTCTGTGCGGTCATCGAGGCGGCAATGGCAGACCGAGTGAAGCGCTTGCGCGAAAGCGACGCGGTTGCGAGTGCGTGAATGACGAGATATGAATGTATGTCTTTACGAATAGAACGTAGGAGAGCGAGAGCGTGAAAGAGCGAGAGTGACAGCGCGAGAGGAAGCGCGAGGAAGGACCCGCGGGACTCCTGTTCGCCTCTTCCTTTCATGTCATCTGACCCTAAGTAAAAGCATTTTTAACCACGATGATACAGTCGCGGTGACACCGTCGTCAAGTCCCAAAGTTGCGACACCAACACTGGTCGCAGAACTCGATAAGAGGAGCACAGCGCTATCTATATGATCTCAATGCAAGTATCGATAACACAGACAAGCTGTAATGGAGGTCATGAATGTTACTACGAGACCTCGCCTGAACCGCAGTCCAATGCAGGGGAGGTCCCCTGATATTGCGACGTGCATATCTTTTAAACGGGTGCGTTCCAAACGCCCCCACCACCCGTTTCATGGTCAGGGAGCATCACTGCATCGGTAGCGGCCCAAAAACCAGGGGGGTAGGTGTGACGCACGCACGCAGGGACGCACGCACGCGGTGGACCTCTCCCCGGCCCCAGCCCCTAGGCCCAGTGCCGGCCCCAGCCCCAGGCCCAGTGCCGAAAAGCGTTTTTCCGCCGTGTCCCATGCAGCCACGCCACAACTTTAGCCCTACGCTCTGCGGGTTTCACCCTGAATCGCTTCGGTGACCTGATGCCGTACATCCCCCACCTGGGCTTGCTGCCGTACACCCCCCACCTGGGCTTGCTGCCGCACACTCCCCACCTGGGCTTCCTGCCGTGCGTCCCCCGCCACGACCTGCTTCCGTACACCCTCCACCTGGGCTTGCTTCCGTACACCCCCCACCTGGGCTTGCTGCCGCACACTCCCTACCTGGGCTTCCTGCCGTGCACCCCCCGCCACGGCCTGCTGCTGTGCGCCCGGCTCCTGCGGCGAAGTAAGCGTCAACCATTTCCACATCGTCTTCCTCGTGCTGCTGCTGCTGCTACCCGTCCCTATGGCACCGCCAGTGCCGCTGTGGGTGCTCACCGCAAAGCAGGTGTCCATCCTGCTCGTCCTCGTCCTGCCTGGTCCTGCTGCTCGTCCGGCTGCGCCACGTCCATCGCCTGGGCCTGCTGCTGTGCGTCTACCATACCGTCACGTCGCTGCGCACCCTCGGCGCCTTGCCGTCGCTGCTGCTGCATGACCGCGACGTAGCGCTGTCGGGCCTCATCCGCACCCAGGAGCTCGGTTTCCTCCAGAGCGTCAAGTGTACCAACCAGTTGTTAATTCGTGCAGGCCGCACGTTAGGCGCGAGTTGGTTGTGATCTTAACGGTGACCGTTGGCGAAGTCAGTGTGGGATGGGGCTGCTTAACAAGTTGACCCTTTCGTCAAGGCACCATGCCCCACAAACGTCCCGCGCACGCGTTGCGCCGCACAGTAGGTGTTCGCGCCCTGCGTCCCCCCAAAGTACGTTCTCTTCCGAAACAGGCTCCGTGCCCAAGCCGCGCACGCAGGATGAGGGTAGGTCCCCCACGCACAACCCTTCCGCCTTGCATTTCGTCAGCAGTAAAAGATGCGTGCACCCACGTGAACCATATGCCTAATGCGCCCAGCAGCGACGACAGCGCAGGCTGCCCAGCATTTGGCTGTTTGCTTTCCGCGCGCCGTGGCCGTCATGCGGTACACACTTATCGGTTCGTCAGAAAGGATTGCCGCCCCCCAAACTGCTGGGCACCCATTCCTTGCAGGCACAGGTAGCACCTAATCCCACCCCCCACACAACCAGGCCCCTTTCAGCCCTTGAGCAGCCCTCAATTCGCAACGCAAAGCCGTGATGTGGCATGTACACCGGTAAGCTGACCACGCAGCGCCGCCACACAGCACGGCCAGGAATAGCCCTGGCTGCACAACAGCGACCACCTCTGCCCTCCGCGGGCTCGGCCACCACACACAGCCCACCCCACATCCACTCCAACCGCGGTGCCTCCGCCGGCACGTGTTCATGTGCTCACGTGTGCACACGAGACCACGGGTAGCAGACACACGATTGCCTCCGCCAGCACCGCCCACCCACTCCCCTTCACTTCCCTCCCGCTCGCCCCCACACACAGCCACACAGCCACCTAGCCTACCCCAGCCTGCCTGCATGCTTCCAACACCCCTGCACCCCTAACCCTCTTGCTTCCAACGGCCCCCATCTGCCCGCACCCTTGCCGGGGGCTAAAGACGTAGTTGTACCTTTGAACCTGGCCACCGTAGTAGCTATGGCATCACCAGGCGCGGCCCCTACACCTCTTGGCCCCTACCACCCCTACTCCCTCGACTTCTGGTCCAACATGCGTTGCATCGAGGAGGTCACCGCCTCAAACTGAGGTCCAGGACAACAATGCATGCAGCCAACCCCCGTTGCGTTGCACGGAGGCCTCCACGACGCGGCGCGTCCAGGCGTCCGCATGGTCACCCCTGCCCAACCCGACGGAGGAGCATGGAGCCCCCACTCAACGTGTCGAGGCATCCGCAACGCGTTGCACGGGAGGCGTCGACGTGGTCACCCCTGCCCTGCCCTTACCCCCGCTCCCTGTGGTCACCGCCACCCCTGCCCTACCCCCCCTCCTTCTTGGCCCCCGCGCCCCCCGCCTGCCCGCCCTGCATCCGGATGTCCTCGAAGATGTCCTTGATCTGCAGCAGCGGGCAAGCACAGCGCACAGTCAGCAAAAAGAGATATACTAAAGGCCAACGGTCGACATGTCTACCCCTCCACAAAGACCAGGTTCCGCTCTAAAACGTCACGGCTTTGGTATTAGACTGGTACATATACTAAAGGCCGTTTGATTTTGAGGGACAGAGAATCCAAGTCGTGAACTGGAGCTGCACGATTGCCCACACAGCACAGCCGAGACAGGGACTGCAGCTTAAACGGATCACACCGCCGCCACTAGGCAACCCCTTGCCCTCGCCGCCTTCCCTCCCACCTGGTTGCCAACGGCATCCAGCCCCTGTACACACGTGCCGCCTGACCCCCAGCGGGAGCAGGACCCCCTCCCCCCATCTCGCCACGCACGCCTCCCTTGCCCCTGCCCTTGGCTGCATTGCACACGGCAGCTGCACGTACGTAACCACAGAGAAAGCTGAACCCAACACCCCCCTGGCCCGACATTACCCGACCCCCGTCAACCCAAACCCAGCAAGCCCCACCCCGCCACGCACCTCATCCTGTCCCCGCCCTTGGCCGCATCGCCACTGCCTGGCCCCACACTGCCTGATCCCCACCCAGCCCCACCCAGCCACGCACCACTGCCTCGTTCCCCGTCGCCACAGTACAGCCTGTCCTTCCCTTGCCGCTCGTCCAGCTGCGCCACAACCTCACCCTGCCGCTGCTGCTGTGCGCCCCTCGCCTGGGCTTGCTGCCGTACACCTCCCGCCACGGCTTGCTGCCGCACACTCCCCACCTGGGCTTCCTGCCGTGCGTCCCCCGCCACGACCTGATGCCGTACATCCCCCACCTGGGCTTGCTGCCGTACACCTCCCGCCACGGCTTGCTGCCGCACACTCCCCACCTGGGCTTCCTGCCGTGCGTCCCCCGCCACGACCTGCTTCCGTACACCCTCCACCTGGGCTTGCTTCCGTACACCCCCCACCTGGGCTTGCTGCCGCACTCCCTACCTGGGCTTCCTGCCGTGCACCCCCCGCCACGGCCTGCTGCTGTGCGCCCGGCTCCTGCGGCGAAGTAAGCGTCAACCATTTCCACATCGTCTTCCTCGTGCTGCTGCTGCTGCTACCCGTCCCTATGGCACCGCCAGTGCCGCTGTGGGTGCTCACCGCAAAGCAGGTGTCCATCCTGCTCGTCCTCCTGCTGCTCGTCCTCGTCCTGCCTGGTCCTGCTGCTCGTCCGGCTGCGCCACGTCCATCGCCTGGGCCTGCTGCTGTGCGTCTACCATACCGTCACGTCGCTGCGCACCTCGGCGCCTTGCCGTCGCTGCTGCTGCATGACCGCGACGTAGCGCTGTCGGGCCTCATCCGCACCCAGGAGCTCGGTTTCCTCCAGAGCGTCAAGTGTACCAACCAGTTGTTAATTCGTGCAGGCCGCACGTTAGGCGCGAGTTGGTTGTGATCTTAACGGTGACCGTTGGCGAAGTCAGTGTGGGATGGGGCTGCTTAACAAGTTGACCCTTTCGTCAAGGCACCATGCCCCACAAACGTCCCGCGCACGCGTTGCGCCGCACAGTAGGTGTTCGCGCCCTGCGTCCCCCCAAAGCACGTTCTCTTCCGAAACCAGGCTCCGTGCCCAAGCCGCGCACGCAGGATGAGGGTAGGTCCCCCACGCACAACCCTTCCGCCTTGCATTTCATCAGCAGTAAAAGATGCGTGCACCCACGTGAACCATATGCCTAATGCGCCCAGCAGCGACGACAGCGCAGGCTGCCCAGCATTTGGCTGTTTGCTTTCCGCGCGCCGTGGCCGTCATGCGGTACACACTTATCGGTTCGTCAGAAAGGATTGCCGCCCCCCAAACTGCTGGGCACCCATTCCTTGCAGGCACAGGTAGCACCTAATCCCACCCCCCACACAACCAGGCCCCTTTCAGCCCTTGAGCAGCTCTCAATTCGCAACGCAAAGCCGTGATGTGGCATGTACACCGGTAAGCTGACCACGCAGCGCCGCCACACAGCACGGCCAGGAATCGCCCTGGCTGCATAACAGCGACCACCTCTGCCCTCCGCGGGCTCGGCCACCACACACAGCCCACCCCACATCCACTCCAACCGCGGTGCCTCCGCCGGCACGTGTTCATGTGCTCACGTGTGCACACGAGACCACGGGTAGCAGACACACGATTGCCTCCGCAAGCACCGCCCACCCACTCCCCTTCACTTCCCTCCCGCTCGCCCCCACACACAGCCACACAGCCACCTAGCCTACCCCAGCCTGCCTGCATGCTTCCAACACCCCTGCACCCCTAACCCTCTTGCTTCCAACGGCCCCCATCTGCCCGCACCCTTGCCGGGGGCTAAAGACGTAGTTGTACCTTTGAACCTGGCCACCGTAGTAGCTATGGCATCACCAGGCGCGGCCCCTACACCTCTTGGCCCCTACCACCCCTACTCCCTCGACTTCTGGTCCAACATGCGTTGCATCGAGGAGGTCACCGCCTCAAACTGAGGTCCAGGACAACAATGCATGCAGCCAACCCCCGTTGCGTTGCACGGAGGCCTCCACGACGCGGCGCATCCAGGCGTCCGCATGGTCACCCCTGCCCTACCCGACGGAGGAGCATGGAGCCCCCACTCAACGTGTCGAGGCATCCGCAACGCGTTGCACGGGAGGCGTCGACGTGGTCACCCCTGCCCTGCCCTTACCCCCGCTCCTGTGGTCACCGCCACCCCTGCCCTACCCCCTCCTTCTTGGCCCCGCGCCCCCGCCTGCCCGCCCTGCATCCGGATGTCCTCGAAGATGTCCTTGATCTGCAGCAGCGGGCAAGCACAGCGCACAGTCAGCAAAAAGAGATGTACTAAAGGCCAACGGTCGACATGTCTACCCCTCCACAAAGACCAGGTTCCGCTCTAAAACGTCACGGCTTTGGTATTAGACCGGTACATATACTAGAGGCCGTTTGATTTTTAGGGACAGCGAATCCAAGTCGTGAACTGGAGCTGCACGATTGCCCACACAGCACAGCCGAGACAGGGACTGCAGCTTAAACGGATCACACCGCCGCCACTAGGCAACCCCTTGCCCTCGCCGCCTTCCCTCCCACCTGGTTGCCAACGGCATCCAGCCCCTGTACACACGTGCCGCCTGACCCCCAGCGGGAGCAGGACCCCCTCCCCCCATCTCGCCACGCACGCCTCCCTTGCCCCTGCCCTTGGCTGCATTGCACACGGCAGCTGCACGTACGTAACCACAGAGAAAGCTGAACCCAACACCCCCCTGGCCCGACATTACCCGACCCCCGTCAACCCAAACCCAGCAAGCCCCACCCCGCCACGCACCTCATCCTGTCCCCGCCCTTGGCCGCATCGCCACTGCCTGGCCCCACACTGCCTGATCCCCACCCAGCCCCACCCAGCCACGCACCACTGCCTCGTTCCCCGTCGCCACAGTACAGCCTGTCCTTCCCTTGCCGCTCGTCCAGCTGCGCCACAACCTCACCCTGCCGCTGCTGCTGTGCGCCCCTCGCCTGGGCTTGCTGCCGTACACCTCCCGCCACGGCTTGCTGCCGCACACTCCCCACCTGGGCTTCCTGCCGTGCGTCCCCCGCCACGACCTGATGCCGTACATCCCCCACCTGGGCTTGCTGCCGTACACCTCCCGCCACGGCTTGCTGCCGCACACTCCCCACCTGGGCTTCCTGCCGTGCGTCCCCCGCCACGACCTGCTTCCGTACACCCTCCACCTGGGCTTGCTTCCGTACACCCCCCACCTGGGCTTGCTGCCGCACACTCCCTACCTGGGCTTCCTGCCGTGCACCCCCCGCCACGGCCTGCTGCTGTGCGCCCGGCTCCTGCGGCGAAGTAAGCGTCAACCATTTCCACATCGTCTTCCTCGTGCTGCTGCTGCTGCTACCCGTCCCTATGGCACCGCCAGTGCCGCTGTGGGTGCTCACCGCAAAGCAGGTGTCCATCCTGCTCGTCCTCCTGCTGCTCGTCCTCGTCCTGCCTGGTCCTGCTGCTCGTCCGGCTGCGCCACGTCCATCGCCTGGGCCTGCTGCTGTGCGTCTACCATACCGTCACGTCGCTGCGCACCCTCGGCGCCTTGCCGTCGCTGCTGCTGCATGACCGCGACGTAGCGCTGTCGGGCCTCATCCGCACCCAGGAGCTCGGTTTCCTCCAGAGCGTCAAGTGTACCAACCAGTTGTTAATTCGTGCAGGCCGCACGTTAGGCGCGAGTTGGTTGTGATCTTAACGGTGACCGTTGGCGAAGTCAGTGTGGGATGGGGCTGCTTAACAAGTTGACCCTTTCGTCAAGGCACCATGCCCCACAAACGTCCCGCGCACGCGTTGCGCCGCACAGTAGGTGTTCGCGCCCTGCGTCCCCCCAAAGCACGTTCTCTTCCGAAACCAGGCTCCGTGCCCAAGCCGCGCACGCAGGATGAGGGTAGGTCCCCCACGCACAACCCTTCCGCCTTGCATTTCATCAGCAGTAAAAGATGCGTGCACCCACGTGAACCATATGCCTAATGCGCCCAGCAGCGACGACAGCGCAGGCTGCCCAGCATTTGGCTGTTTGCTTTCCGCGCGCCGTGGCCGTCATGCGGTACACACTTATCGGTTCGTCAGAAAGGATTGCCGCCCCCCAAACTGCTGGGCACCCATTCCTTGCAGGCACAGGTAGCACCTAATCCCACCCCCCACACAACCAGGCCCCTTTCAGCCCTTGAGCAGCTCTCAATTCGCAACGCAAAGCCGTGATGTGGCATGTACACCGGTAAGCTGACCACGCAGCGCCGCCACACAGCACGGCCAGGAATCGCCCTGGCTGCATAACAGCGACCACCTCTGCCCTCCGCGGGCTCGGCCACCACACACAGCCCACCCCACATCCACTCCAACCGCGGTGCCTCCGCCGGCACGTGTTCATGTGCTCACGTGTGCACACGAGACCACGGGTAGCAGACACACGATTGCCTCCGCAAGCACCGCCCACCCACTCCCCTTCACTTCCCTCCCGCTCGCCCCCACACACAGCCACACAGCCACCTAGCCTACCCCAGCCTGCCTGCATGCTTCCAACACCCCTGCACCCCTAACCCTCTTGCTTCCAACGGCCCCATCTGCCCGCACCCTTGCCGGGGGCTAAAGACGTAGTTGTACCTTTGAACCTGGCCACCGTAGTAGCTATGGCATCACCAGGCGCGGCCCCTACACCTCTTGGCCCGTACCACCCCTACTCCCTCGACTTCTGGTCCAACATGCGTTGCATCGAGGAGGTCACCGCCTCAAACTGAGGTCCAGGACAACAATGCATGCAGCCAACCCCCGTTGCGTTGCACGGAGGCCTCCACGACGCGGCGCATCCAGGCGTCCGCATGGTCACCCCTGCCCTACCCGACGGAGGAGCATGGAGCCCCCACTCAACGTGTCGAGGCATCCGCAACGCGTTGCACGGGAGGCGTCGACGTGGTCACCCCTGCCCTGCCCTTACCCCCGCTCCCTGTGGTCACCGCCACCCCTGCCCTACCCCCCCTCCTTCTTGGCCCCGCGCCCCCGCCTGCCCGCCCTGCATCCGGATGTCCTCGAAGATGTCCTTGATCTGCAGCAGCGGGCAAGCACAGCGCACAGTCAGCAAAAAGAGATGTACTAAAGGCCAACGGTCGACATGTCTACCCCTCCACAAAGACCAGGTTCCGCTCTAAAACGTCACGGCTTTGGTATTAGACCGGTACATATACTAGAGGCCGTTTGATTTTGAGGGACAGCGAATCCAAGTCGTGAACTGGAGCTGCACGATTGCCCACACAGCACAGCCGAGGCAAGGACTGCAGCTTGAACGGATCACACCGCCGCCACTAGGCAACCCCTTGCCCTCGCCGCCTTCCCTCCCACCTGGTTGCCAACGGCACCCAGCCCCTGTACACACGTGCCGCCTGGCCCCCAGCGGGAGCAGGACCCCCTCCCCCCATCTCGCCACGCACGCCTCCCTTGCCCCTGCCCTTGGCTGCATTGCACACGGCAGCTGCACGTACGTAACCACAGAGAAAGCTGAACCCAACACCCCCCTGGCCCGACATTACCCGACCCCCGTCAACCCAAACCCAGCAAGCCCCACCCCACCCCGCCACGCACCTCATCCTGTCCCCGCCCTTGACCGCATCGCCTGGCCCCGCACTGCCTGATCCCCCACCCCGCCCCACCCAGCCACGCACCACTGCCTCGTTCCCCGCCCCCACCCCACCCAGCCACGCACCACTGCCTCGTTCCCCGCCCCCACCCCACCCAGCCACGCACCACTGCCTCGTTCCCCGCCCCCACCCCACCCAGCCACGCACCACTGCCTCGTTCCCCGCCCCCACCCCACCCAGCCACGCACCACTGCCTCGCTCCCCGCCCCCACCCCACCCAGCCACGCACCAACCCCCGCCCCCGCCCCCACCCAGCCACGCACCTCGTCCTCCTCCATGTCCCTGGCCGCATCACACAGCTGCACGTACACGAACTTGATGTACGACTCCTTTTCAGCGGCCTGTGGGTCGTAGCAGCATGACATTGTTCATTGTACATAAAAACACTGAAGAACATATTGCACCTCCATGTACGACTCCTTTCTAGCGGCCTGTGGGTCGTGTATGTGCAGCAAAGTACCAGGCTTTGGCGCTGACACGTACTACCTTCACGCACATGATGCAAAAGCTAATGCATGGTACGTGAGTCCTGTGTATCCCATCCTTAGACATCGGGCTGTGGGGCAATCGCCGAGCGGCTTGTGGGCTATGGCAAGGCAACCAGAGGAACTGGTACGACCAAGGTGAAGCCAGCCGGGCCGGGGAAGGCTCAAGTAAGATAGCAGCAAGCAAGCCCGAAGGAGAAGGACCGGGGGTGTGGCAGGGGAAGGGAGGTCGGGATGAGGTACAAAGGCAGTAGCATGACGCCTCCGGGCCCATCTGGAGCCTACCTGGTAGCGGCCTAGGCCGGGCAGCTGCTTCTCCACGGCCTCAAAACCTTTCCCACCCGCTCCCCTCAGCCACCACCAACCTGTCCTTCGCCTCTAATCATTACCCTCCGCCCGCCCGCATCCGCCCGCAGCTGCCTAGCACGCTTGACAGCCCCCCACCCGCCAGGCCACCTGCCCCCACCCTTGAGCAACCGCACGCACACGCTACAGCACCGTACGGCACTGCAACGCACGGCACTGCAACGCAACGCACCTGCAGCGCCCTCAGCGCCTTGCGGACGAGGCGCACCTCCTCAACCGGCAGAGGCACCTGAACGCGGATCAACACAAAGATGCGGGGTCAGGGCAGATATTAATCCTAGATTTCAAATCAGACGGGTTACATTCAGGCAACGACAAAGCGAGAAAAAGGAAGAGCGAAAAATGTGCACAGACCAAGCTAAACTTTTGCGGCAGCGGGGAGTGATTGGTGTGGTGTTAACTTAGGGTGGAGGCTCTCCTACAGCGGCCGGACGCAGACAGACGCGAACATACAGAGAAGACATCAATGCCACACAAAGAAGACATCCATGCCTCACAACTGCAAAAATCACCACTAGCTTGTTCGACGCCACTGTTTCAGCCGCCCGCGTCCGTCAGCACTGTGCCCGCAGCGCACACATTACACATGCAGGCAGGGAGATGAGACTGCGGCAGAAGCATCATCATCATCATCATCATCATCATCATCATCATCATCATCATCATCATCATCATCATCATCATCATCACCATTACCTGGGCCATTAGCTCGTTCAGCGCCGCCGCAATTGCGGCCGTGTCCGTCAGCATCCGGGGCATGGGCTTGAAGCGGCTTGCCGCCCACTTGGCCGCCTCCGCGGCGGCGGCGGGGTCGGCGGCGGGCGGTGGCTGCGCGGCGGCGGCAGGGGCAGGCGGTGGCGCGGCGAGCGCGGCGGCTGCGGCGGTGCCGTTGGCTTCCGGGGCGGGTGTCGGCAGGGCGGCGGTTGGGACGGGTGGTTGTGGTGGTTGGGGTTGTTGGGCGGGGTCGAGGCGGGGGCGCTTGGCGGCCTGGCCGGCGGGGTAGGGGCAGGGGGAGAGCAGGGTAGCTTGGTGGACAGCCAGACAGGGACATGGACACGGACCGAGCCTGAAAACTGTGCCAAATACCGGTATGAGCTGCAGCACCTAAACCAACACACGGTTCCGAGTTCTGTGCACCCCGCAATCGCGATGCTGAAAGACATTGGCTTTTCCGTGCCACGCTAGCCCACGCTCCTTGCCACACAGAAAACGCAGGGCCCGCACCTGCCCGTCCTGCTGCTGCTGTTGTGCCACAGCCCCCGCCGCCGCTGCGGCCATGGCAGGCGGCTGCACGTCCTGCGGCGCCGGGGCCACTGCCGGATGCTCGGCAGCGGCATTCAGCGCCGCCTGCTGCTGCTGCTGCTGCTGTTGTTGTAATAATAGCTGTTGCTGTTGCTGCTGCTGCATCGCCTGAAAGTCATGGTGTTGTTTGAAGTGCTGGTAGTAGTACTTGTAGTAGTGCTGGTAAGAATGGGCGTAGTGCTGCTGCCGCTGCTCCAGCGGAAGGTGCGCGTAGTTGGGCTTGTCCATGTCTGCGCGCTTCTTCGCCTCGTGGTCCGCCTGCACCGCTGCAGGGTCCCCCTGCTGCTGCTGCTGCTGTTGCTGCTGCTTCTGCCGGATGACCTGTTGTACTTGCGCGGCCTTGAGTTCAGAGGCCTTCTTCAGCACCTGCGCCTCCCGCTGTGGGTCGTTGACCAAGGCCTGCGTTGGTCAAATACCGGTCAACGCGGGTCAAACGCCGGTCAACGATGGTCAATCTCATGGTAATGCTCGTACACGCTGGTCTAGCTACTAACTAGCGTCACGCGGATTAACGCTCATCACACACCGGCATACGCAACTCAAACGACAAACCCAAGCACCCAGCGCTGGCTCAGGCATTCCATGTGCGCTAATCCACCTGCCGCTGGCGTCAGCGCCTGGCAACCGCGCCTCTACGAGACCTGTCGTACCTGTCGTACACATCCTGCGCCCCCACCTGTTTACCCACGTACCTGCAGCACCTCTGCGAAGACCGCCATCTGCTGTGTCCCGTCGTTGGCGCGTTGCGTCTGCTCCGCGTTCATCAGGGCATGCAGCACCTGACGCCGCACTTGGATGTCCAGGAAACGGTTGGTCCTGGGGGCGTTGGCAGTTGGCGGTTACCACGACGGTTAGTGACGGATGTTGGTGAATAGTTGTGGCGAAGCTGCTCGCGGAGGTGGGGAGCTGGGGGCTCGAGCCCACGGCGGCAGGCTGCCCCGTGTTGCGTCGTGCTTCGCAGCCCGCCGCTCTCGCCAACCTTGTACAAACCCGCACGACAGGCAGCACGCACACGAGACCGAAGTCCCAATCCCAGTGCTCAAATGCGAAAAGCCGCGCCTTTTTGTGGCATCGCACGCACAGCCCGAGAGGTCGCTGCAACCCAGGCTCCTGAAGCACAACAAAATACGACCATCCAAACCCCATTTCAATGGCACCCACTTCTGATCGGGGAACGCTGGCTCGATCGCCTGCATGAGTCGGCATGTCTGTAGGTGCGGCGGCAGAGCCCCCGCAGCCTGCGCAGCCGCAGCTGCCGCAGCCGCCGCCGCGGCCGCCCGCTGCTGCTGCTGGTAATGCGCCCGCTGCTGCTGCTGCTGCTCGCTTGGCGAATCCGCCTTGACCCCACGCGGGCTGCCCACGTGCCCAGCCCCCGTCGTCACCTGCTGCTGCGCCCGCCTGACCGCGTCGGCCCCTGCACCCGCCCCCAACCCCGTCGCCGTCACCACCGGCGGTGGCCCTATCACCGGGTCCCCGTCCGTTTGTCCGGCAGCCGCCGTGACTACGGCCCGCACGTGGTCAGCCACACTGCGTCGGCCACCGCCGCCGGCCGCCTTTGCCGTACGGCCGGCGCCCGCCGCGGCGGCGGCAGTTGGTGGTTTGGGCGGTTGCGCGGCGGAGAGGAGGGCCCCGGACTTGACCCGTTTGAGGTTGTTGGGGTTGGGGTTGGCGTTGGCGGCTGAGGCGGGGGGTGCTGGGGGAGGCACGCTGCCGGAGCCCCGGCGGCTGAGGTCCTGAGACGCCATGGCCTCCAACCGTAGCAGCTCTGGGGGCCACGAATGCGCGGGAGTGTCAACATCCCAGCAACATACGAGCAGGCCGGCCGTGTGTCTCCAGGTACGCATTGTAAGGAATGGGTGTTGCGCTGCATGCAGCCTTGCCTGCCTTCCGAAATTCCTGCCGGTCATCCCCACGACCCGCACCTGCGCCCAACCACAAGGACACCATGACCTTGCGCTTACCTTCCTGCGGGCGGTACAACGGCCTTGGAAGACAGCGCGCTGGGGTCCGAGGTGGTCAGGCCCCGGTGGCCCCACGCTGCACCATCCGCCTTGTCCCAATCTCCCCGTTCATGGGCCCCCCCGTTGCAGTAACTTCTCTCCCCACCCCACCCTTGGGCAGCCCGCTTACCTTCTTGCGTGGCGGGCGGTACCACGGCCTTGGAGAAGAGCGCGCTGGGGTCTGTTGTGTTCACCAGCCGCCGCTCGCCCCTGGGGCCAGTGGGCGAGCAGCCTGGCGCAGGCGGGTGGTCCCCCCAGTGCAGGAAGTTGACCCCCACGTGCACGAAGTCGGTGGGCGAGGGGCTGTCGTCGTACGAGACCTGCAGAGGAAGAGCGGGTTTGTTTGTTTCTTACATGATAGGATCCGGAACCCAGCATGTAAGGACCCGTAGACGAGCCAGGGGCTCCAGGAAGAGCGGTGCGTTGTGGGTTGAGTGAGAGAAGGACACTGCGTGTGGGAGGGAGATGGGGATGCGTGGGTTGCGGGGCAAGTGGATTGAAAAATCCAGTGCACGAAGTGGGCGAGGGACTGTCGTCGTACGAGGTATGGGTGCGAGTGACAGGAGCAGGGCGGCGGGAGCAATGGGGCGGGATGGTGTGTAGTATAAGCCGTGTGGGGCAACATCAACGACCCCGCTACTCAAATCATGCTTGGGGAGCAGAAGCGGCAGAACATGTTACAGTGCCACCATGAAGCTCAGCCGTGGCAGCTCCCAGGGGCCCCGCTCCCTGCACACGATAGTGGATCGAAGCAACCTTGCCTCGTTTCCCGTTGGCTGCTCCTGAGTCCTGCTCCCCTCCCGGTCCACCACCCGTCACCCGTACCCCGCCCTGACCCCACGAACCACAGACCCCGCAACGCAACACAGCCGCCCTCACCTCGTGCTCCCCCGTCTCCTCCACGTACGACACGATCCGCGCCGCCCGCCACGTGCCGTACATCCGCCACGGCGGCTGCCGGAACTCGCTGAAGTGGTACACCCACACGCGGCGCCCCCTGGGCCCCCCGCCACCTTCCCCGCCTCCCGCCGCCTCCGCCCACCCGTCCGCCCCTCCCCCTCCCCCGCCCTCCGCCGCCTTCGCAAGCTCCCCCCCTCCCGCCGCCACCGCCCGCCGTTTCATCTCGTCCAAGTACGGCACCGCCTTGGCCAGCTCCACGCTCTCGCCGCACGACAGCGCACCCCACACCCTCCGCTTCAGCCGCTCGTTGTCCACCACCCGCACCCCCGGCGTCCCTCTCCCCACCTCCTGCTCATCCTCCTCCCCCTCCTCCCCGTCCCCCTGCGTCCCTGTGCCCGTCCCCGGCTCCGGCGTCACGCTCCGGGATCTCTGGGCACCAACCAGCGGCTCCTCCGACCCTTGCCTCTGCGCCCCCGGCCCCTGCACCCCCTGCTGCTGCTGCCCCCCAGGCAGCGCGTCCGGCTGCTCCTCCAGTCCCGCCTCGTCTCCCCCCTCCCGCGCGTGCATGTAAAAGTGGGTCAGCGGCATGAAGCCCGGCACCTGCTGCCGCGCGCACAGGCCGCACAGGCAGCGCACCAGCAGCAGCTCCGGGTCCGAGGTGCGGCCTGGGGATTAAGAAAGGAGAGGTGAGGAGGCGATTTCAAGGATTGGGGCCGTCGGTGGAAGACACCTCATGCCGAAGCCCAACCACCGCGCAAGCAAGGTGTGGCGCATGTGGGGCAGCCAGCGAGGCAGGGGCATGCATGATGAGCTGTGAGTACGATCGGCACCCGAGCCGGGAGCCATGGCCCACCCCCCAGCGCCTGCGCCCGGTGGCGGCCGCACGCAAGGGGCAGACATGACGGAATATGGGTGCAGTTTGCGGATCTGTCCGCAGCCCAGGAACAACCCCCCAGCACCTGCGCCCTGTGTCGGGCTCACGCTAGACGGAATATGGGCACCATTTGTGGATCTGTCCGCAGCTCAGGACCCACCTCCCAGCACCTGCGCCCTGTGCCGGCCGCATGCCACGTACAGCGGCTGCAGCCATGCCGCCGCCTGCAGCAGCGAGCGTAGCAGCGGCTGGGGCGTGTCCTCGGGGGGAGGGTCCGTGCCGGAGGGCGGGGGGCTCTGCGGAAGGGCCGGGAGGGGAGGAAAGGTACAGTTGAAACACGTGCGCCGGGCCGGCAGGTCGCGTTTCGCAGGGCTTTGCAGTTCGGTCGGGGCACCGGTACGGTATCGCTTGGATCCGTAACCAACGAGGACACAACTCGCTGAGCGGTACGGCCTGCAGCCAACATGGAAGCGACAAACAGCTGTGCCGGCTTGCCAGCAGCGGCTGCGGGCTGTCCCCGGGGGCAGGGCTCCGCGCCGGAGGGCCAAGCAGGAGCCCAGACGGCAAACAAACCCAATGCTGGTGCACTGTGCAATCGTAGAAGCAAACGCTTTGGGTGGAGTGCTCTGCCACAAAAGGGCACTGGTGAGGGGTCAAGTTGACGCGGGCAGGGCTGGTCCCTGGGCTGCGCCGGTGGGGCGTTGCAGTTAGCCGTCGTAGCGACCGGTACAGCACTGATAGCTTGTCAGCTGCACCGCTTGTGGACCGAACACCCCTTGGGACTCACCGTAAGGATGTACTCCGGCGTGAGCTGCGCGGTGATGCCCAACGTCCGCGGCCGCTTGCGTGCCGCCCCGCCGCCGCCGCCGCCGCCTGCCCCTCCCGCTGCCCCGCCGCCTGGCCCGGCTGGGTCCCTGTAGTTCCGCCGCCCCGTCACTGGCAGCACAGGCGTGATGCCGTTGGCCTGCAGGCGAAAGGGATGCGTTTGCGGGCGTGACGCGGGGCGGCCGACGCGTCTTAATGTGACACGTGGCGCAGACGCGAGGCCGCACCACACATGGGGCACCACCGCTTCGCCACATCCTGCGCTTCCGGTTGACTCCGATTGAGTCTAAATTAGATGCCCACGGATCTTGCAACCACCAACCACTGTGTTATCCGCATCCCAGGCCACCTGGGTCCTCCCTACGGTCCAAGGCACGCTGCCCCTGCCTTTGGTGCATTTGCGGGCGATACATGGGACGGCCGACCCGCCCTAAGACGGCACGTTCCCGGCACGTGGCTGTACCACAACCAACCAACCAACCCTCGAGCCGCCCTCTACGCTTCAGCCACGGGTACGGTACGTAGCATCTTCCTCAGCCGCCCACAGCTCTCATGTCGTACGCCAGTGTCCACCCTCAACCTGACTCCGCCAGTCCCCAGCCTACCCCATGTCCAACTGTAACGTAACCCACACCCCAAAAGTGTCAGATCTTCCCCAGTTTTCCCTCCTGCTCCTGGCCCTCCTGCCCCCGGCCTCGCCACTTCACAGCCCACAGCCCGACGCCCCTCCCTCCATTCACTCCCGCTGCCCGCCTGCCCCACGTGCCGCTGCCCCTTACCGCCCCTGCCCCACAGCCCCTTCACCCTCGCCCTACGTTACCCCCTTGGACCCACCGCGTCCTGCTCTGCTGCCCACAGCGTTGCCACGTGCCGCTGCTCCCACTGCCCCTGTCCGGCAGTCCCCTAGCCCTCGCCCCCACCCCAGGCAGACCGTTTCCGGTATATTTAGTTTGCCGCTTTGCGACAACCCCCCTGGCCCCTTGGACCCACCGCGTCCTGCGCCGCAGTCCACAGTGTCGCCACGTGCCGCTGCTCCCACTGCTCCCGCCACACGCCCAGCAGCGCCTGCGCCGATCGGTGCACGTCGTGCTCGGGGTCGGCGTTGTAGCGCATGGCGTTGTCGCACATGAGCCGGACCGCGGCGTCCACCTGCATGGCGGATGGCGGTGGAAGCGAGAGGGGTTACGCGTGGAACGTGAGGAAGCCGTGTAAAGCATCAGGGAAGCACGGAGACGCTGGGCCCGGCCCACCGAGCGAGCGCGGGCAGCAGGGGCGGGCATGTGAGGGCGGGGCTCGCGTGCGGCGGAGGACGCGGGACATCAGGAGGAAGAGGGGGCATCAGGGCGGGCATGTGGTGCATGGCTGTGCGAGCGAGAGGGGTTGCACATGGAACGCGAGGAAAGCGTGTCAGGCGTCAGGGAAGCACGGAATCCGCATGGTGCCCAGGGCCTGCCCCCACTCCCTCCTACCGGCCACCCACCCCCGTGCCCATGCCACGCGTCCAACGTACATGGCTTATGTAATGCATCCACACTCTCTGGCAGGACCAGACCTGCCCACCACTGTACCAGTGGCCCGCCTCGCCCCACGCCCGTGCCGCAACATGATAAATGTGGCGTCCGTGCTTACGTCTGCAGGCTGCTTGTACTTATCGGCCTCCAGGCGGGCGCGGATGGTGCCCAGGTCCTGCGGGTCCTTGATCATCTGGTAGTAGCCGGGGGCGCGGTGACGCACCTCATCCACCGGCTCCTGGGGCCGTTGAATGGATGAAACATGCCACATAAAATATTATATCATGATGCGAATAGGGCCACTGCTGGTGGGCGCAGTGCCGCCCCTCAACCACGGGCTCTTGGGGCCGTTGAATGAATCAACATTGCACATAAAACGTTACGTCATAATGCAAACAGTGTCAATAAAGGTGGGTGCCGTGCTGCCCCTCATCCACGGGCTCTTGTAACGGACCTGGGGCACTGATGGGAAGGGGGATCAAACCGGCTGTGCAAGAATAGCAGGTTGCAAGGGTACCCGGGGCACGGGCTCCTGGGGTCTTTGAACGAATGGGGGCGAGAACAGTCGGTGTGGCCCCACCTGTGTGGCTCAATCAGGCCAAAGCAGAGCCAGTGGCCAGACATGTTTCACGAATCATGCTAAGAAGCATATAACGGGTCCGTTGTACGGCCGCTGTACAGACGTTGTCCAGTGCGGAATGCCAACGAGTGCGCTGGTGGGCACGACACCGACGCGGTACCACATCATATGTACGGCATGCCAGATCTGCCGTACACCGGAAACTTGCGAAATACCGTAGGTGCGGCCGAAGGGTGAGCAACATGCTACAGCCAAGGACGTTCGGGTCGTGCATGTGCATGGCCGTTCTGTGTTCCCGATGACGTGGCACCCCATGGGATCGCATGAGTGGCCTGTCAGTGACAGGTAGCAGTGGCGGCCGCCGGCGGTCTGCCAGCAACCGCAACCGCGATGCCTACCTTGAAGCACCAGCTGTGCGTGGATTGGAGTAGGAAGTTGATGGCTCCCTTTGTCGCACGCCATGCTCGCTCCTCCAGCTTGTCCTATACACGCCGGTGCATTGAGAGATCAGGCGGTCACCATCTATTTATAATTGTAGAGTATCTTAATTTATATAGTGCAACTCCATGCTCTATGGCCGTCAGCTGTTGACTTCTGGCCGCGAAAATATAGCGCGCGATGAGACCGCACTGGCTTAGCCCTGGCCTGGATGCTACTGTACTGGATTGCTGCTTTAAACCATACAGACCTTCTCGCTCTTCCCCATGGTTGCTGGACAGTAAGACCCCCAAGTGGGCGGTCACAGCTATCGACACTCAAGCCTCATCACCAGTGGTTGCAAGCGCATCGCATGTAGCACGGTCACGGTCTACAAGTTGCTCAGCAGTGTGTTGGGGCGTGCCAGGGCTGCATGGCCCCACCCGGCATTGGACCATGTACGGGGGCAGGGGAGCGTCATCGGCGTTGGCCGTCTTCGGACAAGACTGGATGCTCGAACTCGCTGCCGCACAGCATCACACGGTTGGGGGCAGTATCTAGATAATGTCAGCATTGCTATATTAATCGCTCGTGCAGGTCTGTCGCGGTCACTGACTCCCAGTCAGCTTCGGTCAGCTTCTAGAACCCTAACTGCAACGGCCCGCCTGCTCGGCGCGTGTCTAAGCCCCGGCACAGCGTGGGCCATCAACAGCACAGTACAGTACGGCATTCCATGCAGGTCCTGGTGATGCCCTCCATGAGGCACCTATCCGCTGGGCCTTAGATCACAGTTAAATTGTTGTGACCTGCAGTCTTAATCCACGGCAATAATGGCAAGATATAGGCATGTCGTACATCACAGCGTGGCAGGCAGCAGACCAGCAGTCGCATAGCTGCTGTGGGTGGGCAGACCTGACAGCATCAGGTGCATAACGTGAGGGAGAGGTCTCACCTGTCGGGTAACCGCCGCAGCCTGTGTGTGCACCGTGTAACCGTAGGGTCCATATACTGCAGCAAACGCGTACGCTTTAGCGCAAATTTGTCATCTGGCCACTCCCCCAGAGCTGCGTGTCGGCACCCACACAGCGCCATCAAGGCACGCCACGCGCATGCATGTACCGTACGACACGGCGGTCTGAGGTCGAAGGTTTGGCTTCATGAACGACTGATTTGTAGTGGAGATACATGAAGAGTATCCTTGCTTCACTTGTTGAAGTGGTTATCGCAACTTCCCGCGACTGGCAACTGGCGCGCTAGCCGACGAACCAAAGTCCTTGCATGCAGAGTATAAAGAACAGCAGTCAGTGGCGCAGTACGCGTTCTGCAGCAGCAACTCAGCCGCCGACCCCGCGCCGCCCAGCGGGTTCCCCAATTGCCCTAGGCAGCAGCCTCCCCCCGACAAGCAGCGCCAACAAAATGGTCCTCGGCATTAAGACTGTTGCGGGCTTTGTGTCCGCTCCATTCAAAAGGGGCACTCGGCGTGCGGCCACGTCGGTGAGAGAGGCTGTGTCGGGATCGATGTGCGACTTTTCGCCTTCGACAGCTTTACCACGCAACCGCAGCTGCTTTTCGACTCACCATTCGCTGGCTCTGCAAATTGCTTATAGCGTGATCCCATGACGCAAGCGGAAATTGAGGACCTGGTGCTGAAGCTGAACAAAATCGAGGTACGTTCTGCGTCCCGGAGGGCCTTGCTCCAGGTGCAGCTCAACAGCAGGGCTTTCCGAGGTTAGGAGCACAATACTACAGAAACCGCCAGAATTAGCAACCGGGCATCCCTACGTGTGCACGGGGGCTGCGGGCGGGCACCAGCGGCCTGCAGCTGTGTGCCCTACCTGTGCTCCCAGCCTTCCACATGGCCTGGGCCCAAGGGGCCCTCCTACCATCTCAGTACAGGAGCTTATGGGAATTGACCTTACTGTATAACGTCATTATGCAGGCTGTCAAGTTTGGCGAGTTCAAGCTCAAGAGCGGGCTGCTGTCCCCCGTGTATGTGGACCTCCGCGTGATTGTTAGCTACCCTGATGTGCTGGAGCAGGTGAACAGCAAAGGGGGGTGGGGTCCAGGCATCAAGCCGACAGACGAAGTCCGGGGGGGTAACAAAGTACCAGCAATGAGGTGGACGTGGTAGCAGTAGTAGTAGTAGTAGAGACGTGCTGATGTGCTGGAGCAGGTGAAGAGAAAAGGGGGGTGGGCGGGGGGAATGAAGTACTAGTACGCGAGGACGAGGCATAAGTAGTAGTAGAAAAGGGGAGGAGGGTGGAGGCCAAGGCTTGGGTCACCCCGCGTGCTGGAGCAGGTGAACAGCGAAGTGGAGGGAGGCGGAGGCCAACGTGTGGGTTACAATGCGAAGGGGAACAAAGTACTAGTGCGCAAGCTGGAGGTAGCGAAGTAGAAGTAGTGGCAGCGAAGGGGAGGGCGGTGGATGCCAAAGTGTGGGTTACAATGCGACTGTGCTGTCGAGGCTGGCTGGTGGCTGCCTGCAACGGGTCCAGCGGTGCGCTTCGGCCTTGAGGCATGCCCTCCCCCATTGCGATTGCGAGCTCGTCTTACTGGCGTTCGCACGGCCACGCAGGTGTCCCGCATGATGTGGAACGCCGTGCGCGGCTGCGAGTACGACATCATCTGCGGCGTGCCGTACACCGCCCTGCCCATTGCCACGTGCATGTCGCTGGGCTTTGGGGAGGCCATGGTCATGCGGCGCAAGGTGAGGGGGCACAGCGGGGTATATCGTTGGTGTTCCAGCAAAGTAACAATTTGCCTCAGGGACTTTGGGCCACAGCAGGGCAGTTGCAAAGCCGCGGTCATGGGCCGTGACACAGATGTAGGCTTACCGCGGTGGGGGCGCGGAGGGACGGGCCGGGTGACGTGTGCTGGTTGGCCATATTGGCCCATGGAGGGCTGAGTTTGGGAGGCTGGCAGGACAGCGCGTGGGCTGGGCCCCATGGCGCACAGCCAGTGGCTCTCGGTGCGGAGGCGGGCAGCAGCTGGCAGCAGCTGGCAAGGTTACAATACGGCGGCATGGCTCTACCCAGGGCCGAAGCAGCGGCGTGGCGCTCCGCGGGCCGCAGTTTCCGTCAGCGCCACCAGAGGAGAAGGCGGGCAAGGGCGCAGCAGTGATGGTCAGCATGGGAGCAGCAGCGTAGGGTTCAATGGCGGTAGCCGGCGGCCGCGAGCTCAGCGACGGCGGGGTAGCGCATCCCTGCGGGTATAGGGGCTGGGCGCCGTCGCCCTGGGTAGGGGCACGCCCCCGTCCAAGCACCGCAGGGCGCGCCCCTGATGATCCCACAGCAGCTCCCGAAGGAGAAGCAGTAACGCAGCCCGCAGTGACTGCCAGCGTTTGCAGGAGGGAGCAGCAGCGTAGCATTCGATGGCGGTTTATTGGGAATACATTGAGAAAGAGCGAAGCGGCCTCCGCCCTTTGGCCCAGAGGGTAACTGAAAGCGCCCGATGGCGGTGAGCTGCGCGGCGGCGGACAAAGCCGTGTGAGGAGCAGCAGTTGCTCAGCCACGCATGGGAGGCAGCAGGAGGCTGCTGGGCGGTGGCGTGGCAGAAGAGGAACAGCAGCGGTACCGGCAGCAGCAGCAGCAGCAGCAGCAGCTGGTGGCGGAGGCCAGGGTGTCTTCCTGCCGGCCTGGCGGGGGCAGGGGCTGGTTGGGTCGGGCGGCGCGGGATGGGGGCTGGGCACCGCCATGGACCTTTTCACCCTGCCACACACACGCCGTGATGTGGTCGGGCGGACCCGGTCTTCCTGCCGGCCTTGGTGCACTGGCTGGGGCAGGGTGGGGCGGCGCGGTGCGGGGCCGGGGCGCGGCCATGGACCGTTTCACCTCGCCCTGCCACACACAAGCCGTGATGTGGTCGGGCGGACCCGGTCTTTTTGCCGGCCTTGGTGCACTGGCTGGGGCAGGGTGGGGCGGCGCGGTGCGGGGCCGGGGCGCGGCCATGGACCGTTTCACCTCGCCCTACCACACACAAGCCGTGATGTGGTAGGGCGGATTCTGTGCGAGGTGGTCAGGGGGTTGTGGTTGGGCATCCTCCCGGATGTGCGCTGAGGCGCATGGCAGGCCGCTGCGACTGCAGCTCGTAAAACGCAGCTGCACCATCCGGCCTTAGCGGACGCGGTGCGAGCCAGCTGCAGCATGCGGGCAGTGGTGCTCACGCTGCCCATGCTCGGCAGCAGCGCAGCAGGCGTTGATGCGGAAGTCCTTGAACTTCGCCATGCGTGTGCGGATGTGTCGTAAGGCACCTGTGCCGTGCACCGCCCGCTGGAGATCACAGCTATTCCACCCGGCAGATCATCAAGGGCAGTTAATGATATGCGTTGATATCGGCAATCTGATATTGATCAAGTCAGTGATGTTATCGCTGAGCAAGGCACTGTACGGCACCTGTACCACCCGTAGGAGGTCAAGGACTACGGCACCAAGAAGGCCATCGAGGGCGCCTACAAGCGCGGCCAGCGCTGCCTTATTGTGGAGGACCTGGTCACCAGCGGGGCGTCCGTGCTGGAGACCCTGGAGCCACTCAAGGTGACTTTCGTTATTGTAATTGCATGAGTTATGTGTATAATGATATTGGGGGGTTTTCCTAGCGGGCATCATGTGTATGATCTTGTGATCGAGCATCATGATATCTAGAGCTCCAAGAACCATTCGGCTGTGGTCGTTAGTTTGGCTACATCTATAGCTACACAAACGAGGTGCCCCATGGAGGACCTGGTCACCAGCGGGGCGTCCCTGCTGGAGCCGCTGGAGCCGCTCAAGGTAACATCCAAAACATGAAAATTTATTTCGCAAACAGTCACCGAGAATTGCAACGTCATATTACTATTTGTGAATATGCTGGGGGCCTTGGAGCTGCTTGACATATATTCGTAGCTGTAGATGCATTGTGCAGTATGTCGTCTGTGGGACTGCACTGCACACAGGATGCACCAAAGTGTGCGACACAAGCTTAGTACTGGAGCGTGATGGCAGTGCAGTGTAGGAGAGTTAGCTCTCAATGGCTTTTCGTTGTTGGGTTATTGAAAGCACGAGGTGTGGGCATCAGCGGTCGACCTGGCCTGCCCATGTATGCTGTCCGCCCCCGCTCCACCACGAGCAACGGGTCGAGGGGTAGCAGCTTTCGGGCGTTCAGGGTACTGATCATCCGTTCATCCCGCAGCAGGGCGCACCTACTCACTGCCCCGTGTCGCGTGTGCGTTAACCCACAGACGGAGGGGCTGCAGGTGTCGGCCGTAGTGGTGCTGATCGACCGCGAGCAGGGCGCGCTTACTCACCCGCCCCACTTGCGTGTGCGTTAACCCACAGACGGAGGGGCTGCAGGTGTCGGACGTGGTGGTGCTGATTGACCGCGAGCAGGGCGGCGAGGCCACCCTTGCGGCGCACGGCCTCAAGCTGCACGCCGCCTTCAAGCTGTCCGCCATGCTGGACGTGCTGCTGCGGCACGGGCTGGTGACGGAGGACACGGCGGCCAAGGTGGGGCATGTGTAGTAACGGGCTGGTGTGTGCACTAGGCCTTGCTGCACTAATGTCGGCCCTCGCCCTTTCTGCCTTACGAAGGCGGCCACGTCAACCTCCCCACACGCGTCTCCGCACGCACAACTGAGTTTCCATTCCTGTAGCTTGGAATATTATTGTGAACTTTGCCGCTACCCGAACATCTGGTGTCCTACCGCCTGTACCCGAACACCCCCACACACACAGGTCCGCAAGTTCATCGCGGAGAACCAGACCTCGGTGCCCGCCCCCGCAGCCGCGGCCGCGGCCGCTCCTGCGCCCGCCCCTGCTCCTGCTGCCCCCAAGAGGTATGCTACCAGCGTTCCGGTCTTCCACAATATTACGAATTTCCCGGCCGTACAGGCCGGTTCTTAGGATTTTGGGGGTCAAAATTGTATGCGAGATTAGGATTTCTATGCAGCTTGCACCTGAAATTGTAGGCGGTACTCAGACAATTTTTTCAAGGCAGCCGTAAGAGTTGTAGGCAAGTTCAGGGCGCTCATCACCAAAGGCACACCCCAGGGAGTTCCCCTGGGCGTATCGGTACAGACGTACAGTGTGCGTGCGTGTGAGCGCATGCATACAGCGCGCTTGGCTGTCATGGTCCCGTGCGCGTGTACCCCAAGTGTACTCCACAGCCACGCTGCTGCTTTGCCATGCGGGTGCTTGGGGGTATGGGGCAGGGGGGCTTGCCCCCCAGAAAATATTCACGGACTTGCAATTTTTACGGCCAAAATTGTAAGCAGTACTTCGACAATTTGCGGCAGGGAGGGTCCAAAATTGTAAGCGTTTAGGATTCTGTTCCAGATAAGACCGGAACACTGTATGCTACGCGCAGGCGTGTGGCGGCATCCAGCAAGACGTGCGTAGCCAACCATGTGCCGTTTTATGCAGCATTATTGCTGCAGGCCCCATGTATTCGCGCTTTGGGCAATGCCGTACAAAGGAATGCCCTGGCCATGGACACTGCTGCTGGGACGGGCAAGCCGCCGCCTCCGCAGGATTCCTGGCTCAACAGCACAAGGCGCACTGCTGTGCCTGATGTGTACGATACTGACCTGCCTGTCGTACAACCGTACGACACCTCGTCCCCAGGCTGACGTACGAGCAGCGTATTCCGCTGGCCAAGTGTGACATGGCCCGCCAGTGTCTGGAGGTCATGGTGCGCAAGCAGACCAACCTGTCCGTTGCGGCGGACGTTGACACTGCGGAGGAGATGCTGGAGCTGGCCGAGAAGGTGAGGGGCATGTGTATTAAGGGTGCGTGTATTAAAGAAGCAGTGGGAAAACAGTCTTTCCTTGAGCCGCGTCGTCTACAACCGCGTCGTGCACGGATGCCGTACAGGTCGGTCCGTACATCTGCGTGTTCAAGACGCACGTGGACATCTTCGACCAATGGGATGAGTCCATCGCCGCCAAGCTGACGGTGGGTGCTGCTGGGAACCGCCGCTAGTACATGATGTGATGAATTGTGGCTCTTTGCAATACAATAAATGGTGCACCATGCTTGCGATGCTTGGCAGAATCGGGGCCCACGGGCTCCTGGGCGTTACCCTTCGGTTGCTGGGGTCACTCCAAATGTTGTAGAACATAACCTGGTGGTAATGCAAAGATGTTGCTGAACGTACCGTTGCGGCTTTTGTCATTAGCTTGGCAAAATATGTTGCTGACAGCACACGCAGGCACAACACTGACATGTTCCCCCCGCTTGTTCCCCAACCGACAAACCGTCATCCAACCGTTGGACGAATACCTGTACCGCGTCTACCGCTGCGCATGGCGCTCGACGCTCGGCTTCATCATACCTTGCAGGCGATCGCCAAGAAGCACGGTAGGACTGCAGTGCACGTGGGCAAAGCACTGCGGGGTACCACCGGACGTGCGGAAACAGCACAACCGCCAACTGGCCTTCCTTGCACCTCCAATCTCGTCCTTCACGTAACCACCCGCTTTGTCCCCACCCTTGACCGCCGGTTTTGCTCTCCTTTTCCCCATTTCCTGAAGTTGGAAAATATTTTATGTATATTTTTAGTATTAGTTTCTCTATTTGTATGCCGCCGCAGACTTCCTGATCTTCGAGGACCGCAAGTTCGCCGACATCGGAAACACGGTGGTGTCGCAGTACGGCGGCGGCATCTACAAGATCGCCGACTGGTCGCACATCACCAACGCGCACCTGGTGCCGGGCCCGGGCATCATCGACGGCCTGAAGACCGTGGGCCTGCCCAAGGGGCGCGGCCTGCTGCTGCTGGCAGGTGCGTCGGAGCAGCCAGTCTTACAAGATGTGAATAATCCCACTGACATGCACCTGTCAAGGGCTTTCATTGCCATGTGTTTTTGCAATGATGTATTTACTGCAGCTTACATTCCAAGACCGTGGGACTGACCTGTGGCCATGGGCAACGAGACTTTACACCGTACAGTGTACTGCCCTTGATCCCTCTAGCCCGCCTCTCAGCAGCAATGGCACGCCTGCCTACACGCGTGTCTTCCGCACCACATCCTCTTATTCTCCCATGATAAGAGATGCCCTTTTCGCCTTCCATGTCCCCCGCAGAGATGAGCAGCAAGGGCACGCTAGCGCAGGGCGCCTACACGGATGCGGTGGCTGCTGCGGCGGAGCAGCACCAGGACTTTGTGATGGGCTTCATCTCCATCAGCCCTGCCACGTGGAAGAACGGGCCGGGCTCGCCAGGTGCGTACGGCACACCCGTGCCACGTGCCTGACACACGCAGTGCCGCGTTCCAATAACTCGCAAGTCACAGAATAGTTAAGAATGCGTGCCGCGTGCCTGACACACGCAGTAAGAGTTGAGAATGCAACACACCCGACCCCACGTCCTGCCTCAAGGCCTGCTGCACACGCCCCTCGGCGTGCAGCTGACAATCAACAGCTTTCCCATACCTCTTCAACCCAGAGCTAGTAAACATTACCCCACTTCGGCCCCCAGGCCTGCTGCACATGACCCCCGGCGTGCAGCTGGAGGTGGGCGGCGACGCGCTGGGGCAGCAGTACAACACGCCCGCCAGCGCCATCGGCGTACGCGGCAGCGACGTCATCATTGTGGGCCGCGGCGTCATCAAGGCGGCGGACCCGGCGGCGGCCGCCAAGCAGTACCGCGACGCCGGCTGGGCGGCGTACAAGGCGGCGCTGTAAGGCGGGGTCGGAGACAGAAGACAGAGGGGTGTTGCAAGGACAGCGAGGGGAGCTCCCTTGGAGACGAGATGACGCGTGTCTCCTGTCGGTACAAGGCGGCGCTGTGAGGCGGTGTCTTTCGAAAACAGCAGGGTGTTGCAAGGACAACGAGGGGAGCTGCCTAGGAGACGGCCGTAGCTGCCCAGCAGTGCTGCGATGCGGGCTGGGCGGCGTACAAGGCGGGGCTGTAGCGTGTACGACAGACCGGTGGTTGATAACTGAACCTAAGCGGCATTGTAGCGCCAGTCGGAAATGCAGAGCATGGTAGCCCGGGCTGCAGCGTGTTGTCGCGACGCAGGCGGGGGGCCCTCCAGCGCGGCGCTGTGGTGTTGAGGGGGCGTGGGTCAAGGGCTAGTGGCAACATCTGCCCGGGACTGCAGCGGTCGCCTGGGGGCGGTACTGCGTGCGACGCGGGCGAGGCAGCTTACGGGGCGACGCGCGTTGGGTTCGAGCAGGGGAGAGGTTGGTGACGAGCGGCGTTGCCGGTGCGACTGCGGCGTGCGGGGCAGCACTGCACGCACCGAGCAGCAGCGGGCGGTGGCTTGAGAGAAGGCAGGATGGAAACCGCTTCCCAGTAGATATGACCTGGAATCGACTTGTCTTACACTCATCTTTGGGCAATTGCAGGAGCGGTCGCTCTACTGCATTATAAACCGCTGGCTGTACGTCTTTGGGACTGTACGGTGCGGGGTACACCGTATCATCAAGAGGAGCAGATGCCATGCTCAGGGGGTCGCAGACTGTACATCCGTGTGCCCCAGGCGGGGCCTGGCACTCGGCTCAGCGGCCGTGTCCCACTGGTGGGTGTGTAACTCGGCTTCAAGTGACTACCGGTTGCGTTGCCAAATGTCAGCTCACTTCAGCGCCGTCGCAGGCTGTTCATCCTTGTGGCTTTCAGCCAGGAGCGCCGTGTGTATGGACCACTGTAACGCAGCGTCTGTGGATTATGTGTCCACACCGCCTGGAGTGTGACGCAGAAGGCTGCTTCAGTAGACGAGTTGCCACGCCTGGCCACAATGATCACCCATGTTCCGTGCCCATTTACAGAGCAAGGGGCGGGATAGGGCGCTAGTTGGGCTGGGCTGGGCTGCGCGGCACCCCTTGAGAGGTTATGAGTAAAGACCGAGACAAACTTCACTGCACTCCAGCAATTTTACAGAGCCCACTGCCCGCGCCTCACCTGGCCTCACCCGTCCTGGTGGCCACACCACACCAGGGGTCAGCGCCCCACGGCCTTTCACAGCACCACCTTCGTTGTATTGATGCACAGTAATCGCGTGCACCCCATACCGTATCCATCAGCTGCGGCCTGCTGCTGTGTGCCAGCTTTGAATCCATACGGAAACCAAACAACAAAGGACGCACACATGGGGCAGCGACCTGGTCCATGGCTGCCGAGGCGCGCAGTTTCGCCACGGTCGCAGTTTGGCCAGTCTAGAACGGAAAGCCATGCATTTGGTGGCGAGCTACACGCAACTGTGCCCTGCCGTGCGCTTCTGCTCGCTCCTACTCGCACCCGCCGCCGCCACCCGTCGTACGGCCGCAGCCGGGGCCTCCTCCCCCGCCCTGCAGGTACTCCTGCCTGCCACCGGAACACAGTGCCTTCAGGCACCGCCGCCGCCGCCACCCGACGTACGACCGCTGCCGCCGCCTCCTGCTGCATTTGCGGCTGCCCCCACCCCTGTCCCGGCTCCTCCCGAGGTGGCTGCCGGCTGCCCTCGGTCCCGAGCGCGGGCGGTGCGGCGGGCCAGGTCCTGCGGGGGAACACGGGGGACAGACAACCGTTGACAAAACATATGAAACGTGGAGAACCGCTGGGCACTGGCAGCTCACGCACGACCTGCAGGGTTACGCCTTCAGTAACTTGTGACAAATGCACACCCACCCCAGCGTTGAACGACTCCCTGCCGTACGTACAACGGAACACAACCCACACCTCCATTCCGGTCCGACACACCACGAGTGGCCCCTGCTGCCCCCTGCTGCGCGTACCCCGCCTAGCCGAGCCTGAACCCCGTGGCTCTTTCCCTGCCACCCACACAAGCACCCAGCACTTGTATCACCGCATCCCCGCGCCCAGAGACATACCAGCACCACCTGCAGCGCGTCCGCCCACCCGTCCCTGCTGCGCCCCATGTCCATCCATCCCCAGCACCATTATACTTACACTACACGCATGAATCGTGCACACAGCAGCAGCCACAGTAGTGCAACCAAACCCACCTGCAGCGCATCCGCCCACTCGTCCCTGCTCCTCCCGTTGCCGCTGGCAGGCAGCTGCAGGTGCAGCACCCGGCTCCCTCCACCACCACCCCCTGCTGCCCCTCCCCCTGCCCCTCCTCCCCCAGCTGCACCCCCTGTAGTCCCTGTCCCTCCCCCCTCCAGGAACACTGTGAAGCACTTGAGTGGGTCCAGCTGCGATGGCGCGGGCGCCCGCACCCGTCCCGTGATCGCTGCCAACACCCCCGCCCACGCGCTGGGCGCAGGAAACTGCGAGCAGCCGCGCTCTATGCGCTCCACCTCATCCGGGGAGAATGACCTAGGCCACAGCTCAATGTGCCCAGGTGTGGCGGAGGAGGAGGCGGAGGCGGCTGCGTTGGAGTCGGTTCTGGGGCTGGCGGCGGCGGCGGCGGCGGCCGCCGCCGCCGCCGCGACGGCTGCGAAGGCGGCTCCGGGCACGTCTGGGTCCACGTGTATCCTGCCGCGTGCCTCGTTGTACCAGACCACCACGCGGCGCAGCTCGCGGCCCCCCAGGTGCAGCTGGAAGCGCGCGCCCTCCACCAGGGCCCGGTGGTTCTCGAAGCGCCTGGCAGGGGGGAACGACGGCATGTCGGGTAAGCGCGTGTGTGTGTGTTGACACACGTGGCATGGGCGTCAGGTGCAGCTGGAAGCGCGCGCCCTCCACCAAGGCCCCGTGGCTTTCGAAGCGCCTGAAGGGAGATGTCGCGTGAGGCGAGAGCTGTGAGGGTCAGTGCTACATGGACATAATTGTCAAGACCCATGCGGCTTTTGTCATTAGCTCGGCAAAATACTTGCCACAGTTGCACAGGCGCCTTCCACCAGCGCGCGGTGGGTTCAAGTAACCCGCCTGACCGGGTGCGTCGTCGTCGGACAGTGGCAGGACAGGATAAGGCAATTGAATCGAAACGGAACAAGAAGCATGGAAGTAACGGCTCGAGGATGCACGCCTTCCACCAGCGTGCAGTTGTGTTGATAAGCGCCTGGCAGGGGGGAACCACGTACGGCAGGGTACGTTAACCACCGCTTCTGCCTAGACTGGGCCCCCCTGCGCCTCGCGTGCAGGGCCGAGCGTTTCCGTGCTTTCCTGGCGACTACAATTTCCTCTCGTTTACGCGTACTTCCTACGCCTCCGCACCTGAGCCGCAGCATGGCCTCGTACTTGCGGTTGAGCTCGCTCATGCGCAGCAGCAACTCCGCGTTCAGCCGCCGCTCATCCTGCGGGCGCGTCGTAAGACGGCTCAAATCAATAACCATCATGAATGCATCTCTAGTGTTGATGCGCAACATCAGCTTCGCGAGAAGCCGCCGCTCGTCCTGTGGGCGTGTGGGACGCACGGCGGTAGCTCGTGAAGTTACCTGCACTGTCAATGGGCAGCGGCCACTGACAACCGTACACCCGCAACCTCTTCGCTTCGGCAACTCAGGGATGAAACCGCATATATGAATGGAAGGATTGTAGGGTTCCAGGGTAAAGACAGCATGCACCTGGGCGTCGTGTTCTCCTTATGCAGGGAGGACAGGAACACATACGTATGCCAGCTGTCTGTGCATGCATGCGCTGTTCTCTATGGGCGATCAGACCACCTTGCTTTTGAATGCGGAAGCCACACGCATGAACACAGGGCATACGGCACAGCCCAGGCCATGCGTATTACTAGCTGGTGGGGGCCCTCGCTCCGCGCCCCCCCACCCCCCGAAAAGCAAACGTTGCTATTGGATGGAGGAGCCACATGCATGTACACAGGGCATACGGCACGGCCCCAGGCCATGCATGTTGTTCGCCGTGGTATTCGCTCGGGGGGTTGTCGGGGGACGGAGCCCCCCCACCAGCAAATGACATGCATGGCCTGGGCCGTGCCGAATGCCCTGTGTACATGCGTGTGGCCAGCGAATGACATGCATGGCATGGTGCCGTATGGGCGGAGCCCCCCCACACACCCCCGAGTGGACACCTCGCTATTGGATGGGGGAGCAACACGCACAAACACAGAGCAGACGGGCGTGTGGGCCGCATGCGGAGCCCCCGTGCTGGGATGTGTTTCACTTGATGCGGCCTTTTTGCGCCTGGATCGAGAAGCAAGGGGCCCACTCGGGGGGGTATGGGGGGGCGGAGCCCCCCCACCAGCGAATGGCGTCGTCTGGACCTGTCTGGACGGATGCCTGGTGTAGCAGGGACCAGGCGATGCATGTCAGCCGCTGGTGGGGGGTCCGCGCCCCCACAACCCCCCGAGCGGACACCTTGCTAGTGGGAAGGGGGAGCCACACGCAAATGAAGACGGGCATACGGCACAGCCAACACCATGCGTGAGCGTGTCACTCGCTGGTGGGGGGGCTCTGCCCCCCCACACCCCCCGGAGTGGACCTCTTGGATGGGAGCCACACACACAAACACAGAGTATACAGGTGTGCACGCCGAGTGCAGAGGCTCCGTGCTGGGATGTGCTTAACTCGATGCGGCCTTTTTGCGCCTGGATCGAGAAGCAAGGGGCCCGCCCGGGGGGGTGTGGGGGGGCTCCGCCCCCCCACCAAGCGAATGGCGTCTGGACGGATGCCTGGTGTAGCAGGGGCCATGCACGTCATACCCCCACCCCCCCCGAGCAGACACCCCGGGATGGCCGATCCGTACGCCTGTGTTTACTTGCGTGTGGCTCCCCTTTTCCATGAGCAAGGTGTCCGCTCGGGGGGGGTGTATGTGGGGGGGCGGAGCCCCCCCACCAGCGAAAGACGTCTGGACAGATGCCTGGTGTAGCGGGCACCAGGCCATGCACATATGCCCTATGGCCTAGCATCAGTGAAGGGGGGGCGTCTGGCTTGGAACCCAGTCGGGTTCGGAAATGTCTTTCAAGCATGTGGCGTAGACGGCCAAGTCAAGCGACCAACGCCCGTTTCCCCAGACCGAATCCATTGGATTCATGCTTCAAGCTTCAGTACTATTGCAATTGGACTGACGCTTGGCCAGCACGTTTTGAGGAGGGCGTTTCTGGAACATGTCGGCCTGCTGACATTGTGAATTGTCAGAGTCCGGTGCCGCGGGAAACCTGTGCAATGCGGCTTTCACACAATGTTGGCTTTCATATCAGATGGGCATTACCGGCCGCTCGTCGCAACGGCGAAGGAAACCGTCTGGCCAACGGTATGCCGGGCGTGCGGGCCGCGTGCGGAGCCCGCGTGCTGAGTTAGTGTTAATTCGAGGCGGCGTTTTCGCGTCTGGATCCAGACATGTACAAATACATCGAAGCATTCCGAATGCAATGAGCCACATCGCCCAAACGCGAGGAAGCTGCGGGAATCTGGCCACATAGGTGTCTAGAGGGGCGGTTTAACATAGCGGGTCCGTTTCCAAGCCCTCGGATTCGGCGCCCATTGGGAATGGGGCCCCGCTACACCCATCGCTGCGCATCCATCCAACACCCATGCCGACGTCCCTCTGCAAGAACAGCAGAAAACAAATCGTCGCGCTCCTCCCTGCTCTCACCTCCAGCCGGTGGTGCATCTTGACCACCTGGGCCAGGGACTGAAGCGAGGCAGACCAGCCCCCGCCCCCGCCCCCGCCGGCGTCGCCCGACCCCCCTGCCCCTGCCCCTCCCGCCGCCGCAGCGCCCCACGCTGTTCCCCCGCCGCTCAAAAATCCTGAGGCAGATGCACCAGCAGCAACACCGCCGCTGGGCGCCGCTGGCATCCCCCCAGCAGCCCCAGAGGCCTGCGTCGAGCCAAGCGGCCCGCCCGCCGGCCCGACGGGAGACAGCCTGTCGTACGGTTGGGGGGAGGCCAGCGGTGCGGCGGCGGCGGGACTGCCGCCGGCGGCGGCGAGGGCGGCGGCGGCGCCGCCGCCGGTGGCGAAGACGGATAGGACACCGGCGGACACGGTGCGCTTGTGGCTGGGGCGGAGGGTGGTGGAGTGGGAGCCGGGGGGAAGGGGAGCGGGGGGAGGGAGGCTGGCGCGGGGGACGGAGGAGCCGAACGGCTGGTGCTGCGCCTGTGGGGTGGCCTGCGAGGTGTCGGCGAAGCGCAAAGGGAACAGTGTGGTGACCGCCCTGGTGCGTGTACGTGGATGTCTCGTGCAGACGATGTGTTGCAAAGCTGGCAGACATGCTGTTGGGTCTGGGAGCACCTGCCTGAGCCGACGCACGACCGCAACATCAGGCGTGGAAGCAATTCCATCCGCCCAATGTCAGTTGGGCTGCTCCACCCGATGTGATAACACACGTGGCATAGCGCCTGGGTGCCTGCATGTAGGCGTATGGTCCGTGCGATGCTTCCCCAGCACCTGCCACCACTACCCCACCTGACCCGGGTCCGTCGTGCTGCCCGTTCCGGAGGCAGCTGGCGGCAGCAGCTCCACAGATCCGCTCTGCGTGTCCCGCGGCGACGGCCGCTGGGGCAGGTATTGCTGCTCCTGCTCCTGTTGCTGCTGCAGCTGCGGCTGCTTGTTGCGCCGCAAGGGGTCCCCAAACAGGCTTGACAAGAGCGACGCCCCCTGCGAGGGGTACGCGCGGCATGCAACGTCGTCACGCGCGTTAACCCATCAGCTTTGGCCCAGGGATTTTTCACGTGTGGAGCTGCATCTCCTGGCGGGTTATGGCATGTCAGCGTGTGCGTCGTGCCGTACCGTGCCGTGCCGTGCAGCAATCTTCCCAGCTGCAACGCACCTGCGGCTGACTCCGTGGCACCAAGCCGCTGCCGCCCGCCTGTCCCTGCGCGAGCGCCGCCGCCGCCACCTCTGTAGCCCCAACCGCAGCGGCGATGCGCCCCGCTCCTGCGGCTGCCCCTGCCGCCGGCGGCCCCTCCGCTAGGCCTGCCGCCGGCGACCCTGCCCAGCCCTCCGCCTCCCCGTTGGCAGCGTCGCCGCCAGCACTGACGGCGATGGCAGCGGCAGAGGGCAAGCCGCCACTGACAGTGTGCCTGTACGGCGGCACCAAGGGGGTGCTACCGTTGCTGCTGGTCTTGTGTGCAAAGGCGGGGGTGCTTGAGGTTGCGGTGGCGGCGGAAGCGGTGGCGGCGGCGGCGCTGGTGCCCGTATCGTACAAATCGTAACGGGCGGAGCCCAAGCCGGACTTGGCGGCGCCGCCGCCGCTCTGGGGTGTGGGCGTTGGAGGCATGGCGGCGGCGCTGCTGCTGCTGGCGGCGGCGGCGGCGCCGTCAGCGGTGGAGACTGAGGCGGCTGTCGCCGCTGCCGATGCAATACTGGTCTTGGGAGGAGTGGTGGTTGCTGTGGTATTGTTGATGGCTGCGGCGGCAACGGCGGCTGCTTCAGCGGCGCGGTAAAAGGGGGAGGCGCGCAGGCCCGACCCAGCGGCAGGGACAGTGGCGGCGGCAGCGGTGGTGGTGGTGGTAGTGGGGCTGGTTGGTGCGTCGCCGTGGGTGGAGGTGTCGGTGACGGAGGGCGAGCGGTTGGGTGCAGGCGCGGGGGAGCCCTGAGGGGACGGGGAGTGCGGCAGATGTGCGGCGCTGCTTGTAACACAGTAACAAATCTTGCAACAATTTGATGCGGTGCGGATGGATGTTGCGTACCAGCAGGCTGTGCGTCTGTCCGCAGTGGGGTCTTTAAGCGTTGATAACGGTCAAGCTGGGTCCAGGAAGGAGCCCTCCTGAACGGGCGCCCTGTGTGCCAGCTTCAGGGTTGCGCTGGCAACAACACAGGGATTTGAGACCATACTATCTATACGGCTACCGTAAGACCACATGTGAGCCGCGTCGCTAACCTGTCCTGCCTCACGCCCGGCAGCGCTGACGGCTGGGCTCGTCCCCGCCTTGCTCCGCCGCCACCTGTGCCGCCGGCCCCAGCTGCCAACCGCCTCCTGACCGCGGGACTGTTCCCCCGCAGCCGCCGCCGCCGCCGCCACCCCAGACCTCCCTCCCAGCTTGTCTCGCCATGTGTCGAGAATCGCAGAGATTGCGCGCCTGTGCTTTCCGCCGCCGCCGCCGCCGCTGAGGGTCCTGCCAGCATCACCGTCGGCCGACGGCGTCGGCGCCGCCGTCAGCACCGACGGCGTTGGGGTGGTATCGCTGCTAATCGGCGGCGGCTCGCCGCCGCCAGCACTCCTCCGCCGGAAGAACCCCCGCCGTCGCCCCCGCGGCACCGCCAGCGGTTGCGCTGCCACCGCCTCCCCTGCCACCACCACCACCGCCGCCCTGCTGTACTCCTCCCCAACGTACGGCTGTCCCCTGTGTGCCCCAACCTCCCCATACGTACCCGCCCCGCCTTGCGGCGTGCCCCCATGCGACTCCCCCTCCTCCTCCGTCAGCCCGTCCAGGTGCTTCATCGTGCCGTACAGCTTCCGCAACCGCAGCCCGCCCGACACAGAATGCGGATCATCGCCATCCCCGTCGCCATTGCCGTACCCCTCACCGTCCGCCTCCGCATTGTGTTCCCCGTGCTGCTCTCCGTTCCCACTTCCGCCCCCGAGCAGTGTCCTAGGTAGCCGCCCAACGGTCGCGTCCAGCTCAGACAAGTCCAGCTGCTCTCCGTCACCCGGTGTGAACGTGGGCTCCGTGGTGAGGTTCCCAGACCCTGCACGGTCCGTCCTGGTAGCCGTGTTGCCCACCAGGCCCAGTGGCCCCGGCTGGGAAGGGCTGCCGCATCGCCTCGGCCGTGGTGGTGGTGGTGGTGTAGGTTAGCGTGCAGGTGGTGGCCGGAGTGGGTGTGGAGGTGGTGGGCATGGTGGCGGGACGCCAGTCCGCTACGATAAGAGCTGGTCATGGTGGAGTCTGTGGACGGGTGGCGGGCATGCCGGGAGGTGCCAGTGCCGAAAGGAGACACCCTCGGGTGGGAGTGGGAGTGGGAGTGGGAGTGGGAGTGGGCTGTGTGGGGGCTGCGTTCCCGGCTGGAATGGAGAGAGTCGGGGAGGGCGGACAGGGGCGGCGGAGGGTTGGATTGGTAGGCTAGAGGGCTGCCGCGGGCGGCGCTCTGACGTACTGCGGACGGTACGGCGTAGGTACTGCCGGTACTCGCGGCGGCGGCGGACCCATGGGTCGGTTGGTCTAAGGACGGCGAGGACGCAGCGGTTGGCACCAGGCCCCCGCTCCCCGCAGGGGACAGGTGGCGCGCCGGGGAGGACGCGGCGGCGGGGGCAGCGGCCGCGGCCCAGTTCGTCGGGCCCGAACCCACGGTGCCGTACATGTACGGCAAGGCCTCCTCCGCCACGCCTGCCAGCTGACCCGCGGGTCCGTCCTTGCCCCTGAATGACGTCGCAGGCGTCAGGCCGTACGGTGTACTGCTGCCGTACGGCGTGGAGGTACTGCTGGCCGGTCCACCCGAGCGGAGTCCGGTACCAGATCCCTCCGTTGACATCCCGTTCAGGTGCGGTGTGGTGGAGGTGGAGGCAGCCGCCGCTGCCGCCATGGCATTGGCTGCTGCCGCCGCCGCCTCGGCGGCGGCCGCCGCTGCAGCTGCTACCTTGGCCTTCTCCGCTTCTTGTGGGAAGGGGTTGGCGCGCTTTGCGGCAGCCTTCAGCCAGCTCACCTGCAAACCCAAAGAGAAAACAGCAGCGCGGAAGTCACAGAGGCCACCCACCGTACCACAGGAGTGCGCGGCACCTGGCACGCCCGGGCAGGCTGGCACATGGAAGGTACCGTCCGAACTCCTGCCAAACCCACTACCTCGTCTGCAGAGCAGCGCCAGCACTCACCTGCAGGTTGATCGTGCCGCGCGGTGTCCCTCCCGCTCCAGCTGCCGCCAGCTCCAGCAGTACCGCCCTCGGCTCACCGTTCGGCTCCAGCCCCAGCTGTACGACATCCAGCCGTGCCGTACTCAGTACCTCTGGCTCCCCGATGGTCCGAGCGTTCAGCACGCGGAATGCCAGGACCTCAACCCCCGCCGCCGCTGCGGCAGCTGCCGTCGCGGCGGCGCTGGCGGCGGAGGCGGCCGCCGCCGCAGCAGCGACCTCGCGGGACGTCCCAGCGGCGGCGGCGGGGGTAGCGGACGCGGGGGAAGGCGGAGGCGGTAGGTCCGCTGGGAGGCGGATGTCAAACTGCCAGTTGAAGACGGGATCAGCGGTACGGTGTGCGATGGGGGTACGGAAGACCTCCCGGCCGAAGCGCATCTCGATGTACGGGTCGCACTCGGCGGCGGCGTCGCCGTCGGCAGCGGCGGAGGTGGAGGTGGCGTCGCCGCGGCGCTGCAGCGAGTGCAGGTTGCGGCCGCCGATGACGCAGATGCGGAGGCACCCGCCGGGGCCGCCGACCTGGTGGCACGGGAGTAGAAACGCGCAACGTTGTGGCAGGTTTGGGTGTGCGGTGGTGGTTTGGGAGTGAGGTATAAGTCTCCCTTGTCGTGGCGATGGGTGACTATGTGACGGCGCCACCAGCCATGACAGGAGGCCACAAAATTGTTACTGCCTCTCTTGCGCCATCCACTGCGTGCCTGTAAACACGCACACGAGTCGGTGACGTCACCATGAGGCACCCTGGGGCCAGGCCCTGCCGATGATGTGGGTGTGTATTAGCATGCATGAGGGCCCCTCACCCGCTGCACGTGCTTATTGCGGTAGATGCGTTGCAGGTCGACGTATTTTCGGTTGGGCTCCACCAGGCGGCGGTTGATGACGCGCTGTAGCGCGGTGCGCAGGTGGCCCACCAGGCCCGGCAGCTCTCCGTGCAGGTTCAGGTAGCCTGGGGGCCAGGGGGCAACAGCGGGTGTGTGCTAGCAAGTGAGCAATACAGCTGTGCGTGGGCAGCGCGACCTACGGGCCAGGCAGCTCGTGGTGCAGGTTCCGGTGGCCTGGAGGTGCGCAACGGCGGTAGTGTATTAGCGTGTGGGTGGTAAGTGTGTTATAGTGTGCGATACGCAGCTGGCCCGGAAGCTCGCAGTGCAGGTCAGGTCCCCTCAAGCTTTCGAGCGACGCCGTCCATTTCATCACTGTCCCGAAGCGTGGTGCTAGTGTGTGGGTCAGGCACACTCACCCACGGGGCTGGCCTGGATGTCAAACTCTGGCGGAGCGGCAAACGAGTAGTCCAGTCCCCTGCAGCGGCGAAAAGAATGAAACTTCGTGTCAAAGTAGGGCAGGCAGAATAACAATGAATGCAATCTCTCGGTGGCGCGCATGGGAACCAGCACAGGGAGCGTGTGATCCCGTCGCCGCGCAGCGTGACGGGAAGACCTGCGCCTCCGTCTGGTTAGGGCGCACACGCCCTTGTCTAGGCTGCCTTGCTACTGCAGCTCCAGCCCCCAATCGCCAACCAGCGCCAACCTCCCTGGTAACCGCCCTCCTGTTCGCCTTTACGTTCTACCCCTAGGCCTTTAAGCTTTGCTTTGTTGTTGTCCTACGCCCCGTTCTCGCTTCCACCGCATCCAGCGCCGTTGTCTTGTTTGTTTTGTTTGTTTGTTCCTTACATGGAAGGATCCGGTACCCAACATGTAAGGACCCGTATGCGAGCCAGGGGCTCCAGGGCCAACGCAAATGTCTCAAGGCCTGCAACCGGATACACTGCAACCAGGATGCCAGCTGCAAGCTCATGTCACGCCTGTGTCTGGGCGGTACACCTGCCCCGCGCACGCACGGCACGTGCCTGTCTACCCAACCTCCGCGTGATCTCTCACCTGATCCCGGCCGGCTCACACGCACGTTTACAGTTCATTGTCAGGACATTACCGGTCACGGTACTTAGGTATTTGCACACACCTGATCCCTGGGGGCTCCTTGCACAGGTGCAGCCCCACGTGCAGCTTGCCCGCCAGCCGCAGCTGCGTAATCTCCAGCCGCACGCTGAAGGGCTGCAGCAGACCGATCTGCCGCAGCCGCGGGGTCAGCACAGCCTGGAGGGGAACAGACGGGGAAGGGCCGTGTACGGGGGTGTGGGAATAAAGCGGTCGGAAGACAGACGTAGTCTGCAACTCGACGATGTACGGCGATATGGGGGTGAGGCACGTGCCGGTTGCTCAGGAACACACCGGGGTCGTGTGTTGGACTGTACTTTGTACAAGCCGTTCGGGGCCGGGGCCGCAGGGGTCGAGGCTCATGTGTGAAGAACGAAAGCAGGGTGAGGGCTTTGGAGCCGGCCGTACAGTGCCCCTGGTAAATGCCCCTGGTGGTCTGGGGCAAAGGTGGAAGCGAGCGGCCTACAGCGGCGGCCAAGGATGTGGTGGCGGTGGGAGGTGCGGCGGTGTGGGCTGCTAGCGTTGTGTGGTGAGTGTACTACCGTAGCAGTTTGGCTATCAGTTGAAGCAGCCCAGGACTCAAGCCCCTGCTGCTGACCAGCTGACGGCCCACCTGGAATCCGTTGCTGTGGTAGTTGATGTTCATGGTGAGCAGCAGGTACGAGCGCTGCGGGTCGTACTTTGCCGTACAGTACTGGAACTGCGGCGGCGCCAGGCCGAACGTGACCTCCTCCACCGCCACGTGCTCGATGAACTTCCACGGCGCGCGCCCGCCCGTCTTGCGCAGGACCTGGTAGTTGAACCGGACAGCAAGATCAGCACATGATACATGTGTATTGGGACCAAGTTCCGCACTACCACGTCACGACTGTGTTTTTAGCAGGGTTAATATGTGTATTGGGCACCTTCCCCGTCCAACTGCGCTGCTGGGGGCAGTGCCTGCACCCGCGGCATCCTCTGCACGTGCAACGGGGACCGGACGGGGCCCCCGCGCGATGCGGTCCAGTTCCCTGCGTGCACGCCGCCTAGCCGCCTCCATCACAACAGGTTTGACCAGCCACACACGTGCAGTCCGTGACCCGGGCCGCACTTGCCCGGCCCTGGCGCTTACTTACTGTTACACAACGCACGTCACTCTGACCGCTCTGGACGGGCCCGTCCCTGGGCCCCCAGCCTCGTGCACGACCCAACACCGACCCGTGCCCGCGCAACGTACACACTCGCCAGACACTGGTACATACACTCGCCAGACCCAGAGGTTCCGCCTTCGCTGCACCCTACCACATCCCTAGGCCTGCCCCCATCCCACCCCGCCACACCCCACCCCGCCACACCCCACCCCGCCACACCCCACCTCGTTCAGCACGATCTGCAGCTTCTCCGCCGCAAACGTGGATATGAACTTCTCCAGCAGTGGCAACCACAGGTGCTGCACCAGCAGGTTCAGCCAACCCAGCGTGAACGACTCGTACATGGCGGCGACAGAGCCGCCCACGCCACCGCCGCCGCCGGCCGCGGTGGCGCCCGCGGCGCCTGCCGCCGCCGTCCCGGCGCTGCCGCCTGCGGCGGCAGCGGCGGCGGCTGCGCCGCCGCCATTGCCGGCCGGCGTCACCGCCGCCGCCGTGGCGGGGCCAATGCCGACGGCGCCGCCAGCCGCGTCAACGGCGCGGAGCACGGCCTCATAGCGGGCCGTGGCGGAGTGCAGCTGCTTCCTGTGGAAAAATTAGTCCGCGTAGAGCACATTCAGCTTGGGCATGCCCCTCTACACCATTGGTGTTGTGTGGTGTTGCAGGCTCCTGCACGCCGAGGGTGGCAGCTTTGCCCCATGCACGTGCAGCAATGCGGTGTGAGCTGTTCACCTCGAAAGGCGGGAAGCTTCCTTGGCACGCTCCTAACCGCCATGCTGCCCGGGTGACGCTACGTGTGTAGAGCCCATGTGATGGTATACATGTTCGATGGCCTAGCGACGGCCGCACCTCGGAACGCAGCCCGGACACAGCTACCGAGAGGCCCAAAGGGCAGGCGCAGCGCCCCTTCGCCCCGCCCTCGCTGGTGCGACAGGCACCCGTACATAGTTGCACCTCGCAACACAGCGTGCAAGGACTATGCTTCAATTGCATTGCCCACCTATGATCGCGAGTGGATGGTCGTTCAGGGGTATATGGCTTACTTGTATTTGGTGTTGGCGACACTCCATGCCAGGGCGAACGCTCCAGCCGCTGCGGCGCACGCTATCCCCGCAGAGCATAGCGTCCCCAGGAAGAGGAGTATAATGTCAAATCCGCCCATGGTCTCCCGATGTCGGATGCAGGTTACGCCCAACTGGTCATGTCGCTGGGCCTTTCACTGCCATCACAAACGCCCGCGTGTAAAGCCACGCTTAGTCACGTGCTATAGAGTCTCTGGATTGGAGTAAGGCATGCATTTCAGGCGTGACTGCCTCATTCATTTGGAAGTGGTGTGCGAGGTGTTGCACGACCGTCCGGGAGGAAGAGCACTGCCGCCATCTTCTAGCTACATTCTATTTGCTGCCGAAGTCTTTTATTGTCAAGACGACTGACAGGGCTGAACACAGTCCGATAAAGTTGTCGAGTTGGAAAACTGACTTCTGAAAGGAGGGGGTTTGCCCTTTTGGTTGATCAGACCTGAAGGCTAATTTGAAACGAGATTGTCCAGAACTGTCAGGGATCCTGGGGAGCATGCAACGATGTGCCCATGCAACTGCCTGCTGGGCCCATGCGGCAATGTGCTTTTGAGAATAGCATGCATGCCCTTTGCGCCTCGAATCCACTTACACTTGCGTGCATACCTTCTGCAGCTCACCAGTATCTCAGGCTTGTGCAGCAGCACATACAAGCACTTTGTTGGGGCATTAGTCGACAAAGTACCGTCGGGTGCCCGACAAAATGCAGTGGCTTAACTCTCTTGTATCAGAGTATGAGGGGAAGCCGTTGCAGAAGTCTGGCATGCTGACAAAGGTCCGCGGAGTGGGCTAGCGAGCGAACGTGGGGGCCTTGCGGGAAGCCTAACGCAGCCACTGGCGCGCCGTTGCTCACAGGACCAGCTCAACTTATTCTTTCAAAAGTCCGGCCAGCAGTTCGACAGCCCGGTGGGTAATGCAGTTGGTTGGGGTGGGACCCCTGGGAGGGGCGGTCCGGGCGGGAAGTGAAGGGGTTCTGACCGCACCATCACTCAGCCCCTCCCGAGCAAGGATGCCAAACCTGCACCGTGTTTGGGCGGGAAATTGTGCACGCCCGTGGTCTAACAACACTCGTGCTCCTGCTTTGGCTGTCCATCCTGCGTTTGAAGCCTGCCACCTGTCTGAGTCTGAGGCACCCCCGCGGTGCACATCCCTTCCCACGCCTTCCCACCCTGTATCACGCACACAACGGTCACATGATGTACGACAAACGTAAATGCTTAGCATTTAAAATTCTTACGCCGCAGCATCCATGTCCCGGCGTGCGCGTATGCCCCTCGCACTTTGCCTATCTTGGTCCCACCCCCTCCCCATGCACCCACCGAGACGTGCTGCAGCAGGCGTACCATGCAAAACGCAACCCTCAAGCTCTTTTCACTCCAAGTTCCTTCATGCTCCCGTACCCTAAGCCCCGCCGGCCACCGCCCTGCCCTCTTGCCCCTGCCTCCAACCCCACGACCCCGCTGTCGCCACCCTACCCCACCCCACACCCCCATAGCTTCCCCCACACCAACCGCAGCCCTCAAAACCATGTACACGTCGCTCACACCACTCGCGGATGCCTGAATCCACCAAAGCCCCTCGACCCCCTTGGACCCCTTGACCCCCCGACCCCTTGACCCACCAGACGGCCCTCGCAGCCCCAACTCCAACCCCAAGTCCCTGCCTGCTCCCCCACTCCCCTCTCCCCAAGCCCCAAGCCCCACGCCCCACGCCCCACGCCCCACGCCCCACACGCGCAGAGCTTCAAGGAGATGCTCCGCGCTGCCTTCCGCTCGGGGCGCAGCACCGAGGAGCTTGTCAACGGGATGCAGAGCGAGATCTTCATGGCCATGGGGGTGCAGGTGGGGGCACAGGGAGGGAGGGAGACGTTGATTCCTGGGGTGGCTTGCGTCGAGCGTTGCAAGCGGTGACACGGGAGGGAGGGGGGTGCATGTTGAGTGGGGGTGCGGGTGGGGGCACGGAAGGGAGGGGGGTGCATGTTGAGTGGGGGTGCAGGCGGGGGCACGGGATTGAGGGGGTGCATGTTGAGTGGGGGGCACGGGAGGGAGGGGGGTGCATGTTGAGTGGGGGTGCAGGTGGGGGCACGGGAGGGAGGGGGGTGCATGTTGAGTGGGGGTGCAGGCGGGGGCACGGGATTGAGGGGGTGCATGTTGAGTGGGGGTGCAAGTGGGGGCAGGGGAGTGCATGTTGAGTGGGGGGTGCAGGTGGGGGCACGGGAGGGAGGGGTGTGCATGTTGAGTGGGGGTGCAGGCGGAGGCACGGGAGGGAGGGGGTTGCATGTTGAGTGGGGGTGCAAGTGGGGGCAGGGGAGAGAGGGGGGTGCATGTTGAGTGGGGGTGCAGGTGGACACCGGTGGTAGGGCTCGTTGTTCGCCTCGGCGTGTGCACGCAGAGGTAGGGATGCAGAGGCAAGACTTCAAGGCCATAGGGGCGCAAGTGCACATAGGAGAAGGAAGACAATAGGACCGGGTGTGCAGGCGGTTGGTTGCCTTGGGGCTGCCCCCGGCCTTACGCACTGAGTGTTGATGCTGACAGGGGGGCTGGCCAGCTAGTGGTTAAATCACAATATTTGTGTTGTTACCCAAAGGGCGGGTTGTGTGCGCCTGCTGCTGCTGTCCAGGCGGACTTCGGCCTCAAGTGCCTGTCACAGGTGACGCTCCAGTACGGCAGGGACACGCCCTTTATGCGCGCCTTCTACGAGCACGTGCAGAAGGTACGGCACAGGGTGCACTCTGTACGGCAAGGGCGTACGACACGACGCTGTACGGAGCAGACATGCAAGCGTCATGCGCATGCGTGGTCGTGGGAGGACGTGACCACTGGGCATGCGTGAGGCACCCACCTGTGTGTCGTCGGCCCTGTCTCAAGCATTAGAGCCACGATACGGTAATGAGGGGGGAACTTATCTAATGTTCACGGACAGGCCCCGACGGCCGCGCGACTGCGCAGGTCCGCCTAGGGCAGGCGTGCCCGCGTGACATTTCCCTTCAATACACCAGTGTCCACGGCTGTTACATGATCACGGAGCCCTCTCCCCGGCGGCCGGTAAATCCGGACCGTTGCCCTGGATACGGGGAACGATGTTGTGGCGGCCGTCGTTACGCGCTGTGGAAGGGCCCGCTTGTTTGCCAGTCGCGCTCGGGCCCGTGCGGGTGCGGTACAGGCAATCGGCGTTGCCGACCCCTGCACTGCACGGCATGCCCCGTCTGCATTTCTGGGGTTCCGACCCCTGCACTGCACGGCATGCCCCGTCTGCATTTCTGGGGTTCCGACCCCTGCACTGCACGGCATGCCCCGTCTGCATTTCTGGGGTTCCGACCCCTGCACTGCACGGCGTGCCCCGTCTGCATTTCTGGGGTTCCGACCCCTGCACTGCACGGCATGCCCCGTCTGCATTTCTGGGGTTCCGACCCTGCACCGCACGGCATGCCCGTCTGCATTTCTGGGGTTCCGACCCCTGCACTGCACGGCATGCCCCGTCTGCATTTCTGGGGTTCCGACCCCTGCACTGCACGGCATGCCCCGTCTGCATTTCTGGGGTTCCGACCCCTGCACCGCACGGCATGCCCCGTCTGCATTTCTGGGGTTCCGACCCTGCACTGCACGGCATGCCCCGTCTGCATTTCTGGGGTTCCGACCCTGCACCGCACGGCATGCCCCGTCTGCATTTCTGGGGTTCCGACCCTGCACTGCACGGCATGCCCCGTCTGCATTTCTGGGGTTCCGACCCCTGCACTGCACGGCGTGCCCCGTCTGCATTTCTGGGGTTCCGACCCCTGCACTGCACGGCATGCCCCGTCTGCATTTCTGGGGTTCCGACCCCTGCACTGCACGGCATGCCCCGTCTGCATTTCTGGGGTTCCGACCCCTGCACTGCACGGCATGCCCCGTCTGCATTTCTGGGGTTCCGACCCCTGCACCGCACGGCATGCCCCGTCTGCATTTCTGGGGTTCCGACCCCTGCACTGCACGGCATGCCCCGTCTGCATTTCTGGGGTCCGACCCTGCACTGCACGGCATGCCCCGTCTGCATTTCTGGGGTTCCGACCCCTGCACTGCACGGCATGCCCCGTCTGCATTTCTGGGGTTCCGACCCCTGCACTGCACTGCATGCCCCGTCTGCATTTCTGGGGGTCCGACCCCTGCACTGCACGGCATGCCCCGTTTGCATTTCTGGGGTTCCGACCCCTGCACTGCACTGCATGCCCCGTCTGCATTTCTGGGGTTCCGACCCCTGCACTGCACTGCATGCCCCGTCTGCATTTCTGGGGTTCCGACCCCTGCACTGCACGGCATGCCCCGTCTGCATTTCTGGGGTTCCGACCCCTGCACTGCACGGCATGCCCCGTCTGCATTTCTGGGGTTCCGACCCCTGCACTGCACGGCATGCCCACCTGCTGTACGCAGTCGTACGCATCCCTCCCGCACGGCCTGCACGTTTAGTAGGGTGGCTGGCAGGCAACTGCTGCGAGCGCTGTGTGACATCGCAGTGCATTTAAACGGCTAGCAGGAGGAGATGATCCTGGACGAGGCGGAGATGCCCGAGGCAGCCTTCCACGCCAAGTACGACGTATGACAGTTGTTGCCGGTATTGTGGATGCCATCTTAGAATTCATGAAACCTGTCGATGGTTTACAGGAGGAGATGATCCTGGATGAGGCGGAGATGCCTGAGGCGGCCTTCCACGCCAAGTACGACACCCTCAACCGGTTCAAGGCGGAGATGGAGGAGCGCATGGCGGCCATGCAGGTGGGCAAGTGGATGTATGTCTGTTAAAATGGAGGTGTGCTTCAGCCTAGGCAGTGACACGGTGCGCTCCATACAGGGTGACGGGCGCCAACTATAGTCCCGCACATTGCTTGACTGAATTATTATCATCATGGCCCGTGGAAATTGGGCGACTAGGCGCGTTACATGGGACTAAGATAAAATGATCCAAAACAAGTCTGAATTTTTTGTTTTGTGCTTGCATACCGCCGCGCGGCTGATCGGCCCACGCCCCAGGCCCATGAACCGGACCCCAGTGCGCCATCGTGCCTGCAATCCCTGCTTCCCGCACCGCATTCGCCACACTCCGTTGCGTGTCCCACCCCACTATGGACCCCCAAGGCATAAGCAAAGAGGAGCAGCGTGTTGCCCTTAGCTGCTTCAAAGCGGAGCCGCCGTACTTTTGTGCACCCGCGCAACCCCCGTGCTGCTTCCGAAACACACCTCACCCCCGTGCTGCTTCCGAAACAAACCTCACCCCCGGCCCTGCACCGACCAGTGGAAACGTGCGTGCCTTGCCCACTGGGCCCACACCGTGTCGTGCTCCATCGCCCCCTCCTTCTTTACATCAAATACCGGCAACTATTTTATGTAGACTGGCACAAACACGGTGATTTGTGCATTGTTAAAACCTGCTAAACGCAAAGCCGTGGCGTGGTAGGCGGAACTGCGTCTTGGTGGGGGCGTGGACATGTCCCGCGTCGCTCTGTGCATAATGCTTTCACTGTCCCCAGGGCATGAGCGAGGAGGAGCAGCAGACCTACATGGCCGGGGTGTTCAAGGAGATGACCGCGCACAGTAACCCACGCCCCAGGCCCACAAGCCACATCCCATTGCGTGCCCCACCCCACACTTGACCCACAGGGCATGAGCGAGGAGGAGCAGCAGACCTACATGGCCGGGGTGTTCAAGGAGATGACCGTGCACAGCAACCCACGCCCCAGGCCCACAAGCCACATCCCATTGCGTGCCCCACCCCACACTTGACCCACAGGGCATGAGCGAGGAGGAGCAGCAGACCTACATGGCCGGGGTGTTCAAGGAGATGACCGCGCACAGTAACCCACGCCCCAGGCCCACAAGCCACATCCCATTGCGTGCCCCACCCCACACTTGACCCACAGGGCATGAGCGAGGAGGAGCAGCAGACCTACATGGCCGGGGTGTTCAAGGAGATGACCGCGCACAGCAACCCACGTCCCAGGCCCACAGGGCATGAGCGAGGAGGAGCAGCAGACCTACATGGCCGGGGTGTTCAAGGAGATGACCGCGCACAGTAACCCACGCCCCAGGCCCACAAGCCACATCCCATTGCGTGCCCCACCCCACACTTGACCCACAGGGCATGAGCGAGGAGGAGCAGCAGACCTACATGGCCGGGGTGTTCAAGGAGATGACCGCGCACAGCAACCCACGTCCCAGGCCCACAAGCCACATCCCATTGCGTGCCCCACCCCACACTTGACCCACAGGGCATGAGCGAGGAGGAGCAGCAGACCTACATGGCCGGGGTGTTCAAGGAGATGATCGCACAGAGCGGGGCTATGTCGGCAAACGAGTGCTGCAACAACCCGCACGGCTGCTCGCACCAGCCGGTGGGGGCTGTCCCCGGCCAGGCGCCCCCCGTGGTTGCCGCCCCGCCAAGGGAGATGGACGCGCCAGGGGGCCCTGCGGGGGGTCACGGCGGACCGGGGGCGGGGGCGGGGTTGCCGGCGTCTTTGGCCGGGGCGGGGCCGGGGGCGCAGCCGGCGCTGAGCGGAGAGCAGCAGATGCAGTTCTTTGCATCGCTTGCCAAGTCGGATGGGGGGCGCTAGGGCGTGTGCATGGGTGAGGGGGACGGGGTGCAAGCGTTGGTAGCGAAGGGTCCTGGTGCCTGTGGGTTGGATGGCCTATGGTGTTGTGCGAGTAGCCTTGCTGGTTCTGCTGTGCCAATGGAGCTGCATGTTGCCCTTCTCGGGGAAAAGGAGTTCCTCACCGGACGGCGACGACCGGGACGTTGTGGCCGACTGACAAGACACGCTGTTGGAGGTGGACCGTCGGACGGTGACCGGGCTGGGTCGGTGCAGGCTCGGGAGAGAGGGGGTGCCCGGGAGGATCACAATAAACACTGTACATGACCTGTACCCTGACCGAACAACGTTGGTCGGTGCATGTGACTGTTGGACCAGGGGACTGCGTTGGACATGACGCGCACGTGCCGGGTTGCTGTGTGGTGTTGACCGATGTGTTGGGCGTGCCCACGTTGCTTACGCCGCTTCCGTGTGCTGTCTTCGTGGCATGGTGGCTTGTTGGTGTCCGACTACTTGCTGCACACCAGGTGATGTTGGTTGATGATTCGCGTTCATGGACAGTTGGATGCAAGTCAGACAAGTTTGGTGTGGGGACTGCTGGAGTCCAGGTGGATGACCCCGATGTGCTCCTGATGGCCCTTCGGTTCTTTTGTGGTGCTCTGCAGCTTCTGAGCACAGTTTGTCTGCAGCTGCTGCAGCCTTGAGGTTCACCTCCACCACTCATGTTAACCCTGCTAAACACAAAGCCGTGACGTGGTAGTGCGGAACTTGGTCTTGACGTAGGGGTTGACATGTCCACCACTCATATGTCCAGAGGGCTCAGTTTGATGACAGTCCTCCCGTGCGCCCTGGGTGGCCCATGGTGGCCCTTCCTGTCAATGCGCGTCTTGGACAAGACTAGTAACGCTGGTTGCATCGAGACAGGCACACCTTCAGTGCGTGTGTAAGTCCGTCCTCCGTTCTGTGGGGCGCGGGCTCTTAACTCACCCTTGAGCCTTCCGCCCTGTCCTTCCGCGAACGCATGCACAACACACCTACTACACCCCACACAGGCTTGCACGGTGGGTACGGTACTCAGGCGCGCCGATGATTGTCGCACGGGCCATCAGTTAAGCAAACGGTTCGTGTTTTTGCATTCACCGGCGAGCCTCACTTCGCTCGCCCATGACGTTACAAACCACACCGGATGACCGGCATCCATTGCCGCACGCCTGCACGCCAACCCCTCCGCCGTGGCCGGCAACACATCGCTTTAGCTACCCCCTTCCCTGCCGAGCCAGCCTTGCACCCAAACCCAACCTAAAGTTACCAAGGGCCCGCGCCAGGGGAGGCTCCAACACTCCACTGCCCTCCACATGCCTCCCGCTGTCCAGCCTCGAAACCCCTCCTATCCCCACGCCCCTCACACGCGCACTTTGGGTTCCGTGGCGCCGAGGGCATGCACGTGCGGCGGCACCGTTGCACATGCCCAGTGGCACCGTTGCACAAGCCCAGTGGCACCGACACTGACCTTCGTACCCCTCCCAATGCGCCAATGCGCCTGCTCATAAACCCACAGCCGCGCCGCGCCGCGCACGCGCTTTGCAGGGACGGCAGCACGGCACGCCAGGCATACCACGCACGGTGGGTGTGGTACGACACCCCGACCGGAAGGGGTCCCCTATGCAAAACCAACCCCCAAAACGCATACCGGTAGCACAGCGCGCGATGTGCCCTGGGGCTTGAATGCCACTGCAACACACTGAGACATATTCAGTGGTACCCCGCTACGGTACCTTGTACTGTCGGCGATTACGCATGCGGCGCTTGCGGCAATGAGTGTACTCTAGCTGTGTGCGTGTGCAGCGACCCCGCTAGGCCAGCTGCCTACACCCTCACTTCGGCCGCCAGCTCCTTGCACTCCGCCCTGTGCCCCTCCTGCCAGTGCGCCCGCTGGCAGTCCGCCCCGCAGTACCGCACCGCCCGGCAGCCGCCGCAGCGCTTCAGCGGCAGCGCCCACTCGCCCTCGCACCCGAAGTTGCCGCACCGAGGGTTGCCGCACATGCGCAGCCGTGGCAGCGCCCCGGTTCCACTGGACGTGTGCCGTTACGCACACAGAGCCAGCCATTATTGGGCTGCCCGTTTCGTAGGTGCTGATGGACAAGCTGGGACAGGTGAGCAGCCGCGCGCAGGACAATCGTGCGTCCGTGCCTGTGGCCGTGCGTGCATTACCATTTGTACCAGATGTCGTGGACAACAAGGAGCTGAACACGTGCCGTCGGACATCAGCAGCAGACATCAGTGCTGCCACACTGTAAACGCCCCCAGCCACGCATCCTCCCTCGACCAAAGCGTTCGCATGTCCGGGCCCTACCAGTTTGCAGATCGTTTCCATATTTTGGACCGCCAACTTCAGCTCGTCCACGGCTAAGGCGGCTTACGGCGGGGAACGAGCCGGCAGCCGAGTGCTCGTTTTGCAGGAGTGCGTGCCAGCAAACGACGTATCAGAGGGGCCGGGGTAACTAAGAAGCCCACTCCATGATCGCCGGGCTCGCCTGGGCTCGCTTCACTGGGCCCTGGTGTTGGGACGTTGTACGGCCTTGCATAACGTGAAGATCCTGCAGGCGCACGGCCCAGCAGAAACATCAGCTTGTTGACGCAGGGGAGATGGGGCAGGATAGGGTTTGGCATGCCATGGGCGGGACTGACCCGTGGGACTGACCACCAGACAAGCCCCCGGGACCTCACACTCTTCCATGCAGCCGCACGGGAGCCGCAGGAGCTCACTCCATGAGAAAATACGCTGCTGCAGCTTAGGTATGGCGCCACTGTCCCTTTCATCAATATGTAAATATCGTGCTGACCGACTTTGCGTTACCGCCTTTTGTCATGGCTCGACACAGGGCGTGTCACCATCCCCATCATCGCCGCAGCTTTGATATAGATTGATTTAAGTGCTCTAGATGGACATTCTTCAAGATGTTTAGCAGGCAGCAGTCTCTTGACGAATTTGCGGAAATGGCCGACGCAGACGCGACCGACACATGCGCGCCGGTCGCGGCCTTGCCCCCGGACCTCATCTGCTGTGCCCTCGAGGAGCTAGGACCCAACGAAATGGTCCTAAAAGGTCGGCGGGTCAGCAAAGGCGCATGGTCGCGCCTTAGCCACCTCCACCACCGCACCGCGCGGCTCGGGCTCCCGCTGCCCCCCCAAGCACTCGACCCCGCCTGGCAGCTCACACTCCTGCAGACCCTGCGAACGCTAAGCTTCGGTGGCAAGCTCGACGTGCTCTGTGCCGCAGCTGCCAGCGGTAGCATGATCAACATGGAGCTGACGTGGGGCCTGCTGCAGCCGTACTTCGCCGACAGGTACCCGTACATGTACGACGACATCGCCCCGGCTGCCGTACGGAACGGCCACCTGCACCTGCTGCCCTGGATGCTGCAGCACGGCTGCCCGGTATCAGGGCAGGAGACACTGGAGGCGACCGCGGAGCACTGCGACCTGGCGGGGCTGCAGAGGGTCTGGAGCCTGCTGGGGGGCACTTCTAGCCCACCGTATGCCAACTGGCCGAGTCCGACGTTTGGCATCGTTCGGGCGGCTGGCGGGTCCGCCGTTGGCCCGTTGGCGAAACTGGCGTGGCTGCTGCTTGCGGTGGGGGATGACCGGCTACAGCACGAGCAGCAGGTGCTGCTGCTAGCTGCTGCGGAGGGTGCGGCATCCCGCGGCAACATGCCCGCGCTCCGGCTGCTGCAAGCGCTTGGGATGGACCTCCCCTGCGTGGTCGTGGACGAGCACCTGGATCCTGCACCTGTGGCCCCGTGGTGTAGTGTGCTGGCGGCAGCGTTGCAGCACGGGCACGTGGTAGTGGCAGACTGGCTGGTGGACGAGGCGGGATGCCCGCTGCTGGAGCTGCAGCTGGGGGATGGGGTGGAGCAGGCGTGGGGAGCAGCAGCAAGGAGTGAGGGCGTGGAGGCGGTGCGCTGGCTGCTGCGCAGGGGAGTGCCGGTGTCAGGGGACGCAATCGAGGCTGCGGCCGGGGCGGGGCGGCTGGAGACGGTGCGGTTCCTGCACGAGGCGTGCGCCTTGGAAGTGACAATCATGGTCTTTGCTGCCGCTGCGCGCTCGCGTAGTAGGCCCACTGCCACGTGGCTGCTGCAGGCGGGCTGCCCTGTCCCGCCAAACGCATGCGCCTACGCCGCGGGCGCCGGGGACGTGGACATGGTGCTGTGGCTGGTGCGGGAGGTGGGGTGCCAGTGGGGGGAGGATGTCTTTGTGATGGTGATGGGTGCCTGGCCATGGAGGGGCCCCGAGAGCAGGGGCGGGCTGCTCCAGGTGGTGAGGAGGCTGGTGGAGGCTGGCTGCCCGCCCGACACGTGGGGCGGCACTCTGGGTGCCGCTGCGCGCCACGGCCACCTGCCGCTGCTCCGCTACCTGCACGAGGAGTGCGGCGTCGGGTTCGGGCCGGGGACGCTGGCGGCGGCGGCGGAGAGCGGGAGTGAGGTGGTGGTGGAGTGGCTGGTGGGGAAGGGGTGCGGGCCGGGGCCGGGGGGGGGGAATATGACACGTATCTTGCAGCAGGACAGGGTGGCGACATGCCGATGCTGGCGTGCCTGCGCCGCCTGGGGGTGCCGTGGAGTGTGCGTGTGCTGTGGTGGGCGGTGAAAGGGACGGACATGCACCTGGGTATACTGCGGTGGCTGGTGGAGCAGGGTGCGCCATGGGACGAACGGGCTGTGAGAAAGGCACTGCAGAGGGAGTCGGCTTGGCAGGCGGACGCAGCGGCATATGGTTTGAGGCACGGCCTGGGTGTGGGCAGCAGTGAGCGGGTGCAGGTGCATGACAGCTACGGGTGCACATGGTGGGGGAGCAACTGGTACTAGCAAGCACGTAGACTGTCGTTGCAGTTGGGGCCTGACCAAACAGGGGACAGTAGTGGTGTGCGTCATGTTGTATCCAGCTTTGTCCCATGCCTGTACCTGCCATCAACAGTGACTGTGTGCATTGGTACCGGTACGCAGCTTCTTTGCTAGCCTGGCTGTTACAGAGAATAGGTAGAAATGGTGCAGGCGCGGCACACTTGGGCACTTGCCCAGGGCTGTCCTGTGTCCTCCGAGCTACCGTATGTATCGTCCACCCGTGCGCCACCGCTGCATGCCTGCATCGGTACGACAGATTACTAACGGTAGCAACCAAGCAGGCATTAGCGCAATTGCCGCCTGTCACAGCAGCAGGCCCCTGGGAGCCTTCTCTGATCAGTGATCACGGTAACCCCCAGTGTCCTCTTAGCGCTAGGCAGTGTGCCAGTCAACGCAGCTTTCGTCGATTCCCCATACCGCCACGACGCCTACCTGCGGTGGCGTGGCCTACGTACGGTTGCGGCAGTGCAGGGCAGTGTCCAGGACCGTGTCTCAGCCCAACCCAGTCAGGGTGGCCAACATACCGGTACCGTAGCTCTGCTACCGTGTTGGAGGCCTCTCAATGCAGAGGTTGCACAGTATGGCATAAGCACACGGCAGATGGCATGACCGGAAAAAATGCCCCAAAAGGATGACCCACCCAAAAGGATGACGGCATGAGCCAGGTCCCAGTGTCCAGGTACGTCAACTGCTGCAGCCGAGCCTACCCAAAGGCACCCTCATGAATAACATATAGTCATGCAAATTATATTATGAATGTGTCGCTGCGGAAACTGTCACCAGTCATCGGGCAAGGGTATCAGGCTCCCGCCCAAACAAGCGGGCGCACGCCGACGTGATCCTGCAATCATGATTGTCAAGTAATACAGACGGCAGAACTGCTGTAGTTCCAACAGAATGCGTGGAGCTGCGGTTGTGTCGACCTACGTCAGGTGGGATTGAGCTTGTCAACAGGTCTGGGCTCTGGTACCGCTGGGTTGCTGCAGAAAGACACATAAGAACTGCTGTTTACGCCGCGTAGGCGACAAGGATATGAAGCCGAACATGGCTTGCCAGGTGGGGAGCAACGCAATATGAACTTTGCAATCTTCTCTCGTCGAAAAGCCAACGCGGCACAAACCGTGTTGCACCTCCTGATCTACAGGGTATTGCGGTATTACACAAGAGGACCTATTCCACGAGGCCGTGTCGCCTTGGCTCACCGACCTCTTACTCCTTGGGTGGGGGCCGGGGTGCAGGCGCTCGGGAGCGTAGTGAGCAACCAGTGTGCGACACAGCAACTTAACTGCTGATACACTGCCCTACAGTACCGCTTCCAAGCATGTTAACTGCTTGTCTCATGCCTCAGCAACCCATTACCTGCACGCAGGCTCTCTGGCAGCATCGTGACGTATGGCTCGTGGGGTAGCGGAAAGTCCTTCACGCTGGGCTCACTGGAGCCCCAACAGCTCTCGCCCGAGAGCGAATCAGCTGGCATCCTACTCAGGTGTGCGCTTCGGTGGTGCTAACTGTGTCTATGATGCGAAGCTGCAAGGCTCATGCGGCGCAGCTAGCACCCAAGTCACCTCGCAACTGATACGTCCAGTGCTCTGCCCCCACCTGACCTGGCCCCATCCGCCAGCTCCTGTACCCAACCCCAACCCGGCCTCGTTCATCCACTTGCCATAGGCACACCGTCCCCTTGACCCACGTCTCCCCCGGCTCCCTCCTCCCGCACGCTGTACCCACAACCATTGTACAACCACCGCAACCACCTCCACCCGACCCAGGTGCACGCAACAGCTGTACGGCCATCTGGGTCAGGCTTCAGCTGTGGAGATCACGTGCGTAGAGCTACAGGGCGATGACGTAATCGACCTGCTGGATGACGCGGCAGCCTCACGGCCAGGGGGCCCGCACTCGCCCCCGGGGGGCCCCCGGAGCCCGGGAATGGGCGGGCGGATGCGGCCCCCCAGCTCAGCCCTGGTTCGCAGCCTGCCTGACGCCCTGATGACGCTGAGGGTGAGTGGACGATCGTCTGGAGCCACACCGTGTGCAATCAGCAGTGCCGCACACCCAGGTTCCGTTGGGGCGATGGGCGGACATGCGCTGGGTTGCGGGTTGAGCGTTGTGCGGAGGGTCCCTCGGCCGTGGCTCGGCCGTATGTCAGCAGTGAGTAGCGTGTGGCTCGTTTGCAGCCCCTGGTATCAGCGCTGTGCACCTCACCCTTTGCCAACCATCAGGCCCTGGTTCATCCACACGCCACAGCACGACAACCCTTGCTGCCAGCACGGGCACACGACATCGGCGCACCCCCGTGCGTGTTGCTGCCTAAAACTTACACAGTTGTCAACTGGACTGCTCCCCATCCCACGCTGCGAAGGCTCAATGTTCTGCTTGACCTTTTCCTGTGCATTAACCGCTGCTTTGCCTCGCCAACGCCCCTTCCCCAACCGCAGCGAGCCGTCTCCCACCGCCAGGCGCTCGTTACCTCCACACGCCACAGCAGCAGCCGCACGCACGCCGTATTCCAGCTGCGCTGGTGCAACCCCGCTGCCCAGGCCGCGCCCCTCACCCCAACCGGCCCCCTCCCCTCCTCCGCCTGCCTCTCCCCAAGTGAGGCAGCCCATCCAGCGGCCGCTGATCCCAGCCGGCCCCAGGCCCCCACGGCCCCACACCCAGGGCATCCTGTTGCTCCTGCTGCCCCCATGCGCCGGCCCATGAGCGCACCGCCCCTGGGCGGGGCCGCGACCGCAGCCAGGTCCCTCATCCCCCGGGTCGCTCAGCGGGACGCAGGATCTTCGAGGCCTGGGGTTCGGCGGTCGGTCGTTGGTGGTTTGGCTGGTGCTGGTACTCCAGCAGCTGCTTCGGCGGGTGCGGGGCTCACGTCATCGCTGCTGGCTGGGAGCGTCGGCGGCGGGGGTCCCGTGTGCACGCTGACCCTGGTGGACCCTTGCAGCCCCTGCCCGCTGCTGCCACAGAAGGTGGGTTAACAGTGTGTGCGACGTGCGTGTAGGGGAGGGACGGCTGGGGCGTGGGGACGGGAACCTGCGACACCATTGGCCGCAGGGTAGTTACGGGTACTGCCGAAGGCGCATGCAGCGCTGCCGGTGGCATTGCGCCGCCTTTTGGCGTTCGCATCATTGACTCCGTACCCTTTCAGCTATTCTTGGTTCCAGTCATGCTGCCACACTACCGTACTGTCATTGGAATGGCCCGGCGACCTGCAGTGTGCTTTCACCTTGCAGGCTGGCACGGAGTGAAGCGCGGGCTGCTGTCGATCAGCTGCCTACTGGGCTGCCTGCAACGGCCCCAGCCGCAGTGTATTAACTGTTTGTTGGCTGCCCTTGCAGGAGGGCGCGGGAGTGAAGCGCGGGCTGCTAGCGCTCAGCCGTCTGCTGGGCTGCCTGCAGCGGAGGGAGGCCCCCGCGCTGCGGGACAGCCGGCTAACGCGGCTGCTGCAAGGAGCTTTGGATCAGGTGGGTGTGCAACCGCAACTGTCAGACCTCTAGCACCGACCCATTGTTTAGTGAACGGCCGCGCTGCGGGACAGCCGCCTTACGCGGCTGCTGCAGGGGGCACTGGATCAGGTGGGTGTGCAACCGCAACTGTCAGACCTTGAGCACCGACCCATTGATTAGTGTCCGGCTGCCCTGCGGGACAGCCGCCTAACGCGGCTGCTGCAGGGGGGAAGTGGTCCAGGTAAGCATCGGAACACAGTGCAGAAACTAAGGGACCCAGAGTTGCTACACCTCTGGCATGGCCGTGCTGCCTGCCGTGCTGATGCAGGGAGCACTGGACCAGGTGCCGGTACACGGTGAATCGACGTAGTCACAGATGTAGACCACCGTACATCGTGTACGGCACATTGAGCCAGCGCGAGGAAGCTGGTCGAAACATGCTGATAGTGCTGTGGACGGTCAGTGCTGACAGGTCCTCCCTAACGTGTCGCATACCGTGCCCATGCCCGTGCCCCTGCACTGTCAGATGCTGCTGGTGGCGTGCGTGCTGCCCTGACCACTGCCCTGTCCCATACCGTGCCTGTGCCCTGGCAGGTGCTGCTGGTGGCGTGCGTGCATGGTACGGGGGACGAGCCCACGCTGGAGCTCGTGCGCAGCCTGCAGCAGCAGGGTGAGTAGCGGGTGCGGTGCAGGAATGGGATACATCGAATCCCTGACAAGTAGACAGATAGGAAAGTGTCATCCACTGCAGCAACAGCAGGGTGAGCTGTGGCGGTGAACGTGGTTGTGCCTGCCCGTGCGTTCCGTACGTTCCAGGACCGGCACCGGTCCGCCGCACCGCTTGTGTGACGCCCAGTCTCATCGATGCATCTGCGGCTCTCTGACTTCTTACAGGGAGACTATTGAGATTGGAGGCGCTATAAAAGTGTGAGGCGATAACATGCCCCTGTTGTTGCGCTCTGCTCAAACGCGCAGGGACGGCCCGGTCGCGGACCAGCGCCAGCGGCAGCCTCCGCTCCTCCCTTGCGCTGTCCACCATTAGCGCCGCATGTTCGGCAGCGCCCTACGGCGGGCGCATCTCGCCCGGTGGCGGCGGCGGCGGCTGGAGCATCAGGGGCCCTGGTACGGCAGGACCAGCAGGCCACGGGTTCGGCCTCAGCCCTCCATCCAAGGCGGCCAGCAGCAAGCAGCTGTCCCTGGGGGCCCAGAGCACGAGCGCGAGCGGGGTGCTTAGCCCACGGGGGACAGGTGGACCGGGGGCGGCCGGCCGGCGAGGGGCGTCCGGCATACCCACCCTGAGTGCCGACGGCAGTCCGGCAGCGGACCCCAGCAGCAGCAACAGCGGGGGTGCTCCGGCGGTGGGCGCCAGCCGCATTAGGGCGCGTGCAGCGGCGGCGCAGCTGACGGTCCAGGTGGATATGGCGGTGCAGACCACTCCAGGGTTGGTCGGGGTGGAAGCTTGGGCAGGGGCAGCAGGGGCAGGGCAAGGGGAGCCGTACCACCGTACCCTGGAAGTACGGCCGTCGCCCTCGCCCGTCCCGTACGACACCCCGTATTCCGCGCCCGCCAGCGGGCCAGCGTATGCGTCCCAGGCTGAGACCAACACACCCACATCCGCCTGTGACCCAGCGGGCCCCTCCGCAGCTCCTCCAGTGCAAGCGGAGGGGCAAGCTAGCCCGGGGCCCGGTGCCGGCATGCCACCCCTCAACACGCAATCCTCCCCCGGCCCCGAGCCCCTCCCGAGCCCCAACACCGTCAGCATCCCCTCCCCCTCCCCAGCCTCACCCCGCTCCAGCTCGCTGCAGAAGCTCGTCCGCCTCCGCACCAGCGCCCCCTCCCACGGCCCTCCCGACACCCAGGACGGCCCCGGCGTGTCTGCCCCTGGCCCTGCACCCGGGTCCGTGGCGACCTGCACCTCCAGCTTGCCGCCGGCGTCACCTCCAGCAGCTGCTTCACCCCGCGTGGGGCCAGAGGCGGTGGCAGGGGCAGGGGCAGGGCTGGGTGAAGTGCCGAGGCGGCGGAGCCTGCCGGGTGGGAGGGCTGGCGCGGCAGGGGAGGCAGCAAGCGGTGCAGGCGGCGGCGTGGGCGCGGGTGGCGGGGCGGCGGTGGTTGCCTCCATCAGCCGGCGACAGAGGCCCGCGTCTATCACTGCGCGTGCTGCGCCGCCGGACGTGCGGCGATCCAAGGTGCGGGTTCGCGGGCTGTGTACGCTTCGCTGAACACCTGCCGCCCATGCGGCCTCTTCACAAACATGGTACCGCATGGGGCCGTACACGCATACATGGTCGACCTCGCTGCCCCTGCAGCAGCACCCTTACGCAATTCCTGCCAGGGGCCTTGCTTTACGTCCTTTCCTCCCTCGGTCACGCCGACCGCCTTGCTGTCGTCCTTTCCACCAACCGCGCAGGGTTTCTCAGTGCTCCAGGGCAAGTGGGCTCCCCCGCCGCCGCCCTCGCCGCCGTCAACCGCCGTTAACCGCCACGCCGCCGCCACCGTCGCCGGCGGCGGCTTCCCCGCGCTCCCCATGGTCCTCGGCGGCGCCAGCAGCAGCGGCGGGGTCTCCCCTGCTCCCTCTCTCTCTCCCATGCCCAGCCCTAGCCCCAGCCCCAGCCCCAACAGCATCCTCACGCCCACCGGCCATGCAGGCCATGCCCCGTTCCGCAGTCCCACGGGTCAGGGTGCGCAGCATGGGGGTCAGACACCGTCGTACAGTCCCACGGGGCAGGGCGCAGTCTCTCAAGGGAGCAAAACGCCGTCGCACAGTCCGCCGGGGCTGCCTCCGCCCGCGCCCAGGCTGCGTCGGAGCTCCCCTGGGACGGCGCCAGGGGCACAGGGTCAGGCTGCTTCTCCGAATGGATGCGCTTCACAGCGGGCCCCGCAGGGCACGGAGGCTCAGCGTGCATTGCCGGCCGCAGGAGGAGCTGTTGGGATGGATTTAGGTCTAGCAGCAGAGGGCTCAGGGACCGCAGCAGCTGCAGCAGCAGCAGGGGCAGCGGGAGCAGCTGCAGCCGCGTCGGCAAGCCCAGGTGGCAGTGTTGGCCCCGCCATCACTCCTGGCAGCCGTAAAGCGCGGAGCGGCATCCCCGCCCCGCCCTCTGCCGCCTCCCCACCGTCTCAGCACCTTGCCACCTCCCCTCCGGCGCTCCGTGCTGCCAAATCTCCGCCCCAGGAGCGCGCCTCCCCTCCCCCCATGCCCTCCCCCGACCACCCCTCCCTCGCCTTGTCGCCACCTTCCCGTGCTCCAGCACCCCCCGCCAGCCCAGCTAACCCACGCAACAGCGCGCCCCCGCCCCAGCTCCCCGTGCTGCCAATTGCGCTTGCCCTCAATCGCATCGAGTCCTTGAACCGCCGCGGCACCTCGTCCCCCCTGGAGACCTCGCGAACCGGCTCGTCCTCGTCCTCCCTCGCAGCTGCCTCCACCTTCCTGCCCCTCGCCGGTGGGGTACGGCTGTCCCCTGGGCCCTCCCCTGGAGTCGCACTGTCGACACGTGCCAGCACGCGATACTGCAACACGGACGGGTTTGAGGAGGTTTCATTTGGCGGCGCTGCGCCCTCTTTCACGACCATGGTCGCTGCGTCCACACCTACCGCTAACGGTGTTGGAGCAGCTGCAGCAGCACCAGGCGTCACAGCCGCAAGCACGACGACGAGAAACGCCAAGCACGCTAGCCCACAGACCCACACCGGCAGCACCACGTCCCCCAACGACCACAGGGACACTCCCCTGCGCCTGATGCGGTCAGCCAGCACCAGCAGCAGCGGCAGCAGCCTTCCTGCCAGCGCCTTCACCACCCCTCGCGGCCCAAGGCCCAGCGTCCCCGGACAGGGGCCAGCGCCAGCCGCGGCGGTACACTTCTCGCCATCGCAGCAGCGGCAGCAGCAGCAGCAGCAGTACGGTGCATCCAGGCCGTCATTGGCGCAATCCCTGTCCCTACAGGCGCTGACCTCCCCTGCCAAAAACCAACAAGTGCCGCCTTTGCAGACACGGAGCACTGCGCCTGCTGTGGCCGCCGCTGCCGCCGCCACCGCCGCTGCCTCCACCGCCCCCACCGCCGCCTCCGCCACAGCTGCTACCGCCCGCATCACCACCCCCAGCAGCGGCGGTGGCACGCCGGCGTCCGCCCGGGGACGAAGCACGGGACCATCCCCAGCGAAAGCCACGGGTGCTGCAGCAGCGGCGTCGACAACGGCAGCAGCAGGGGTTCGGGGCACCGCTTCCCGTGGTCGCACACGACCGGGGCTGGGACTTGAGCCCGGGGCAGGAGATGCCCAGGCTCGGGGCAACCCCTCCCGCGGTCGCGCACGACCGGGGTTTGAGTACGGGGCAGGGGACGCCAAGGCGCTTGTGCGTCGCGGTAGGGAGTCGCTCCGATCACCGTCTCCCATGCTGCGGGCTGCGCGGCAAGTGAGGGAAAGCGAGCAGGAGCTGGAGCGGGAGCGGGAGAGGGAGCGGGCCAAGGGCAGGGGAGAGGGCAAGACGTGGAGGCCCGGGGCGCTGGACGTGGTCCCGGAGATGCGGAGGTCGAGGAGCGTACTCGTGATGTGGGTGTGGGTGCGGGGGGGGGGGGTCCCGATGGGGGCTGGGTTGGCTTGTGCATGGGTAAAAAATGTAGTGCGGGTGCGGGTGCGGGTGTGGGCAGGGGCAGGCAAGAGCGGCCAGGGACGAGGGGACCGGGGCACTCGGTGCAAATGGCCATGACCAGGCAGCCCGGGTGGGGGCCGCCTGTAAAGGCAATGCGTAGATCCTGTGAAAGGTAGACCACGCAGAATGTGCAGTGCTTCCGTACGAACGTCATGAGCACCTATTCCGCAGCGAAGCGCAGGCCCGTGCATTTTCGCAGGTTCAACAGATGCGATCATGCTCACTAGTGCCAACCATAATCCACGAAGCGTCCACTAAACCTCGCACCGCTCTACCCCCCTGCCACCCCCAACAGGCGCAACGGGCCCATGGCACCTCATGCTGCCGTACCCCGCCTCGCCGCCCCTGGCGGCCTAGCCGCCGCCGTGGCCGCGGCAGCCGCCAACAACCCCGCCAACGACCCAACCGTCACAACCACCACTGCCGCCGCCAGTCGCGACGCGCAGGCCCTGCTCACCAACCGCCGCCTTCACCGCGCCGCCACCCTGCAGTACAGCGGCCGAGTGGAGGCACTGTCGCAACAGTACGCCGCCCTACTCGCAGAGTTTAACGCGTTTAGAGCCCAGCCTCGGCGGAGAAAGTCTTCCAGCCTGTGCTCATCCCCATGCGTGGCGGCGGACCAACCCAGGAGCACGGCGAGCCTGGTCGCACTACAGGACACGGGCCCACACTTCCCAGCGTTACCTCTGCACCCACGCACGCCTCCGCACCCACAGCTGCAGCCGCACTACGTGAATCCACGTCCCCCGCACCCCCCAAGGCCGCCACATCCGCCGGCGCGGTTGCACCTGGGGCAGTGCCAGCTCCGGCGTCCCCTCCCTTACGCAACCGCCTCAACGACCACGCCGGCGCTGCGCTGCTGCTCCGCAGTCGCCTTTCCAACTGCCACACCGCACATGACGACGCGTCTGTGGCACGTGGCAACGGACACGTGTCACAAGACGAGGACACGGTGTGCATCGGCGCCGACTCGGACGGCGAAGGCGAAGCTGAAGGGCCTGCGACGTTCATTGCGCCTGGAGGGTCCGAACAGCCCCGGATGGCGGGTGCAAGGGACCGTGCTGAAGGCGGGTTACACAGCGCGTCTGGGGTTGAAGGGGACGAGGTTGGAGATGCGGACGGCGGTGGGGCCGGGATCGAGGCGGCTGGGGCCGATGGCGACGAACTGGATGCTGGCATGAGTTGGGGCAACGTGCTGGGTCCTCGCGGTTTAGGCGACCTGGGGAAGCTGCTGCAAGCGGGACGGGCTGCGGGCGGCGGCGGCGGCGGCCCGGAGAGCCAGCCGGAGCGAAGGCGGCGGCGGCGACTCTGGCGGGACCTTGGCCGGCACTGCAGTGACGGGTGGGGTTGCGGTTGCGGGCAGCGGGCGGTTTGTGCAGGCTGCTCACCGGCCAGGTCCTCCTGAGCTGCAAGGGCGGGGGCGGGGGCGGAGCGCCGGGGCAGCAGCGAATGGGAGCGGCGCACAGGTGGTGCCGCCTGCTGCGCGACTGCACTGGGCGGCGGTGGCGTCCCCGCCTGGGGTGCCCGCTGGCGGCACCGCCGCAGTCCCGCCCTCACCCGCCTCACCAGCGCTCTATGGCGCCTTGGCCGCAGCCGCTGTCGTCGTTGCCACGTCGACTGCGGCCGCTGTGCCAACCGCCGCCACTTCCACCGCAGCTGCTGAGGCTGCAGACACCCATGCTCTTCCGAAGAGGCCCAGCGGTTCAGTGGCCGCGTCTGCCAAGGACAGGCATTCAAGCCACGTAGTTGCGATGCCCCGCGGTCAGGAGGGCGGCGAAGCCGATTGGCACCAGGGGGCTGTTGGGCGCACCTGTGGTGGTGCTGGCGGCAGCAGGGGCAGCACCAGGCCGGGCAGCGTGGATTCGGGGCTGGTGGTGGCGGGCGAGCAGGAGCTGCTCGCGAACTCGTTCTGGCTCGCACCCGCACAATCCCAACCGCCAACCGCTAACGGCGTGCACCCACCTCCGCAAGCTGCTGACGGGCGGCGCAGTGGCGGAGACGCACGGGTGTTGGAAGAGGCGGGGCAGCGGCAGGAGCAGTTGCAGCAGGAGCAGCAGCAGGAGCAGGCAAGGGATGTGCGAGCCCTGCATGTGGACGCGGAGGGGCAGCAGAACCTGCCGGCTTTGGCCTCTGCGCGGGCGCTGCTGGCGACCGGCAGAGGCGTCGTCAAGGTGGGGACTGAGGCTCAGGAATGGCTGCACATAACTGATCTTTTTTGGTGTCGCGGCGACGCATCTTGATACGTACCGTAGCGCAGTAGCACATACCGGCACCCACGTGCCCTAGTGCAGGGGTTGGCGAATCAGCAACTCATCGCACACACGATATCTAGTATCAAAGGCCCGGCTTCCAGGCGATACGCGCCCAGACTCCTATTTGTTTGGTACGTTTTCTGACGCCCATCTGCAGGTGGACCCCGCTGAGCTGGACGAGCACTCCATGTGCCAACTAGACTGGACGTCGGAGGATGAGGGTGGCAAGGAGGAAGGCGAAGCGGCGGTGGTAGCGGGGCAGGCGGCCGCGGCCGGCGTGGCCGCGCTGCCGGCCCCGCCAGATTCGACAGCGTCCTCCCAGGGCCCGGAGCGCCTTACCGCTGCGGAACAGGAGCAGCGGGGCAGTGCTGCTGCTGCCTCCACCGCGGCACCTGCCGCCGCTCCTGGTGCAGCTCCGTTTGCTGCCACGGCTGCCAACGCCCCTGTGCAAGGGACCGGCCCACATGCCCATGCGGCAGCCTCACAAGCAGCGCCGACCCCCGGAATCGACGTGCACAAGTTGTCTCTTGGCAAAACCAGGGAGCTGCCATCGCCAACAGCAGCAGCAGCGTCCCCCCGACAAATGGGGCATGCAGCTGCAGCTCTCGGGAACGCGCCTGGAGTGCGCACGACGGTGGGAAGTCCATCCTCGAGCCTCACCACTCTGGCGCTGCTGGCCGGCACCACCAGCGTCCCCATGACCCTGGCGACGGGCCATGGGCTGGTTAGCCCACGCCAGGCAGCGGGTACCGGTATGAGCGGCAGCAGTCGTGGCGCCGGAGGGGCAGCGGTTCCCGTTGCAAGCGTTGCGCTACCGCAAGGGCTGCACGCTCAGGGCGCGGAAGGAGCGCGAGGGTATGGGGCCGCTGGTGTTCACGGCGGTGTTGCGGGTGGATGCTCCGGCACGGGTGCGGGTGGGGCGGTCACTGCGATGGGTGGGGACGACGATGACCACCACGCAGAGGAGGATGCGGAGCAGCTAGCGCGGCAGCAGCAGCCGCAGCTGCAGCCGCAGGGGTCGCAGCAGCAAACTCAAGGAACACAGCAAAAGCAGCAGCAAAGGAGAGGTTGGTCCAGACTGCTACCGGCCAGCGTCATCGCACGGCGTGCTGCCAAGAGCGCCAACGCGGCGCCTCCCGCCGGGGGGTTACTGTCCGTGCCGGGCCCGCTCAACAAGCGCCCGGGGTCCGTCTCATCCTCGGCTTCGCTGCAGCAGCAGCAGCAGCAGAGGCGATCGGCGTCCACGTCATCGGCCCTGCCGTACAACCACCCGCAGCGGACGGCGGCGGCGCTCCCGGGTTTGAATCTCACGGCTGTGATTGGTCAGGGGAACGGCCAGGGCAGCGGCCAGGCTGGCCTGCGCTCTGCGGCGTCAACGTCAGCGGCGGCCGCGGCGGTGGCGGCGCCGCCACTGGGCATGGCGGCGCCGCCGCCGCCGTCGGGCTCGCTGCTGACGGCGCTCCTTTCGCCGCGGCATCACCAGCAGCAACAGGCACGTGGCGGTGTGCGTGCGGGGGCCACGGGTGGGGCAGCGCGTGGGTCGGGCGTGACGACGGGGGCCGGTGATGAGTCTCCGCCGCCGGCCGCCTACCCGCAGGGGTTCAAGTCGTGGGCGTGCATGTTCTCGGGGCCAAGGAACCGGAAGTAAGCGGGGGAAAGGCGTAGAGGGGAGGAGGGGGGCAGGAATTGGGCTACGGAAGGCGTGCGGTGTAGTTCGGAGGACTGGGCGTGGGTGCTTTCACGGTGGGGTGCGGGGTTGGTTTAAGAAGGCGGGGGAGAGGGTAACTTGAAGCGGTGCGTTGCCAGTGACGGGGAGGAGGTTGGCACGCAGGCGTGTGGCACAGGCGTGCAAGGGACGATGTCACCCATCCGGTGTGGTGGTAGCGGCACAGGCGGGCATGGATCAAAAGGCTTGCCACTGATTGCAGAAACACGCCTTGATGACATCTGGTGGTGCGGGCGACAAGAAGGCATATTGTGCCTCGATGCTCAGCGCGCGCGCGCGTGGGGGCCGGTAGTCGCCTAGACACGCGTTATACGGTAGCTAGGTGTGTTTTTCATGTGCGCGCAAGCGGACAGGGCGAGTGGGCTAAGGGATGGGAGCCCTGTGAGCGATGTACAGGGTCTTGTATAGGAAAACGAGCAGCGTGCGTAACTGCGTATCCTAATTCCATTCGCGCGGCATACTGCGCTACCATGAGTGTATGCTAGCAGCCTGGCCTAGAGATACAGCACCATAGGCCGGCGTGCGTTAAGCGGCTACTGCTCATGGGCTGCCATGCGCCTTGAAGTGAAGCAAGTACTGACCAGTTGCGCGTGCGCGTGCGAACGACACGGTGCACTTGCAGGATGGGTATGCAGAGTCTATTGCTAGTCGTGCGCTACGGTACAGGCGGTCGTACAAGGGCCGTTGGGCTGGAGCTGTTTCTTTCTCGGCGATCTTTTTAGTACCGACCCCTGGTCTAGGAGTTGTTGGTTGGTGCGGTGGGAGGCACCGTACGGATAGGCGTGAACGTGCCTGGGGTGCTGTGCGTGACCTGGCATGGGAGAAAATGAGTGGGTTGACGAAGCGGTGACGAGGATGGTGCTGGCCGTGTCGTAGCCCAGCTCAGCTTTGTTACAGTCATCGGCCGCAGCAGCAACATGTGTGTGGGTGTGGCAGCAGCGGTGGCGGCACTGGTGGTGTTACGGTCACAAAGCCGAGGTACAAAAGGTACAGTTGCGGACCCCAAAAGGGTGCGTCCGGAGAGCCGGGTGTGTCTTCTCATCGGTGGAGCGGCAGCTACAGCGGAGAGAGCAGCACCGGTTCCAACGGTGCGACAGCAGTTGCTGTGGCAGCACTTGAATGCGGTGGTAGCTGTGGCGGCGGCATGGACTGCGGTGCGAGCAGTGGCAGCAGTACTGGTGGCACTCCTGCAGGTGGCAGTGTGGCCACACCACCATGAGTGTAACATCAAATGTCAAGTGGCAGTGGGCCATCTGACCCATTGGGTCTCCTGCTCACCCTGTCACCTGTGCCATCCAGATGGTGACCTGCAAGCATCGGTGGTTGGTGTCGTGGACGGTGTAAAGTGGTTAGGCTTCTCAGCGCCCTCGGAGATCATCGGGAGTGGGCGTCATCCGATGTGATCTTGTGCAGGTGCACACAAGGTCGCCAGTTCAATATCGTATGCCCAACGGCGGCTGGCTCGCCCCTCTGCTCCTCTCTTGGGGAGTGGAGTGTGTTATGATGCGGTCTTGCGCTTGCGCATCCGCACTGTCTGTCAGATGCACAACCATGGATTGGGTGGTGGACCAGTAAAGATCGTATTCCCCCAACTCCATTGGCACCAGGGGAAGGGATTTCCCTCGTCATTTACTTCATTTTTACCTCGGAGTGCACGAATTGCTAGGAAACCCCTAACCCTAAACCCTAGGAAATGTTGCCTCATATTCATGCTCTTCATGTCCTGGCCCCGATCCCCTACCCTACTCTACCCTACCCCCGATCCCCCGCTTCTACAAGGTGTGGGTTCTTTCCGGCGTGCGGTGTTCGCTCAGCAGCATTCACCGTCCACCAACATGTCCGAATGCATCAGCGTTCACCGTCCCTGCCCTGAAGGGCACAGGCAACGGCGGCTGGCCTCCATGCCAATGCCGCTTGTCAGGCCAGTGGCTTGATTTTCATCATATTGATGCTGCTGGGTGCTTTGTATAATGCAGATTGGCTGTAGCGCTGTAACAGCCGTACCTCGGCTCTTGACAGAACCTAACCTGCACAGGTTCCCGCTTCACACATAGTGAGTATGGTAGTAAGGCACAATGAGCACCTTGGATGCCAGCAAGACTCTCGAGCGCTTCCTACAATCTACCGATGGCATTGTCAATACGTTCTCGGGTCACGCTTCCGAATCACGACGAATAAAAGCCGTAAGCGCATATGATGAAAGTCTTGAAGCTGTGGATTTGATCTGGGAGGAACTGGAGGACCGATTGCGGAAGATGTCCGGAGCCGCGACAAAGGCAGCGTGCGCCAGAGGGTGGCTCAGTGCACATCTAGAAAGAAAGGTCTTTTTACGGTCGGAACTGCTGCTGGCAACGGTGCGGGAGCAGTCGGCGGTTGCTGCCTCAACTGAGAGTCAACCAGGTACCAGGTACAAGCGGGGTTGCGCCGACGGCACGTTACAACCTGGGTTCATCATATGGTGCGGCATGTAGACCAATACCACTACCCCCATAGGTAGTAGGATGTACGGCAGGGCAACTTGAGCGGGCCGATAGGCAGGTTGCTACATCCATACTGACGCACGCTGCTATCATGCCATGCGCGGAAGGCACGTGCTACACCAGGAGAGTACCTTGACGCTCGTATCACACAGCGTGTCTGCAGTCTGGCAAGGCTCTCACAGCCTAGCCAAGGTAACGCCGTCATATGCCGCCATATCGGCCCTGATCCATCAGAGGGGGTTGCACGCGCCTATGCGCAGGTATGACGCAATCCACGTCGTCTTCTGCGCCAGCCAGACCGTCTTCCTGCTGCTCAACAAGGTCTGCAGCCTCACCTGCCTGGCGCATCACTCCGACAGCAGCAAGAAGGACAGGGACCTTGCCGCCAGGGCCACGGCTGCCATGACACAGAGGGGCTTCATGAAGGCTGTCGCAGACGGGGCCAGGGCCCTGTGCCGCTTGGCGCTGCCCCTGCCAGGACCCACGACACATGACGGTCATGAGCTATCCCTGGACGCGCACCAGGGCAGCTTCTGCGCTGTGTCTGCGTTTGCTACCGCGTACCCGACCACGGTGCTGAAGCTGGTAGCTCAACGGATGGATACAGCAGGATTTCACATCTTCACTTTCGGTGGTGGAGGTCTACCAACGTCGGTGATGCCGTCGGAGGTTGTGGCGATTGTCGACTCCCTCGCTGGCTCGGAGCTGCTGGCAGCTGTCGCTGCTCTGGTCATGTGCAGCCCGAAAATTAAGGCGAGCGAGCTGTGCCCGAAGCGCGATTTGGAGACTAGCATGACAAGCATGCGGTGCGCAACCAGGAACATTGCGACGGCAATGGCTTGGTATGTCCTGATACAGAGCCGGCTGGCGGAGACTGGCGGGCCCGAGGGCTGGCGGTTGGCGGTTGGCATGCTGCGTGTCATGCGGCACGTGGCAGTGCAGCGGCTGCAGGTGGCGCTACTAGACAGGCTGGCGGCGCACGCGGGAATGGGGGCGGCGCTGGAGGGGAAGGAGGAGGGGGAGGGCAAGGGGCAGCAGCAACAGGGGCAGGGAGGGAACCAGGCGGACGGCTGGGAGGGCGGCAGCGCGGCGTGGTGGTTTGCCCAGGAAGAGCTGGGGCAGCTCTTGGAGGTGCAAGAAGGCGAGAAATGCAGCGGTGCAGCTGATGTCCTCGAGGACCAACATTCCGTCACCGTTTGCTCGACTCTGTGGGAGTGGCAGACAGCAGTCATGCACGTGGCGTTGGAGGCCGGCGTACCAGCTGCGCCGCCGCCGCTGCTGGCGGCGCGGCTGGCGGCGCGTGCGGCGGAGGCGCTGTGCCGGCTGTGCTGCAGGCAGGGGCTGGGAGGGGCGTACGCGCCCGCGCCGCTGTGGCAGCTTGCCAGGGCCCCGGTGGGTGAAACGGAGGAGGGACGTGTCTGCTCCTGCTTTCCTAGTTGACACCACGGGTACACGTGCAACTGCGTAAGCAAGCCAAAGTGGGTCACAGCGGAGGGGACATTGCTAAACGCAACGCTCCGGGCCCTTCAATTGTGCTGCATGCTTCTGCGGCAGTGTCCTATTACCATTTCATGACGCGTGTGCGTGCGCAGGCCCTGGTACTGAGCCTGCTGCCCAAGATGGAGCACGCGGACGCCCTTCCCCCTGCCACCGCCCGGTCCTGCCTGCCGTACTGGCTGGAGGCGGCAGGGTGGGCGGCGGCGCTCATGTCGGACGCCACGGCGGCGGCCATGGGGCGGCTGCCGGCAACCGAGCGCGAGGCTAATGTGTGCACCCTGATGGATATAACGGTAGGAGGCTGCTCCCTATGGAATTTCACTTGCTGCCTGCCACGCATGCAGCGTACCTTGTATCACGTCCTCCGCTCCGGCGCCTGGACTCAATCAGCAGTCCGTGTTCCTCGCAACTCAATGCATCTTATCTGCTTGCGCTGCTGTTTGCTGCAGTGGGTTACACCTCGCGTACTGTATTCCGCAGCTTGTGCGAGACAGCTCGGAGGCCAGCACGTTGGACCAGCTCTGGAGACGCCTGCGATACCTGGCAGCGAGCGCTGCTTACGGTGGGTGGTGGGCCCTACTTGTGGGGACTGGTGTTGCTGGCACCTGTCTGCTTGTCGTCCGCGCAGGAGTCCAACCGTAACACACAAGGGAACGCAAATTGCCTGCTTAATAGCCAGCGTGCTTCGTTTAGGCTCTTGCTTTACCCTGTTTGCCAGTCAGGCCTCCTCGATGGCTGCTAGCACCAGCATTTGCACCAGCTGGCAACACAAGCACTACGCGTATGCAGATGTACTTGAAGACACATACTGTATGCACGTCTGACTCGCTGATTGCTTACAAGCAGACGTTGTTGCCCTTCTATGCCCGGCAGGCCTCGAAACCCTGCCAGCCGCAACGCAAGACGACGTGCGCCGCCGCCTGTTTCGATGCGGCCTGGCCGCCAGCCTGGACCACACCCTGCGCCTGGCGTACAGCGCGCAGGATAGCGATAGGTCAGATGTGGCGTCAGACCTATACCAGGTCTTGTCGCCGGCGGTGCGCATCCTGACGCTGCGACTCGCACCTGCTGCCACCCACACCGCAAGCTGGGCAGGCTACGGTGGATGGAGCCGGAGCCGGCAGCAGCTGCAACGACCGTAAGGTTGGCGGTGGTGAGGTGTGCGCGTCCAGGGGCCAGCTGGGTCTGCTGTACACGCTGTCCAAGCGGGCGGCCATGCTGACCCGGGCGCTGGAGGGGCAGGGGCAGGATGGCGGGCAGCGGCAATCGGTACTGGAGTGGGCTGGGCACGGGCTGGCGCTGCTGACATCAGCCATGGACAACATGAATGAGGGAGTGCGGCAGCGGCTGTGGGCTGCCAGCCAGGCGGCAGCGGCGAGCGGCGGGGAAGAGGTGGGCCTCCGGGGCGGCGGCGGGGCCAGCACCGACGGCGCGTGCGTGGACGAGGCGCACGAGGCGCTGGCCATGGCGGCACGGGCGGCGTGCAACCTGGCGGCGGCGTACGCGTGGCAGCTGGCGGCGGACGTGGGCGCGGTCTCACTGGCGGGCGGGTCCGCTGCTTCGATGCCACTGAGCCTCCAGGAGGAGAGGGTTGGTCCCTTGGTGGTGTCGGATGTGCTTCACCATCTGATAGAGTGGGGGCGTGCGCCGCTGCTGCTATCTCCCATGCAGCTGCTGGCGTGCCAGCCGCACCGGCTGCTGGCGGCGGCATGTGCGCTGGTGGCGGCGCTGCCGGCAGAGCACACACGTAAGCAGAAGCTCGGCGCATCAGTACTGAACGCTGTGGTTGCGCTGTCCGCGCACCCCACGCTCCGCGGCAGGGTCTGCAGCTGGCTGGCGCCGCCACCCACCGCCGCCGCTGGTACGAGCAACAGCGGTGGCGGCGGCGACGGCAGCGAAGGGTGCTTGGCAGTGCTGGTGGAGCTAGCGGTGCGGCACATGAACAGCCTCGCGCCGCGTCAAGCCGCATTGGGGCAACGCTGCTCAAGGTCGCGGCGGGAGAGGTGCGGGCAGGGGAGGGCGCGGCGGGCGGCGGCGACCCGGCAGAGGAGGCGGACGGGGGCTACCGGCCGTTTGCGGAGCCGATGGCGCAGCTGGTGCGGCTTAGCTTGACAGACCCGCGAGAGAGCGAGTGTCTTCTTCCCCGGCTACCAGACGGTGCGCGGGCCTGGGACCATGCACACGGCCAGCTCCACGCTGACGGAAGGCCGCTGCCGCCGCCGCCGTCGGCGCCGTCAGGGCCCCTGCCGCCGCCGCTGGCGCTGCCGCTGGGCCGAGCTGGGGCACTGCCGCGGCTGTACATTTGCGGCAACCCGCGGTGCAGCAACTTCGGGTGCGAGGGCGAGTGGGCGCTGCCGCTAAAGCACTGCGGCGGCTGCCGGGCGGTGCGGTACTGCGGTGCGGACTGCCAGCGGGCGCACTGGCGGGAGGGGCACAGGGCGGAGTGCAAGGCGCTGGGGGCAGGAATGTGAGTGTAGGCAGCTGACTGGAGGGTAGGCATCAATGTGGGTACCGGTATGTCGCGAAGCTGACGTACAGTACCACTTCCTCAGTGTGTTGCAGTGGTACTCAAGCCCTGGGGCACGGCGTGCGCTGTACCATGCGTGACAGGGAACGCGCCTCGTCTCGACCAAATGTTCGATAGTAACTCAGCTAGCTTTGCCTGATTACCTTGCATCATAGTATCACGCATTGTGGCACCGTCACAAATCTCAGCAGCAGCCCGCAGGTCAGCGTAATAAGCAGGTAGGGCACTCCACTTAGGCCTAAAGAGCGCCATGGGGTTTTGAGCGAGCGCACCGGCGCATTGGGAGGACACGGATGTAAGGCAGGCAGTGATGGTGCCAGGCAGGCAATGATGGTGCCAGGCAGGCAATGATGGTGCCAGGCAGGCCAGAAGGCATTATCAAGGTAGGCATGTGCAAGGGTCCTGCACACTGCGGCTCCGAGGGTGGGGGGGATGCGCTACAGTGTTGTTGCAGCCACTGGGCCGGACGTTTTGCCTTGGGAGTAGGTGAAGGACGTGTGTCTACTGCTTGCTTGTAGTCACCGCTTTGGTGCAGAGGCGTCTGCGGGCGCAAGTTGGTGCAGAGGAGCCCCTGTCGTGAGGTGTCATGTGCCGCTCCAGGTTGCCGTCAGGGGTCAGGGGTCGTACGGGCATACAGTCCTGGTTGCGCCATCTCCATGAACGCCTTGCTTGTTCATAGCGTTGGATGCAGGGGTTTTCCCTGGATGGGTACGCGTGACATTCGTGCCCTTGCAGTCGCAGCCCCCAGTGCAGTTACGCTGCGCAAGGGGTCTCCCATGCAACAGCCGTTTGGCTTAATGTATACCCGACGCAGCTCCGGCTCTTCAAATTCCTCGTGCTTCTTTTCATTACTGTGCAGGATAGTGTTGCTGTTACCTCCTTGCTTGCAACAAGCGAGTTTTGTACCTCGCTGTTCGCGCAGGCTAGTCGACAGTGCACATTATCTGCTCACAGTAGTAGTAAACTATGCAACTCAGACAGCGGCATGTAGGGCTGCCAGCCGGCAGCGGTGGCCATTCGCGTTTGCATGCCCCTTGCTGGAGTACCCAGCCTCCGCGACTAAAACGGGCAGTTGTTAAAGCAGCTGATAGCCCATCCAACTCGATCGAGGGAGGCAGCGACAGCGACGGAGAGAACGCACCCAGCTCGAACGGGAGCACCGAGCCGCTGAAGTTGCCCAAGCGCGGATATTTCGCAATTGCCGACCCAAACCAGGAGGTATACTCCAGGTATGCTCTGCTACCATCAATAGTGAATTCAGGCAGTTGCTGGCAGCTTACTTGCCACACCACAGCCCACGACCTGACCCCACCTGCGCGCACACCCCACCCTGACCAACGTGTACACATCCTGCTTTCCACCGCTTGCACACCCTCCCCCACAACACCCTGCCTCATCCCTCCTGCTGCAGTCCACTTTAACCCCAAAGCACACACGACAGCACCCCAACGCTCACACGACCCCTCGACCGCCTCCTGCTTTTTTACCCCCGTGCACCACAGGGCCGGCGAGAAGTTCGACCCCACGAAACGCGGCGGCCGCTACAAGCCGGAGTTCATCTGGCAGACCAACTGGCAGGAGGCGCTGGACCGGGAGGAGCAGCTGCGCAAGAAGCAGGCGGAGGCCGCTGCTCGGCCAAAGGCACCTTCCTCCGGCTTCCTCAGCCTCTCGCGGCTCTCAGAGCTGGACCGCATGGACGTGGACCTGACGGACGTGCTGGTGCGCAAGCGCCAGGAGCAGGAGGAGGCCGAGGCTGCGGCCGCGTCCGCAGCCGCGTCTCTCCCGCCCTCCGGCTCCCGACCCAAATCGGGATCGGCCTCCCCGTCCTCCCAGGCCCAGCGCAAGGGCACAACTGCAGTACCGCAGTTCACCCGCAAGGAGGTAGCACGGCTGTCCCGCACCAACAAATCGCTCTCCCGCACGGCCGTGATGGTCGAGATCCCCGCGCTCGACGAGGAGAAAGCCCGGAAGGCGGAGGAGGAGCGCGTCCGCTACGAGCAGCTCAAACTTGAGCAACAGATCTGGACCCTGGGATTCATCGCGGCCGGGTGCGCTATGACGTACGCTGCGTACACGACCGACGTGGCGGCAAGCTACACAGTGGGAGCATTGGGTGGCTTCGCGTACCTGCGCCTGCTCTCGAAGTCGGTCGACGCGCTGGGGGGTGAGGGGGTGGAACAGGGCGCGAGCGGCATGGCCAGCCAGCCCCGCCTGCTCATTCCGATCATTCTAGGACTCGGCTACAACCGCTGGAACGAGCTGTACGCCGAGCAGCTGGGCGTGACGCTGCAGCTGCTGCCCATGCTGGTGGGCTTCTTCACCTACAAGCTGGCGGTCGTTGCGCGGCAGTACAAGGACGTGTTTGACGGCCGGGTGTAAGGCAGCGCAGGGCTGGGGCCCTGACGTATGCGTTGCCGTACGGCGGGGTGTTGGTGGGTTAGCGGGCGGCCGGAGATGGGAGGGCCGGGCGCGATGGCTGGCGGGGGTGGGGTGGTGGTTGTGGGCGCCCGGGCGCAGCAGGGTCGCGGGTGGGCCCCGGGGTGTACGGGATGGAGGGCTGGTGGGTCAAGGGCGTTGGCATGAGTAGAGCGGTGTGTGCTTGCAGTGCGTGCATGCAGCACGGCTGTTACCGTACTGGACGCCATGGGAAATACGGCTGGAGCACTGTGGTGAAGGCGAGGAAGCATGGGTGGCTGCACGTGTACAGGTGACGCGGTGGTTGCACGTGTCTTGTACTGCATGAGTGTCGTACGTTGATGGTTGCATGTGTCACGTACGGCCAGGGGTTGCATGTGGCATCGCATGCAGCGCCACCCTAGGCTACGAGCTTGGGGCCATGAGCAGCATGGCCTGTGTGCCCCCACCTTATTATATGTCTCCAAGTCTCGTTTGGGGATGGCATGGCTTTGTGTCAGGAGGGTTAGACTGTGACCTGGTGAGGCCGGGAGCTTGCAGCTTGACATGGTAGAGACAGGAGTTTGGGATCTTCTGCATGCGCTTACGCCACATAGGCGGCATGTTTCTTGCGTGTTGGTCGAGGACTCTCGGTTGTACGGTACACTGATTGACACGTCGCAGCTGGGATGCATGGGATGCGTTACGTACGGAAGGCACAGGGTGGCACACGCTCCCCACCGACCCCGCGCATGCACACCCACATCCAAATGCTCAACCTGTGGTAGCACCCGTGGCGGTGTCGCGGTTACCGGTAATGCTGTTACCGTACGATGCAGAACGATGCCACCGTGTTTTGTGCCTCCTCTCCGTTATGCTGTTTATGGCCCGCTCTGTCTCTCTTTTGCTGTGGAGTGCAAACACTACAGCCACGTCCCACGTGTCATGCGGTGCTGGGCAGTGAGGGTCAACACTCCGCAGGGTGGAGGGTTGACCCAGGCAGCCCACATGCCCAGGGCTTTTGGTACCCGTTGAATCGCGCTACTGGAAGCATACCAATGTATTGCAAATGTTCTGTTTGAATGGGCAACGCAGATGTGCGGGGGTGGGGGTGCTTGCCGCACACAAAGTGTTGGCCTGGGGCTGACAGGCCGCTTGTCCAGAAAGTGCGCCCCACGTAGCCCACAGGTCTTCCGCAGTCTGATGCTGCATCAGGGGAGATCTCCCCTGCGCTGCATGATACGGTACCCAGTCGCCACCGGTCGACGCTGATGGTTTGCCACATGTAAGGCCTAAGGGGCCTAACCAGATGGTTCCGTACCGATGAACTACCATACAGTGCACGTACGACAGCGTACGCGCCAAGCACAGTGGCAACGGAGCGGAACGGCCCTGCCCACTGGGGGGCCTGTCGGGCTGTTGTGTATCCTGCAGACATTAGCAGGCACTGATACCTGCATGTCCTGCGGCACGTACCGTCTAGGAGATCCTGGCTGCATCAATGTGCAGCCCCAGAGTGGTCCCTTGTCTGGCCCTCCGTACTATGTCCCATGCCCAAGCTGAGAAGACCGTTTCCTGTGGATCAGCTGCGAACTGATCGTACGTCCTACATCGTAATACTATCTGCTGCTATCAAAGAGCCAGGACCGTTCCCTGCACCGTTACTGAGTCGCGTCTGCCGTCGAGCAGGAGAAGAATGAGTAAAAGACGGCATGAAGACGATTCTGGACCAGCAAAGGTTTGATCAATTTGCTAACTGGGCTGGCCATGCCGTGGTAATGCGAAGGCGGCACAAAGCGATTGCTTCATGGCGCGCGCTTCCGCAGGAAGCTCGAGCAGATAGAGACCGGACCGAGCAGTTTGCAAGCAACCTGCTAGCTTTAAACTCTCAATTCACAAGGTCCGTACCTGTGCTCCTTGTGAATAGTGCAGCCTTGCCTCATACCCAGCACAGCGTGCCTCCGTGTCTCCTGCCTGTTGAGACCGCGTGCTTACCTCACAGTGGCCTCTTCCATGCGCTCGCTTCATGCAGCTGGGTCAACACGCAAAAGGCCAGCAATCCCCAGAAGTTCTGGATTGAGGGTGTGCGCGACTACGTCCGGCATGCAACCAAGCTGCTGGATGAGTTTGGAGACCTGGCCACAGCCGATGGCGTGGCAGCCCTGAAGTCAGCCGCAGCGGGTGCGTAGGGTCCCTTTGGCTGTCCGCCGAAGTGGCTGGCTGTAAGACTGGACGGTACCAGAGCGTGTCAGCATGACGCTTGGGGCCTCAGTAATGTGCGTGGAGATGCGAGCGGTGTCCCCGAGCGTGCGATTGAGCTGCACAGGCCCACGGCACACTGTCGCCGCTGCCCCCGCAGATGCCAACAAACCGTCCACGTCCGCGCCGTCCTTCGGGCTGCCGTCCACAACACCCGGTGAGCCATTGGCGCACACATGGTATTGACCGCGGGGGTGGCTTGTGCTGTGTGCTGTGGGTGACCCACCCTGTTGTCCATGCGCCCGCACGCCTCCCCCTGACCCTGCCCCAAAACACTTGGACGCCGAAGCCCTGGCGGTACACCTGGGGGCGCGGCTGAGTCCATGCCGTTTGGAAACTCCGTGTACCATTACGCGGCTAACGCGCCCGGTGGTGCATCAACCCGCACTGTACAGAAAGGTGTAGGAGGATGTGGCGAAGGGGAGCACAACGCATGCATCAAAGCAGGCCGAGCGGATAGACCGCGATGGACAGGGGGCGTGAAGGTGTGCCCAATGGTGTGCACGGCTGACGTGCCCGCATCGCCCATGCACATGCCCACGCACAGGCACAGGCGCAGCGGGTGGCTTCTTCATGCCCCCGCCCGCCGCCGCCAGCAGCGCCGCCGCCGGCAACGGCAGCAGCGCTGCTGCCTCCGGCCCCGCGTTCAGCTTCGGAACCGCCGCCCCTGCTACCACCACAGCCGCTCCCGCCGCGTCTGGGTTCACCTTCGGCGGGGCGGCAGCCGCCAAGGCCAAGGAGGCAGACAAGGAAAAGGAAAAGGAAAAGGACAAATCCGCGACCCCCGACGGGGCCGTAGGTAGCCCCCCGGCTTCTGTGCCGCTTTTCGGTGCAGCAGCACCCGCACCAGCCAGCACCACCACCACAAGCAGCACCGCGCCGGCCGGTGGCTTCTTCAGCTTTGGCGCGCCGGCGCCGACGGCGGCGGCGGCCGCGAACGGCAGCGCCACGGAGGGGAGCAAGCCGGCGGCAGCGGAGGCCAGCAAACCGGCGTTCACGTTTGGGGCGGCGGCGGCGGCGTCATCCTCGGCCGCGCCAGCCTTCGGCGGGGCCGCGGCGGGCAGTGCGGCGCCGGCGACGGGGGCCTTCACCTTCGGAGTGCAGTCGGCGGCGGCCAAAGCTGCTGACGGCGGCGCCGCCGCTGCCGCCGGCAGCGCGCCGGCCAGCGGCGGCTTCTCGTTCTTCGGCGCTGCCGCCAGCAGCGCGGCGGGCGGCGGCGCTGCCGCCGCGCCAGCGCTAGGGGCGGGCGGCGGCGGCGGGCTGTTTGGCGGGGCATCCGTGCCGGCGTTCAGCTTTGGCGCGGCGCCGACAACGGGAGCTGGCGGCGCGGGGGCAGGTGGGGGCAGCCGCAGAGGGGCGAGGTGACGGAACCGGACAAGGGGGCAGGTGGGGGATGCAGTGCTAAGGCCCCGAGGGGTGTGGGTGTACGGCATGCTGCGAGACTGTGGGAGCCATGGGGCCGGAGCGTCGGGCTGCCATCGTGGGCCGCCATCGGAGCAGGGGATCACATGCGCTGCAAACAGACCAGTCAATTAAACCAGCAGACGACATGCGCTGCAGGGAATGGCAGCGGCCCTGCTGTGGCGCAATGTTGCTCGGGCAGCAGTGCTCCGAAGGCCGGGTGTCTCGCTATGTAGGCAGGATTGAAAGCAGGACAGGCCTAAGCCACTGCACCGCGAGCTCAGTGCTGGTGGCTCGCCCTCGACCTTCTGATTGCACCCGACCCCTGCTTTGGTGTTTTGCCCCGTGTTGTGTTGCAAACAGGCGGTGATGATGGTGACGGTGATGCGGCGGAGGCGGAGGAGAACCAGGACGAGTGCGCCAAGGGGCCCAGCCTGCAGGCGAGTGGGGCAGTGGGAGGTGTATTGGGGGCCGCAGAACTCGTAGCACTGAATGATCGCCAAGGAGCCCAGCCTGCAGGCGAGAGGGGCAGTGGGAGGTGCACAACCGCATGGGGAGGGGGAGGGGGAAAGGCACTTTACTCAGGTGTCAAGGGGGGGTGGGGCATTTGGAGGAGCACAACCGCATGGGGAGGGGCAAGGCGGAAAGGCACTTTACTCCGGTGTAAAGGGCCCAGCCTGCAGGCGAGTGGGGCAGTAGGAGGTGCACAACCGCATGGGGAGGGGGAGCGGGAAGGCACTTTACTCCGGTGTAAAGGGCCCAGCCTGCAGGCGAGTGGGGCAGTAGGAGGGGTGGGGCATTTGGAGGTGCACAACCGCATGGGGAGGGGGAGGGGGAAGGCACTTTTCTCCGGTGTAAAGGGCCCAGCCTGCAGGCGGGTGGGGCATGAAGAGGGGTAGGGGAAGGGTCACGTAGCGCTTCCTGATCGCCCAGAAGCCCAGCCTTCAGGCGAGTGGGGCATTGGGAGGTTTGGGGGCAGGATTGCCGGGTTTCGGCGTTCGTAGCACTGAATGAGCACAATTGGCTTGCTGGCGGGTGGGGTATTGGGAGGTGTGGGAGGAAAATACTTTTTGGGAGGAGGTCTTGCATTCATGTGCCCATCAAACCTGTGCTGAGTCCGTACGTGTTTTGCCAGCCTAAGTGTACGGCGCCCTACCTTATGCCGTACAGGTGGACGAGAACGTGGAGTTCCTGTTCAAAGAGAAGGCCAGGCTCCAGGTGCGACGGGGTGGGGGTGCGGGTTTGGGCGAACTAGGTACAAATAACGTGCGTTGTAACTCAGCAGCGTTGTGGGGCAGTGCTTGACAAGCAGAGTTGCAGGGAAGGGGAGTCTCGGGTTTCCACAGGGTGGACTCCGTTGCACGTACCACACTACGGCTCCCCACACCCATGGCCCCGCAACGGCAACGGCGGCAACATCCCCACCGGTATCCTCAACGCAACCTCAGTGTGTGTCTCCGGTGGGATTGCCCAGTTGGTCTTTGCCCCTCTGTAGCTGCACGATAGTCTCTGAAGCGCTTGTTTGCTCCACCCATGCCTGCATGTCGCACCCTCTCAAGGATGATGACAACGAGATCCCTACGTCCCCTCACGCTTGCCTGCGTCTGTGTCTCTGTTTGGGCCGCTTGTCACCACTCCACCTGTGACCCAACGGTAATACTGTCCTTTCGTGCCTTGCAACCCCAGGTCCCTGTCAAGGGCGACGACGGCAAGATCCTGCGCTGGGACAGCAAGGGCATCGGCATCCTGTCGGTGCGCAAGCCCAAGCAGGACGGTGCAAAGCCCTACATTGCGCTATTCACGGAATCGGTGGGTCTAAGGCAGGGGGCGGCATTACTGTTGACAGAAAAAGTATCAGTTCATTGAGCAAGGGGGGTGTTGAGCAGGGGCGCATGCTCCAGCAGGACGGCGCCAAGCCCTACATTGCGCTATTCACCTAGTCGGTGGTCCAGGGGTGGCATGTTGTCGATACACCGCGAGGGATTCAAGATGGTTGGGACCGACAGGGCACTAAGGCAAGGGGGCGCTGTCGTCGGTAGGTTCCGGTGTGAAGGAGGCAGGGGTGCCAGTGGCCAGCGGGCACTGGTCTCGTGGAGTCGGTGAGCCTGGGGCGCGTCGGGCAGCATAATGGAGGTGGTGGGCGGGGTCGGGCGGCCTTGGAAAGGCCGACTGCCTGCTGCAAGACGGCCAGCCGGGGGGCAGGGGGCGTGGCGCTGAGGTCGGGGTTGACAGCGCGGCACAGCGAGAGTGGGTTGCAGGTGCCGGCCTGGAGTTGTTGGTGGATGGGGCCTGGGGTGGAGCGGCCATGGGCAGCAAGAGGCGACGCGGGGGAGGAGGGCGGCTGCGGCAGCAGGCACGTAGGCAGCCTGTTTCAGTCAGCACCGGTAGCCCATCCTACTGTGCCCCTGCACACGCCCACATTGTGCATTTGTGCTGTTGCTGCCGTCGCAGCGCCGTTGCCTGTCCCAGGCCTACTTCACCCAGCAACTGTTTCTGCAAGCAACACCTCATGCTTATACTCGCGCTGTTCCTACAAGCAACACCTCATGCTTATACTCGCGCCCATTGTGTTTCCCTTCCGTCTCGCCTCCGCCTGCCGCAGGGCCGCTGCCTGTTCCAGGCCTACTTCAACAAGACCATGAAGCTGGTGGTGTCCGACAAGCAGAAGAGCGTGGCGTTCACAGCAGCGTGGAGCCCCGACGGCACCTCGCCGCCGGCGGTGAGTTAGTTACTGTGGTACTCAGCCAACAATAGCAGACGGATCTCCGGAACCCGCAAACACAGGTGCCAGGCGAAACGAACACAGTTGCATGTGGCTGCTGCATCGAGCCCCGACGGCATGGCATGCCACCGGCAGTGTGTCTCACGCTCGGGGCTCCCTTGGTCAGCCGTCTGTGTGCACGCGGCTGGAGCGCGGCTGGACAGGTTCGTGCGTGCGCATGGATGGAGGGCGGGTTGTGGCAGGGCGGACGGGACCAGCCAATGGCGTCTGTGGACACGTGGGCAGTGTGCAACGGTGGTCCCGGGGAGGTAGCAGTGGTCGCGTAGGCATGCTGACAACGCGCTGCCATATTATTGTCAGGTATCGGCGCGGCTGGTGCGAGCTACCAGGGCTGCTAGTGCTGCCGATCCGGAATTGGCACCCAGCAGGACACGGCAATCTGGCACATCCGCCCTCTGCCCGAAACTGGCCCCGTCACCAAGCCCTCCCTTGCATTTGCGTGTCCCCCTTATCCCGAATGCGCTAGCTCCCAAACCTGCTGATCCTTCCCAACTTCCGCGGATTGCTCCCCAGGCCCTGACACTCGCTACTGCCTTGCTTTTGCGTTTGCTTTGCCCTTTCGCAGCTCAACGCCGCGCTGTTCCAAATGGGGCCAGGCAAGAACCGCAACTTCGAGTCCGTCATCCTCAAGCTGCAGGAGGAGATGGCGGAGTAGCGCGCCGTACAGCAGTGCCGTACAGTCCAGAAATCTACCGTACAAGAGCTTTCGTGGAGCACGGGGGCAGTGCGCGGGTTATGATGGGTGGAACTGGCTGTTACAGCAATTGAATGACTGATGGAAGCATGCGTGTTCTGCTGCCGTGCTGGGTTGGATTGTCGGAAGCAGACGGCGGGGTATGCATCATGCTCTCATGCAGGGCGAGGGGCAACACAGCGTTTGTTTGCGTGGCTGAGCTTGTGTAACGGTGTGAAGGAGGCCTGGGCTAGTAGGGCTGCCGTGAGCTGGGGTCCTGTGGGGACGGCGGGCCTGCTGGGACACGCGTTGGGTTGCGGGCGTGCGGGTTATGCGGTGGCTGGCCTGTGGGACAGCTCATGGGACGGGCTGCACACAGAGGGGATAGCGTGCAGAACGTGTTGGTGGTGTGTGGAGGACTGGAGGCGCGGCTTTGTCCAGTGGGTTGAGGCGACGGCTTTGATGGCGTGCAGGGGACCAGGCCAGGAGGCACTCGGCGGACACACTGCTGGGTCAAGTCAGTTGGTCCGTTAAAGCGCACATGTGCCAGGCGCGGTTGCAGGAGTAGCTAAGGTTGCCTTCCATAATGCTGTTGGCTCGAGGTAGAAGCGACAGGCAAACCGGCGCTGGCATTTGGTCATTGCAGTGGCCACGACACGAGGTACAACTCTCGTCCCGACACCCTGATTCGCGCAAAGTTCTTGCCCTGCATACGTAGACGTGATATGTGGGCCTAACCCGCTTGGAGAACAATACATTAGGCATAACGTTTGACGCCAGCAGCGCAAAATGGCGGACCAGAAGGAGCAGCTGAAGGCCAAGCTGAAGCAGGACCCCAGCTTTCGCGCTGAGCTCAAGGACCGCATTAAGAATGCGCTGATGTCTAAGGTCCCGGCGGCGCAGACTATCCAGTACAATTTCGACAGCTACATGCTTACGGAGGTGCAGCCTGGCCAGCTCCGTGTGCTGGAGGTGGATGAGCGCCTGGTCCTGCCGACCAACACTCTCATTCGCCTCCTGGTGACGGCATCCGACGTGATTCACAGCTGGGCCGTGCCTGCGCTGGGTGTGAAGATGGATGCCGTGCCAGGCCGCCTGAACCAGGTCTGGCTGTCCATCAACCGCGAGGGCGTGTTCTACGGGCAGTGCTCTGAGCTTTGCGGGGCGAACCACACCTTCATGCCCATCGTGGTGGAGGCAATCAGCCCTCGCCAGTTCCTGACGGACTACGTCAAGAAGGTGCGAAGCAGCTTTATCAACTATCTATTTGCATTACAGAAAACATCCGGTTGGGCTGTTGGGCATGCGGTCCGTCGCAAGCCTTTCCAGTGATGGCAAACCCTGCAAAGCAACTCGCTGCACCCCACTTCTTCCACCCGCAGTGGATCGCCTAAAGCGGCTTCGGTGTGGTGGCGGGAATGGAAGCGGCCCGCGCAGTGGAGCTCTGTTCACGGTTCCGAGGTGCTGTTCCCCGACGGGATGGGCAGTTGCGAACCTGGCTTGTCTTGACGAGTGTGCGTTTCCTGTGTGGCTCTAGGTAGGCTGGCGGACGAGGTGTGACTCCTATCAGGTTTTAGGTTGGGTTGCGGGTGGGCTGTTGGGTTAGCAGCCGGTGTGCTGTGCTGAGTGATGCATGCAGTTAGCCCTCGCGTGTGGCGCTGTTTGGGTTGCCTCTGGTGTGTGCGGTACGGCCAGTACCATTGTAACTGTAGCATGCTCCACGGATGTCTACGTATCCAAGATACGAGGCAGGGACCACACGAAGCCTAGGGCTCGTGCCAGCAGGGGGCAGGTGTGGCCTGGGGAACCACTACGGGACAACGGGGCACAGGCGTCAAGGTTGCCGTGCATGGCGGCATGCAGGGGGAATAGGCACGATGGAGTACTCTTCTGGGAGCTTACGGGCAGCGTGTATGGCACCCGATCAAGTCGCACTCGTGCAATACAGGTCTTCCACGGGGTGCCGAGGCCAACGCGCGTGTCAGCCAAGGCAAGGAGCCAGCCAGAGTAGCAGTAGTGTGGCTTGAGGTGGTGATGCTGTCGTACGTATGCGCGAACAGCGCGTCCCGTTGTAGTGGAGGAGGTGGGCATTGGTATAAGGGCAAGGGAGCTGGGTGGACACACAGCCAGCACCATGCCTCTTCGTCAGTACTGCCGTACTAGGGGGGCCAGGTCATAAGGGGAACACCTTCCTCCCTAGCAGTGCAATACAGTGCAATACTGCTGTTCCTCCGCTCCAGCTGGATCCAGCGTCCCTAAACCACCCTGTGGGGCCCCTGTTGTGGGGTCAATTGCACATTTCAACTTGGAGCTCCCAAGGCCAATAACGATCTCCAACGCATGTCTCAACACGGGTAACGCGCATCTGCGACCATTGTTGCCTTATCTATGACTGGGAACTGGCAGGGGCGTGGAGGCCCGTAAGAACAGCGTGCGTGGTAGGCCACCACCCGCGACCAGGGGAGCCCCTCCAGGTGAGCGCATTGGACGACCAGCGTCGGGAACCTGAGCTGTGCTATGTGTGATCCAGATTGCCTCGAGGAGGCTATCACTCTGTACATACACCTCTGTCAATTTGCAGCCTTCGCGTAGCTGCACCTTCAATACGCACACGGTTGGACCGGTCCTCAAGGACAACGAGAACTAAACGTGTGGTCAAGTTAACGAAATGGAACAACCTAGCAGTATACATAGATGTCAAATAGCGCGCTTCAGTCGCTGGCCGTCCGCTGCAACAGCTCTGTCGTTGTTCATGCTTATGCTTTCTAGTCCCGCGTTAGCGACAACATTCCACGACGGAGACAACATACATGCAGCAAGAAAAGCTCAATTCCATGGGGTATGGCTTGGTCCTTAGGTATTGAACACCCCGTCCCAGCTCTGCAACCAGCGATGGACGCAGTCTCATACATCTGGGCTCCCCTTTACAGATGCGGACAAACTGGCAAGACCTATTAGGCCAGCACGGACCGCGCTTTGGAGTCGAACGCCTGGTGGGTTGCCGGGCACCCGGGAAAGACCCCCACCATCGATCTCCCCCTATCCAGCACGTCCAAACATGGGTGGCCGCTGCCCGCAGGTGGCCGTGCCCATCACCAAGCCAGCGCTACCATGGAAAGCAGAGGACACCTACAAAGTCCAGTTCTCCTTTGACGGTGAGGGCTTCAGTACCTGCGTTGGGGAACCCGGGAGCCGCAAAGTACTACACCCCTTCACACAGCGCGCCCCCTCCCCCGGTCACTGCTAGACGCCTACCCTTCCCGATCCGATCATTCTACATAACACCAGGCGCTATGTCAGTTACGTGGACCCCGCACCCACCGTTGGCATTTGCAGGCGACCGGCACCTGACGCCCTGGCTTCCCGTGCTGGGCGAGGGCGCGCCCGCCGTGCCCCTCATCGTCATCACGTTGACGCGGTCGGGGCAGGAGGTGCTTGGAGCCAGCGCGGAGGTGGGTGGGGTGGGGGGGAGGTTTCCAGTGTGGTGACAACGCAGCCTGTTGCACGGTCGGGGCAGGAGGTGCTTGGAGCCAGCGAGGTGGGTAACAGCAGAGCGGCAAAGTCAGCGAGGTGGCGTAAGCCCGTGGCGCTGTGAGCTTCAGGCGGGGTGGGGCCACGTGGGATGACGGGGATGCTGCTCGTCCGGTTGGGGGCGGGAGGTGCTGGGGGCCAGCGCGGAGGTGGGGCGGATGGGACGTACAGGGATGAGGAGGATTGCACACTAGCCACCCCCGCCCAAATACACATGTGTACCAGGTGCATAAGCCTCCCCTCGAGTACCAGGCGCGCCACCCGGTGCTGGTCCTGACCCACACCGCCCATACCCATACCCACACCCACACCCATACCCACACCTACACCTGCGCCAGGTGCGCGAGGCTCCCGCCGAGTACCAGGCGCGGCACCCGGTGTTGGTGTCGGAGCTACGCAACCTAACCCACTGGCCCAAGCACGTGCTGGTGCACTACACCTTCCACACCCACAACGACGTGGACTTTGACCGCGGCCTGATGCTGCTCTTCCCAGTATGTGAGTACTGTACGGCAGCTGGGTGCGGGGGGTGCGTGGCTGCGGGTGGCGTACCTGGAGAGGCCTGGTGGGCCCTTGGAAAGGCCGGGTGTCTGCGTATAGGTACTCATATCAAGTTGGCGTGGCTGTTTGGAAAGTGAAGCGGGGGGCGTGTTACCGCGTGGCGGCAGCGCCAAGGAAACGATAACGGTCGCGGGGGAGGAGGGCAGGGAGGGGCTGCAGCATGTCGGCGGGGGAAGTGGGGGGCCGCGGGGGCGGAGAGGGAACCGAGTGTTGGGAAGCCGGGGGTCGCTCTGGCACCAAGGCACGGTATACATTACGGTAGTGTCGTGTCCTGGTTGGCACGGTTGCACGTTTCCCGCATGGGCCCCCAACGCAGCTCTATCGCCTGTCCCAGTTTGCCCCCCACGCCCCGCATCACCTATTTGATGTACCTCCTCCCATGGCGCCCACTCCGCCCGTGCGCTGCAGGCCTGCTGGTGTTCGTGCTGCTGTGTGTTAACGCACTGCGTGGGCTGCAGCCCAAGCTGGCGCAGTTCCTGGCGGACGTGACGGCGGAGACGGACGCGGGGGCCACTCTCACCTCCATGTGGAAGGGCGGGGGCAAGGGCGAGTGAGGCAGCGGCGCCTGTGTCTTCAATGCCAGTGCCCTACACTTATTGCATTGCATAGGTGTAGCACCAGTACGGGTGCCAAGAGTGCCGCGGCAACGGCGAATGGAGCAGCGGCGTAGGGCGCACATCCACGGGCCCTCCTCCTTACTAATGTTCTTGAAAGGGTTGGTAGCACGGGGTGTGCGTGTGGTCTGGTGAGGCGATGCATTTTGCTGTCCGAATGGGTAGAGGGTGGAAGGGCTTGTGGCCAAGGATGGCGACACGTGGCAGGGAGACCGGCGCAGCGCGTATTGGCGCAAGCATGCTGCGCTTTTGGAACCGGGTTTGCTACGGCACTCGGAGTTGCAGTGGCAGAGTTGGTGCTGCGGGGTGCGGTCCGACCCTGTGGTTGCGGGGGACGTGGGGCACGGAAGCGAGTGATCCGCGCTCGGCGCCACGTGCGCGGACACGTGCATGCGTGGACAGGTCAACAACTTCATGTAGACCAAGTTTCCGTCCCGATGGCACGGCTTTAATTTAGGCTGGTCCAAAGTGCTACGTGCCCTGCTTTGTACTGCAGGTGGGGTGCCGGTAGACGAATGGGGTACGGTAACCTGCCCGCGTGCTCGGCGCCGTTTGGAGCTTTTCTCGCCTGGCCACGTGGTCAGCTGCTGGTTGTCTATGTGGGCCCACGGGGGGTGCCTACCTGTACTCCTGCAGTGTACCGATACCCATTCTTATGCGGTGAAGTAGGGGTCAGTGGTGCATGCGGTTCGGTGGGCAGCTTGGCGGCGGTTGGCGGGAACGGAGGCTTGTCGCTTGTGCATGGATGTCGGTGGGAGCCCAGAAGGTAGGCTGGTGGATTGCGGCCTGGCAGTTGTGACCGAAATAGCCCGCTTTGGCGCTTTGGCCTGTCGGACCCAAACAGTGTACCGTGCATTCTGCCACTTCCCAGTTCCCACCCCGGTGTCGGTGTTGCATCAGTTCAGTACTGGGGCCTGACAGGCCACGCACAGCAACTGTTACATGTGCCCATGTTGATGGCATCTAATTGACTACGGTACTGCCGACGGCCTTCAGAGCAACTTGGCAGCCCTCTGCTGAGTGTGCGTCCACCAGTCAGCAATTGCCCCTTGTCCAGCCGTCTACCCTCTACCGAGCGAGTCCAATCACCAGCAAGCCGTCTACCCTCTACCGTGCGTTCATATGACAAACTGGCAGTGGCGCTGTCCGAGTGAACAACAAACGGCACTGAGTTACCTTGTAGGCGGAGACCGATACCAACATGCATGCCAATACTTCGTGAGGGGCCGGCAACACCTGGCATGTGCCCTCCACAAGCTTCCACCTAACACAGGTGTGCCACGGTGCGCCGGACGCAAGCGCATCATTGTAAACCGGAGCCCACCGCCCTCCCCCGGACCTGCATATGAGGACACCCAGGAACACCCAATACGGGCATCACCGGGCGCGACCAGCAGGCAAGACCCTCAGGCATGCTGTCCCTGCAAGACCAGGACAACCACCCCTGGTATACTGTCCTTGCAAACAGTCCAGCTTGAAGGCCAGCTGGTAACAACGAAGCAACCGGTGCACTTGCAGCACCCAAGCTCCACTCGCACCTGCACCAAACCCGTGTCCCGCCCTTACACTCTTACAGGGCTAAGACATTCTCATGGCACCAACGAACGCTGTACAAGGAGCACGGCCTGGCTGCATGCATCGAGCAGTTGCACACGGCCCTTAGATATACGGCACCAGGGTCACCCTTGTACGGCACGGCCATGTCTGCTCACCGCAAACGTCCGAAGCCACATGGCCCACCCCCCCAACCTACTTGCTCAGATACCCCCCTAACATGACCGAGTGCATGTGCAGCGAATCGGGCACGTCATACATCTTGCTCTTGAACTGCTTCACCGCCCCCGCCCCCACCCCCAGCCCGCCCCGCCCCCGGCCCCACCACCCTCTGGCGGCAACGTCTCCACCCTGACCTTATCCGACACAGCGCTAGCACACCTGCTGATCCTGGCCCTGGTGCTTGCTGCGCTACGAGGCCTCTCTTCCCATGGCAACCGCTCAACTACCATCGCCCCTGCCCCTGCCCCCGGTCCCCCACCACCCCAACCACCTCCTGCCTGCCCCGCACCCCTGCCACCCGCCGCTGCAGACTGAGGCCTGGACGGTCCCTTGCCAGGAGAGCTGCCGGCGAAGTCCCCCGTCCCACCCCACCGCAGGGTGGTCGCACGCGTTGTGGCCCGTGCCCCCGTCCCTGCACCTGCCCCCGCACCTGCTGCCACCACCGTCCTCGGGTGTATTACCGTCGCTAGGGCCGGGTTCGGCATGCTAGGCGGCTTGGGCGGCTCCGGACGCACTGGCAACGGGGCGGCGGTACCCTCCGGCTGTGGCCGCGAAGACCGCGGCCGTACGTACAGCCGCGTGCTGGGTTGCGGCTGCGGTACCACGTGTCCGTGCCCGCCAGTTGCGGCGGCGCGTGCCGTACTCGGGCGCGAGGCGGGCTGCGCAGGGGCGTTGAGCCATTTGCGCTGCTGCCGTACAAGCTGGGCGTAGTGCGCGTCGGACATGCCGTCGGGTCGCGGGGGCGGTACGAAGTGGGTTGTACGGCGAGGGCTGGCGTCGTACGCGCTGTACGGACGTGTACGGTCGGAGGGGGTGGAGCAGTAGGTAGGGCTGTGTGCCGGCCTGGTGTATTCCTGCCGGTGTTGATGTTGCTCGTGTGGTATGTCGACGTGCAGCCTGTGTGTGGGACAGGAGCGCGCAGCGGGGTGCTCACAATGTAGGTGTTGGCGTTGGCACACACGAGGAGGCCCCTGGGACTAGGGGGAGGGTGCTTTAGTGCTGCAGGCGGAAATACTGATGTAGTTCGCAGTTGGGAGCACTGCGACCGTTGTAGGCCGTGAGCGGCGTCCGCTGCAAGTTGCGGACCTCTGCTAAGCCACGCTCTTCACTCGTGCCACATTCTACCTAAAACACAGGCTGCAGCGTTGCACCAGCCAGCTCAGCAGGCACAGGCGGTTCACCACGAAACCACCTCCTTTTCTGGCGTGCGGGCCGCGAAACACACCCTTACCCCGCACCCCACAGCCACGACTTACCTTGACGGCGGCCCCGGGTGTACGGCGTACGTCTCCGACTTGGACCGCAGCCCCGAAACCATGCCTCCAGCTCCGCCTCCACCTCCACCTCCACCTCCACCTCCACCTAACCCGCCGCTCCCCACGTAACCATACCCGCTGCTCGGACGGCCCGCCCCCGCCGCCCCAGCCGCCGCAGACGCACACCTGGCCCCCGCTGGTGACGACCCACCGGCAGGACTCCCCACCGCGGGGCTACCTCCTCCCCTGTTACCCCTGCCGCTGCTGATCAGCAAACCCCGGACGCCGCTCCCCCCGCCGCCGCCTTCCCCAGCTCGCCCTCCACTTCCCGCCGCCGCCACCGCTGCATCAGCCGCCATACGGGTTCGGAGCTCCGCCTTCATGCCCTCCGCGCCGTCAGGGTGCCAATCCAGATACCTCGCCTGCACAGGGGATGTCCCCCCTGACGGCCCGCCGCCGCCGCAGCCGTTTGCGATCCCCCACGCCGCCAGCTGCTCCCGCGAGTGCGACTGCCGTACGGCGGTGGCGGCACTGCACGGCCGCTGCAGTACGCCGTACGCATCATACCGCGGGCCGTCGTACTCCTGCCGTCCGGCGGCGGCGGCGTACTCGGCTTCTGCTGCTGCTGCCTCCACCTCCCGCTGGTAGCGTGCCCGCACCTCCGCGTCCGCCTCCGCTAGTCGCCTGATGGCCTGTAAAGGCGATAGGAGCAAGCACTGATACAGATACGCACATGGATATAGGTACAGATTCAAACACAAAGAACATGCAATGGATCAGCTCATGTCCGCGCATCCATGTTGAGCTGGAGGGTTTTGTGCAGACTGCTGGTGCGGACCTGATTGCAGATGCTCCATCCTCCTGTACCACCTGCGTCCCGCCCTGGCCCCTGCCCCATCCAAGCTCATAGGACTCAGCCCCTCCGCTGTCACCCCCCCCCCGTCCGCCTTCACCCGTGCTCCCCAACCTCCGCCTTGCAAATCACGATCGACAAAGTAGGCCTAGTAGGGCACGATTGTTGACAAAGTAGGCCTAGCCACTGAGGCCTAGCCCACCGTGCGCAGCACGGGCACGAGGCAGCACGTGCCCTGCTCCCTTTCGCTCGGCTCGTGCTTCCTGCTCATGCTGCGCACAGTACCTCCCTTCACATGACCACCTCACCTCCTCCTTGCTGATGTGGAATATGTCGGGCCGCGCGATGCGGCGCGTGACCTGCCGCCCCGCCTCCCAGCTGACCTGCACGTCGTAGCTGCGGGCCGTGAAGTGCTGCGCCTCCACGGCATCCTGCGAGGATGTGGTGCGGCATACAACATAATCAAATGTCGCACAAATCGAGTTGCGGGTAGCTTGCAGCTGACTTGCACGTCCTAGCTGCGGGCCGTAAGTGCTGCGCCTCTACGGCGTCCTGCGGGGGCACATGTCACCTGTGAACCCTGTCACATGTGTTGTGTTTGTAGGATATTTTAGAAGGCGGAGAGCCACCGGTGCAAGCGGTGCGTCAACACACACTGCGTGTTGGCAGACAGGGTTGCCAAAGTCCTCGTCACCTTGCACGGAACGATGAGCCCGCACGCACAGCCTAGCAAGCGCACGTGACCGATCCCTTAACTGCTGGCTAACCCCTTGCCGGCAGCCCGAGGAACCCCACACTAGGAGCCAGCCACCCACGCACCGCACCGCAGCAGCCACGCACAAATTAGACGCAGAAAGCCCCTTCCAGAGACCAGCCAAACCCCGGCAGAGTGTGACTGCAGCGCTACCCACACACCCACGCACCGCCGGCAGCCCGATGCGCGCCCACTCCTGCGCCGGAAGGTCCCCGCCGACAGCAGCCGCTGCCGCGCCCGCTGCCGCAGCTCCAGCTCAGCCTCCACCTCCGCCTCCGCATCTGCATCCGCCTCCGCCTCGGCCCGCACCGCCCCAGCGCCCCACTCCCCCTGCCCCTCCTCGTCCCCTCCCGTGTCCTCCACCACCCCCGCCCCGTCCGCCTCCTCCTCCTCCTGCTCCAACACCCCCCTGCTGCCCCCAGACGCGTAGCTCCCCCCATAACCCACACCACCCAGCTCCTCCCCACCCAGGCCCACCGCCTCCTGGTGCTGGCCGTGCCCATCGTGCACCATATCTTCCCCCAACCCGCACCCCTCAGCCCAGCCCCCAATCGTCAGCTCTCCGTGTGGTGTGGAGGCACCGCGTGGGCTGCTAGGTACTGGGGGTGACGCTAGCGGGCTGCCAGGTGCCAGGTGCAAAGAGCGAGGGCTGGTGGGGGCAGTCACGGAGCCCGGGACAATGGGAGAGCCGGGACCGCGGGCCGTGGGGCTATGGCTTTGGCTTTGGCTATGGCTGTGGATACCGCCTGCTAATGCTGCTGCTGCTGCTGCCGCGTGGTGATGCATGGCTGCCGCGTGGTGATGCATGGCGTGGTGCTGAACAGGGGAGGCATAGCCAGACGCAGGTGCAGGGAAGGCGCCACGTTCTGACTGTACCAGGTGCAGGGGGGAGCGCGTGCCCTGGGTGCTCTCCCGCGGGGTCACGGAGCGCGGTGTGTGGGGCGCGCTGACGTGGGTTAGCAGCAGGTCCTCCAGGACCGACGTCAGGTCGGTGGGCCGGCGGTTGGTGGTGGTGGTGGTTGTGGCGGTTGCACGGGGCGTGCCAGCTCCGGACCCGGCCCAGTGCAGGAAGGAGCCATGCGCCGGTGGTTGCGGGGTGGCACTGCCAGTACCGCCTGCTTGTACCTCTTCCTCTTGCCATATGTAACGTGGTGTGGGTGAGCCCGGCTGGGCACGTTGTGCTGGTGGGTTAGCAGATGGGCTGCCTTGTGCGGAGCGCGGAAGTGCAGACCTGGGTCGGGGAGTGACTGCGGCCATGTGATTGCCGCCATTTGGGGCGTTACCCCGCAGCGGGTGGGCGCTCACTGGTCGAAACTGCGCTGGCGTGCTGTCAGGCTCGGGCGGGGGCAGCTGGGTTTTGCTGTACTGTGGCTCTGACTCCAGCGCCGCGAACACATCATCCCTGTTCTGGGAGAGGACGTAACCCCTGTGCAGGCGAATTGGCGAGCGGATACGAAATTTTCATCGTGTTCTTAAGTATTGTGAAGGGTGCGCTGTCGTAGGGGTGGGGTAGTGGCTTGGGAAGGAGGCAGGAAGGGGCAATCGTGAGGGCGCATGCCCGGGCGGGAAGTGCAACCCTGCTTGCCAAGGACACTCACAGGTTGCCGAGGCCACGCTGTGGCACGCCGAATGTTCCATCATATTGCTCCTTGATGCGGCGGGCCTTTTCTCTTGCTCGCAAGATATCCTCAACCGACGCGGCCATCTTGCCTAGATGCACATACCTATCCATATATCAACCAGTTGTTAACGACATGTGTGCTATTTGCGGGTTATGCGCCATTAAAGAAGTTTGTGACGACCTTCGACGTTCGATAGCCCAGCGATGCAGTGATAATGAGATGCTGTGTATATCCTTGTCTTAGCACGGCTTGCAAATGCTCTTTGCTCTGGTGCGACCATCAGTAATAAGCACCGAAACCATGTGTTGCCGAGCTGGGACGGCTCCAACATCCAGCCCATACTGATTGAAAATCTTGTAATAAGAAAGGCGGCATGAATACAGGAAGCGTTCGCGGACCTGCTGGGACCCAGCGTCGGCCCCAACTGGTGCGCGGCATAGTACCAGCGCAGCCATGCAAAGGAACAACGGCACTACAACTAAAGAGGCATAATTGCTGCCGACTGCAACGGTTGCCCCCCAGTCCATCCACATCCGCCAACGGCCCAGCGCATTCCCCAGGCACCTCGACGCCGTCCCCAAGCGGCGCCCATGCTGGAGCACCGCATGGCCCTGAATCCCCTAGCAGCGGCACCCAGCATAGTCCACTTCCAGCAGCAACATCGGAAGCCCAACCCACGTCATCCGCTGGCGCAGCGTCCTCTAGCCCCCAGAGCTCTTCCGATGGGCAGCCAAGCCAACACTCCTCTCCAGACGCACCGGCATCCCCAGCACAGGCGCAGGCAGCTGCATCCGTACCCGCACACGTGTCCAGTCCTGGGTCAGAGCCCAACACACCACCAGCATCCTCATCAGTAGCAGCAGCACCAAAAGCAGCAGCAGCACCCGCACAGCCCACACCCGGCTCCGCCGAACCCTGCTCCACATCCTCCCCCGCCTCCTCCTCATCGCACCCCTCGCAACCCGACACCTCCACCGCTACACCAGCACCACCACCAGCAACAGCTGCTGCAGCTACTTCGAAGACAGACGACGATGACTTCGCCAAAGCGTGGCGGCCCCCGCCAGGGGAGCCCCCCCTGTGGTGGGTGGAGAAGTTCGAGGCGCGGCGGAGGCAGGAGGCGGCGCGCAAGGCAGAGGACCCAACCTTCGTGACCACGCAGGTGGGGCCTCAACAGTGCGTAAGCAAGGACTGCCTTGGGTGAGCGCCTGTCCACAGCTTTCAGCCCGTAATAAGTTGTAGCTGCCAGCAGGCCAGCCCACAAACCGACCAGCGGCAATAGCCGCCACACGCCTCCTGGCATAAGCCGTTGGCGTGCGTACGGGTATAGGTTACAGCTTTCATTCGTGGGGCATTAATTAATCCGCTACCCTGCGTGCCATGCCCCCACAGGAGCGGGTGGCGGCTGGCGGTGGGGACGTCAGGAGGAACCCGGCCCTGGCGTTCCTGTGGGGCGTGCTGCAGGTGAGCTGACAGGGGCCCGTGGGGTTGACTGCTGGTCGCCCACGGCACAGTCTTTGGGTGTGCAGTCAGCCCGTCAGAGCTCGCCGGGGGACGTGCAGGTCAAGGCAGTGTGTATTAGACCGCATTCCGAACCGCCGCCGAGTTCACTGGCTTGGCTGGTCAGCGCTGCGCTCTTGTCAATTGGACATGCAGGGTGAGTGCTGTTCAGGTGAACACTGGGGCTCAGCCGCTTGCCCGCGTGCCTCGTCGTGGCGACCCCCTCCACGTGCCGCCGCGTCAGATCCACACCCGTTTTCCCGGCAACCGCTTACCCCTCCAACCATATGTAGGCTGTGCGGCTGTCTGTAATCTGGGCGCACTGCTACTGCTGCTGCTGCTGCCACCCACGCCGTTGTGCTTACCCTTACAGAGTGCCTTCCTCCAAACGTCCCAAGACACCCCACAGGCGTGCATCTGTTTGCTGCTTACTGTTCTGGTCGCGCTGCTGCCGCTCCCCAAACTGCTGCTCCTCCGCTCTCTCATCCTTGTCCTACCCACCACAACACCCTGCAGGTGGTGCAGCTGTTTGTGGTGCTGGCCGCGCTGCTGCTGCTGCCCGCCGCCATGCACGACGGCGGACTGGGCCTGGCGCGCGTGTGGTGCGTGTTCGCCGCCTACCTGGGCTTTTTTGGGCTGGGCAGCGTGGCACGCATGGTCAGGTGAGGATTTGCTACTGTTATCGTGTAATGCATCCTTCTTTTTCAAATGTTTAACGTTGGGTTGGGAACGGGAACGTGTCCCTGGTGCGTGTTCGCGCCTACCTGTGCTTCTTCGGCCTGGGCAGCGTGGCGCGCATGGTCAGGTGAGTCGAGCGGTGGATTAATAATTTACAGTGAACTAACAAGTAACAGCGGTTTAGTAAAAGATGATTGCACCTCACCTCACGGGGCGTGCCTGTGCTCCTGTGGGCTGCAGCGCAGCGCGCACGGTCGGGTGAGTTAGAACAAGAGGACTAGTAACAGTGTCCTGGAATGGAGTCTTGCTTCGAAGCACATGGCCCCTCTGAAGGAGGGTGGAGTCGGGTGAGCAGGGGCTGGGGAGGAAGTTGCCCACTGCCGGACGGGTTAGAAGCTAGCATGAGCTGGGAAGGGGTGCACAACTGTTCTGCTGGCCCTTGCTGTGGCTGTGCGCCCCCCTTAGGTCATGGTACCCGTGTGTCAGGCCTGCCCGCACGCTCTTCCCCTGCAGGCAACCATCTTTATACAATCTATTCTAGGCTAGAATCTATCGAACTGTAGCGCACCGTGCGCCCTTTTCCCCCCGCAGGCACGGGCCGCTGTCCGCCCGCTCAAAGGACAAGCAGGTGTCCTCCTGGGCCGGGCGCCTGGCCTTCGCCGTGTTCGCACTCACCGTACCGCTGCTGCACATGGTCGCCATGTACCGCTATGTCGGACTCTCGCTGTACACCAAGCTGATCCCGTCAACCACCACGCTGTATGACATGATGGGAGCCGTTGGTACGGTGCTGGCCATCGTACTCAACGTACTGGCCAGCCTGGAGCTGGGGCCGGCGTACGACAGGATCGCTGCACCCAGCGCCCTGTGTACGAGCGGGCCGTACAAGTTCGTACAGCACCCCATCTACACGTCGTACATGCTGCTGTTCGTGTCGTACAGCTTCCTGCTTCACTCGGCGCCCGCTGGGCTGCTGATGCTGCTGGTGTGCGGGCTGTACTACAGAGCGCGTACGGCGCTCGAGGCGCGTGTACTGCGGGAGAAGTTTGGGTCGTACTACGAGTCGTACGCGTCCCGTACGAAGCTGTTCGTGCCGTTTGTGCTGTAGAGCATACACCGGGGGCATGAGAGCAGGCGACACGCCCTTAGGTGATGAGCTGCTGGCGTGGGTTTGGAGGTGCATGCATGATGCAGGTGCATGGAAATTGGCAACGAATCGCAAGCTGACCGGTGGCGCGGTGGGAGGACCCGATGTACTTTGTGTGCATGCGTGACCAAGGAGGGGTGCTGCCTTCCTGGATGTGCGTGTTGATGTTGCCTCCTGGGCGCCAAGGCATGGCTTTGGGACGTTTCGGTGATGCATGACAGCTGGGGCAGGAGAATGCCTTGCTGCGTGGCGCTGTAATCCACACAAGGCTCAGATCTAAAGAAGACCCAAGGTGGTTGGCTTGGAGCCAATCCACAACCCCTGTTGGTTATAGGCTCCACGCTGCATCACAACGCCGGCAAACCAAGCAGCAGGACAGGGCTTCCTCCGGCTCTCTGGTGGTCTGCAGCGTGCAGGCGTGCAAAAAGCAGCTACCGGCCTGCCGCATTATGAGGAGGGGGCCTGCTGCTGCCTGCTCTGTGTGGTCGCCTAATGTCTCACGCATGGGCGTTACAGCTTATAGGGCCGTCCGTTGGGCCCACGCGCGGCCACGTATGACAAAGGTAGCAGCAACACCTGTTCCCACCGGCAAGCGTGAGCAGCGCAGCGCACGCCCTCGTGGTTATGTACGGAGGCACGCACGTACATACGGTTGTACCGCACAAGGCATCAACTGTCACCGACCGGCACCACCAGCACAGCGCACCCTGCAGCCGCCCGCCGATGACCGGATTTTTCTGTGGAAAGGCTTACAGGTAAGGAGACCGCCCTTTCATCCCACGTTCAGCAGCAATGGAAAGCATATCATCTCCTGTGCACGCAGTCGGGAACAGGAGGATGGAGAGGGCCAGGAGCCGCACAATGCACATGCAACGGCCGCAGCCACGCTTCCAAACTAAACAGGGAAACGCCCAGGCCACACGCAACACAGCAGGGGCACACGCACCGACGGTTTGCACCCTAGCCATACGCACGCAACACAGCCGTGCCACACGCATCTCCCTGTATTCCCCTAAAAACCACTCGCGCTGGAAGAGGGAATCTCCCCTAGCCCACAAACAAGCAATACAATGCTCAGGTGGGTGTCACCCACAACACCAACTTGTCACCGTACGCTGCCGTGACCGCACAGGCAAAAGCACGCAAGCAGGTGTGCCCTGAAGGGTAGGTACACACGCAGCGCATTTCACACTAGTCCGAGCAGGGCAGTGACACAGAAGTCGTGTAAGATAGCATATATATGTCATGTTCGGAGTCACGGACACAATCACAACAAGCGGCGGTCAGAACAAAAATGCCAGGGCTGGCAAACAAAATCTAGAGGATTATAAGAGCTTGCACGACAGCCAGGCCAATATGTACACAGCGTATGCAGGTATTGTAGCACTCACCATTCGGGAAGGGAAACGAATTATGTGCGCGTACAGCTATGTACACAGTTGCCGCCCCCACGTGCCATCGCAGATGTCCTCACGGACCAATACCGGTCACCACCCATGAGCAGATTCCGGGTGCCAAATGAAGAACATATATTAGCTAGTCAGCAGGAATCTGTGAAGGCGCAAACTCATCGCTATTCGCTAAGCGGGCAGGAAGGTGAGGCAGCCGGTCAGCTTGTGGTCTGGACCAAGGTACGCAGCCCACCCGGACAGCAGGGCAGCTGTGTGCCCACCACCGCCACCACCACCGTCACCGCCGCCGCCGCCGCCGCCGCCGCCGCCGCGGCTGGTGTCCGTGGCCCCCACATGTCTTGACAACACCTGGGCGGGTGTGGCATCGCCAAGGTGCACGCTGTGGCCTCCACTGCTCTGCGTGCGGGCAGGGGCCTGGGGTGGAAGGGGCGGCAGCGCGGCGGCGTGGGGCAGGGGAGACCCCAGCTTCAGGGCGTTGTTCAGCCCCCAGCCGCGGTCGTAGCTGATCACGTGGTCCCTGGTGTAGCTGTACGTGTACGCGACGTGCCGTACGCCGCCCGACCAGCCGTACACCTGCAGTACGGCTACGGGGCTTGCGCCGCCGGAGCTGCGTAGGAGGCTGGCGGCGGCTTGGGCGGCGATGGCCTGAGGGATGTAGCACCTGCGTGGGCACGGTGCGTGGATGGGTGGATGGTTGTGTATTAGCTTGACTTGCAGAGTTGCAGTCAGACTACAACTTAAGGAGCGGCATTGAAAGCCAATGCTGTTGTTGGTGGATATGCGCCAGTGTGAGCTGGCATGCGCAGCACTCGGCCCACTGGTATTACTGTACCCCTCTGCCGAAACAGCACACATGAACGAAATGCAGGACCCCCCCCGCACCAGTGCAGACCTCGCCGTGCCACATAACCAGCAGGAAAGGAACTGAAGCATCGCACGCCTCATGGTAAGGGCCACCGCGCCAACCCCCGTCGACAGGCAGTGCAGGGCAACCCACGGGGCCCGACGCGCCTACCCAGGGTAGTGCCTTAGCTTCTCAGCCTTCACCCAGGGGAGCGCCCCTGCACACACCTGAGGTACACTCCCGCGTGGTCCTCCCCTGGCGTACAGCGCAGCGCCACACGCCAGTCAAAGCCACGCGCCGTGACGATGCTGGCGCCGCCGGCACCCCCTGCGCCCGCCAGCAGCCCTGCCGCGCCCCGAGCCCCGCCACCCACGCCCCCCTGCCCGCCGCCGGCAGCGTCTCCTCCTGCAACACCCGCGCCGCCCTCACTGCTGACGCCCCTGCCCTCTGCGCCGCCCAGCAGAAACGTAGCACAGTGGTACGCCGCCTTCCCGCCCTCCGCCGCCGCCGCCACCGTCGCCGCCAGGTCCTCCGCCGCCACCTCCCAACCGTACGACACGCCCTCCTCCCCCACCACGCTCTGCGGCCGTACCGTGCCGTACGCTCCAACGGAAGTGTCGTACCGGTTGCCGTACAGCTCGTCCAGCCGCCGCCGTTCTGCAGTACCGGCGGCGCCGTACCGGAAGAGCAAAGCCAACCGCTCGGGGGTGCTGGCGATGTCGCAGCCCGACCAGCGCAGCCGTGGCAGTATGTCGGTCAGGTAAGCGGCGTTGGCGTTACACAGGCGCAGCAGGGAGCGTAGGCGGTCTTGCGCGGAGGACGGCGGGCGGTTGACGGCGATCCAGCGCTCCAGCAGTACGACAACCGTGCCCTCGTCGTCGGTTGCGAGTTGGTTGGAGCGCAGCAGGGACTCCATGGCGGCGGTCGGAAAGGACAGCAGCTGCTGCAGCCTGCGGGCGGTGGGCATGACAGTGGCGGGGTGCTAGGCAGTCACTGGAAGGCAGGTGGGTAAGCGTACCGTATCGTGGCGTTACACACGCCACTACGTGCATTGTTGAGCATCAGAATGTGTGACACTACCGGTACATAGCAGCACCGGATGACCTGGGGCATGGCGGATGGCATGCAAACCCACAGCTTCCCTTATCCAGTGCTGGGCTCCCGCCTTCCCTTTCTCCCTTCATCGCTTCCTCCCCCACGCACCTGTGCGGGTCGTTGGCGATCCCCAGCGCGTCCCCGCCCATAAGCCACACCAGCAGGTCTCCCCTGCTGCCGCTGCCGGCCGCCCTACCCGACCCCGACCCCGAACAGTTACTGCTGCCCACGCTGACCGTCCCCAGCTGCCTCTGCTGCAGCTGCTGCTGCTGCCCCAGCTGCTGCTGGGCGCGATGTGCACCCCACGAAGACTGCTGCTGCTGCTGCTGCCCACCAGATGCATATCCAAGCCGGTTGCTATCCGGCTGCAGCCCTGGCGTGCCGTTCGGCACGTGTCCGCGGTCCGACGCGTGCACGTGGGGGTGCGGATTGCGGCGGAAGCTGGCCAGCAGCAGCTGCAGCGCCGCGTCCAGTACGGCACCGACCCCCGGGTCGGTGGTACGGCAGGGCAGGAGGTCCCTGCTGTCGTACAGCTCCCGTACGGGAGGGATCGGGTCGTACGGAGCCGCTGGGGGGCTGGCAGCAGCACCGCTACCACCGCCGGTGCTGCTGGTGTTGCTGGTGCTGGTGAGCAAGGCTGCCAGGGCGTCGTGGAAGGTGTTGGCCAGCGCTGCGTCGCACGCACCCACGCAGCCTGAGATGCGCAGGTAGCTGCCCTGTCGGCGCAACATGAGCAGGTCACGCACGCCCATGGCAGCTGCCTCCGGGAGAGCTCCCCTGGCTGCCTCCGGTGGGCCCACGGAGCCGTGACCCTGACCCTGAGGCAGCCCACCCAGCGGACCGTGGCCGCCGTTGTTGCCGCTGCGCGGGGGCCGCAGCGGCCGCCCCGGTTCCTGCTTCTGCTCCTGCCAGGCCCCGGCGGCAGCAACTGATCTGTACGACACCGGCAGCGTACGGGTGTACAGGAAGCGCAGGGCGGCCAGGGACGGCTCCAGCTCGTCAGCACTGCCTAGGGGGACCAGCAGCTCAGGCAGACGAGGAGGCACGTGTGCCTGGCGTGCGGCTGACATGGCGGCACCGGGGGAGGTTGCGGCCTGGGGGCCCGCCGTGTGGGGCCTCCCCTGCACGCTGCCACGCCAGGTCGCTGTAGCAGGTGGGGGGAACGCTGTTTGCGTTGCTGCTTCTTGTTGCGGGCCGAGGCTGAGGCCGGTGAGGCAGGGCAAGGAGCGGATCTCCTGGCCGCGGAGGAAGGGACACAGGAGGCCGCCGTCAGCGGTGGGTGTTGTGGAAAGGGTGTCTGTTGCGTCGGGGCAGGGTGGGGTGGGGGCGGAGGTGGAGGTGCGCAGGGGTGGCGTGGGGTGGCCAAGGGCCCAGACAGCGGCCGTCGTCGCGAAGCGGTCGGCTGGAGCTGCTGTTGCGAGGCTCTCGTGCCAGCGCTCCATTTGCGCTTGGAAGCGCTCGGAGCCGCAGTAAAGAACCAGCAGGTGCGCGGGCAGCGGCGCGCCTAGGAAGCGGTGCGCGGGCACATCGTCCTCGGCGAACCCTGCAGCGCGCGAGGCACTGCGAGGCGCAACGCCGTCGTCGCCGTCTTCGAGGTAGAATCGCACAACGCAGTCGGAAAGCCAGTCGCTGCCGAAGAGGGTTGCGAGCTCGCTGTTCAGCCGGTTGGTCATGGCGTAGCAGCTGACTGCGCGGCCATCGACCGTAGACACTGTCTAAAGTTCCGCACGTCGAGGCGTGGCGACGGTTACGGGCTGCACAAGTGCCTCGCAGTGCTGAAACCAGGCGCTCCATGAAACTGTACTGCCGGTGGGCTTGCAGGTGTTGCCGAAGCGACTGGTGGTTGGGCAGTTGTTCCGCCTCGAACGGCTCGCGCAGCAGAATCCAGGATTGCACAGTGTCCCATCCGTCAGAGCCTGCAAGAGCAGCAATAACGAATGCCGTTGAGTGCGATGCGTGAGCTATCCCTGGTCGTGTGGTGCTCGGCTCAGCGATTGCCGCAAGCGCAAACATGCGAACGGCACTGGAGTGAAGCTGCCCGATTTGGCGGAGGACATAGCAGATACATCGGTCGATCACGGATGACTTGGCCGCAGGAAGGGGCAGCTTGAGCGTTGCCGTGCCATGCCCTTGCTTCCGGAGCGTTCCTTCTCACAGATGGGACCTCCCCTGATTCGCATGCTGGGTGCCTCTGTCTTATCGGCGTTCTCGCTGTCAGTGGCTTGCGAGCCTTGCGGAACCGCGATGGCCTGTTGAAGGTACGAGAAGGTTGGTGTAATTGGTTCAGGGCGTTGGGGGGCTGTGCTGTCCAGGTTCCTCATGGCGCCTGTCGGTGTCTCCCCTGGTGTGGCCAGGTGTGGCCCTTCAGCAAGCCCTTATCGAGTCATCCAGAATCCTGCAGAGCATGGAAGCCACCGTGGTCAGCTACACGCCTAGACACGTAGTTGCCTCAGCAGAAGCACAGGCGTCACGTCATGGTGGAAGCAAATGGAAGAACTAAGCTTTGGGACCCCTGCTATGGGATACGAGGCGAACCACAGTGACACAGACGTGGCTCGTGGGACAGGATCCATGTGCGGTTCCTGCACGAGGGGCGGGGCCGCGGGGGCGTGCGAGTGTACCGGCATGCACACGTGCAGGAGACACGGACTGGGGAGTCTCCAAGCGCAGCTCAATGGGGCGCCCTTACCTGATGGCAGGCTTATGGGGTCCATGTCGGCACGTGCGTTGACTCTGGGGCGAGGGCGGGCAAGGACACGGCATTGCTGCAGGCAGGTACGGTAGCCGTTTCGACGGACATCCCCCGGCAATGCCAGACAGGGAATGACAGTACGTCAGTACCTCCCTACCATGCTACTCGCTGCCGCCGACGTCAGCCACGTGTTGGCACGGCAGGGGGCCGGCGCGCAGGGTGCACCTGTTGTGAGGGCTGGGCGCGCCAGCGTTGCAGCGTCGGCTGAAATTCGTAGCTTGTGCACGGGCTGCACGTGACCCTCCAGTCAACCCAGGTTATTGTGCTTACCTGACTGCTGCCGTGCGTGTAGTCAGTACTCGGGTGGCCAAACCCGCGATCGGGCGCACAGTGAACTCCATGACAACTTGGGCCAGGGCGGCCCGCTCATACAGCATATAACGTGCGGCAGGGACTTACGGTACAAGCGGTTAAGAAGCTTTTGCGCGCGAAGGACACGATTCGCGCCTCTTTTCAGCTGTCATTGACCCCACTGCAGCATCCATCATGCCATTCACCTAACCTTCATATCATTGGACGGGAAAGTTGGTGGGGTCATGGAGACCCGAGCTGCCCGGCGAGGCGAAACACCAGACCCGGTGCCCCACCTGCTGAGGAATTTTCGCGACACCAAGCGGGATGCATTGACAGCTATTCAAGATATATATTCCGGGTAAGAGGTGCCGTCGTCTTGTTGTTGCGCGGAAAGCCCAACGACTGTTTTCAGCCCGCATGCTCATAACTTTCGTTCTGACCACAGGGCCAGCAAGCTGCCAGACGCTTGCATACGGCTGAGAGTGTCAGCTGGGCAGTTTCTGGATCTGATCAAAGCCGATGAGCGGCAAGACGAGGACGGCGGTGCCTCTGCAACGCCCCCGCCTCGGCTGCCGGCCAACAAGGTGCGTTGACGCCATGTAATCGTTTCATAACATCTTTTAACATCATGTGTATCAACAGATCACCTGGGCCGCCTGCGGGTCAAGGCCCGAAAAGTCAGCCCGTCCCCGATATGACCACCCCGCCTGCCGTGCCGATACGCACATACTGCCGTAGCACGATGCACGCCGCGAGGTCAGATGTCCCCGGTCCATCCCGCAACGCCCGACCGCCCGGTCCCGCAGATCGGCAAGCTGGTGGTCGCGCTGCTGGACGGTTGTGTCACTGCCGTGCGCGCTGTGCTGGTCCTGTGCGAGCCCCCGCCTCATGAGCTCCCAGCGGGCGATGGGAATGCCGAGGAGGAGGTGCGTTGACCGCAGCACCGTAGCCGTTGACCACAGCCCCTGCTCTACACCCGGCGTGCCGGCGAGGCCAAGGCCCCACACGTGTTGGTACAGCCCTGCCCCACACCATGCTCTGTGCACCCTCTCCCCACATCCATGCCCCCGTACCATGCCTCAAAGCCCTCCTCCATGCAAGCCCACTACCCACCTGTCCCATCCCCACCCTTCCCAACTCAGCCTACCTACAACAGCATACCACGTTAAACTGCTGTTCTGTGCCCCTCCCGCAGGACCTGTCCCCGCCGTTGCCCGCCCCCCGCGTGTGGATGACCGCCACCCAGCTGGCCACCGCGCTGCACTCCGCCGCCCGCCTGCTGGCACACCCCCAGCTGTACAAGGCGTACACAGTCAGCGAGCCCTCTGCGGAGTGCCTGCTGTCCCTGGGGGAGGTCAGCGCACGCATCGCACGGCAGGCATGTACGGCAGCGGAGCGCGCGGCGGGCGTCGCGGCAGGAGGAGCGGCTGGACCTGCGCCAGGGGCAGGGGCAGGGGCAGGGGACGTGCGGTTGTGGGGCCAGGGGCCGAGGAATGAGTTGGAGAGGGAGCTGGTCAGAGTGGGGTCGGAGTGGGCGGCGGCGGCGGGGGCAGGGGCGGGGGTGAGCTCAGGGGCTGGGGTGGATGGCGTTGGCGTTGGTGATGGCGCGGGGGCAAAGAAGCGCAGGAGGAGTGTTGCGGATGGGGAGGAGAGCGAGGAGGATGTGGTTGAGGAGCGGGGTGGGAGGGACAGGTGGCGGGAGGGGAGGGGGGACAGGGAGGGCGGGGAGGGGGAGCCAGGTGGGGGAAGAGGTGGCGGCTGGCCGGACGACGTGTCGTGCATGCTGGCGGCGCACGCGTTCTCGCTGCTGCTGGTGGCGTGCGAGCAGCAGCCGGAGAGCCTGCTGGTGGGTGGGGGCTGTGTCGTGGGTAGGGGGGCAGGAGGGTGCTGATTTCCGTATGCAAGGTGCATTGGCCGTGGGCCCCCACGCAAGCCAGGCCGGCGCACTGCCGTCCCCGCTGGCTCTGTTGACGCAAGTGCAATCTTTGTCCTAGCTTACGCAGCTGGAGCGCACGCTCTAAGCCTGACGGTCACCCGTGCAGGGGCCTTTCCGCCTACGTCAAGTGCATTTCCGCACCTAGTAAAACATCCCTCTGCCTGCTGCTGGCCCCGTCTCCCCCTCTCTCCAGGACGCCATCTCCCGCCACCCCACGGGCTCCAAGCGCATGCAGCGCATCACCGCCGCCACCCTGCAGCTGGCGGGCGCGCGCTTCTCCGAAACCACATGGGCGGCCGCCGCCGCCGCCCTGTCCCCCGGGGCCCCTCCGGGCGCTGTGCCCAACGGCGCGCAGCTGCAGCTGGGCCCCGTGCCGGCGACGGCGAATGGCGTGGTGAAGGTAGAGGGCCAGGGGCCTGACCAGGCGGCAGGCCCCGCCGGGGCCCACGCGGCCGAGGGCGTGAGCAAGGAGGGAGCAGCAGCAGCAGCAGCAGCAGCAGCAGCGGCGACAGCTGGCTCTGGCGGCGCGTGCGCGGGTGCCGGCAGCGGCATTAGCAAGGACGGCGGCGGCGGCGGCACGTCGCCTGGTCCCCCGCTGCGGGAGCTGCAGCTGGTGTGTCTTAGGTTTGCGGAGCTGCTGTGCGATGACGGCAACTGCCGGCTGGCGGCGCGGGCGGCGCTGCTGCCGCCGCTGGTGGACCTTCTGGTGGCGGAGCCGGCGGACTTTGCAGCGTGGTGAGTTTGAGGGTACAATGTACTCAACAACTGCACCGCTACAGAATCCGGCGTTTTGATGCCCACCCGCTCGACCCGCTCGAGACTGCTGGAATGTTTGGCTGTGTGCTGTGCTGCTGCTGCCGCTGGTGAACCTTCAACGACCGAGCCGGCGAACTGTGCCGCATAATGGGTATTGCCGTATCGGCATTGCCAATCCCCTGAAAGTTAGCCGTTGTGCTGTATTCCAGCCCCTTCCCTGCCACTCCCCCACCCGCCCCCTCAGGTGGTGCTGTGGCGCCTCGTCCATCCGCGCCCAGCTGCCCGTGTCCCTGCTCCTCTCCGACTCCCCCATCGCAGCCGCCTTCACCCACCCTCCCCCTCCCTCCTCCGCCACCCCTGCCCCCACGGACCCAGCCCACCTGCCCCCTGGCCACGCCGTGCCCACCGCCGCACCCGCTCCCGGATGCCCCAGCCAACACGAGCCCAAGCTGCATGCAGCAGCAGTCTCCATGCTGCTCAAGAGTCCCCTGTCCCGAGGCCCCTTCATGCAGCTGCTGCTCTCCTGCCTCGACTGGCACAGCCTCGCGCGCCGCGCAGCAGCAGCTGCTGCTGCCTCACGCGCTAACCCACACCTCGCTAATACACACGACCCGCCCTCGGGCCTGGGCAGCGACGACGAGCGGATGCTGATGGAGGGGGAGGACGGGGGCGACATGGACCTTGGATGGGTGGGCGGCAGGGGCAGGGGCTACAAGCGGAGGCGTGTGTTAGACCCCACCGCACATGGTGTAGACACAGACCAGCTGGCAGGTGTGTTAGGGGCTGTCACAGGTGCCCTGGAGTGCGCTGTGCTACTGGCCAAGACCATCGCCAATGCAGCGGTGGCGGGGGACGCAGGGGAGGAGCCCGAGCCGGCGGCGGCAGCGGCGGCGGCGGCGGCTGGGCAGGGCGTGAAAGCGGTGGAGGTGAAAGCTGATCCAGTCAAGGCGGAGCCGGTGAAGGAGGACCCAGTGATCGGGCCACCGCCCCATGGTGGGCAGCAGCAGCAGCACCAGCCGGTGGCCGGGGATGGGCCCGCGCCAATGGCAGTGGACGGCGGCGGTGGCGTCATCATCAAAACGGAGGAGAAGCCCGCCGCCACGTCGGCAGCGGCGCCGCCGGCGCCGCTGCCGCTGCACATGCAGCCGCTGGCGCAGGCGCTGGTGCGCCTCATACGCGCCAGGTGCGACGGCGTCGCCGCCGCCGCCGTGCCCAAGCTCGCCGCCGCCATGGCGCCCCTGCGGGCGGCGGCGGCGCGCCAGGGGAGGCTCCCCTGAGCCTGTTCGAGGCGACGCTGCTGCGCGCCTGCCGCAACCTGGCCTGCCTGCTGAGCTGCCTGCAGCCCGTGTGCCCCAACGCGGGGGCGGAGGTGCGGGAGGCGCTGCATGCGATGGGGCTGCCGGTGGTCAGGTGCGGACTGGACGGGGGAGAACGGGCGTTTTGCATGTGGTACGGGCCGATGTACAGCTGGTGTACAGCTGGGGCATGGCGAGGGTTGCGCGAGGCCGTGGGCCTGCCCATGATTTGGTGAGGACTTAGGGGGGAGGGGGAAAGGGAACATGGGAAGGCAGTTGGGAATGACCGGTAGCTGCCCCAGCACGCATGCAAGGCCACAAGATGCAACCGACGTAAGGAAATGTGGCGCGCCTTGCGCAACGAGGTCTGACACGGTTTGAAACGGCACAGAACGAGCACCCGCGCTCCTGAAATGTTGCCAACGTCCATCGCCTTCAGTCGTCTATCCTGGCACTTGACATTGTGCTGCCCTGCCCTTCAACTCGCCACCCCAGGTGGCCACGGCTGCAGGTGCGGCTGCCGCAGCTGCTGGTTCGAGAGGACGTGGAGCTGCTTGTGGGGCTGCTGGAGGACCTGCACACGGAGGAAGGCCTGGCGGACAGGCGGCGGCGGGCAGCGGAGGCGCGCGCGGCGGCGGCGGCGGCGGCGAGGGCTGCGGCGGAGGCGGCGCGAGCGGCGGCGGAGGCGGAGGAGCGGGCGCGGAGGGAGGCTAAGGAGAGGGAGCGGAGGGAGAGGGAGAACGAGAAGAGGCGACAGGCGAGGGAGAGGGAGAGGGAGATGAGGGCGCAGATGGGCCCGGGGATGGGGGTGAATATGGAAGGGGAGGGGGAGGGGGTGCATGCGGGCAGGGGTGCGGTGGTGAGGCAACGGCTGGGGCCGGGGACGGCGGCGTGGGGTACGGGGCGCATGGGATGCAGGGTGCTCCGGTGGTGGTTGCGGGGCAGATGAACGCGCAGCAGCAGCTGTACCACCAGCAGCAGCTGCAGCGGCTGCAGCAGCAGCAACAGTTGCAGATGCAACAGCAGCAGCAGCAGCAGATGCGGCAGCAGCAGATGGATGCGATGGGGGCCGGTGGGCACAACCTCAAGCTTGTGCTAAAGCGCCAGGCGATTGCTGCGGCAGCGGGCGCGGACGCTGTGGCGGCTGGCGGCGGCGGCGGCGGCGGCCGGGCCAAGCGGCAGCGGCGGCGCGACGACGACAGCGACTACGATGCGGAGTTCGACGACGATGGCGGCGGCGGCGGAAGCGACGACAGCGACTATGCGCCTGGCGGTGGCGGGAGGTCCCGCGGCAGCCGGCGGCGCGGCGGCGCCGCCGCCGCCGCCACCGCTGAGTACGATCAGGACCCGCTGATCGGCGGCGCGGTGCCGCGCAGCAAGCGCACCAGTAGGGCGTCGCATCCGGGGGGCATGCTGCCGAGCCAGCACGGTGTGGTGGTGGTGCACGGGCAGGGCCAAGGCCACGTGCAGCATGGGCACCCGGGGGTGGTGGCAATGCAGCAGCAGCAGCTTGGGGCGGGGCACGGGGGCCTTGGTGCGGGGGCAGGGGGTGGCAGCGGCGGCGGCGTTGCTGGCGGTATGCTGATGGCGCATCTGGCGGCGGTGGCGGGCCCTGGGCGCGGGGGCAGCGGTGGCGGCGGCGGCAGCGGGAGGAGCAGCGGGGGTGCGGGCGGCGCGGAGGTGGGCTTTGCGGGGCAGTACGGGGCCCACGTGCAGTACGCGCAGCAGCAGCAGCAGCAGCAGATGTCGCAGCACCCGGCGCTGCTGCAGCACCCGCAGCAGCGGCGCTCCAGCGGCGGCACGGGGGCCATGTTGGCGGCGGTTCCTGGACAAATACAGGTGCAGGGTGTACGGCGGAGCAGTCTCGGCGGCGGCGGCGGTGGTGGTGTCGCGGCGGTTATGGGCCGAGAGGATGATTGGATTGGGCCGCAGCCCCGCGGGGGTGCTGCACCTGCAGGTGTGCAAATGCACGTGCAGCCATACGCGCAGGGGCAGGGGGTGCAGGTGCAGGTGCAAGGGCAGGGGCACGTGCAGCAGGCGGCAGCTCACGGCATGCGGGTGCACCCTGGCGCACTGGCACAGCAGCAGCAGCTGCAGCAGCAACAGCTGGAGCTGCAGCAGCAGCAGCAGCAACAACAGCAGCAGCTGCTGCTCTTGCGTCAGCAGCAGCAACAGCAGGAGCAGCAGGGCGGCGGCTGGGCGGCGGGCGCACGCAGGCCATCAGCTGACGGACAGCACCCCGGATCAACGGTGAGTGGTTGGTGAAAGCTGTCCAAGAACGGTGCACTACATTTTTGCTCCTTGTAACGTGTCATTAGCGCTCTGGTTGCATTCCTGAGCATATGCGCGCACGTTACGGCTTTGTGTTTCTCAGGGTTAAGGTATGCGCGCAGTCGTTGACCACGCACACTGAGCTACCGTAACGAATAACGTCGTTAGAGCCCGCGGCTGCGTCCCAGGCGGCCCTGTCCCGCGAAGCACCCCCGGGGCGGGGTCGATGACGCAGCCAACAACACACACGCACGCACACGCTGGCGCTTAATACGCACGCCGCCGAGCAACGCAGACACTCCTGTTGCCCCGCCCTGAGCCCCCGCCGCACGGCGCTGGGGCCGGGCAGCGGGCAGCGGTGGGTGCCTTGTGGGGTGAGGCACGTGGGTTAGCTGGTGTGGGTGTGCTCCGGCTGGTAACTCCCGGGGGTGGGACGAGGCGCCCCCGCCGCCCGGCACATGACGGCCGTACAAGTACCGCACCATGTGCTTCTGTTGCATGCATATCGCATCCTAGCATTGCATCGTCACGAGCAAGCAAAGGGCGTAACTGCAAGACATTCCAGTACAATCATTGTGCAATGCTCACGTGAGGTCGCCAGCTCGTCAAGGACTCCATGATCAGCATGCTCGAACTTCTGCAACTGCCGAGCCCCCTTCTGTGCCACGTGTGCGTCTTCACGTGTGCCTGTCGCAGGGCGGCTACGGCGGCGCGGGGCACGTCGCGGGGTACGGCCCCGTGTACGGCCAGGGCCAAGGGCAGGGGCAGCAGCAGTATGGCCCCCCCAACGGACTCTCGGACGGCGGCGGCGGCGCGGACGGTGTGCAGCAGTATGCGGGGCATGGTGGAGGCGGTGCGGTGACGCTGCAGCAGCAACAACAGCAGCAGCAGCAGCAGCTGTACCAGCAGCGGCTAATGCAGCAGCGTATGCTGCAGCAGCAGCAGCAGCAGTTACAACAGCAGCAGCAGCAGCCGTACGGGTACCAGTAGCAGGACAGGCGTTGAGCTGTGGGGTTGCGCGGCCCAAATGGGAAGGCGGGGTGCTGGAACGGCTGGGCTTGTTAGGGATGCAGAGGGCTGTGCCTCTTGTGCCCTTTAGAGAGCCTGTGGAGTGCAATCCATTGATGTAGCCTTAGAGGCGACCAGGCTGACTGCGCGTGTGTGTACGTTTGTTTTGCGGTCGGGGAGGGGCGGAGGGCGCTTGGCGGGAACTGCATACAAGGCTTCGTACGTCGTAACACTGTCATCATGTTGTCTGGAAGAAGGTGTCGGAGGATGCTTCGCCCTTCGGGAGCTGGGGTGACGATGGCTGTTACCGTACGCATGTAATAAGCATAAGGCGATATTGCGACGGCCCCTGGTTCAAGCCTGCGCTGGCGGTTGCGTGGGGAGGTCCTGGGAGTTCCATCCTGCACTTTCGGGGGAGTACAGCTTTGCCATGTGGCGGGGCTGTCCTATGGCCCAACGTTTTGCTGTTGCTGACACACCCGGTATCAGCTGATGCCATGGGTCTCAGACAAGCTGAGAAGCCGAGGCTCCACAGGACCAGAGCGCATCGGGGTGCAGTGCCTCATGCCCGCCCTGCCTCGCCGTTCGCGTGCCGTACACTTCTGGAAGTTTAGCAGCCGGACGCGCCTGGAATGGCACCAATAGTTTCCTTGTCACATGCTGGCACGTAGTGTTTGCTAAAAGCCTTTTCCATAGGTTCGCCTCTTACCAGGAATGCACGCCACCTCTCTATCCCGACCCCAGGCAAGCCAGTTCTTATGCAATAATATGTGCGACCGCTGGTATCTTAACCAAGAAACTCTGAGACATGCGCGGTATCCTTTCGGTCTGCAGGTTGGGCGGCATGCCCGGCCATTCTCGTCGCGTCCGCCGCGTCGGAGCCTAGTGGTTGTCCGCTCTGGTGAAGACATTCGTGGCGGCAAGATGGAGAAGGGCATGTTCGGCGAGGTATGAGCGAGGGCACTCCGCTGACTTGTCGGCTTGCACAGGGAAATTGGGACGGCCCTATCTGCACGGCATGAGACTGCCTACGGCAAAGCGACGACAGCAAGGCACAACCCCATTACTTATTGCAGCGCAATTAAGTCGCAGTCTGCAACGACTGTCTCCGCAGAACTTTGGTGCACGCGACCCCTTCGCGGGTGAGCTCGCAACCAACTTCGGCGAGAACGTACTTGGTAACTACAACACCGAGCACATTATCAAGTGAGGAGGGATGTGAAGTGGGGGGCAGGGGTTTGCCCCTGCCACATCACAGGGTTCCGAGGGCGGGGCTGGGGACAGGCAGGGCACACAGACGGCAAGGTGGTGACCAGCGGAGGCGGGCTTTGCACCTCCTACCCCGCATACGGTTCGCGGTCGTCCTGGTTCCTGCCTTTACCTCTCAACCAACAGCCATGCACGGCCTGGGGCAATGGGCAGCTTCAGATGCCCTCCGCAGTCTGTATTGCCCGTACCGGCTCCTCCGCCGCCGGTCCCCGCACGAATGCCTACCAGACAAAGTGCAGCTGGTAAAAATGGCAGCCTAATGGGCCTATCACATAAAACCCAGCATCAGCTGCGCGGACAGCACCAAGCCTTGCCCCTTTCACATCCTGGCACCTTATCCCCTGCGCCTGAACCGCGTATCCCTGACGCCTTTGATACTTCTTCAATCCATTGATGTAACCTTACACAACTTTCAGTGCGAAGCATGCATCATTTGGGTTTGTGCTTTTCGCCCTGCTCCAGGCCCCCGGACACCATCCGCAAGGTGCTGGGTCTGTCCGCCCGGCGCTGCCAAGACAATGCGGCCACGCTGGCGCTGCTGTCGGACGAGCAGCGGGAGCTGCTTAGGCAGCAGGTGCGCGTGTATTAGGAGGGGTGTGAATTACGGGGGCCAGGATGGCGCGGCCACGCTGGCGCTGCTGTCGGACGAGCAGCGGGAGCTGTTTAAGCAGCAGGTGCGCGTGTATTAGGAGGGATGTGTATTATGGGTGCCATGACGGCGCGGCCACGCTGGCGCTGGTGTCGGACGAGCAGCGGGAGCTGCTTAGGCAGCAGGTGCGCGTGTGTTAGGAGGGGTGTGTATTACGGGTGACAGGATGGCGCGGCCACGCTGGCGCTGCTGTCGGACGAGCAGCGGGAGCTGCTTAGGCAGCAGGTGCGCGTGTGTTAGGAGGGGTGTGTGTTACGGGTGACAGGATGGCGCGGCCACGCTGGCGCTGCTGTCTGGCGAGCAGCTGGAGCTGCTGCGGCAGCAGGTGCGTGTGTATCAGGAGGGGTGTGTATTACCAAGGCAACGAGGTCACACTGTCCTTGGCCCCGCTGTTGACAACAGCTGATGCAGCGATGGGGGCAGGGGCGGGGGGACAGGCGAGGTAGGCCACCAGCAGCAGGCCAGGGGCATGGGGAAGCGCAGGCCGAGGGGGCAAGGGGCAGGGCAAGGGGGCAGGGCAAGGGGGCAGAGCAGGGAGGTAGAGGCACGGGGTCAGGGTAGGGTGCAAGAGCAGGGGTACAGGTTACGGGCAGCGGAGGGCAGGGACTAAGAGAGGGGCATTAGGGCAGGGGAGCAGGGGAGAGGGCCATCAGGTCAGGGGCCCAGGGGCAGGAGCAGATGGACTGCGGGGGCAGGGACAGGGATGTGGAGACAGGGGCCGGGCAGGAGCACGGGAGGAGAAGCGGGGCAAGGGAAGGCGTCTTGCAGGGGACAACATCGGGTAGCGGAGAACGGGTGGGCCGTTCCAGAGGGAGAGGGGGGGGAGAGGGAAGGGATTTGGTGGGCACCCATTGTTGCACGTGTGCCCTTGGCGCGGGCTTGCACCTGGTCGCGCATGTGTGTCTTAGGTGGTAACCATCAGGCCAGGATTCAGGGCTATGAGTGGGGCAGGGCTCCTTGTCTGCATCATGCTCCTTTGTTTGGTTGCTATTTGACCGTTCGCATAGCTGTAATGATTGTTGTGCTCACTGCAGGTTCCTGGCTGGCGCGTTGCGTCTGCGGGCACCGACAAGGCGGTGACGTGCATCCAGCAGTCGTGGCGGCTCAAGGACGAGGAGGCGGCGGCGGAGGCGGCGGCGCGTTTCGGCGGCGTGGCGGCGGCGGAGGGGCACGCGGACAGCCTGCGGGTGGCGCGCGTGGGCAGTGAGGTGGTGGCGGAGCTGTGGACTGCCTCCCTAGGTGGGTAGCCCAGTGTGCGCAGCGAAGATGCTGTGTGATCCAGTTTTCCACTGTGGGCAAACGCGGGGTTCCGGACCGAGACACAGCGATGGCCTCTTGGGCCTTTGGGTGTGCGTTCAAGTCTTCGCACGGGCTGTCTCGTCAAGGCTGTTGCGGAGCTGCGGACCGCCTCCCTGGGCGCGTGTGGCATGGCGGATGGGGGCTGGGCACGTTCTCTTCAGTTCCACTGTTGGGCCGTCGGCAGGTCTCAAGGGGCGTAACCGCAAAGCGGCGAAGGGGGATCGGAAACAGTCGCAGGGTGGGGGTGTGTAAGGTGGTGGCCGAGCTGTGGACGGTGGGTAGTGCAGTGCAGTGCAGTGCAGTACAGGCCCGGGAGTCTGTGATATGGGGCACTTGCGTGGGCCTTCCTTGCCGGGTCCGTCGGGGTGCCTTCCTGGAGTACCGTAAGACACAGCCCACATGCCCACATTCCATGTTGCCGGAGGGACAGGTGGGGCGGGTGGGCCTGGCAGGACGGAGGGGCATGCCGACAGCCTGCAGGGGGTGACACGTGGGCAGTGAGGTGGTGGCGGAGCTGTGGACGGCCTTCCTGGATGGGTTATCGGGTGGTGCAGTGTTGCGGGTGGGACTTTGTGTACCAAGCGTACGTAGTGTTCATACGCCTTACGCCCCTGCAGTTGCCCTGCTCCCCTGGACCTGCTGTTGCGCCTAGCTACCTAGCTGCCAGCGGCCTGACCGAGACATGCCCTATTGCCTTGTGGATAGGCACAGACAAATACGATACATGTCAATGTACACGGCTTTACGAAAATGCTTCGTAGGCGGCCTGACGGAGAACGACTTCATCGTGGCCTCCAAGATCAACGACATCAACCTGGCGGACCTGCTGCCAAAGCGCAAGCAGCGCTTCTGGGCGTAAGGACGGAGCACAAGCAGCGCTTCTGGGCGTACGGATGGAGCACAAGCAGCGCTTCTGGGCGTACGGATGGAGCACAAGCAGCGCTTCTGGGCGTACGGACGGAGCACAAGCAGCGCTTCTGGGCGTACGGATGGAGCACAAGCAGCGCTTCTGGGCGTACGGACGGAGCACAAGCAGCGCTGCTGCGCGTGAGGCGCGCATGGAATACGACACGTGTGTTGTGGCACGCAGCTGCTGCCGAACTGCGAGCAATGCGTCCGGGCGTTAGCAACAAAACCGTATGAGAACGTGCCAGCAGCGCGTCTGGGCGTTAGGAGGACGGCGTGCAGACATGCCGGTTTGTGATCACACGTGCGCTGTCCAAGCTTGCCAAAGCGCCGTCGGGCGTGGTGAAAGAGGGCAACGTGGAAGGGAGAGTGGGTAGGATGCGCACATGTGGGATGGAGGCTTGGGGTAAGCATGCATTCCATTGCAGCGGGCCGGCACTGGGGGCCAAGGGAACAAAGAGAGGGCCCGCGGCATTTTGACAGAGCAAGTGTTGTCTTGGCATCAAGCCGCGACGTGAGAGGTGGACAGGCAGCACGCAAGTTTACTTGCTACAAGGCCTCTTGACGTGCAGTACGGTGCAGTACGGCATGGTCGTCAACTGCAGCACCGTACAGGCTGTACGGCATATAGGTGCTGGCAGGTGGGCCTACTGCATCCACGAGGACCATGGGAACGGCCGATATGCAGCAGTGGATGTCTGGAACTGCTGAAGGGTAGCGGCGGAACGAGTGGGGGTTGCGGGAGTCAACAGGTGCGGGTGTGCTGTCGTGCCACGTGTCAGTGAGCACGCACAGGTGGCAAGGTGGCGCCTGCACCGTTCACGCACGCCCATGCGTGCATACCGCTGCCCTTGGAGCTTCTGTGCTTGATGGTCACCAGGCATTTATGCAGCTGGCATGGGGTGGGGCTGCGAAAGCACGGAGGAGCTCAGCGGAGTGGAGCAGCTCTGGACTTGTGGACGGTTGGCCAAGGGATGCACCTGGATGCACTTGTCGTGGGCCCTGCAGGCCCCCAAGCATTTCAGTTCGTACGCTTGTTGCAACTCCTCGGCCGCCTTTTCGTGGAAGCCCTTTATCGGGGGCAGGTCTAAGATCAGGGCTGGCGAAGCAAGAGCAAGGGGGCAATGTTTCCGTACACCCGTGCGTCACGGGTGGCCGATTGCTTCGGCCGGCAAACCGTTCGCAAGTTGAGTGTCCTGGTGGGAGAGAGGACTTGAGTGTATCATACCATATTGCGAGCCTGAAATGGGTACAACGCTCGTTTGTTTTGCGCCTTCTATGCAACCGACGATGCCGGGACCGAATGACACCGCCGAACGCAACGCTTAGAATTGCTTGCCCTTGCAGTTACTGTTCTGACACGACTAAGACACGCTCATACTTTTCAAAATCAATGTATGAATGCAGCCTCGGGCGGTCGGTTTGGAAGGAGGCGGACCGCATTCTCTGTGCAGCCCTTGTCCTGCTCCTCACGGCCGTGGCGTACCACAAAGCAGCGACCAAGGCCGCTGCTGCGGCCAGCGCCGCAAAGATCACGGCAGCTGCTAGCGAGGCGGCAGCCATGAAGCGAAAGGCGGAGCAGTCAGCAGCACGCAACTACGAGTTCGGTCTGAGCGCCACGTGCGTGTTACTCGGCACGTCAGTCCTTGGAGGGCTCTTTGCGCTGGCCGCCCTCACCGCCGCCCTCAGCGCCGCACCCGTTGTGTTCCTGGTCAGTGCAGCAGCGACATACGTGGCTTACTGTAAGAGCGCAGCTGCTGAATCGGTCAGTAGGTCTGCCTCGGAGGCCGCAGCTCAGGCAGCAGCCGCTGAGCACGAGGCTGCGGCCACCGAGGCTGCCTCTGTGTTTTGGACCATGATAACGAGGTTCCTGGGCTGCGCTACCATCGCGTTTGGGGGCATCTATGGCCTGAGAATAGGCTTGGCGGTCGTGGCGGACCTTTTGTACTGCTGGCTACGGCAGATGGCTGCAGCGTGAGGCGAATCAGTTGCTTGTCTACGCCATCAGAGCAGTCCGCCGCGCCCTGCGCCACGGCGACCCTGCACCAACCGTCCGCCATAGCCCTAAACCGTCCTGCTGCCATCTGCGAAGCCCGACATCTGGATCGGCTAGGACCAGCTGGGATACGTCGCCGGGTCCCCTTGTCGCCAGGCCCCATGGTCGGTGGCGGCGGATCACCCCCGGGCGACGCGCGGGAGGCCGGGATACGGTTTGGCTGGCGGCTGTTCAAATGGAGGCTGTCCAAATGGAGGCTGTTCAGGTGGTGGATTTGTGGCTGGCGGGAGGGGAGAGCCCCAGCTGAGGCGGGTGGTTGGGTTGGGTTGGGTGGCATGCGGGTGCAGTGAGTCTGGCGGCTGGTGGGGTGGTGGAGAGGACGGGTGGTCGGATTACAGTTGGTGGGTTGGTACTGGATGGTAGATGGGAGGCAGTCGTATGGCGCCCGCGGACGGTCCCCGGTGCGCCAGTCCGCATTAGGAACATACAAAACATACGTCAAGGCAGTTGCATTGAGGACGACGTAGAGAGCGATGGCATGGGCAGCTGCCAAGGGTGTGCCATGGCAGCAGCTGCCTCCTTGCTGTAGTTCACGGGCGGAGAAACCTCGAGAAACATGTCGCTGACCGTGTGCCCGGCGCAGTTTGCTCCCATGCATGCGATACTGGCTCATAGCTGCCTGTAGTCTGCTGGCGTTGCAGCGTGCTTGGGTCTACCCGTTGTCCGTACGCTTTGGGAGCGCGACGATTTGACAAAACGTTTCGTACTCAGTCGTTTTTTGACGTTTTATGTTACATTCTGGGTCGCACCCAATCCTCGTACCCAATCGCCCTCGTGACTTCCCCACAGCGTGGCAGCGGCGTCGTGGTTGCTTCACTCTCCTAGCTCCGGACAACAGCCGCCAGTACTGGTACGGTACGGCAGTCCGTCTCCCGTACGCCGCCGCTCCTCCAAACGTACCAGGTTACAGTACTACGGATTAGTACGGTACAGTACCGTGCGCCATCAGTTTAGTCCAACGCGCGGGCATGGAGCCTCCTCACGAGCACGCAGAGCGTCAGCGCCCGCTCTGCACACCCCAAAGCCCAAAGCCGCTTCAGAGTTCACGTGCCAGGACGATGGGCGTTGACAAGAATCGCCGAGTACGTGGCCCTTTTCGACATGCGCTGCTACCCGGCTACGTAAGTATGGGCAAGCGATTCGGGGCAAAAGCTCCACCGAAGCTCTTCACATACATGAGCCCGTCCCAGGATACCAGAAAGCTGCAGCAGCGCCGTCGGCAGTGAGCTGCAGCCGCCTCTTTTGGCAGTACCCACGTATGATGTGCGCCACTTGCCCAAGACACCAACTCCATCGAGGCACGCCTCAACACAAAGAACGTCTCAGCTACCCACGTAGGTCCTGCCCCAACGTACCGTACCGGTATCTGCCACATATAAGACGACGAGAACACACACGCACAGCGACCAAGCACTTCCCTCCACAACGCAGGCTCGTGATGCATTCAGTTAGATGCATATGCACACGCAAATGGGCGCCAGGGCAGCCTTAGCATTAAGTAGAGCATTAAAATCGTTGAAGAGACACGCCCACGGTGCAACACGTGCGCGGCTACTGGGCGGTACATGCATGCATCCGGCAGATGCGATTCTGAAAGCGTTCCCACTAGCTAATGATTCGCCTGTGAGCCACAGTGCCTATCTACACGAACACATACCGTTGTGGGTGTTAAGCTGACCTTAAGCAAAGGTCGCCTGGTTGCTACTGCTCAACCTCTGCCCAAATAGGCCCAACGCTTTCAACAGCTGCCAATGTGAGATGCATAAAAAATACATAGAATAGTAGGCGTCCGCCGGGGCTACAAAAGTGATGCTCAAAACCAGGCGCTCCGTTCGCAGACCAAGCCAGTGCGCCTATTTCAGCATAAAGAGTTCCTGCCGCGGCGCCCTCCCTGGTCACGCTGCAGGGCGGCTCAAAATGCATCCTCACAGGTCACAGCCCGAAAGATGCAACATTGAGGTGCGTAAGCATGATGGAGCAAGATGCAACCCACATCTTCTTCTGAGCGGACACCAAAATCAGCCCCGCTGGTGATGCAGACGGATCACGGCCGAACGGGAGCTGCTAAGCCCCACCACGTGCGACACGTGCATTGGCACTTCGTTGAGAAGCCTGGGGCGGCGGGACTTGGGGCTACCACCAGGAGCAGTGGGTCGAACACGGATGACCAGGTTCCTGTTTATTCAGTTTGGAGGTGCGCTGCTTCAGAAGTTGGCACAGACGACCACGTCCCTGGTGGCATTGGGCACGGGGGAGGAGAGGAGGCGCACACGAGTCAGGTCTGGCCATGCGCGCACACATATGGCGGTAGGTAACTGGACAATAAGGCAGTTGACAAGCCGTAGCAGCTAAATGAATGGGCTGTGTGCAGCAACAGTCGCTGATAGTAAATGGGGGGCTGCAGGCAGTCCACCTGCCCCCTAAGCCACCACCACGCACCAGCACACCTGCGTTCAGCATACCCCCGGGCCCTGCACCTGAATTTGCACCTGCAGCGGCGCCATCCACAGCATACCGCCGCTCCAGCCAACTGCACTTACACACCCGCTACACACCTACCGTATGCACACCACTACGCGCAGTGCCCAAAGTCGACCCCTCGCGGTAGGCCCCCGCACCCACATGATCTTCTCCAGCTTGTGCTTCCAAGACGTGTTCCTGCCCAGGGGCCCGCTCCCCTGCTGGGCCCCCGCCCGGCCCTCCTTGGCCCCCCGCGCCTCCGCCGGCGGCCGGTGCTCAACCGCCGCCGCCGCTGCCGCTGCCGGCTGCGCCAAGACCGGCGTCCCGCCGCCTGCCGCCCCCGGCACTGGCCCCGGTCCCGGGCCTGCCGCTGCGTCCTGCACAGGGTCCTGCTGCTGGTGTGCACCCCCCTCCGCCGCGCCCGGTGATGAAACGCGACCGGGGAGCGCCGCCGTTGCGCTCGCAGCAGCAGTGCCTGCTGCAGCTGCAGGGGTTCCGTAGGCAGTTGTCGCTGCTGCTGCTGCTGCTGGTGCTCCCCCGGGCGCGTAGCCGTCCGCCGGCTCTATCTCGGAGGTGCACGTGACTCGGGAGACAGCTGCGTTGGTAAGGACGAGGGTTTCCGGAGGGTGGCAAGGGGGGCAGCAACAGCAGGAGATCAGCAGCAGTGGATCAAGCGCGTGTTGCGTGTGTTGTCCATGGCTCAGGAGGCGATTGAAGGTCACGGAAGGGACAGCGGGGAGGGCAGCCTCCATCAATCATCGTCTCGTGCTCCTCCGGCCCCCAAAACGCGGCGCGTTTCAACTTGTGTGCGGTGCCGTTCCCCCTACGCTTACAATACCTCACACCTAGACCCACCCGCCCTCAGCACCTCACACTCCATCTGCTCCAATGGCATGTGTGCTAGCCAACATGCAGTTGCCACATGCAACACTTCCCCTCCCGCCCAACTGAACCTCGCTGTTCACGAGGTGGCCCACCCGTCTCCAGCGCCTCCTGCTCCACCAGCTTAGAAACAGACACAGTCGTTTGGATGGGTTCTAAGCTGCCTGTCTACCACTCCCGACAGCCACGTTTCCGTCACCCAACCCACCCGTCCTCAGCGCTTCCTGCTCCACCGGTGTGCTGAAGCCGCCAGAAGTGGTGCGGCTGGGAGTGGCGGGCTGCCCGCCAGCGCCTGGCGCGTGGGCGGCGCAGCGACACGCACGTCAGTACCATTTATATGAACCCGCACACACCCCACATACGCGCACGCATGTAACCGTGCAGTGTACCGCAGCAACACGCGGGGGTCCTGGTTGAGGGCCCCTCAGCTCACCGCTCCTTCTCGGCCAACCAGGCATAGGGCAAAGCCAAGCACGGCATGATCACGACACACGGCATCAACAGCACGCGATTACGACGGCCAGGACAGCTCCTCACACAGCTGTGAGAAAAGCTTCAGGGGCTGGCGGCACGTTGCCCGGCTGGGAGCATGGGAGCATCACACAGATCGTACTGTTCCCATGCAGCAGCCAATGAGCACACGCTGCACCGCAGGTTCACTCATGCAGGCAACGCACTCACCGCTGTGGGTGCCGCTGTAGTGCTGCGGCACGTTGCCCGACTGGAATCGCGCGAGGGCTAGGGAGCCGGAGCGGGCAGCCTCCAGAATGGCCGCGACCCAGGGGGCCTCCTGCTCCTCCTGCTGATCCTCCTGCACAGCCTGGCCGTCGCCCGCCTCCGGCCCCGCCCCTGCCCCTGGACCCGTCCCAGCTTCTGGTGTTTCTACTCCTGCTCCTGTCCCTGTTGCTGTAGCCCCTCCTGATGCCATGGCGAGTGTGGCTGCAGCAGCAGCAGCAGCAGCAGCAGTGGCCGCCGCCCCGCCTGCCCCGCTGTGGGGTTCCCCTGGGCACGAGTCTGGCTGTGACAGCGTGTCTGGCTCCCTTGTGTCCGGCGTGGCTGCAGCATAGAGTTTGATACACAGTCATGATGTGGAATGCGTCATTGCATTGCTACAGGATATGTAAACAGGAGGCATCCATAGGGACTGCGTGCAGGGGGGTGCATGTGGCGAGGCTGGCATGCGTTACGGGCCGCACGTGTAGCGTATAGCCACCCTGTTGCGCTGGCAGGTTGCAGGCAGTGATGGCGCGTGACGTAACAGGAACAATGATTGCAGGTGTGTCGGCATTGGTGAGTGGTGCGGACCCTTGGCACCGGGGTTGACGCACCTACCTGGTTGGGGAGGCTCTCTCGGGGGCTCCTCGTTGTCGATACTTTTCAGCCTCGAGCTACTCAGAACCTATACAGGAGTATGCGATAGGTATGATTAAGGCCAACGGACCACGTACAGGCGTTGCGGAGTGGGACAGTTATGGAAAGAGGGGTCGCGTCGGCCCCATTGCGGGGACGCGCACCCGAGCAGCTTCGCAGGGCGGCTCCAGCGGCTCCTCAGTTCCTTTAACAGCTACAGCTGTTACCGCCAGTGCTGCGAAAGCCGACTCCATTGGCCCGCCAAGCACGGAGAGAAATTGTCCTCGCGTGCAATAACGAAGGTAGCGTGTGCCCACTGGTGGTCCTACGCAATGTGGCAATTCTAGCGTCTCGCCTTTTGACACAAATCGAGTTTATATCTAAAGCTTAGTTGCTGAATTCCTGTTGTCTGGCCTCATCGGCCCGCCGTCTGGCCACGTGTGTTAGTCTCTCGTCCTACCACCGGGTGCATGCGCAAGACAAAGATGCTCTCATGTGCAAAGTACGATCTGGAAGAGCGCCTGTAACCGTAGGTATTGCTATTGCATGCTTTCTGCCGGCAGTTGTCCCGGCATCTGCTGCCTCGCAGCGAAATTCGAACTCTTGGTTACGTCACAGGTGCCTGCGTGCCAAGCGCATGCATCATCCTACAGTGTCACCTTTTTGCCATTTGCTATATGCAGCTGTCATGTCACGCCCAGAGCATGCCGCTAACCGCGGCCTGCGCGCGCGGCCCGAGGCCTCGGCCAAAGCTGGCCGAAGGCCGCAGGCAGCTTTCCCCTGGCTCACCTGCAATCCACCAACCGCCCCGTTCAACCCCAAGTCGCCACAGGCCTCCACTGTCAGGTATACCGTGCAAACGTGATACCCTCTCAGTCCGGCTTGTGTATTAGCCGTGTAACCTGCTGCTGACCCACGGCAGTCAGCGTTTCAGGGCAGGGGCGAGGAGTACCCTGCCCCACCTGCGAACATGCCTGCGGATGTTGACCCAAGGCAGAGCGAAGGTAAGTGACTAACTGTACCCGCCGTGTCAGATCACCATGGGGCTCAGAACAATTCAGTCAAGGGATACTCGATATGAGCTCGATGACGGGTACATCCCTGTACCACCTGCACGGAAATGCACGGAACGGACAGGCCATCTGCACGTACGGTACCTTCCCGCAAGCCGCAACTCCTCCCGATGCCTTCCTCTCACGCCGCCCTTGCCCCTCTCGGGGTCTGTAACTGTAACTGTAACCTTTTCCGGCCATCATAGCCGTCCGCTAAACCCTTCAGCCTCCTCCCACACCGCCTGCGCTTTCCCCCTACCTGCCAGCAAGGACCTTCCATGCTGCGGGACTACCCCTTGCCCTACATGTGGAACATCGCTTCAAACTGTACTGACAGCCGCTACGGTAATCCCACTTGGCGTTGCATGGCAAGGAAACCACTCCAGGCAATCCTACTGAGGTGGTGACATGGGTGGTGACCCACTCGCCCGACAACAACACCCACTGCAGCGCAAGGCCACCCCTGCAGACACAGCGCACGATAGGTACAGTAAGCTTACACAATCAATCCTGGTCAGTACCTGGGCAGCGTCTGCCCTTATAATAACACACCGTTAGGGGCCTCCGGCCAGGCGCAAACAGGGCGGTCCTGCAGTACCTGGTCCATGCGCTGAGCGCTACAACCGTTAATTATTAAGGTTCATATGCAGCTGTACAGCAGGAACAAAGTAGCATCATGGCACTTCTGCGACTTAAGACACCGCGAGGCACTGCAAGCACCGCACTGGCTCAACTAACCCATGGGAGTAGGGTGCTGATCACCACCCTGGGCCGGCCATCGGCCAATCCCTGCAACTGCCAACCATCATCTCATATCCACCAACTGCACACTACTACTGCTCACATCACCAGTGCAATACCTCCCCTCTGGCACCCCTATTGCCAATGGGTCGCGACGTCGCATGCATCGGGCTGCAGAACCGTCACAAACCAAAACCGTCACTCGCACATGCTGACGGACAGTGGTCAGCCAAACCCACACTGCCCACGCCCGTTGCACGCTTGTGCACACAACACGCATGCACGCATCCTCTCTACACCTGTGCAACTAACAGCACGTTGTGCTCTGGACACCCAACATACACCTGCTTCACTCATTCAGCCGCCTGCCGTGCGTGCCACCCCACGGCGCGCTTCCAGCCATGCCGCTGCGTCCCCAAACCTGCTGCCCTCCCCTGCTTCACGGACCGCAATTGCCACAGCCTCCCCGTCCCACGGCGCGCCCTGCTCCACCAGCCACCTCAGCACGGGCAGCGGCACTTTGCTCTCCACCGCCCGCTGCAGCACCCACGCATTCCATGGCACCCCCAGGCGGCGCAGGCAGGTCAGGGTGGCCAGGTCACCCCGGCGTGCCGCCGCCACATAGGGATCATTGTAGGGGTCGGCGCCCGCCACGCACCCCGCCCCCACCAGCCACTCCAGCACCGCCTCGCAGCCGCCCCCAGCAGCCATCCCAAGCGTCGCAGGCCGACAACCCAGCTCCTCGTGCAGGTAGCGCAACAGCGGCAGGTGGTAGCCCTGTATCGCAGCCACATCGAGCCTGTAAGACTCGACCCTGGGTGGGCAGCCCGCCTCCACCAGCAAGCGAGCTGCCTGCTCTAGGCCACTGCCGCTGTTGCCTAGGCCTCTGGGCCAATGCGCAAGGATCGCATCCAATGTGCCCTCCGTCCATGCGCACTTGGCCTCGGTAGCCAGCCACCGCAACATAATGACATCGCCCTTCCGTGCCGCCATGTAATACGCGCCGGGGCTCATGGGGCAACCGGCCTGCAGCAGCCACCTGGCGGTGGCCAAACAACCCGAGCCAGCCGCATCCGCAAACACATCCGGCGTAAGCGGCAAGCCGCACTCCGCATGCAGGAACTGGACGTTGCCTAGCTGGCCCTCCCATGCTGCATACCCCGCCGCCTCGCCATACACGGGCACGCCACGGTGCTTCAGCCAGCGCAACGCAGCCCCGCTGGGGTCAGTAGCTGCGCTCACCCAAACGCGCGTTATCAGATCGTACTCCTCGCCCTTAGGCAGGCGGCCTCCTGCCTCGTCCACCAGCCAGTCCGCCACTGCCACGTGTCCGTGGCGCAGCGCTGCGGTGAGCACGTCACACCACGGCCACACAAGCTGGCCGGGTGTTGGCTTGTCGGTCAGGTCAAGCCCCTGCGCGAGCAGCCACTGGAGCACAGCCATGCTACCCGAGGAAGCCGCACCCTCAGCCGCAGACACCAGCACCCGTTGCGAGTTGCTTGGGTCCGCTGCCCCCAGCAGCCACGCTACCTTGGCACTTGGCGCAATTGCCGACTGGCCGGCTGCTACTGCTAGCTCCCAACCATCGATTGAGTCTCCCCCGAGCTCCTCCCATGCCCGCTGCAGGCCTGCCATGTCGCAATGTTCGGCCACCACCTCTAGAGTCGCGAGCGGGTCCAGCGGGCAGTGATGCTGCAGCAGCCATGGAAGAAGCTGCGTATGGCCGGCCCGCGCAGCAGCCACGCCAGCGTCATAATCTCTGGAGTTTCGGCAATATGAAGGAGGAGCGGACAGCAGCTCTGGGAACAGGCAGGGCCGCAGCATGCCCCATGCCAGCTCCAGATTCACCTCGCTGCCACTACAGGCTGCAATCGAGAGCAGTCCCAGCTTATCTGTAAAGCTGAGCTGCTTCAGGGCGTGCTGCAGAAGCGCCTGCCACTCCGCATAAAGCGCATGGCGAGACATCGGCAAGCTCAGCCGGGCCGTGCATTGCTGGGTCAGGTGTCTTGCTGCATTCTTGCTGACGAAGCGACCGCTAATCGCCCTGTCATTAGGCGGCAAAAGTTCCAGGATGCGTGCCTGTAGATCCTCGGAAAGCAGCGCTGCCATCAGCTTATGTGTTTACAGGCTCTATACTTAGCAAGCTACTCAACCGCTGCGTTGACTGGAACCAGTGAGTCGCAAATCCCTTCACCTCGTGTTCCCATCTGCCCATCATCCATCATGAAGGCATCCTCGTTCAACCGCACGGCAACTCCCCTTGGCCCATCTCACCTGGCGGCCTCCTGACCCCATTGTCTCCAACTCCCCGCTGCCCTCCAGCCAAGGCGCCAGCCCAGCTGTACACCACACATGATTTAAGCATCGTCCATGAGCACCCCACAGCGCAAGAACCGATAAGCCACCAGCAAAGCTTCAAACTAGCAATCTAGTGTGACACATGATCTTCTCAAAGGAACGGCATCTGCAGCCCAGCTCCTACGCTCTGGTACCCTAGCCTGGCCCCAGGCATGGCACCCTTCACCACAGCCGCCTGTTAAGAGCACCTTCAGGGGAGAACCTCCAGCACCTCTCCGCAACCTCCACCAGGGGAGGGGACTCCCCTGCCTCTACGGTGCACGCCAGGGGAGACCCCTCCCTTGGTGCACGCCCCGAGCCATGTTTGCGCACACGCAGCTGCGGCAGGGGAGACCCCTCAGCTCCATCGCCGCTCCCCCGGCTCCCAGTGTCCGCCGGGAACGGGTATAACGACGTCCACGCAAACAGCTACATTACCCAGTATCCGACCACTGGCCCTGCAGGCACTCAGGCGGCCGCTTGCCTCCACCACCACCCCAGCATCACACTGGCGCTCCTCGTGGTGTCCCTAGTGGAGACCTTACGCCCTCACACCAGCACCACCACCGCTTAACCACAACACCATCCGTCTACCAGGGCCCCGAACTGTGCGAACCCCAAACGTTACCACACCGGCCGTGTTCCTGATGGAGTTCCTACCCCCTCACCCCAGCATGTCCACAGGGAAACTCTGCGGCACGATGAAGCCGGGGTCCTTGGTCTGGGCAGGTGAGGAAAGAGGGGAGCGAGCAGCGGAGAGAGGGTGGTAAAGGTGTGGGGTACAGCTGTGATTTGCGTCGTCTGCAAGACATTCGCAAACGGGGTGTGCAGCTAGCAGGGATTAAGATGGGCGGTGGTTTCGGTTGCTGTACGAACGATCAGCCGCCGTGCGACGTGCCTGCATGCGAGGCACGTGCCAGCCCGTTCGCCATGATGGCCCTACATGTGCTGATGTGCAGCCCGGAAGCATGGACACGTCCCCGCTTGCGTGCCGAGTGGAAAGGGCCTACTGGGAGCGCGCAGGCCGCCCTACATGTGCAGCTTGGACACACTGAATGTAGTTGCAAAGTGGGGCCGCATCCCGCGTGTCTGCGTGAGCGGTATGACAGCTCGGCGGGAAAGGGCACCAGCACCAGCAGGCACACGTGCAGCTAAGACACACGCCCTAACACACACACTGCCACGTGCCTGCATGAGCGCGTATGCCAGCTCGATGGGGAAGGGCACCAGCACCAGCAGGCACACGTGCAGCTAAGACACACGCCCTAACACACACCCTGCCACGTGCCTGCATGAGCGCGTATGCCAGCTCGATGGGGAAGGGCACCAGCACCAACAGGCACAGCCCCAGCAGCGCGAGGGCGCGCTGGCGGTTGGCGGTTGTCCTGGGCTCCGACAGCTCCTCGCAGCAGGGCACGATGGGGCCGCGCTGCAGGAACAGCACCAGCAGCACCTGCAGGAGGGGGGAGAGCATGTGTATTAACGGTGCGTGTATTAGCGTTCCGTGTCGGGGTCGTGCGCTCCGACAGCTCCTCGCAGCAGGGCACGATGGGGCCGCGCTGCAGGAACAGCACCAGCAGCACCTGCAGGAGGGGGGAGGGGGCATGTGTCGTTGTGGAGTCTTTGCCTCTCATGTGTCTGCTGCATGTCTGGCGCCGTGTGAGGCACGGGTTCGCGCCTGCAAGACCACCGCAGTAGGGCAACATGAGGTCTGGAGGTCCGGATGTACAGAGCATTCCACTCAGTGGTACATTGCGGCCACACCAACCACCCAGCAACGGACAGCGCGTTGCCCAGCAGACGGGCACCATCCTCCCACCGCCACAGCAAGCGCCCCTACCCACGGCTCATGCCCTGCCAGCACCTTGCTTACCCCAGCCCGCAATGCCCTCATCTTACGTCGCGCCCGAATCCATCTGTGAAGTCTATATAATACGGTAATGACAAGCTTGCACCGCCCACGCAAGCAAACAACAGCGCGTTGCCGCGGTGATTGCGTGGAAGTCCCAGGCGCCCGTCGAGATTGTGTGAGCAAATCATGGACCGCTCGTTATGTAGGCTACGCTGCATTGATGATTTCAAGAGTGCTGCCACTACCCACCCAGTAGAACGAGAGCGCGTTCCCCGTGATCGCGCTGAAGCCCAGGGCCCCCGTGGTGAACACCGACACAGCCGTCTGCGTCCTCCTTCCCCAGCAACCCAGCACCATCTTGGCACCGTCCAGCTCGCCAGCGGGGATGAGCTGCAGGCAGCTGGCGACCATGCCCGACCAGCCGGCTAGCAGCAGGAAGTTGACCTGCGGCATGTGTATTAGCGGTGAGCGGGTGCGGGTGTGGGCAGGTGCGCGGGGGTGAACAGCAGGTAGGAAGGAAGTATGCCCGACCAGCCGGCCAGCAGCAGGAAGTTGACCTGCGGCATCTGTATCACAGGTGGTCGAGGGGGGGCTGGTGCGCAGGGGTGAACAGCAGGTAGGAAGGAAGTATGCCTCATCAGTTGACTAGCGGCAGGAAGCTCACCAGGCTGTGGGTTGAAGGTGCGAAAGTGCAGGTTATCAGGTGGGTGATGGGCCGCTCGGTGGGTGTGCGCGGGCAGAGCAGCGACGCCAAGCCATGGCACAGGCGCACATGGGTTGCCCTAGCTGGTCCGCTAGGAACACACACTATGCACGTCATCTGCATGCAACATGCACCTAATACCCACCTAATACACATGACACCACCCACAGTGTAACACTGGTTTCACACATGACGCAGCCCCACCTCGCATACGGGCTGCGCCAGCTGGTCCCCTAGGAACACGGCGGAGAGGAGGGCGATGAGGGTGCTGTCGGCCAAGGCGGGCGTGTCCACACCTGGAGGGGCAGGGGACGAGGGGCGTTTTCAAGGAAGGGGACAATTCATGACAGAGCACGATGTGATCATCAGGCAAAAAAGATGATGAGGGTGCTGTCCGCCAGGGCAGGGTAACCCACACCTGGAGGGCAGGGGGAAGGGTTTTGGGGGCATGGTAGCAGATCAACAAGCGACGTCCCATGCGAGCCGAAGGTGGGCAAGCGACGACTTCGTTGCCTGCTAGGGCTAGGGCTACAACTGTGGAGCATGCCGCGCTCAGCGCGATCCGGCCATCATTTAGGGGAGTGCACGATGGTTTGCAACACGTGTGAAAGCTCACCCTCCCATAGTTGTAACGCAACCGGCGCTGTGCGCAAATCCGGCCAGCAGCAGCACTCTAACAGCGTTTTAAGACTAGATCAACCTCAATAAGTTGGGCTTGTGGCTTACCTACGGTGCTGAAGCCCGCGGCGCTGAGGGCAAACCCGGCCAGCAGCAGCGCCCCACTCGCCGCACATCCGTACAGGGGGCCGGACACGGCCAAGTCCAGCAGCGCCTCGCGGTTGGGCACCAGGTTGCGGACCTGGGGCATGAGTATTAAGACCAAGTGAGGTTGAGTGTATTAGCGGTGTGCCTGCTGTCTGGGGCCGGACACAAGTCGCTGGCATCCAAGGATAGCCCACAGCATGTGCCTCCGCGTGGTGCTGCCAAACCTGCCCAGCAGCACACCCTTAATACACATGTACGCTAACACACGTGGCCCCCCGCACCCGCGTGATGCTGCCAAAGCTGCCCAGAAGGCCGAAGCCGGCGGGGATGTAGAAGGGCAGGTACAGCTGTAGACCGTGGCGTTTGGCGGCCACATAGTGCCCGAAGTCGTGCGCGCCTGGCCGACAGGGGCGAGGAGTCAGAGGGAGGGGCCGGGCAGCGTGTTGGCTCCTGTGCTACCGGTCTGGTGGTGTCAAGGGACAACTGGTGGTGCTCGAACTTGTGGTCAACAGGGGGCGGGGTAAGGGTTACAATGAGGCTTGCCATTTGTGAAATGCATAGTGCGGTGGGAAATCGGTGACGGTGTCAACTCATGTGCCACAAGTAATAATGTCGAAGGGGGCATTGGGCAGCTACGCGTGACGGCAAGGGCGGACGGCCAAGGCGCGCCCAACTCGGAGCAGAGTTTGACATTCTCCTGCGCACATGGTGCGACGGACGCACAAGACTCTCGCAACGGAACGCCATTTCTGTGACAAATGTTACAAACAGTTTGGTTCTCACCCAGTGCGAAGAACAGCGCCAGGGCACCCGGCAGTGCGTCGAGGAAGTCCTGTTGGCTGACCTGTGGTGTGTGAGGTGCAGTTGCATGGGGTAGGCTGGGCCCTGGTGTGGCGGTACACAGGGCAGATGCAGTCTGCAAGACTGCAACCCGACGCAGAGCTGGGTGGGGTAACCGCATGATGCCTCGAGGTGGGGCGGGGCTGGTGTGCACACGTGGAGCGTAAGGGAACACAACAGTTCAAGGTGTCAGCGGGCTCACAGATGAAAAGGGGCCGCTGGGCGTTGCGGGTGGGGCTTTGGCGCCAGACGAAGGCCGACAAAGTCTGCAGCTCCAGTCGCTGAGGGCTCCCGCACCGATACATACCCAGCTCCGGCAACACGCCAGGTAACGCCCTGGTTAATACACAGCAGTTAACCCACCTGGGTGCTGAAGGGCGCGATGAAGAACTCCAGCAGCGGCACCCCCGAGGCGTTGAAGGTGGTCACGGCGGTGGCAATGGCAAACAGCGCCGCCAGCCACACCTGCACGGCAGAGTGGGGGGACGGTCTGCTGTGTCTGGATAAACATGCATACAGCATAGTATTAGACATAATGGACACTGACGTAGCGCTGCCAGCCACAGCTGTACACCAGAGCGGTGGGACGATTGACGAAATTCGTCCACATGCTCAGCGTGCAGCGCTTCAAGTTCACTTGGCACTGTCTCTCTCTCTCTGGTGGGCCATTAAGGAACGGGGTAATTTGGGGTGGGGCCCGTGCATCAAGACCATACACCTTTGACAACAGACACGCAGCTGCCAGCTGATACAGATGTACCCTTGCCCGCCCCCCATCCCGCCAAGCCCACCTCAGTGAACTTGCTGATCTGGTCCACGCCTCGCCCCTGTTGAGGAGAGGAAGCAACACAAGCACATGTAGGTGAACCCAGGATAGCGCAGGCACATTGTATGTGTCTTAGGCGGCACGGGCACAACATGGTCCCCGCCACTGCGCGTGGTGCCATTCAACTATATCAACTGTGTTATCGGGTATAATGACGCAAGGTCCACTCTTCGGCCTTATGCTTGGGGTGAGGCATCAACACGAGCGCGTTCGAGTGCTCAAGAAGCTTCCGAACACGTGCACAGGCAGACGCTGTATGCAGGTGTGCATGGCCAAGCAAGCAGGTACACGCACAGAGATGCACCCTGCTAATACACCCCCCGGCTAATGCACACCCGCGGCAGCAGCACCACCGTGGGCTTCCCCACCTTGTCCTCCAGCAGGAACAGGCCCTGGTGCACACCATGCTAATACACATTACGCCATGCTAATACACACCTGCGGCAGCACCACCACCGTGGGCTTCTCCTCCTTGTCCTCCAGCAGGAACAGGTCGTAGGACCCAGCGAACTCGGCCTGAAGGGAAGAATGGTAAGAGAGGTCGACATGCGTGCGCTCCAGTGTGCAGTCCATGAGCATATGGACCCAATACATTCGGCGGACTCCGCCTGCGGGGCAGGTCTGTTGAGAGCGCAGGTAGAGAGCATCCATACTTTACCCTGTGGGCAGCAAGCCCGTCTGGATGTCTAGACCAGCCATTTGTTTTCTCCACGCTAAGCACAATGCATCATGCAACCGAGGTGTGCCCATCGCTGAGTGTGCGTGCTCCCTCTGACACACACGTGCACGAGCGGCCACTTGCCCTCACGCGTTAACACACCATAGCTCTCGACTCCCACCATCAGCCACTGCGTCATACTTGCACACCCCATGCCTGGACCCCTGGATTCAACCCACCGCCCACTTGCATGGTGATTTACACACGCTATTACACACACCGCCAACGCACCTGCGGCCGCTCCTTCATCTTGGCGTACGACACGGCCGGGTCCCTGCCCCGCACGTTGCCCTTGAACACCACACCGTCGTGCACCACGTGCATGTGTGTTAACCCACGCTAATACACACCTGCAGCCGCTCCTTCATCTTGGCGTACGACACGGCCGGGTCCCTGCCCCGCACGTTGCCCTTGAACACCACACCGTCGTGGCCGTAGTTGTCCACGCTGGTGACCCAGAAAGTGTCAAAGCCGAACACGTGCTGCTTCAGGCGGTCAATCACCTCCTGCGGGAGTCCAAGGGGTGAGGCAGAGGGTGAGGTTGAGGTTGACGAGGATCGTCAGGAGGGGAGGAGGACGAGAAATGCGGGACCGACAGACGTGGTGCCGCCACCCCCTCCCCCACACCTGCACGCTTATTCAGCATACATCCAGATAGCCTCCCAATCCCTTTCCCCAAGGCCCTCATCGGACCCTGGCCGGTAACCAGGACGTCCTGGACCACCACCAAGTCCCCGTGGACCCCCCCTGCCCCGTCCACGCACGAAACCTTAGCTGCCTGTTACAGGGAAACGACCCATTCCGAAAAACGCTCAGCCTCCGACACCCCCATCCCACACTGGGCCCTGCGACCATACTGGGCTGCACGGGACGACCCCTGTGCCCTGCCCCCCTTTGCACCGTGACCTTGCCTGACGAACCCCAACCTCATGATAAGGCAGAAAAGCCCATGTCGTACACCATGTGCCGTAACCGTGCCGTACATTGTGCATCACACCATGCCGTACCTTGGGCATGCGCACGTTGCCCTCGTTGTCCGTCTGGAACGCCATCTGCTGCTGCTGCTCGGGCTGCTGCTGTGGGTCCGACCCAGGGGGACCGCCGGAGGGGGAGCCACCACCGCCGCTGGGTGCGGGGCCGGTGTCTGGGACGCGAGGTTTGGCTTCGGAGGAGACGGGGGCGGAGGGTCCCTGTGGGGCAAGAGGGGGCGGCAGCCAGGCGAAACGTGGTGTGGGGAGGTTACACATGGTGCAGCAAGTGGGCACGGGCCCAAAGGGTGTTGGGAGGCGGGGTTTGGCTTCGGAGGAAATGGGGGCGAAGGAGGACGAGGAGGGTCCCTGTGGGGCAGAGAAATGCCGGCTGGCGAGGACCGTCTTCACAGTCAATTAAAACTGTCGATCGCTGTGTGGCAGACGGGCAGACGGGCTGAGCATAACGTTGTGCAACGGGCGCCAGCGCTGCAGCCGCTCTGCAGGTGCGTGCGTCGGGCCACCGGGCGGCCTTCGCTGCTGCCGCCATGTACGGCATGGCGTATCTCCCAACCCGCAACATTTCAGCGCCTCTCGAAAACCCCTGCCTCGGCACTTGGAGCATACCAATGTGATAAAGTACCCAGCACGCTGTCCCATTGTCCACAGCTGCTGCTGCTGCCGACACAGCGCGCCCGGCGCACAGACACCACCTCTCTTGCCCTGTACTGCAGTGTTCTCCAAGGCCAGCCCTCCGCTTCCCCGTGCTGCAGTTGCCGCTCCTGTTGCTGCTGCCCCTGCTGCTGCCGCTTGTGCGCCCGCTGTTGCTGCCGCCATTGCTGCTGCGCTTGCTGCTACCGATGACGTTACTGCTGCTGCTGCTGCTGCTGCTGCTGCTGCTACTCATGCTTGTGCCCAAGTTGCTTACCTCCTGCTCTGGGCCGGCCGCAGCAGCCACACGGCGCAGCTGCGTAGGGTGGTGGATGTGGAAGGCTTGGGGCGTGCGCCTGGAGCATCGCGGGATATCGGGTAGATGTGTTACTCGATCCATGCCAGAGACAAAGGCGGGGATGGGTTTGAATATGCAGCGCAGGGCGTGTGGGGGCAAGCAGTAGCTAGCAGGCCCATGTTGCGACTGGGCGGTGGCAGCAGTGGCCGGCAGCAGCAGCCACAGCTCCAATGCGTTCATGGCAGCATCGCCGACCATAAATTAGATGCTTGCTAAGCTATGATCTGTCTTTTTGATGCTTATCGAGGAGCCGAAGCTCACCCGGCGACGCGTTGATGGCTCCTGCAAGCCGGTCGCGCCGCTGACCCGCGTGCTGGGCGCTCCAACATAGCTGATAGCCTCATCTGACTTTGTAGAGCCATAGATACAGTAATCAGCACGAAGGGATGGATGCCTGCATCAACCTCCTATCGTTTCCCCGTTTTGACAGACTTGAATCGTCCAGGTGAATAGAACGGTTCCTATCAAGGCACAGAAACAAGTGCAAAAGCTAGTCGAGGTAGGTAAGTTCGGTCACCAGAGCGCTTTTGCCGAGACGCATTCATCGGACAATATTGCGCACTTGCACATCCGCCGCATGCGATGTGGTACTGTCATGCCAAAATGCATGCGTATGCGAATCCTTCAATACTTCGTCCCGCGTCTCACTTTGAGCAGGTCAGGTCAGGACGCGCTGTGCAGAGGCCCCTGGGTCAGGCGGCCACCTCATGTTCGCTGTGCTCTACGCCTTGCCCTTGGTCCAGGTACCATCGGCAACATAGGTATTTAGCTGCAAGTCAGGCAAATCTCATTGCCGGTGGTCAGCGGTGACACGTGACAGGGTCCTGCAGCCTGAAAGCTCCAGGAAATCCTGACCTGACGGAGTCAAGTGTGCAGTAGCGCTCCGTCAGTGGTCCGCCCACCAACTCAAACGGCGCAAATAGATAAGCGCATTCACAAGTGACTTCGTGCCACAATCACCAGATACCGGTACACCGTTCACACGCCGGCAAGACCGGGCTCCATGGCACGGTCACTGACACGCAAGCATCCTACCCAGCACTCCCAGGTACTTCAATGTCCACCCTCTGTTTCCTACAGGGAAGTTTCCTAACGCTTCAGGCGCGAACAAAAACTCCCTTGCCTTTCCTGCTGACACGTCGTTATCCGTACACCGGAGTACCCGCTCATGCCAGCGTTACGCGCCCTCGGGGTCGGGCGCAAGGCCCAGCCGTACGGCAAGGCCCTCCGCCAGCTTGAACGCCGTAAACCGGCTGTCGTACTTCATGTCGTACCTGGGGACGCGTGCCGTACGGGTGCAGCTTTGCAGAGAAGCGCAGAAATATGTTCTCGTAGCCAAGCACTGGCGCAGGAGCACTGTTGCCACACGCGTGGCGCCAGGTATGAACTTGCCTAGACAACACATTGCACCCAGGCTGTAATATTACGCATGTACCGACACGGCGTGCCAAAGCCAAACGCCTGATGATAATCCCGCATACAGATTTGCAACCGTGCCGTACGCCGTACAGTGCACACCCACCAGTAATTCACGGCGATGACGTATTCCTGCTCCCCGTCCTCCGTACTCGCTGCCCCCTCCTCCTCCTCCTCCTCCGCCGCCGCCGCCCTCCCGTCCTCGACCCGGGCCTCCCCGTCCGTCCCCTGGGCCTCGGCGGCGCTCTTGCCGCACTGCTGTCGTATACTGCCGTACGGCTGTTGCTGCTGCTGGCGTACGGCGGCGGGCGCCTCCCGCTGGCCCACCTGATGGTACCACATTGATGGCAGGTACAGCACCTCCCCGGGGCCCACCTGCAACGGACGAAAGACACCGAAGCAAAGAACCCAGCGTGAACACAGGAGCCGCATACCCCAATTGCGCCCATAAACTCTGACGCACCCCGGCCGCTGCCCACCCACCTCCACCACCAGGGGCGAACCGCCCGCGGCCGCCAGAGGGCTGTTGTCGTCATCTTCATCGTCGCTATCCACCTGCTGATCCTCTTCCTCGCTTTGTTGTCCATGCCCCAGTCCGGCACTGCCCGCGCCGCCGCCACCGCCGCCACCTGCACTGCAGGGCTGGACCTGCCCAGCGGGACCGGTAGGTCCCTGCCCCTGCCCCTGCCCCTGCCCCTGCCCGCCGTAGAACAGCGGCTGTGCGGCACGTGTCTCCGGGCCTGTACCGCACGTGGGGCGCCGTGGTACGGCGTGCCGTTAGGCCAACGACATAAGGGCGAGTGGGGGCTGCATGGCACATGTCGATTGGCAGGTTTGCACGACTGTAAGGATGTCCAGGCAGGCAGCGGCGAGTACGGGATGCGTGCGGTTTGCAGGCTGGTACGGCACGTGTCAAGGTAGTTGTAGCATGTGTACGGCACGCACCTGCGCAGGTTGTGTCTACGGCGCTCCACACCACGCTGAAGGGAGGGTCCTGTGGGTTGCGGTTGGTAGGGTGGTACGCGGGAGCAGGGGTTAAGGACGGGTAGGCGATGGCAGGGGGACGGCGAAAGCCTGACCTAAGGAACAACACCACGCAAAGTAATTGCACATGCTGCACGCCCCAAGCTGCATTCAGACCACTACCCAATCCCCTGAGGCCTGCAAAAGCCTTTCAAAAGACGACCACTTAAGACCAGGCAGCCAGGCAGGCAGCACATTGTTCAGGGCAAACGGTGTAAACACATAGGCAAAGGCTGTGTCTTGGCGCACGTACCTTCAGCACAGCCACGAGCTCCTCGTCTCTGCACCCATTGCTGCCGCCACCGCCTCCGCTGCTGCCCCCGCCATGCTCCCCCGCCGCCTCTCCCTCCGCCTCCCGCCTCTTCACCGGTGCTCGCCCCGGGTCCGGAGACACCCGCCCGTACGGCATGGCGGCAGCCGTATCCTGCTGCGCTGTACAGCTTGCTTGTACGGCGGCCACTTCCCTGTACGGCACGTACGTTGCCGCGGGGCACCGCACGAGGTACATGCGGTACACGTCGCAGGGCGGCAGCAGCGTGAAGATCTTGGTGCCCCGTACGACGCCGTACAGGTTCTCGTAATGATCTGCAACATGGAGGGGTACAACAGGGCAGCACGCCAGTAACTCGGGACTTGTGTTTGCAGGGGTTATGGCAAAGACAGGCAGCACTTCGCACATTGTGTCAAGGACTGCCCCGTACGGCGCCGTACCGGTGCTCGTGGTGGTCTGTTCCCACCCTTGGTGAAGGGTTACACGCGAAACGCGACAAAAACAGGTGGAAAGTTATGGTGTTTCACAACCCATGCACACGAGGGTCCTCACCACACCAACAGTGTATGCAACGCTCGATTCAAGGAGCAGGGACCAAGCAACACAGAGGCAGAAGACCAGCACCCCCCCTGTACACCCACCCTTGTGGAAGGAGGTGGTGCTCCGTGCATCGCCGATCCACAGGTTGGTAGCCTGGTGGGTTGAGGGCAGGGGGAGGGGGACGCACAGGATAGTTGGGAAACGGTGTGCAAGGACGGGGTAGGAGACGTACGAGGAGGTAACCAAGGTGGAAGGACTGCACTGGTTCAAGGCATTGGCAGCTACAGAGGGCAGGAATACCGGTACAAGCGCGCACCACCTGCCCTCACCCTGCGCACCCACCTCTAGCGGGCCCCCAAGCACCTCCCCTGCCCACGGCAGCTCAGGACCCAATACCCGCACCACACCTCAACAGCAAACGGGACCAACCCAAATCACTTCGCAACATGCCTCAGTATCCCTCAACACCCTGATCATTGTACGGCATCACTGACTGCATGTCCCTGCCTCTGGAACTGTCACCCCGGTCACCGTTCCCTCAGAAACCCTCCGCACCTCGGGGGGTCCACCAAACACCTCCTCGGCCCACGGAAGCCCGGGGCCCACGTCCCTTGTCAGCAGCGGCAGCTCCTCAGTCAGGTTGCTGTTTTGGTGCTGCAGGGCAGCAGGGCACGGGCGCATGACCATGTTAATACACATGCACGTTGTCAGGCTACCTGCACACGCCGCAATGTGGGCACAGGTGGCCTGCCTGTCCGAAACCCATGGAGCAGCGCGGTTAGCCGTGGGACCTGGCACCCGAAGCGCGGAGTCCTGACGTAACACTGTATCCCTCAAGGCGCCGAAAGCCCCAGTCTGCGAAGCAAGGCCATGCCTTAGCCCACCTGCGCACCTGCATGTACGGCACCTCGCGGGGGGGAGCAGCACCCCCCAGACGCCGCCGCTCCGCCTCGGCCTTGCGTGTCCGCTGTGTGTAGGGGTAAGGGGTAGTAAGGGGTTTGAAGGGACTGCAGAGACGGGGGTTGAAAGTGCTCGACTTGGGCTGTGGCCCCTTACGGTTGCAACGCCTCTGCAACGGTCCCACCAAACATCGACAACAGTGTGTGCCCTGTCCTACGTGCAGACGTGACACGTGGGTTGAAGGCTGCCCAGCTACAGGACCTCAATTCCTCGCAACCATCTTGCAAGGGCCTTGGTGTCTTAGAATGCATAATCCTTGTCCCCGCAAGCCACGCACGCACCCGCGTGGGCTGGAGGCAGTCACCCAGCGTCATGTCGACCGGTGCAGCAAGCACCTGCTGCACGGCCCCGTAAGACACCCGCACGCACCCGCATGAGCTGGAAGAAGTCGGCTACCGTCATTTTGTCAACCGGTTCACCGAGCACATGCCTTGAGTTCCGTAAGACACCCGCACGCACCCGCAAGGCCCCGTAAGACACACGCGCACGCGCAAGGTTCCTTAAGACACCCGCGCACCCGCAAGACTCCTTAAGACACACGCACGCACCCGCATGAGCTGGAAGAAGTCGGCGAGCGTCATCCTCCGCTCGTGAGGGGTCACGAACCAACGGTGCTCCTCGCCGGTGCGGGGGTCCACTGTGCGGGTGAAACACGGCAGGAGACACGGGTGGGTTAGATGGGGTTGGGAGGTAACGAACCATCGGTGCTCCTCGCCGGTGCGGGGATCCACTGTGCGGGTGGGACACGGGCCAACACGCAATCCACCCGCCCGCGCATTTACCCACGCGCGTGACGGCGTCATGGCCGTTTGGTAATTGTTGGGTGGTGCAACATTCTTTACCCAAGAACTTCACGCGTGTTCAGCTGACATGCACGAGTATGCTTTTGTGGTACCTGTAGGACGCATAGCCACCTACCCACACGCGTGACGGCGTCCCCCCGGCCGTTGGGCGTTACGTCAACCGTCACGTCCGTGCCGCCCGCCACACGTGTTAGGTAGGCCTCGCCCCACAGCGACATGGCGGGCCAAGACCGCATGGCACCTGCAAACAGGGGAGGGCCGCCGTGCCACGTGTCATGTCGTACACACATTGTACGCTTCTGGTGAGCTGGCAGCAACGCAGGGTTGTTCAACTGGCAGTGGCAGTGGATGGTTGGCACCACGTGGACAACATTAATACACAATGTCACAAGTTCTGCCCAAGACCCATTCGGCTTTGTCATTAGTTTGGCTACATACACAATGCCGCGCACGACGCATGCCTCAACACTAACGCAGCTGCTGGGTACTACTGCACATGCACCTGATATGGGGCGCAGTCGCACGACTTCTGCTTGCCCTGCCGCTACAACCGAAGCCGGACATGTCAACCATCACACCAAGATCAAGTTCCGTTCGGCAACGGCAAGGATGTAGACGGATCAAAGTGCACCTGGGGTCACAGTCCGCACCTGTGATGACCAGGGGCTTGTTGCGTTGGACGTACTCGGTTGCGAAGCGCATCGGCGTGAGGGCCGACAGGGGCACGCGGTCAACGGCCCGGCCCAGGTCAAGGTCTGACCGTTGACCGTTGACCGGGACGGCAGCGGGCGCAGGAAGGAGCAGGGGAGGGAGGAAGGTGTCAGGCGCGTAAACGTCAGGCGTGATGGTCGGATTGAGGCATGGATGGGGTATATGCTGCTTTGAGGCCGCGAGACGGGAATCGGTTGGCCGGGGACAGAGGAGCAGGGATAGTAAGGGATACGTGCCAGGGCACTGTGGCAGGGCGGCTCTGCTGGCTGACAGGAGCAATCAGTGCATAAGGTGGGCCTTCACGTGTAACAGGTGGATTCGCTTTGTCCCCACAGCAGCACCCCGTGAGGGTGCGGGGAGCAGGCAGGCTCGGAGCAGCAGGCCAGCGGGCAGGCAACGTGAAGGGAGCTGCAGAGCGCTGCATGGCAACAAGTACGGCAGGCCTGCCGGGCTGAAGAACACCTGGTGTACTGCCCGGCCGTTGTGGTCGCAGGATGCTAGCTGCGTATCACACCCCGAGTGCCCCGTGTGCGCAGCCCTGAGTACTCTTGCGCATGAGCGGAACCGCACCTCTGAGTTCTTTTGACAAGCTTTGTAGAAGCTTTAGAGCTGAGTCGCCGGGAATGCTCGGCGGCACTTGGGGCATTTGCGCAGTCCGCTCCGCCATGTCGCGCCGACTCCCGCCAAATCGTGGGTCCACTCAACAGCAAATACATAAAGCAGTTGCTACACAGTTATGCATTGCTTGGCAGCTTTTGGTGGAAGCTTTCGTGGCAAAGGAAGCTCCAGAACCAGTGACGCAAGCAGGGATCGGTCCCCGCTGGAACTGCGGTCGCTACGTGGCGCACGTAGGTGCAGGCCGCTGGGTCCGCAAGCTCCGTCATCACGAGGGCCGCTGGCACCCACAGCCCAAGGCAACGAATGTCCGGTACCCACCCATGCCCGGGTGCTCAAGGCGTGCGTACGGTGACGCGGTGTCCTCTGCCCTCGTGCTGGGGTCAGGGTCTGGGGTGCTGTGTTGAGAATGCGGTGCGGGAAGTAGGCAAAGTACGCCTTAAAGCAGTTACAAGCAAGCAGGGATACCGGTACAAGCAGGCTGACAGGGTCTGGGGTGCTGTGTCAATGGGAGTGCGTGTGCATGGCGTGAGCGCTGTGGGCCGCCTCGCCACCCGCTCAATTTGTCAGCCCGAAACCATAAGGTAGGGTGTCTCAATGGACGCCGGTGTATCTAAGGCAGGTCTGGTCTTAAGCCTCAAAGCCGTCAGGAGAAATCAGCGCAATACCGCATGTCCTGCGCACAAGAAGTATCACCGGTACGGCAAGGACAGGGCGACCGAATCCTGAATATCGGGACACTTTGGGGGTGGGTTAAGACGCCGTACTGTCCAGTACTCTCCTACCTGCTGGTGCCTGCCGGGAACCCGCACGTCCGCATGTGCGTGCAGTGCCCAGTCAAGGGCTCCCCTGGCCCGGTCCGGAGACGAGCACACATGCCCGCCATGCGAAGCGGAAAGCAATGTACGTACCGGCAGTGTACGGCGACCCGGACCGTACGCAGTCAAGGCATGAGTTTCACATTCCAGAGCACGCCGGCTTGAGGCTGCCCCTTCCCCAAGGGAACATTGCAGGGGAGACGTTCGGAAACGGCCGGAGTACATAAGGTCAAACGGTAGGTCCTGAATGCGGAAACGGGACAAGCTGGGACAAGGGGGTGGGCAAGGAACTGCCGCAAGTGGTGCATGCCGGACGCGGTCTGGGGGTATGGTCGTGCGTGGTGGTGGTGAGAGGAACGTGCACACAGGTGATCTTCCAACGCACGCGGCATGGATGGACGGGCAGAGAGCCCTATATCTCAGCGGTCGGCGGTACACCGCGTTCGAATTGCGGAGCCTGTGTGGCTTGACTGGATGGTCCTTGGCCAGTTCCTATCCTGCGTTCATGGTCATGGAGCTGCATGCAACCTGGAGGAATAAAGCGTGGTCAGGCGTGGTCAGCCGGCACCTGGTCCACACGTACGGTGGTTGTGTGGCTGGCCCTCGCTCGGCGGCGCAAGGACATGCTATGGAAACCGCAAGGCTTGGATTCAGACTGATCACATCGCTGTGGCAGGTTGCTGACGTGGCAGTGACGTGGCTGGGCCACTTATGGGCTGCTTCCGCTGGACAGCCTGCACACCCAAAGGCATGGCATCGTAAGGGGAGCATCAAACGCGACGCGATCGTGCTGCCGTGAGGCCAGCGTGCCAAACGACCATTGATTCAGGCTTGCCGGACAAGAACCTGCTCACTGCCCCATATATTATAAAATAACATATGCTAGCGGCAAGGGCCTGACCGTTCCGCGTCAGCTCAATACATTTCAGTCAATTGACCGCGACAACTAGCCCAGCACACGAACTAGATCAAAGCAGTTCATACCATGCATTCCTCCTGCAGTATTCTCAAGAGGCCCTCATGCCTACGGCGCGCGCGAGTAGCAGCGGCGGCCTGCACTTCTGCGGCATCGACGTCTGCAAAGCCACGCTGTAGCTTGGCCACGGCGCCCTTCCGACTGCCCTCCATACATAGCCCAACGCCAACGGTAGGAGCGGGCCTACCTGCGGGTAGTCCAACCGTAGGTCGCTGGTGCTATGTCCATCGATCACTACCTGCTGTTGGCAACCCTGCGCAGGGCACCTCCCCGACACGCATCCTGCAGGTCACGACGGCTTCTCTGAACAGCCACCCGCCAGCTTGGCCACCGTCTCACGCGTCCGGAGGCCATCAACTGATTCCTTGCGCCACTATGGGAAGCAGGTACGACAGCATGAGGATGGGAAATTGAAGGCATAGTTGCGTGATGACGACCAGGAACCGCAGCCTCGTGCGTGCTGCACCAGCATGCATGTGAATTGCAACATGGTTGCCCATCGCAGTTCACCATTGCGGTAAGCGAGCGCATGTGCGTATGCAGTCAGCAGGGACGTTTGTGTGTGACGTCCCTCGCTTGCACGCACGGGCTTGTGCATGCATCCTGCCTGATCCTTCATGGTTTTGGCCACCTCCTCCTTGGGCCCCACCTAAGCGCCTAGAAACCTCCCATGCCTTCGCGACTCAACTCCCTCAGCTATGCTCTTATCCTTGCGTGCGTTGTGCTCCCCTTCATCACCTTATTATCCTATCACACCTGCCCGCGCGCCCCTGCACTAACGCTGCCGGGCACGCACCCCTGGTGCCCGCAGCGGGACCTCACACGCGGCCCCCGCTGGCAGGGGCGATAAGGGGGCCGGCGGCCCTGCGGACCCCTCCACCCTTGCCTTCTGGGAACAGCAGGTGGCGCAGCTGCCGTACCGACAAGTGCAGGTGTGTCCGTGTGCAAGGGAAGGCCGAACGGAGCATGCACGGAGGGCCTTCGCTGGTTCGCTGTCAAAGGGACGGGGCAATGCGGATCGGCGGGGCCGGCACGGGCCCTTTGTCCTTGGGCCCAACTGTGTGCTACTGGTCAGCACTGCTACGCCGTTCCACAGAGTCGGCTCACAGCGTGGAGACCCTGTGAGGGTCCTCAGGGCAAGACATTTGGTCTGCACGTCATGCCCGTGCACCGTTTATGCGTTAGTGAGCTTGCTGCTGGCATCCTGGTAGCAGTGTATCCGGGTGCATGCCTGAGACTTTTGCGTTGGCCCTGGAGCCCCTGGCTCGTATACGGGTCCTTACATGTTGGGTTCCGGATCCTACCATGTAAGAAACAAAACAAAGAATAAATAAGGGCAAGACCGCAAGCAGCGCGTGTGCGTGTTGTGGATGCGGTGCGGGAGTAGGCAAATAAGCCTTCAGCAGTAACAAGCAAGCAAGAAAACAGACAAGCAGGTTGACAGGGTGCGGCAAGCAGGTGTCGAGGTGCAGATCAGCTGTGGAGATCGCAGGCACCCGCGCTGTAACGCTGATATACTTATTAGCTGAATAAAAAAGCGCATGTGCATGTGCATGGGCCGGCCGCGCTACGCTAGGCGAAAGCCGTGTCGCGTGGCGTGCATACATATGCACGTCTGCATTACTCCATTGCCTTGGACACCTGGCGCGCGCACATCCATCGCGCTCCATGGCTGGACGCGTTTGGACGTGCTGGCCGTATGTAGCTAGCTGCTGCACCTGGCTTGAACCACCGACGTCGTGCATGCTTGCCGCCTACCCTTGCCTCCGTCCCTGTGCCCCTGCCTGCCCTCCCTTCCCGTTGCAGGCGCTGCTCAGCGCCCGCGGCATGCGTGCTGCGGGGCCCAAGGAGGAGGTGCAGCTGCGGCTGGCGCAGGCACTGCTGGGGGAGCACGCGGAGGGCAGCACCCCCACCGACGTGGACACGCCGGGGGTGCGGGAGCTGCTGGCAGCCGAGGCGCAGGTGGGGCAGGGCAGGGCAGGGCCTGCTGGCCTCGGGGGTCGTGATGGTGCAGGTGGGGCAGGGCAGGGCAGGGCCTGCTCGCCTCGGGTGCCGTGAAGGTGCAGGTGGGGCAGTGCAGGGCCTGCTGGCCTCAGGGGCCGTGAAGGTGCAGGTGGGGCAGGGCCAAGCCTGCTGGCCTAGCTACGGGGCAGCCGGCCTCCAGCGGCAGGGTCAGGGGCAGGGGAGGCAGCAGCCGGGCGGCGCGGCGGATGTTAAGGTGATGCTGGTAAGGAAACAGGGGTTACCTGCTCTGCACCGTGACCCCCGCTGTGAGCTGGCATGTGGTAAAGTTGGTGGTGCCGTACGGGAGGCCCTTGTTAGGCGGAACAGGCAAGCAAGCTGCCGCCGTCACCGCCTTTGCCGCTGTTGCCGCTGTGGCAGAATGCCACCGTTGTAGCTCATGTCGCCACCCGTATAGACAGACCCGAAAATTAAACTGAGTGGGTGGATGACCAGAGCAAATGCGGCAAGCGGACGCCGTAACCGCCGCAACCGTTGTGGCCCGTTTTGGCCGTGCCGCACCCACGCACACCTCAACACCCCCACCTCCCCTTCCGTTCGTTGCTCGCCCTACTGACTGCCATACAGGCGTCGAGCCGTCAACGCTTGAGAGCAGAGCTTGCGCGGAAGCTGCGCCCCGGCCACCTTGCGGCCTTTCAGGACGTGCATCTTGACCTTCTGATTAACATCTACTGCATTAATCTGGACGTCCTGGCGCTGTTGTCTGCCGAGGACCTGGGAAGAGTGGGCCTTCCAGTGGTGCTAATCCGCGTCCTACAGCTCGCTGGCCTCATTGGTAAGCACCGCACCCGCACACATTCGAGGCTCATTGACTGAAGCGTAGATTACGGTAACATATATGAACTTCTGCATGGGCGGGCATGGGTAAGCATCAGGTGCGCGTTTGGGGGCTGGATGACTCGCCTGCGTGCAGTGCCGCTGGCTCTGCTGGCGGGAGGCTACTCGGTTCACTTCCCAGGGAGGACTCAGAGCACGTACAGCACGCAATCACAGCCCCATAATACCGCCACGCCACAACCACACCGCCCGATGCGCACACCGCGTGTATCCTTAGTGCGGGGCAGACTACTCCAGGTCGGCTGACACGTGAGTTGACACGTGCCGTGCGTACGATTATTGCTGGCACCGTCATGGCTACCGCCCAGTTGACGCTGTATCCTTACCTGTAAACCTTCCTATAGTGAAAATTGTAAAAATGCATGCACGCACCCTTGCGCGTCCCATGTTGTGCAGGTGGGGCGGCTGGAGGACCCGGGCTGAGCACTGGTGAGGACCGAGTGGCTGGTCGGTGCTGTTGGCGAACCGAGCCGGGATACATTAGTCGGATGCAGAGGCTGCGGAGGCCATGGTTACCAAGCATGCAGGAGAGCGTTCATGTGTGTGACACGCACGGGTTGCGTCTGTGGCTTGTGTGGAGCTGCGTGCGTGCCGCACCTTGTGCATCGATGCATGCAGTACGCACGTGGACCCTGGACGGGGTGAATGATCCGCACCCTGCCGTTAAATGGGCTACACGTTCGACAGGTATATATTGCGCGCACGGCATGCATGGTAAGCCTGATATGATGCGGCGTGCGACTGCGTGCGTGCTGACCGCCTGTATCGCATGCGCGCACCCTTGCGTGTCCCTCCGTGCACAGGTGCGGCGGTTGGCCCCGCCGGCCCTGGTGAGTAGTACGGTCTCCTAACCGCACGGTCGCCTGTCCTTGTGTGGGGTTGTGGTACCCGGAACGGCATGAATGCTGATGGGCGGGTTATTACTGACCTCCAGCAGCTGCACCGCAGCTGCACCGACCCCGCCCGCCGGCATACGGGTTACATGCTGCACGTGTCACAGCCCGACCGCGCTCCCCGCCCCCGGGGCCCGTGCACACACAGGCCCGGGCAGAGGTGTTCCACGCGGCCTCCGTGTTCATTCGTTAGTGTGCTGCTCCTTCTTTTCGTTGCTGTGCTACTTCGTTACGAGCTTCGGCGTCGCAAGGACCCGTGGACAGGCAACATAACAGGAAACGAGATTTCTTTTACCAGTAGCCGAGTGCTGGCATGACCACGCTCTGGCGCTAGCTGAAGCTGCCCTGCTCCCCGTTTTTTCCTGGTATTTTTTCCTGGTGAAAGGTTAACAGGTCCCCTGCTCCCCGTCGCGTGCTGTATATGTACCAGTCTAATACGCGTGCTGTATGTCTGCAGGCAGCGGGACGGCGGAGGCAGCGGCTCTGGGTAAGCTGCGTGCATGCGACACGCGAGGGCATGTGTGTTAAGATCGCCATGGGGTGCATAGCGTGGCGCAAGTGCGGTGGTCCTCAGCAACATTGTCACGCACCTACCTGCGGCGAGCTTGCATTTGCTGGTATGTACTGGGGCGTTGTCGGGAGACGAAGGAGCAGACGATCGATATGGCAGTAGTGGGGAGGAATGAGGAACGGCAGCAGGACTGTCAGGAAGGCAAGGGGAGCTGGGCGGCGGGGCTGTGGGGAGTTTGGGGGTGCAAACAAAGCCTCGGCGCAGGTGGGGGTGGCAGCCAGGTTGTTTGGCGGCCGGCCATTGCACACACATGTCACGCATGCATGGAAGACGTTTCCGCTTGGCACGTACGGCAAGTGACAACCGAAAGGCCTTGAGGTAGGGTGACTGATTCATCAAATGCCGGTGCTTGTGTGCCCTGCCCCCTGTCCGCAGCCGCATACCTCAGGCGCTGGGCAGCGATCAAGTACCCTGCGGAGCTGGACCCCGCCCTGGCGCAGAGCGGGGCGAACCCGCTGCTGTTCAACTGCCGGCCCACGGCGATGAATGCAGGCCTAGACCCTGCGCTGGCCAGCCCGATCTTTGGGAGGCTTAGCGACAGGCTCGAAGCAAACGCCTGGTAGGGTTGGCGCGGGTTTGGATTAGGAGAGCTCCGGTTGGGCAGTGCATGTCGTATGTCCTACGGCACGCACCGGCTCCTGTGCTGCATGTGGGGGATGCTCGTCAACTGCTAGACATGTCAGGCCTGGCAGGGCTGGCACGGGCGGTAGGACTAGGTTGCTACCTTGCGGGTTCTCCACCCAGGGGGAGTCATGGAACCCTGGCATCTACGTACGATAGGTCCACGCAAGACTGAATCACCGACATGCTTTCTTAGTTTCTGCCTTCCGGCCGCCCCTAACGCCAGGCCGTCACAGGAGGACCTGACAAGGGTCAACCCCAGGCCGTCACAGGAGGACCTAATGATGGCCGTGGACCTCTGCAAGCTGGCGTCGCAGTACCACACCGACCAGGTACGTGAACCGTCCGGTCCTTTCCCACGTTCCTCATCTGGTCGTTGGGGTGGTGAACAGCGTGCACCCACGCACTTGCAGTTGCCAGCCAACTCGTTACGCACGCCAGCGAAGATGCCGGGGCATCGTCCATCATGAGGGTAGCATCTGCTGGCACCAGCATCTACCATATCACCGAGCTCCGCCCGCCGAGCTTACCAGCGTATGGTATCATTGCCAGAAGGGAGCTGCTTGCTGCCGGTTGCCTCCACATGACCGCGTGGGGTAAGCTTTCCATTGCGATACAGTATGATACATTACGGGCACATGCTGCCTGCGTGCACACTTCCCTTTTGCCTGCACGCACACGTAATTCGCAAGCCCCGCCCCTCTCGCTCGCTGTGTGGCTCCTCCACACCGTTCGTTCCCTGCTCGCAGGTCCACTTTGCAGGGCTGCTTCGGCAGCTGTTGGCAGCATACCTGGACACGCCGCTGCTCAGAGACCGGACCAGCCGCGCGCAGCCCGACGGCATGGTGCTGGTTAACCCATTCGAAGAGGACCCGCTGCTGTGGCTGCTGGCCGGGTTGCTGGTGGTCAAGGTGGAGGATCAGGACGAGCCTGCGGACAGCAACTATCAGGGCGCGGCGCGCTACGGCATTTTTTGGCAGTCGCGGTGCACGTCCGCCTTCTTCCGACAGACCTGCTGCCCCGCCCTCCTGCTGGAGGTGGTGGGGCCGCTTCTGCGCGTGTCGGCGCTTTACTGGGCGGACAAGGTGACAGTGCGGCCGCTCACAAACTTCTTCCACCTTCTGTGGCTTCCTGACGACCCCTACTACATGGTCCACCTGGCCTCGACGCTGGCCGACGTCAAGGCGGCACTGCAGGAGCTACAGGAGTGGTACTTGCTGCAGCAGGAGGAGCAGCAGCAGCAGGTGGCAACCGAGCCCCCAAGCCGTGCTGCAACCCTGCTGACAGGCATGCCGTACCCAATGGCCGAGTACCAGCACGCAAGCCAGATTGAGAAGCGCAAGCTGGTCTACAGCGCCTCGTCGAGTGTGGATGGCAAGCCGGTGGTGGTGCGTTTCTCCAGGGGCTATGGTGAGGACGCGCACCGCGCCTGGGCGGCTGCGGGCCTGGCTCCGCAGCTGCACCGCGTGGTGCGGCTGCCGGGCGGGTGGCTGCAGGTCGAGATGGAGTGGCTGGGGGCCGCGGACGGGTGGGAGGAGCTGGCATGCATCTGGGAGCCGGACGCAGCGGCAGCCGCCAGTGCTGCAGCCCTGGCGGCGCTGCAGCAGGCGCACAGCGTGCAGGGCAGTGGGGGCGAGCGCTTTGCGCACGGGGACGTGCGGGTGCAGAATGTCATGGTACGGCGGCGTGAGGGCAGCAGCGGCAGCGGCGGTGGCGGCAACGGTGACAGCGGCGGCGGCAGCAGCGGCGACGGCAGCGGTGACAGTGGCAGCAGCGCCGCAGGCGGCGGTGACAGCGGCGCCGATGGGGCGGGGGCCTACGATGTCAGGTTCATCGACTTCGGATGGAGCGGGGTGGACGGTGCGGTGACCTACCCGCCGTTCCTCAACACGGCGGTCAGCTGGCCTGCAGGCGTGGAGTCAGGCGAGCCGGTGCGCCAGCAGCATGACGCGGAGCTGCTGGCCAGGAGTGTGGAGCAGCTGCTGCGGTACCTGCGTGGCTCTGCGTGAGCCGCTGGCTGCGTTATTACATCGGTTCGCCACTGGCAGCAATGCCGCTGGTGCTGTTCAGCGCCAGTGTGTCAGGTGTAGCGGAGGGCTTGTCACACCCTTGAGGGAACAGTAGCGCATGGAAAGCACCTCAGGGACGGTTGGGTGCATGGTGCAAGCTGGGTGTGGCAACAGCGGGCGTGGGGTGGTCCTGCCGCCAGATGCTGTGTGATGCGGTGCACAGCACATGGAGGGGCACAGAGCGAGGTGATTGGAGTTTGAATGAGAACGGGCCGACTTTGGGCGTGCGTGTCTTCGTGACTGCGTGTACCGAGATGCACCTGCTGGTACCGGGATGCACCTGCACCACAGGGTGGCATACGGTACGGTGGTCTTAGAGGGTACTGTGCAGACACCCAGTCCTACGCGGCTGTGCTATTGTGTGCCTCCTACCAGCTCCTGCGGTCTGGACGGCTGGCGGGCTGCGAGGTTGCACGGCCGCTGCCCTCGAAATTCGAGGTGCATTTAGTCCGCGGCCGAGAAGTAACTTGTTTGCCTAAAGTCTACAGAGCAGGGGCAACAAGTTGTGCTGCAGGTATGGAGCCAGCAGGTGGCTGCAGTGATGTAGACCGCGTACGGCCCAGGGGTGTACGGCCGCTTGCTTGGTACGGCCGCCGGGAGCCCTGAACAGCCCTGAACCCTGAAGGGCCTTAGCCGCTGGCATGAGCCCCAGCTTTGTGCACATATGGTTTGCTGCTGCAGCATGGTTTTCCTGCTGACTGGATTCCGAAAGTGCAGCGGGTGGCTGCACACTTTGACCCTTGGCTTCGCTCCGGCGGGTCCCTCACAAAGCTCAGGGACTCTCCAGCATGACTCGTTACACTCCCAAATCGGACTGAAGCGCTACATACACATAAATAGCCTGTCAGCTCTGTCTTGGTGCACTGCCAGGGCATGTCGCCTTTCGGCGAGGCCTGCAAGGCATGCGGCAGTCTGGCGACTCCGAGGGCAACATAGGCGGTCTGGCCACCGTCCCATGCGCCCGTAGGTCTTCCATCTGCCCATATATGCTACTGTTGGAGCGAGGTGAAACGGCATCGGGGCTTCCTGTTGAGCTCGGCGGTAGCCATGTTACAGGGCATTTCTCCGCGGTTACTCCGCGGCCTCATGCTGCAGCGGCGGACGCGTGAGACCAAAGCCGTTTTCATACTACATCAAACTTTACAAGCTGCAGCATGCGTATGCTGTCAGGGACATGGGCTCTCGACGCGCTCAAAGGGACCCCCCAGCAGCCCGACGCTTCAGGGGTGTTGTACCGCGCAGGTCTTAGGTGTAGGCTGATGGATGTTACACCCGCGCTGACCCTCGTGCAGCCAATCCCACCCCGGGACATTGGCCTGCCAACACACGCCCACACTGCCACAGCATCCACGCGCACCTGCGCAACCGCACTGAAACCCTCTGGCTACCCCTGGTCCGCGCAGGGCATCTTCGCACTCGCAAACCCCTCCGGCCATCCCTGATCCCCGCAGGGGCATCTGCGCACCAGCACTGACAACTCCGGCCATGCCTGGTCCCTGCAGGGGCTGCTCGTGTGCGTCACCTGCTGGCGGCAAGGATGAGGAGGACGACGACCCCACGGACCCCTGCACCCTGGCCTTCTGGATACGGGAGGTGGAGCAACCCGGCGCCGAAGTGCAGGTGTGTGCGTGCGCACGAACGTCCATGGTACCGGTACGCTGTTGAAATAAGGTAAATGACGCTGTTGCTTATGGTTGACCATTTCAAGTGTATCACACGTGTGGCATGGAGGCGCTGGTGAGAGCTGCGTGCCGTCCTGCGTTCGGTGGGAATCACTGCCACTACAGGTCCATGCACACCACCTACACCTGCCTCCGTTCCTGTGCCCCTGACCTCCCGTTCTGTTCCGGGAGCTGCTCCGCGCCCACGGCCTGCCAGTGCCAATGGAGGAGTGCGAGAAGGAGATGCAGCTGCGGCTGGCGGAGGTGCTGCTGGAGGCATACGAGGACGGCAGCACACCCACGGACGTGGACACGCCGGGGGTGCGGGAGCTGCTGGCAACGGATTTATATATAGATAGTGCGTCGTTGGGAAGGCGTGCATGCGTGTTATGTATCAATCTGGCCGGAGGCTACCGTAGCTGGTGCGTGCACGTCCTTGGATTCACTCTTGCTTAGGCCAACGGCGCCAACCAACGCCTCTGACTGCTACAACGTCGGCTAGTTGAGTCCAACGCCACTTCAGTTGTCATGTGGGCACCTTCATCTCCTGGCCACAGCCGGATGGCTCCCTCAGCATGGGGGCACGACCACAAGCCCCTCTACGGTGGTCCCCGCAGATGATCTGGAGCCCACGATGGTCCCCGCCCCCGCCGAGGAACTGGAGCCGGTGCGAGTGTGGCCCCCGGTGATGGACGCCGGCCTGCCCCCTGCGTTGGCCAGCCCGATCTTTGGAAGGCTCATCGACAGGCTCGCCGCACACGCCAGGTAGGGATGTCATGGGCGGAATGTGCTGAGCTCTGCGTATAGCATTTTGAGGATTTCTACCTGGGACAACCAGCAACCTACGAAACTATACCGGTACGAAGTTGTGCCAGCTCGCATCCTGAGCTGATACGTTTTCGCCTCCCCTGTTTTCCACGCACCAACCCCAACCCCAACGCCAGGCCATCGCCGGAGGACCTGGCAGCGGCGCTGGAGCTGTGCCAGCTTGCAACGGCGTGCCATGCCTCTGATGAGGTACGCACGTGCGCTGGCCGTTTCCCACGTCCTTTTGACATGCGCTTCTTGTGGGTGTTGGCATTGCATGCACACGCGCGCGTTGAGCAGTGACCCAGTCGTCACACATACACGCCAGCTTGGAGATAGGCCGGGGCACAGCGGAAGCAGCTGGCACCACGCACAGCTGCACATTCCATGCTTCACCACTGGCATGACTCAGCCGCCGGCTGCTCAGAGCCCCCATCCGACACGCAACGAACGTGTCCGACACGTGTCCGACATGCGATGTCTCAAGGCTGGCTGGCTTTCCCATTACAGCATGTAATACCAGGCACACACACGCTGCCTGCATACTCCCCTTCCCCGCACCCCTCGTCCTCAACTGATCATCCAAGCTAGCTGTGTGGCCCACAAGGTTCCATGCAGGTGTATGTGTGGCCCACACGGTTCCATGCAGGTGCGTGCGTCTTGAGGTGCTGCTTGGACACGTGCTGGCAGAGTACCTGGTCTCGCCGCACGGCAGTCCAAGCTGAGATCAAGCCCAACCATGTCCGACGGCATGCTGCTGGTGAACCCAGGAGCTACTTGGCATAATCAATTTTGGATATGCGGCTTGATTGAGCCCAAGACCGAACTGGGCGCGCCTGGGGACAGTAACTGCAAGGCAACAGCTTACTACACCTTGTCCTGGCGGTCACGCGCGCGGCGCACGTCCGCCTTCTTCCAGCAGACCTGCTGCCCCGCCATCATGCTCGAGGTGGTGGGGCCGTACCTGCGCGTCTCGGCGATGTACTGGGCGGACAAGGTGACGGTGCGGCCGCTGACGCCTTTGATCGACCTGCTGTGGGCTGCTGGCAACCCCGACGGCATGCTCCGCCTGGCCTCAACGCTGACAGCCGTTAAGGCAGCACTGCAAGAGCTGCGTGCACAGCTTTTGCTCAACGCCGCAGGAGCAGCAGCTGCAGCAGATGGCGGCGGCGGCAGCGGCGACCCCGGACCAGCCCCCAGGCCGTACTGCAGCCCTGCTGGCAGGCATGCCGTACCCGATGGCTGACAACCAACAGACAACCCCGATTGAGGTGGGCAAGCGGGCGTTCAGCGCTACGTCATGCAGGGACGGCAAGCCGGTGGCGGTGCGGTTCTCCAGGGGTTATGGCGAAGACGCGCACCGTGCCTGGGCGGCTGCGGGCCTGGCTCCGCAGCTGCACCGCGTGGTGCGGCTGGCGGGCAGGTGGCTGCAGGTCGAGATGGAGTGGCTGGGGGCCGCGGACGGGTGGCAGGAGCTGGCATGGATTCAGGAGCCGGCGGCCGCGGCCGCCGCCAGTGCTGCAGCCCTGGCGGCGCCGCAGCACTGGTGCGCTGATGCTGCAGCAGCCACACGGCGTCCGTGCAGCGAGGGCTGTGGGGGCGAGCGCTTTGCGCATGGTGACATGCATGCAGCAGTGGTGGCGGCCGCAGCGGTGGTGGCGGCAGCAGGGGTGGCAGCGGCGGGCCGGGGGCCCACGATGCAGCTGCCGTCGAGAGCTGCTGGTGTGGGGTTGTGGATATATGCGGTAAGGCGTGTTGGTCACAAGTGATGCCACGTGCAGCATGCACGCACCTATTCGGAGGAGCTGCTGGGCATCGCCTCGCTCCTTGGGCATGCACTGTATGAGATATGAGACGCATAAGCCGTGAGGTGCAATGCAGACGAATGCAGGGGAGCAACCCCTGTTCGTGCTGCTGTGCCAATGACCTGTGAGCGAATGTTCACCGTCGCCTGACGTAGACGTCCTATAGTATCATGTAATTTGTTTCGTGCTGTGGACTTGTGCTGTGCAGAGAGGCTGGCAAGGAGACACGCCAAGCAGCATGCGAAAGCGTCCCGGCAAGTCTGTCCCACTAAGAGTGGTGGTAAGGACTGTATGACGAGATGTACTTTTACAAAAATAATGTTGTGCGCTGGAAGCCCGCCACAGCCGCGCTGACAACCAGCTGGCGCTGACGCAACTGACCGTTCCGGAAATGCAATCGGGAACGCAATTCGCTCCGAGACCTCCAATCCAATCCAGAAGCATATAACTGCCGCGTGCCGAGCAGGTTATTACATCCACCTTTTACAACAACTACAAATTTCTGATCAAGCTACTCATACATACAAACTCCCTTGTGGACCTGCCACGTCACACCATGTTGCGCTGCCAGGTTCCGAACCGTGTTACCGCTGGGCACCGGTCGCGCACGGCGACTGTCACTGTGCGGGCGCTTTCTCTCCACGAGGCAGGCACTCAGATTGCCCAGGCGTTCGTGAGGGTGCTATCGCCCCCCGACGACCGCGTCAAGGCATGGCCCCAGAACCCCTTCAAGGGCAACATTCGGCGGTCCCATAGGCCCTTCAGGGACGGGTAAGCTACCGCGCATATGACCCACAACTTTAGGCGCAATCGCGTGTTGCTCTGCGTTGGTTATTGGACAATCTGGCATTGCCACTGCCGGAACGGCGGTAGCGCACGCAATTTGCGCTGTGAACCCAATAGCAGGTGTTTCATTCAAGCGTAGCCCGTGGCATTTGTTCACGAGGGCCCAACATGTCATAAAATCTGCACGCTTGTACCGGCGTCGTCAAGCTCCGGCTGGCTTCCGACCTTCCGGAACTCACCTTTTCCGGAATATCGTACCGCTGACGGACACTGCCCCCCATGGTCCCCACGCGCCTTCTTGCCCGCTCTGCAGCTTCTCCCGCAACTACACGCCCCCCATCGAGAAGACCCTCGAGAGCATCGACGAGGGCCCTGCCTCGTACGTGCAGGATGCCGTCAAGGGCGTCGTGGCCGGGTGAGCAGCACTGCAGTAGTGCAATCCCGCAATAAGCACTCTGCTCTGGAGTACCGAATAAGCATGTCATGAGGACATGCGTTAGGTGCAGCGAACCAGCAAGTACAATAGAATGGACCGGCACTGCACTTGCGAGAAGCTTGGACGGTAGAGGTTGAGCTGTGTACCCCGCCCGAGCGCCCGTGCCATGGCGCGTTGCGGACCCGGATTCCACACTCTCCCCCTCCAACACACCCCTCCTACACCCTGTTGTCACGGCAGGAGCAAACCTGTGCCGCAAGGAGATTACACGTCATTACATCCTGCTCTCCCTGGCCCCTTCAGGCTGCCCTCAGGCGCCCTGTCCGAGCCTGTCTTGATTATTAGTTTTTGATCAATTAATTTTTAACACCCCGTTGCCTGCTATTCCCTGGCCCCTTACTCCAGGCTGCCGTCCAGCACCCTGTCCGAGCCTGTGTGGACCGGCGCCATCTCCGGCTGGCGTGGGGAGCTGCACACCGCTGACAAGCGCAACCCACGGGATGGGTGAGTCGCCAGCTGCACCTGCAGGCTAGCAATTCGTCATCAATGAGTGTAGCACACAGCAAGCATCGTACTTCACAAAGGCTCGCCGCGCGCCATGCTTCCTGCATTCCGTCGTGCATCAAGTGCGTACAGCAGCACGGTCAGGGATGGACGTGTGACACCATGGGCGGGTGGGCATTGGGCAGAGAGTGACGCTGCTGCGCGTGCTGCTGCAGCTCATCGTGCCAGCCAGCTACTAAGCGGGCTGTGTGTTGTAGCTTCATAGGTTGCAGCAGCCCAAGCTGCTTCCGCTGCATGCATGCACTTCGCAGTGGCAGTAAGCTACGTGTTGGCAGGGGCACACGCACGACAGATATGCCATTGGGGCGTGGGGGCTTTCAGCGGATTAACGACCCCTTTGCATGCAAGGAGAGCTGGAGCAAGAGCTGCTTAGCCGGTGAGGCTCGAGTGCCGCACTTGCTACGCGTTTGCGCTGAGTATCACAACTGCTCTACCGCTGTGGCCCTTCACAGGTTCCACGCCAAGAAGTATTAAGCCCCACGCTCCAGCCGGCGGAGGAGCAAGCCGCCGTCGGTAGTGACCAAGCTAATGACAAAAGCCGCAACGGTCTTGGGCTTGGTAGCAGGACTTATTGAGAGAGTGAGCTGGCAAGGAGCCGGCTGACGAGGATGGATACTGCCCAACGCACAGTCCTTTGGTTGGGTGCTTGTCGCAACGAACGGCACCATGATCAATGAGGGAGCGGATGTGCAGTCATATTCTGGTGGGCCGTGAGATAACAGGTTCAGGTTTTTCAGCATCTGCATGCCAGGCGATGCATTAGCACGCAGCACATTATCACACGCGTGCGACTGCCGGTCGACCAGTCTTGTACGCTTGTCGTCGGTTGTGTGCAAGGAGTTGCGGCGGCGTGGCTTGTGGTTGCAGGATAGTTGAGGCGGCAGGCACGTGGGGGCCGTCCTGCCGTACGATACGTTGAAATACCGGGAGTGCCCTGTGGTTGATGTGCCGTACTATTGGTTGGCATGTAAAAGCACTTTTGTTGGACCGTTGCGAAGCTTACAGTCTAGGGGCATTAGCAAGGTCGCTTAGCTGTGCTCAATATCAATTGCGCAGCCCCGTCAACCTTGCTGTGGAAGTGTGGTTGGTGATGGAGACCAGTGGATGGAGCCCGCGGCACATAGTTACAAGTTAACGGTATATGCTGTTGGGAATGCAAGCACATGCATATTGTGTACAGAAGGGATTCCCTTAGCTACAAGCCCACCTTGTGTGACACGCCGGCCTGCGTCGGCGGTTGTTGGATAGCACGGGCCTGCCCTGAACCGCCGTACGACACGTGCCTCTTGTAACGCGCCTGTATGGTATCGTTTTAATGCGGCACGTTGTTCTTCCTCCGGCACGCACGTCAGTCAAGATGCACGAACCGAGCGGAAGCCCAGCCAGGCGATCGCGCCTCCGCCCTCTGGCATACCGTAACGTAGCGGAGCTGACGGGAACAGGAGGTACGTCTGGCTGGAGCTGTGCGCTTTGTGCTTGCACCCGGATTACCTAAACGAGCCTTTGGCATTTTGTGTTACATTCCAGGTGGTGTGGCCACACAATCCTTACTGGTCCCGACCACACCTATCAGGAATCAATCATGTAGCGTTGCGTTGCTGTTGTACAGCAACAAGAAAACGTCCAACCTTGGTCCCTATCCAGCTGGCATGTTGCTATTGGCCAAAGAATGGCAAGGGAGCTGCCCCAAGACAGGGCGGTTGCCCGCAGCTGTGGACGGTGTGCGTACTGCTCTGTAGCCTCTGCGTGGCAGCGCAACAGCTTGGTAGATCACGTACTAAAGGGCCAGTACCGGTGCTGAGGGGGGGGGCTCCCTGCACTGGCAGCTTGCGTAAGCAGGCCGCAGGCGCATTGTGCCTGTGGCATCGGCTCACCAGGCTGATCCCACGCCACGCTCTTACTGATCAGTTTGGGATTGGGCATTGAATGCAGTCAATACTGTTCTGCACAATTGTATTCAGCATTTTTAAGTAATTGTACAAAAGAGACTAGCTGCGCTGCGCTTACACACGGCGTCGTGTAGCCAACTGCGACCACTCAACGCACAAATTTCACTGCCCAGGCCATGCGTTCCTGCCGGCTTTTACGAAGAGTTTCATCTTCTTTAGGCTCAAGCCTACAACAGGCGCAAGTCGCAGCGGCGGCCTGCACAGCTGCAGCACAGGCATCGACGTCTTGCGCAGTCGCAGAGCCATGCTGCAGCTCGTACTCTATACCATTTCAGCTATCTTTCAAACACTACTCAACTCTAACGGTGGGAGCGGGGCCATCGCTTGCCTGGGGGCCGGCCAACCCTAGGTCCATGGTACACGCCCAGCCATCAACACCAGCCATCTCCACCCTGCTGCGCAGGGCACCCCCCAAGCACGCATCCTCGAGGTCACGACAGCGCTTAACAGCTATCCGCCAGTCACGCTGCAGTTTGACCGGGGCCAGGTGCACATACCTCCCGACCTGGACACGCCATGGGGCCGCACCCTTCTGCGCATGATGGGCTTCTTCAGCAAGAGCAGCCAACTGCTGCACGGTGAGTAAAAGCATTTACAGCAGAACTGTATCTCTGCTGTACAGTGCATAGCATTCAAGCATGTGCCAGCCAACTGCTGCATGGTGAGCAAATGCCACCAGTAGCGCCTGTGCACAGCCATCCTGGCTCCGTACATGGTGCATGTGCAAAACCGTACTTGGCGAGGCGTGCACAACGATGGGGTTCAGTGCCGCAGCAGGGAGGGTAGCATGTGTGCAGCGAACCGTGTGCGCCTCAGGAGGGCGGGGCCTGGGTGTCTTCATACACTGGTGTAAGTCAGGAGGGACTGCCGCGCTGTGCAGATCTTGTTGTGTTGAATGCGTCGTCAAGGGGACGGGGTGCGGTGGCGGTCTGGAACGCGGACGCCCTGTAGACTTGACATCATGACGTGCCATGGCAAACGCATATTGTGAAGAGGACGGGGTTCAGGGCTGCAGGGAGTGCGGGGCTGCACCACTGAGCTCCACAGCGCCACAGCGCCAACCCCCTTGGTGCCCAAAACCTGGGCCTGCCCCATAACCGCCAACCGCCCTCGCTCGGCCTTCGCTCTGCTCGCCCGCCCTCCAGGCGCCCAGCGGCTGTACGAGGCGGTTTCGGAGCAGATCGACTCCGGGGTGTTGCAAAAAGGTGGGCACCGGAGCAGGGCCAGAGGCACGTGTTGCCTTGCGAGGCGCACAGGCCGAGAGGCGGGGCTGGGGTGAGCGGGGCGCTGGGCCATAGGGAGCTTGAGGCGCAAACGTGGGAACCGTGAACGGGCCAGGGCACGGGGTGGTGCGGTGTCTTGCGGGGCGTGCAGATGGGTGTACAAATCAGACGCGCGAGAGTTGCGACCGGGCCGTGGCCAGGGCTGATGTGGCGCCGTACGGGGCGCGCAGAGGGCGAGAAGGGCCCAGGGCGACAGGGTGGTGGGGAAATGGGGGTCTGGAAATGCGCGAACGGGCCTGGGCGCGGGGCCAGGTTCAGGGCGAGTGGTGCGCAACAGGACGGTCGAGTGAGCGGTGTGAAAGGCGAGGTCACGTGGGGCCTTTGGGCGTGCAGAGGCGGGTCTGGTCCGGGGCGAGGGGAAGGCGCGGGCAGGGTGATGCCTCATGCGGCACAGGGTGGACCCATGGTGGTGGTGGTGAGGGCTGTGAGGGGAGGGCACCATGCACCATGCACCAGTGCACCATGCACCAGTGCACCATGCACCAGGGCAGTGCCCGTATGGCAGGGAGCCTCAAGGCACCAGCAGGGTAAAGAGGGGCGGCACTGTGCGAGAAACAGATGCAGTGGTTTGGCGAGGCAGGGCTGGTGTGCGGGTCCGTGGTTCTCACGCACACGGTGCGGGGCCAAGGCGAAACAGGACCATGGTCCATAGCATGTGTACGGCCGCCCGCTTTATGCCGTACGGTACTGCACGGCGGGCATCACGTAACGCACACCTGCGGCGCAACCGTCGCTACCCTCGCTCCCTTATTACGCCATCAGCTCTACTTTGCCTCTTGCTTTGTACACCCCTGCACCACATCCTACTACGGTGCACCTGCGGTGTGCAACGCTGCTGCCACACCTCCTTTGGAGCCCGTCGGGATGGAGGCATTGCTAACCGTGCTTACTGCGCAGCGAACGCGGCCGCTGCCCCAACACCACGTGCTGTGGGTTAGGCGTGCGGGCCTTCCTCCGATTCCGACCGCACACACTCACACTGCTGCGCTTTGACACGGCATCTGCCATGAGCATCCTTGTGGCTACAGACACGCCTCATGTTTCTTATGCGCCCGAACGACCTCCCTGCGTTCCCTCCATGCCTTTGCACTTCCCCATCCCTCCCCATGCTTCTCCCCTCCACGCAGCCTTCCAGACCGGCCGCGTGTTCTGGTCCTCCTACGTGCTGCTGTCGCTGCACGTGTGGATGGTAATACACAGGCTGCGCGGCTCCGCCTCCCCTGACGTCAAGGTGCTCCGACAGCGCTTCTACAACGCCTTCCAGCAGGACGTGGAGTTCCGGGTGTACGCCAGCGGGCTGCAGGTGTGTATTAAGGCCGGTGTGTGCTAAGGGGCAGGTGGTGGGGTACAACCCCTTCCAGCAGGACGTGGAGTTCCGGGTGTGCGCCAGTGGGCTGCAGGTGGGAGCATGTGTATTAGGGGCTGCTGGTAGCAGTGGTGCATATGTGTCAAGGGTCAAGAGGAGGGGTGCACTGCTACTCAGCAGGACGTGGAGTTCCGGGTATACGCCGGCGGCCGGTAGGTGTGTATTAATGACGGGATGTGCGTCCTGGACGGGGTGTGTTCAAACGGGAATGAGCGAGAGTGACGGGGCAGGTGGTGCTGTGACCCCTCCCGGCGGGACGTGGAGTGCTGCGTGTTTGCCAGAGGGCTTCAGATGTGCAAGCATGATGGGTGTGGTGTGTGCCACATGGCAGGGTGAGGGTGGGAAGTCCCTCGGTGGGCCGCGGAGTGCTCATCAGGAGGGCCGAAGGGGTACGTCCCCCGATAAGGGGATGTGCGTCGTGTGTGGCGTTAGGCGCGGGGCTCCACTCGCTTTGGGGTTGCACACATACCTAGTGTTTGTAAATCTGGGTTCTTGTGTTTAAACGGTGCGAAGGGAATGCTAATAGGACGTTTCTGGGCGCTCCTGTTGGTGTGGGCAGCATGTGGGCAGCATGGCGCGATGGCATGTGGAGAGTTGGGCATCCTTCGACAGCTGCCCGTTTCGCCATTTGTCCTCTTGTACCCGGCTCCAGGTTGGCGTGCGTGGACAAGTGGCTTAACAAGCTGCAGCTGCTTGATTTGTACGCCATGTATTATCCCATAGGTGGCCACACCGCCTGCCGAAAGCAAAATAATACGCCTTCTATCGTCTTCCATCCATCCACATGCGCCTTCCATCCATCCACATGCGCCTTCCATCCATCCACATGCGCCTTCCATCCATCCACATGCGCCTTCCATCCATCCACATGCGCCTTCCATCCTCTACAACGCCATCCTCGCTTGCCCCACTCCTCAGGTTGGTGTGACCAAGTGGCTCAAGAAGCTGGAGATGCACTTTTACGAGACGGGGTACGCCCTGGACAAGGTGCGGTGGGGAATATGGAAACACTGCAGTACTGCAGTACGTACTAACGGCCGTTGCATGAGTAGGAGCGGCTGGGGGGCGGAAGGAGAGGGGACGCTGATGACCGCTCAACAGTAGCGCGACAATGGCACGATGCCCCATGGGCTGCGCCACATGCCCTTCCTCAGCCCTTCCCCTGGTGTGGTAGCCATACGCACAGGACGGTATGGCCTGATACTGTCACACAAGGGGCTTGCCACGTGGCCGGTTGGGAGGGAGGCCACGCGTGACACGTGCCAGCATTAATTTGTTGCACACGTGGCCAGTTTGGACGTTGCCTTCCGCCGTTGTTGTCGTACCGTACTCGGTGCACAGCACTGGTTTGAGGGCTTGATGCGATTCGCCACGTGCCATGTCGCATTGGCCGCCAACCTGCAGGTCCTGGCCGGCACACGGCAAGGACGGCCTTTGTCCGCTCGCTGCAGCATGCCGTACATACCGGTAGTGTATCGATTCCATGTTGTTGTCTACAGCATTTGCTACGATATTCCCCTGAAGCAGGTGCTGGCGGGCCAGAGCGAGGACAGCCTGGAGACGGTGCTGCTGCGCGCCTTCTACGGCGGGGGCGAGGCCCAGCGGCCAAACGCCCAGCTGCTGGCCGCATACGTAACCCGCGAGCTGCAGTGCCTGGAGCTGACGCCAGAGGAGGCCATATTCGCGGGCCACGTTCGCTTCAGCGGGGTGCTTAAGGGGGCGGTGGAGCGGGCGGGGGTGACGTCGCCGGGCGGGGAGCCGGGGGCGGGTGGGGCGGGGGCGGGGGTGCGGGGGCGGGGAGACGGGGGCGGAGGCGGGGTTGATGGGGCCGGGGGCAGTGGAGGGGCGAAGGGGACGTGAGGGGAGGGGGAGGAGGAGGGCGGGGGGAGGGGGAGCGTGTGGGGGTGAGTGAGGTAGTGTGGTGAGGGGTGGTGAGGGTGCGAGTGGGGACGGCGTGTGGAGATTGAGCAGGCGCGAGCGGCGGGGGATAGTACTTGCCGTTGCAATAGCTTACCGATGGGGGGATCTGCAGATCCAGGAGACAAGATTGTGGTAGCCGCACGCAGCTGTGCATCAAGGCACGTGGCTCGTGGGGTGGCCTGGAGGGGCAGGGCGGGCGCGTGTGTTGCCCTGCCGTACGGTTTGTCACAATAGAGGAACTTGCTGAGTCTACGCTAGGGATAGGCCTGCCTTACGGTGAATGGTACTCAGTCGTGCTGCCTTCAACGCACAGGCCATACACGGTCTGCAGCCCACTTGGGTAGCGGTGATGAAGCCCTGTCCTGTACCCGGCGCCCACAACTGGAATCCGTGTGATCTATTGATTGCCCTGATGACCATGGGTTCCATGGGGTGCCAGCGGGATGCGCAGCCTGGGGTGTACGGCATCAGGTCAGGGAGGGGCAGGGGGTGTTGGCTGCTGCATGGGACCAGGGCGGCCGGGCGTGGAGGCCGCGGCAGCAGGGGCCTGGGACAAGGGAGACGGCGTTCAAGCGCACGCGCTGCCTTGGCATGTGGCCGCAGGGGAAGTGGCCGGAGCAAATAATTGCAGACACAAGATTGTTGCATGTGTAAACTTTCCGCGGTCTGCGAGTTCCGCACTCCGTTATCGCACATAACCGCACGGCAGGGGTGCGATGTCACGGCCCAGTGAACTTTGGGAGCAAAAGCGAGGATGTCCTGTCCTCTGAAACCGTTCAATTGCAGGTGCGCATTGTGCTTCTACTACAGGGTTATGCGGCGCCTCAACGAACTGAATGAAAAAGCCAATGTGGGGTGTCGGCCCAACGGCTACACCCAGTTGGCCCCCGCTTACGATGGAGTCTGGGCTGGAGCCGAAAAGGTAGATGCATGCGTGGCAGACCGCGGCCAAAGAGGCCGCACGCCGCGCACGGAAGGCACGGCGAGCCATGGCCTCCTGACTGGACTTCTGACTCAGATTCGTGACTCAGACACGGTCTGCGACCTGGGTCAGTATGTCAGTCTGTATGTCCAGGAGATCTAGAGGCCTTGGGGTTTCGATGGGGGAGGAGCGAAAGCAGCAACCGGGGCGCCGATACTGGCTAATTCTTCCGTACAGCTGCCCCGTATCCGGTTCCTCCTGGGCAGAAGGGTGGGTGGGAACCGCGACATGGATGCTGCGTGTGCTCTGTGGGTGCGTCTTGTGGAGAAGCTATGTGGGGGCGGGACCAGGCTGTGGTAGGGTGAACTTGAGGCCCGCACTTCGTGGCCTGTACTGTGTGGGGCTTGTCGCTCCTTTCCGTACAGCGAGAGGGGTGGGAAACGCCGTGTCCCTTATGGCCGGGACCAGCTCTGTGTTCGAGCGGGATGGGGCTGGGTTCTGAAAGGGGACCACAACTGTAAAATCATACATACGATCTGGAGGCCACCCGGCCACCAGAACAGTGTCAAGTATGCTTCTTTCGCTGCGCTCAGGGGTCAGGGCTATTGTGATGAAAGGGCGAACCTGTACCCATGCCGTTACAAATAACCCAAGAGCCACATGACATGAAGTCAGTCCGGGACGCAAATGGCACTCCTGCTGTCAGGGACTCCCGTGGAAGCAAGGACGGGAGGAAAACCCCAACGCAGCGCAAGGCGTGAAGACGAAAAGGTGCTAGCCACCGTGTCACGACTCACGTGTCTGATGTGTGCCGTACGTAGCCGTTTCAAGTGCACAGGAAGACTGCGCTTGCCCGCACATACCATTATGCCCTGAAAAAGAAAACAAAAAGCATTGTAACATGGTACGTCATATATGAAAGCAGCCAAGCCAGCGTTATTCCTCCCTTCGCGTGAGATAGCGCCCTCACGCATGACCCACCATCCCTGGCCTTCGGGCAGTTGCTGTATGCGCGTGAGATAGCGCCCTCACGCATGACCCACCATCCCTGGCCTTCGGGCAGTTGCTGTATGCCGAGGCGCCGCACACACCATCCTACACCCCATGGACCAGGTGAGACCTGCCATGGATTCACTCCTTCCCTCCCTCTTATTGCCGTGTTAGGGGGGTTACCACACCGCTCCTCACGCTGCCATACACACACGGTCCCGTTACGCTCGCTCGCTCCATCCCTCCTCTCTTCCGGCGCGCTTCGCGCTTCGGGCACGCATCTGCTCCGCACGTGATTGCGCACACTCTGTAAATCACAACCGCCATCTCCTACCCCTGAAACGATCTTCCGGCTCTCCAAGATACAAAAAAGAGGGGCCTTATTGGACGTCATCTTCGTCACCCCAATTGTCACCGATCATGGTCATTGGACATAACAGCCAGATAGCTAATAACATCGTCATAGTGATGCAGCGACAGTCGGACATGGCACATTGAAATTGCAATTTGCATAGGCATTCAGCTGCTGCTGCTGCTCCTTTGTCGCCGCAGCCAGTCAGGGCGTGCCTGCAGGCACGTGCCGTGCCTGCCGTTCACGTGTGCACCCTTATGCGCAGACACGCGCGGAACGCACCACGCGGCCGTTCACAGGCTGAACGATGCGGTAGTTGAAGCCGTAGGCGCCAACCGTGCAGTTGTCTGCGTGGGTTTAGGTAAATACACAACAGCAGCAAAGTCAGCAGGAGCAGCATCGTTGGGGTCAGTTGCGGCAGGTGAAGCCGTACCGGTACGTGTCCAACCGTGCAATTGTGTACTTTGTGTGCATGTGGACAGGGAGCAGGATGATCAGTGTAACAAGGGGCGCGCCCAGGAGCGAATTGGACAGCATACAGCACACATGCCGAGAGAGCGGGGCGGAAATGCACTCAGGGCACTCCAGGTCCACTTGCGGTCCAGCAAGACTGAGTTGTGCCATGCAAGCATGCAGCCTCTGCCGCATGGCATTGTGGGGTGTGTATGAGCCGCATGGCCCAATCACAGGGCACCAGCCCCTAACGCAGCTGCCCAAACCCAAACCCAAACCCAAACCCAAACCCGTCCACAGTTGGTGCTCCACTGCTCACAGTCGTCGGATTTGCCTCCCTTTCATGCCCGTTATCCGGTATCCGTTATGCACACGAAACCAAATAAAAGTTTTAGGGCTGTGCCCACACCCCCACTACTCACAGTCGTCGGGGTTGCCGCCCTCGGCCAGCAGCGCGCGGCGGTTGCTGTAGGTAGCGGTGCCGTTCTTGCTGGCGCAGTCCTTCAGGCCCACAGCGCGCAGGTACTGGCGCCACTGCGTGTGTAAGATGAGTGCGCGAGGCGGGCGCAGGGGAAGAGTGGGGTTAGCGTAGCGCTAGGGCAGGCCACGGTAGTGAAACGAGCGTCAGACGGGGGACGGAGGTTGGGCTAAACAAACCAAGGTGGTGCCGGTCATACCAGGATGCATGGTCATGTGCAAGCCAAGGCTCCACCCACGCAAGGCAGTATGACCAGGCTTGGAGGTCTCAGTCCGGGTCGAAGCACGCACCTGCTTGACGCTGATCTTCTGCGGGGTGGTCAGCACGTGCCACAGCAGGCCCTCGCTACAGGGGGGCGTCGTGAGGGAGCCCTCGTACGTCACGTAGTTGCGCTCGGCGGCGGGGGGCAGCAGGCGGCCCAGGGAGATGCGGGAGCCAGCCTTGGGGCGCAGGATCTCCTGCGGAGGTGCAGGAAAGGGAGGGCATGGCGGGCAGGGGACGCAGGTGAATGGGGCCACGCAGGCGGACGCAGAGTGGAAAGGAGGCAGGGGCCCTTGCGGCAGTGGCAGGTGATTTGCACAGGGCCAGTCAGGCAGTCCGTCCGTCCGTGTCGTGGGGTACCGATATGCGAGCGGACGCCCTGGCAACGCATGCAGCAGAGGCGCAAGGGCATACTACGTCCTATCTGGTCTGTAGCAGCCCCTCTACGCCAGTTGCCTCTCAACTGCCAAGTGCCGTCTCGCTCGCACTCACCCCCTCGCGCATGGGCATGTTTTCCCAGATGGTCTTGAGCAGGGCGTTGTCGGGGCCGTCGGACAGCTCGAACAGCAGGCCGATAACGGCGAAGCAGCCACCGGCGCAGGCAGGCAGCTTGGGGTCGGTGATGCGGTGCACGATGTGCAGCTCCAGCGGGTACTGCTGGCCTGAGGGTGTGTATTAAGGACAGGGCGCATGTGTATTAGCTCCGGGCGGGCAGCTGGAGGTCAATTACACAACTTGCTGTTCCAGGTCCATCGTGAAGTGGCGTCCAACCGATATGCATGAGCGGGGTGGTTCACTACGTGTTTGCTTGCGGGAGCAACTCCGGGTACGAACGCCCATGCAGCACGCATTGGTACGGTAGTAAGGAGGTGCGTATAGCAGCTAACCCTCACGCAAGGACCCGCAACACAAGTGTCCACGGTGTGCTCGCAGTGGCTGTGCAGACAGAACTGCAGGTGTACATATGCTGCGGTAGGGGTGTGTATTGGCAGCTAATCCGCACGGAGCAGCTAAACCGCACGAGCAGCTAACACACAACCCACCGTCCACAGTGTGCTCCGAGTGGCTGTGCAGGTGGAACTGCAGGGGAACGGCCTCGACGGTGGTGGCCCGCTCGGTAGGGTCCATGGTGAGCACCGCGGTGATGGGGGTGGTGTTGGTGGGCTTGGCTGTGGGACACACGCGGCACAGGCGGGTGCAGGTGTATTAATAATGGGCAGGTGGTTGCCTTGCTTGTGAGTATCAAGGGCCAGGAGGTTTACTACCTGAGCCGGGCTTGTGGCGCAGTTGCATTGGAGGGCTTTGCTGGTAGGCACATGTGGCGCGCGGCGTTGCAGTGAGAGCCGTGGAACACAGGCGGGCGACTCGCACGAAACAAGCAAACGACAAAGGCGCACCGAAGCGCCATATCGACTCTGCATGCCCGTGCTGCGTCTGCCGGGATGGCCGCAGCGGCCTGTGCCCTGCCGTGAAGGCAATACTATACGGCAACTGTACAGCAATGATAAGCGCACCGGCAACGCAACTGGGATGGGGAACGCACCTTGGGGTGTCCCCTGGCGTGCATGCTGTGGTGTACGGCACTGCATGGGCACACGTTCGGTAAGCGCACCTGGGATGGGGATGCGGACGCGGGCGGCGTAGGGAGACCTCCACTCCACCTGAATGGTGTGGCCGTTGTTGATTACCTGCGCGGATGCGCGCAAAAGAAAACAAAAATTGTTTATTGCTGTAATATCGGGGTATTACTGCTTGGTTGTTTAAGAACGATAGCGGCGCGCATTTTCTGCTATGCAGCCGACCTAGGAGGACAAGAAAGGGCTTGATGAGGCATGCCCAGGGGCGGTTGGCCGCTGTTGGAGCACCACCCTGCACCGACAGTTCACGGGGCTGCCGAGCATCGCCAAAATGGGCCACTCATGGATGCCAGAAGCAAACCGAGACATGTCATGTCACTAATTCTAGTGACATGACTGACATCTGACATGTCCTCCATGTCCATCCTCTAAAGATGATGACCTCACTACTAGCGCACGGTGCCCACCTTACCCAGCTATCGGACACTAGATCACCGTAGCCACCAAAAAAACGTGCAGCGAATAATACGTACAGTGTATTTCACCTATGCCCATGGAGACGACTCGCAGGCACATGGCGCCCACCTCCATTTGGAGCCGTTGGACACCAGGTCATTGCAGAACGAGTATTGCCAGAATATTGAGGTAGTATATATATACAATTTTCACATGTGGAAGCATGCATTCCAACTAACCTCAATGTTGGAGCCGTTAGATACCAGGTCAGGATAGGACCACCTGGTCTGGTGAGCGGGGGGCACGGGAGTCGCATCATCCTTGCCTGCCGCACAGCAAACACATTACGGGAAGGGAGCGGAACGGGGAAAAGTCAACGCAAGTGAGAAAGGCTTGACGCGCAGGCGGGATCACACGCACACTGGTCCGGCCCTGCAGGGTAATTGCTCATCTGTGTAGCAGAGGGGACCGCCGACCAGCCTGGTGAGGGCGATCAACGGCCAAACAGCCGACCATCGTGGTGCTCAAAGCATGCAGCACAGTGCATCCTGAGATCCTGTCCACCAGTGAGTCCTATACTGTGGCTTGTCACGTGATGCTTTCCAGCTGCCTTTAATTGATGTCGGCTGCATTGGAGCGCGACTAGTGCTCTCATTTTAACGGCCCGGCCGACGCACCCAGCAGCTGCGTCAGTTGGACGTTGATGGGGCTCTGCTTCTTGCCGGTCTTGCACACCCACGGCGTGCCGGCGCCGTCCTGGCCCTGTGGGGTGTGGAAGAGGGGCAGTTGCGGCAGCCGGGGGTCATGAGCGCGTGGTAGATGTGGGCGAGCGGGTGGGATAGACGGCATGCGGTGCAGCCAGGTGCACGTGTCATGACACACACCCACACCCACGGCGCAGCAGCGGCGTCACAGACACGTAGGGTTGTGGAAGTGGAGAACGGGTGCGTGCGTGTTGATGGATTTGGGATGGCCGGGATGGCGGGTGTGTGTGTGTGTTAGCTGCAGCTGGATGGCCGGGATGGTGGGTGTGTGTTAGCTGCAGCTGCTCTGGGTGGCGCCGGGTACAAGGGTCATGCAGAGCAGCGCAGCCAGGATCCCACAGCAGCGTGCTGCTCCCCAACTGCTGGGGGCCAGGTGATTCGCCCGCAACGATGCTCGGGGCTGAATGCAAGCCAGCCGGTGCTTTGCTGTGCGAGTCTATGTGAGGCGCCATACAGCTGGCGGTGGTGAAGCTGTACAGGCATGCGGCCTACGGCCTACTGCGCAAGGCCGTGATGTGATGAGCAGCTGTGCGGTCATGCTGAAGGCCGGGCGGCGGCCGTGAGATCGTGAGTACGGCGCTCACCTCCCAGTCGTCTCCCAGGAAGCCGTGGTTCCACGGGGTGCCAGCGGGGTGCGCAGCCTGGGGCGTACGGCACAAGCCCAGGGAGGGGCAAGGGGGGGTTGGCTGTTGCCGGGGACAAGGGCAGACGAGGCAGGGGCCTGGCACGTGGGAGAGGGCGTCAAAGCGCACGCGACTGCCTTGACACGTGGCCGCCGGAGCAGTGAGCGGAGCGCGCAACTGTGCGCCTTGTGACTGTTGCATTTGAAGATTCGTCGCGGTCAGCGAGTTCCGCCACTCATTTCCGCATACCACCATACGGCATGGTGCGATGTCACGGCCACAGTGCACTTTGGACGCAAAAGCGAGACGGGTCGATTCCCAAAAGCCATACAATTGCAGGTGGATAGTGTACCTCTACTGAAATCTATGCCTCGCCTCAACGAAGTGTATGAAAAGGCGATGGGGCCTGTCGGCCCAACGGCTGCACACGGCTGACCCCACTTACGATGGAGTCTGGGCTGCTTCCGAACAGGTAGATGCAGGCATTGCTTGCAGATAGGGCCGCAAGCAGGCAGACCGCGGCCAGAGAGGCCGCGCGGAAGGCACGGCGAGCCATTGCTCCTCGCTAGACGTGTGCGCGCTGAACCGCCTGTGGAGCTCACTACTCCTAGTCAAATATATTTACACTTGCCACACTTGCCACGCAATGCAGTTTAGTTGGAGATCTTCCCTCTATGTATTGGTGAGGGATGCGTACGGCGTCGGGCGCAGGGGAGACCCTGCTGTGTTGGCTACATCACATGTGCGCTACTACGCATGTAGGGTCGCTTGTAACACCCGCATTTATCTCAAAGCTACAGCGCGATTATCTGGTTACGCATGCGCAGCAAGCTGTATGCGCTCATTACTCGCAGTAGTCAGACATACATTTCGTAAACTGTTCCCCTTTTCCACCCTTGCACGGTGTGAGAGGCGCGCTCACATGTCACTATACCAAATACAAACTATAACACTAAAAATTTCATACTGTAAGGCAACTGGTCAGGGCCCCATGATGAAAAGTAGCGTAGCCGGAGGCCGGCCCCTCCATGTCTTCCTAGCGCACCGCCTTTATGGTAGAAAAGCTAACCGCAGGTGCACATTCCTTAAGCGCGTATAGCACGTCAAAAGCTTTCAAGGCTTAGTATCGACGGCTCCACACCAGCGCAGTGTGGAGCCTCGGCCGTTGGTGTTAGTGGTTTATAGGAGGGTTTGTAGGAGATTTGCACCGGGTGGCTTTGTTAGAATTTGCAACAAATTACTGCTGGCAACTTATTAGACAGCAACAGCTTCGCCCTTGCGGATGTGGCAGCGGCTTCGGTTAAACACCACCTGCCCGACCTGCGTGCAGGGGCGGATGAGAGCAAGGGGGGGTTGCGCACATTGCTCTCGCTCGCGGTTGCGACAAGGTAACCGTGTGCGGTACAGTACCGAACACGCAGCAACCCCAAAGCCATTTCTTATATCACGGAGCCAGGGGCTCCATGCGCACAGCGAGCATACAGCATGCACCACCTGAAAGCCACGTGGCTAATGGCCAGGGAAGGGGGCCCCCCTGGTTGCAATCGCTGCAAGTACCGGTATCTGCAGTCAGCCGTCCAAGTCCAATGCACTCAGGGGCTCGGCCGTCGGGTGCTCTCCCACTCGCCCTGACCCTGTGAAAGCAGGCAGGTGCAGTGGGGAGAAAAGGCCGCAATCACGCGCAGCCACGCACCCCGCAACAAGCCGCCCTACAGGGTTGGGCCAGCAGACTCGAGAAAGGGCAGGGGAGGAAGGGGCCAAGTGCGGAACACCCTGAAATGATGCACTGGCCGTCCTGGTAGCATGTATGTGGCCCAGTGCTCGCAGCTGCACGGCACCCGTCTTCCGGGCGTCCAGGCACGTGCGTATCTTGGGCACGTGCAGTCAACCCCGTTCCGTTCGGCACAGGGGAGAGGCCCCTGGGCGGTTGCGCTCCTTGTGTGCGCTGTGTCTGTGCACATACCGTAGACAGACCTGCACAATGCAGCCCGCACAGGCCAGGACTGCAAGATGCACAGCGAGCGAGCCTGTACTGCACACACGCCCTTGCGCCACGGTACCAGGCTCACGGTACTGGTGACAAGCATCGAAGCAGGCTGTGGCACCACCGTAGGCTGAGTAACACGTGTGTGCCGCAACCCTGAAGGTGGTTACGGTACACAGGCTACGGTACACAGGTTACAGTACACAGGCGCTGTGTTTATGTCCGGTTATGGACCCCTGGCTCTTGCCCACAGTGTAACACTCGTTTCACAGGCGTACCGTTCCCATCCACCTGCCTCAACCCGCTAGTCGCTACACATGCTACCGGTACTTGCTTAGAGCTTGCAGCTCACACCTGCCTTGCGATTGCAGTTGCAGTTACAGTTCTAGACCCCAACTGGGGCACGTCCGGAGAGCGAAGGGGCAGCAGGGGCAGTTTCGAGTCTTGAGTAGAGTAGGTCGCGGTGGTTAGTGAGATGTTCATATCCGCACACATGTGCTTGCCAAGCACCGGGTTCCAAGCCCCTGTAACCTTCTCACGAAGGAAAAAAACGCTAGTGCGAGCTAGCGTGCCTTAGGTGTTCAGTAATAGGGCACGACAGCCTCAATCGCAGCAGGCCTAGTGGGTGATGCAGACACAATGCAGTGTCCTTGAGCCAGCGGACAATGTGTTGCGTTATCCCACATGCGGACCGCGGCCTTCTCTCGAACAGCGTGTGCGCAACCAGCCTTTCGTTGTGCTTGCCAGGTGTCACGATCGCCAGTCTGCATGGCAAGGGCAGAAGTTACTTGCCGTGGGCCGCACGGGCTGTCCTGGCAAGGCTGTCCTGGCATGCACGGATTGGGATTATGGGATACGCGCTGGGGTGCAGCAGAGTGCGGCGAGGCAGTGTCTTAAGGGCGCTGCGGGACAAACCACGGCATACGCGACGCATGCACGCAGTGGAGCTGTGGAGCCGGGGGCCTGCCTTGCTGATGATTGACCTTTCCTGCTCGCAGACTGTTATCAAAGCCATGGGACGCACGGCTATCGTTGTGGCTATTTGGTGCTTGCATGCGCCTGCGCAGCCCAGGCGTGGCGTGGCTCCAGCGATGCTAAAGCAACACAGGCCCAAGAGGCCATCCCTCGGTCTGGTCATGGAACCCCGGACTTCGCCCGCAGTGTAAGACTGGCTCACATAAACGCTCAAGCTCTAAGCAGGCATCGTGCCGGCAGGATGGCTCCTGCTGCGTTGCTGACACGCCATGTACTCCGCCTGCCCCGCGAGGGGAACCTGGCACCGGCACTTCTTTTCGTTTCGAGCAGATAAGGTACGCTTTTACACTGAAAGTCCTCGATCCTGCAGCCTTGGGACATGCACTGCCACACAGATCACTCCTTCTGTCCTTGAGTGAGAGCCCTCACGACAACCTGGTTGCAAACCCGTAGCAGCTAGGCCACAGCACACACGCTGGGCTGAAGCGGAGCGCAAGGAAAATCCCCCGCTACAGCCCTGCCCCAATCGCCCCGGGTCACAACCATGCCAAGTAACGCTGGCACATGGCCGGATGCCGTTTCCGGGCTACCCTGGCCTGGAGGCGTCTACGCAAACATGCGTAGCAGCACATGTGGACTACCCAGGATGCCTGCAACCAACGCACGTACACCTTGGCGCCAAGTGTGCGCGTGCCCTCATAAGGTTTGCACTCCAGTAGCTCGCTGCGCCTACCTCCACATCCAAGAAAATGACCACCCCTTCACAACACACCACCTACACCTGTCAAGGAATGCGCCACAGCCGGCACGGCCAGGCAGGCGGCGCACTGCCTCTCCCGCCCTCTCGCCGCGTCCAGCTGTTGCACTTCCTCCCTCCAAGCTTTTCGCTGTTGGCTCATGGCGCCCCTACCAGCCCCTGCTAGCTACCGGCAAGCCAACGCTCCACCTGCTGCTTCCTGCTGCTCCGCTCCGTTCCGCATTCAGAAGCTGAGGCCACCCTCACGAGCGGCATCGGCCACAGCCTGGGGTTTTCAGAGTACGGCAGGGGACCAGGGTACGTCAGAAGATCGCTGCAAGGAGGTGTCCGCGTGGCAATATTCAGTACTGCCTGTCTTGCCCCTGCTGGGGTCCCCTGCGAAATGCAAGGGACACGGGCCCGTTACCGTCCCACAAGGACTATGCGCGTAGGCAACGGGAATGCCTGTCCCGGCTCCCCAGGCTCAGGGGACCGTCTCGTCCACAAGCACACCTGTCCTCTCAGTTTCTGGCAAGCCGGCCTGTCCCCTGTCCCCACACAAGCACCCTCGTCTCCCTGCCAGGCTATCCCTGCATCGCCCCCATTTTTCCTTGCTGTCCGCCTAGCCTAGCAGTGCATCCTTCACGGTGCTCTCCTGCGTCAGTCTGCCTGTCCTCACCGGTAGTAGCACTGGCACAGCACCATCGCCCACTCAACCCCACCCCTGGAGCCGCGCACACACCTGGATGCGGCCGTGGTACTTGAAGCCGCCGCGGTCGAAGGCCACCTTCTCAATGTTCTTGGCCTTGCACAGCTCAGCAATCTTCTTGCCCACGGCCTGGGCAGCGGCCTGGGCAAATGGACGGGTGGGGCGGGTAGGGACGAACTTCTCAGTAACCTTGCCAGGCTCAGCATCCTCCTGCCCACAGCCTCGGACACAGGGCGAAAGAACGGAAGGCTGTACGAGCCGGGTTGCAGCCCTGCTTCCGCCGGGAGCGCCTAAGCATGTTGCACATGTGTGCGGTCCTTCATGCCGCGCTACCGCCGAGCCTGGCGCGCGTTACCCGTGCCAGTAGAGGCTGGAGGTGAAGGCTGCAGCTGAATGCGTTGGGAACGATACCCGCGTGCCCCTTCGTCTCATGCCCTGGAGCTATGAGGCCCAACTGTTGTGCCCGAACGCAAGGCTGCAGCGGACTTGGGTTAGGACGGGGTCCATGTGTCCCTCGCCTTCACGCCCTGGAGCTGTGAGGCTCAGCTGCCGTGTCCGCCGCTGCCATGCCACCACACCAGGCGACGGCTGTCGGCTCCTGCAGGCGTCCTGCAGCCCCCTCTCCCTTGATGCGATACGCCCGTGGAGCGCAGTGGAACTAGAAGCTGCAGCGAGGGCCCCTCCGGTACGCGCTGATCCGATTCCCCATACCGGCAGGCTCCCCAAAACTAGACGGCACCAAGTAGCCGCCTCCCTTGCGACCCAGAGACCGAAAGCAGCAGCGCGCCGCCAGCGCTGCCGCCGCTCCCACGCCTTGGCCACTCCGTGTGCTCCTAATGCCGCCGGAAGCTGCTGCTGCTGCTGCCGCCTCGCGTTCCTGCTGCTGCTCCGCCTCGCGTTCCTGCTGCTGCCACCGCCGTGGCCGCAACCCGGCGCCTGCTGCCGCCTCGCAGGGTGCCATTGCTGAGGCTGCTGACGGTTTAAGCTAAGCATGCATGTCCCTTGACCCAGGTACACAAGCCACAGGTCTGCGCCTAGGAGATAGGTAACTCTACATTCCGCTTCCTGGAGGACTGAACTCGACACACCAAAACGAAGGGCTTGCTGTGCGCCCTAGTCAAGGACACACTGACCGCCCCTTGCGAGGTGTATGGGTGACACTCCCTGACCCTACTCACCACGTTGGCACCGTTGCCGTTCACCAGCTCCCCGTTCGCCTTGCCCACAGAGCTGGCAGCGGCCAGGGTGTGCCCGGCAACGTCGTCAATGACCTGGTAACACAAAACGCAGGACAGCCGTGGCAGGTCATGACTAGTCAGTCGCATCAAGCCAAGTGCCCGCGTTGCATTGCCGCATCCAGGAAATACCTATAGTATGTATCTAGGATGTGAGAAGAATAGCTCGCTCGCATGCAGGTGCCCCGCGCGGTGCGCTCACCTGCACGTAAATGTGCTCGTTCGACTTGTAGACGGCCATGCGCGGGCGCTCAGGGGTGCCGCTCAGCTGTAGAATTGAAGCAGGGAGAGAACGCGGCGTGAGAGGAGCGCCGAAGCACATCAAAGGAACCATATCACGGCGGCGAGTTGTGGTGGAACACAAGTCGCGACTGGATACCTTACAGGCAGCATGTGCTTTGCGTCCAGCAAATGTAATTTGCAGCTGAACCAAGTCTGACCTTCTTGCGGAGGCGAGCGTGGCGAGCTTGGGTGCTGGCCTTCTTGGAGTCAGCAGCCTTGGCGACCACAGGCGTGAACGCACGGCTCACTGCAAGCAACCCAGGGAGCCAGACTTCAGCAGATAGCCAAGGAGCTCCTCCTGATGCGAGCAAAGCGACCAGCTGTGCTGCCGAACAGCTGCAAGCCGCAATTTCTGTGGTCGTGGTCCAGGTCTAGCACACCATGCCTAACGCAGTAGGTGCCGTTGATTGACACATCATTCAAGTGTACCTGGCCGGGTGGGGGCCATAGTGGAGAGGGCGGACGCCCTGAAGCTGCAGGCCTGCATCTTTCAGTGACCGCTCGTAGGTCCCGGTACAAGAAACCTAGCTAAATACGCTAGGGGCTATGCGTCGTTGACGTAACCTCACGGAACAAGAGTGGCTATCTGGTTGAGGTGTGGCTCTGGTGCCTGGGTCGCGCTCGGTACGGCAAGCGGGGCAAAGTCAGAGACCGCAGGCGCTCTACCGATACGACTTATGTCCATTTGTTATGGCACTTCTTGCTGCCACATAGCCACCTTGCGGCTCTTGTGCGCGGGAACGTCCCACGCTAATCTTCAAAGGGAAGACCCGGTGCTGCTGCGCCTTCTCGGAGCGAAACGCTATGACCTTGGCAGCTGCACTTGTAGCTAATGGAGGGAGCTCGGTGGCAAAATGGAAGGTGCGTCTGTTCACTGGTAACGCAGATGTCTCGCAACATCCCTGGGGTGCGCTGCTACGTCGCACTCTTCGAGGCCCGCTAGGTGTAAACGCCCAGCGGCTTATGCAAACCTGAAATCCTTTCCTGACCATGCGGCTCTGGTTGCGAACGACAGAGCCTATCGAAGCGCATCAACGACACGGACACGCCGGTGATTGACTTCACCCGGCGCGTCATGGCGTCCCGCCCAGACGCCCTCTCGCTCGCACAGGTATGCTCCGATAACCCTTAACCCTCCCACAAACCGTAAAGTGCTACATCCCAATCCTACACACCTCTGGTAGCACGCTACACCCCGCCACGAATGCCCGGATCCACCCACCCGTCCCCGCAACCCACGTGCACCCGCCGCTCCTGGCCCCCACAACAACGTCCCGGTACCCCTCCTCATCCTTGGCACCCTGCCCGGGACGCTATCGCATGTCATAGTGCACCGGCGCCCTCTCCTGCTGCCGTACAGCGGCTGGGCTCCCCGCCTTCCGCTCCTGCCTCTCATGCCTGGATGCCCTCACTTCTCTCGACCTTGCCCATACCAGCCGTATGCCCAACGGCGGCTGGCTCGCCCCTCTACTCCTCTCTTGGGGAGTGGAGTGTGTTATGAAGCGGTCTTGCGCTTGCGCATCCGCACTTTCTTTCGGATGGATTGGGTGGTGGACCAGTAAGGATCGTATTCCCCCAATTCCATTGGCGCCAGGGGAAGGGTATTTCCCCATCATATACTAGCAGCTCATGCACCCACAAGCCACAACCCCGACACCACAAGCAACTGTGAGGCATATACTGTCGTGAACGAATTTCCGGTAACACAACTGACTTCTGTGCGACCCTGCCCCTGCCCTGGCACCCCAGGGTATCGTGCACTGGGGCCCCCCTCCAGTCGCACTGGAGCGCCTTGGTTCCGCCCTGTCCTCCCCCGCCTCCGCCGCCTCCGTGTCGGGCTACGCCCCCAACGAGGGCCTCCCGGCGCTGAGGGCGGCGCTGCGGAAGAAGCTGGCGGACAAGAACGGCCTGCAGAACGTGAGCGCGTGGGGCTGGGGTGCGTGCGTGTGCAACGGTGTGTTGTAATTGTAGCGACGGTGACAGACGGGACAAGTTTGCAGCTGGCAGGCTAGAAGGGTCGTGAGGACTTGGGAGCGTGCGTGGAGCGTGGTGCACGCGTCTATGGGGTTTGTGTGGCTATTTGGGTGCATACCATACACAGACAGTTCGTGGGAGGGAACGGCGCTATGATCGTGTGTGAATTGGTAACGGGGAAACGCCGGTGCAAAAGGTGCACGTTGTCGTGCACAGACCAACCGTGGAGGGTTGGGGGCGGACGGCGGAGAGAAGGGGGCGGGGTGCGGAGGGCGGAGGGTGGAGGGCATTTAAGGCTTTACTACGAGCTGAGTAGGAGCGTTTTGGAATCCGGGGGCACAGGGTCGCGCCCACGGCCCATGCTGCTGGCTCAGGTGGCGTGTCGTGTGGTACAGGTACGGGCAAGGAGCCCTTGAAGGCTTGGTGCTTCCTGCCCTTCCTGACACCTTGCACGTATGCGTCAGCTGACTATGTTTGGAACGGGTTGAAGTATGATTGGGCTCGAGCGTATCTCCCAGCACAGCGTTGTATGTCCACGTGCTGTTTGTGTGCGCACGGGGTCACGTCCCCCGCCTTGCATCCATGCAGTCCGTTCCCTGACGCCCTCCCCGCTGCCCCACCCCGCCTGCCGACCTCCCCTTCCCCTTCCCCCTGCCGTGTCGTGTCCTGTCGTGCCGCGCTACGCCGTACAGTACGACGTCATCGTAACGCCCGGCTGCAATCAGGTGCGGGCTGGCTGCGAGGGCACCGAACAGTTGGTTTTGGAATCTGTCCATGGGGCTGGCGGCGCTCAGTCATCAGGTCAGCCAGGCACATCTTCGAGGAAGCCGGTAGCTGCTAGCCGCTCTGGGGATGCTAGGCGTGGAAACGGCTCTGGCTCCTTCTGCCGCGCCGCATCCCCCCGGTTTCTCGCGTTTACGCGTACCCCCGCGTCTCGTCCCTACCAGGCCTTCCTGAACGCGCTGCTGGCCGTGTGTGACGTGGAGGATCGGGTGGTGCTTTTCAAGCCCTACTACTTCGACCACCTCATGGCCATGCAGGTGTGTCGAGTTGTGTATTAGCAGCACGGGCGCAGGATGTGTGTAAGCAGCCTGGTGGAGGACCGCATGGTGCTGCTCAAGCCCTGCTAATATGACAACCTGAAGGCGCGTAGCTGGGTAGGTTGGGGTGTGTATTAGCAGCATGGGTGCAGGAGTGTGTGCGAGCAGCACAGCCCACGCCCCACGGTGCTGTGCCCGTGTGGCAAAAACCAACTTCTGGTCATGAGGTGGTCGTGTACAAGCAGCGCGGGCGCAGAGTACTTTTAACAGGAGCTCACATAGGAAGTGATTACGATAACGCATGCATACCTGTCGTACGGTACGGCACGGCACGCACGGCACAGCACGGCTTCGTTTGAGACGGTTTGATTGCATACATATCAGAGGCGTCAAGTGCATCGATATTCGCTGCAGATGACTGGCTCCGCCGACCGCGTGGTGTACGGCGAGGTGGACCCCGACACACTACGCCCCTCGCTGTCGTGGCTGCGGGCCGAGCTGGCGGGACCGCGGCCGCCCAAGATGGTGGTGGTCGTCAACCCGTGCAACCCCACGGGTGAGCAGCAGCAGGAGCACGTTGTGTTTCACATATTGACCCTGCTGAACACAAAGCCGTGAAGCGGCATGGCGGGGGGGTAAGGGAGCCCATATTCTATGATCAGGCGCACCATGGAGCCGCGTGCCGTAGCAGCCACCAGCCAGTGTGTGGGGCGCGTGGAACGGCTAGGGGTGCCGCCGGGGATCCCGGGCATGTAGGAGGCTGGACCGACCAACCCCACGGGTGCTCAGGCGCAGGAGCACCTTGTAACGGCCATGGAGCTGCGTGCCGTAGCAGCCCGCAACCAGTGTGTGGGGCGCGTGGAACGGCCACGGATGCAGCCGGGGATCCCGGGCATGTGGGAGGCTTGAGCATGTCGGCCCCCAGGCGTGCTGCTGGGCCATCGCAGGCAGCCATCGCAGGAGTGTGCGCTCCCTGTCTCCTTGTGATACCCGCCCCCAGCACACAGCCTGGATCCTTATCATACACCCTAGTGCATGTTAACACATAGCACGGGCACGTGGTGGCTTCGTGTTTGGCCTGACAAGCGTGACACGTGGTAACCCTGTCCTTCTCTTAGGCGTGCTGCTGCACCGTGACGAGCTGGAGGCCATCTCGGCCGCCTGCGCAGAGGCTGGGGCATGGCTGGTGCTGGACAACACGTACGAAGATTTCATCTTCACGCCAGGTGCGGGTCTGCCGTACCTGTACGGTACGGCAGTACACAGGTTGGTCTTACTTGGCGTATCATGCCCTATACCATTGTCCTTGACAACACGCATGTACAAGAACTTCACATCCACGCCAGGTTTCGTTGGCATTTCTGTTACATTCCAGGTGGTGTGGCCACACGATCCTTACTGGTCCCGGCCCCTTGTTTAAAAACATCGGATGCGCTTTGCATACATGTAGTTTCTCACCAGTACCGTAGCCGTTCGCGTGGCGCTTAAGGAGCATGTGCGACGGGTTCGCAGGGCGTGATACCCAGTACCCAGCTGCGTCACTGCGTGCTGTACCTGTGGGGTGAGCACATGTCGCGTGTCACGTGTCAATGTGCTCCCCCCACGGCCTCTCGGTCAGTAAGCTTCCGTCTCCCACGCCCCCAGCCCCCCCACCCTCGAACCCCGCGACCCCCCGGCCCCTGTGCCCCGAGCCCCGACCGCCTGGGGCCTCTGCGCCCTCGGCCGTCAGCCCCCGCATCCCCAAACCCCGGCCGCACGCCCTGTGTACCCTGTGACCCTTGGCCCCCGCCCCACAGGCGTGCAGCACCACTGTCCCTCCGGCCCCCACGTGCTGCACCTGTTCTCCATGTCCAAGGTGCGATTGCGTGCCTCCTTGTAACCCAACATGTTGAGTTGTGTGCAGGTGACATTAGGGCTTCGAAAGGAGGCACAGCTCCTCCGTGGAGTTGCGCCCCACGTGATGCACCTGTTTTCCACGTCCAAGGGGAGGCAGTTTGCCTCAAGTAAATCCAGCTGCATATGCCGTGCTGCCGTACTATCCTGGAGGGTGCGGCAGAGGGGTCAGGGAGGAGCGGGGGGAAGGGCCCAGGTGCAAGGACGCGCGCTGCGGGCAAGCGGGTGTGTATTAGCAGGCGCGTGCCCGTGCCGGCTCGCACGCTACCAGGAGTTTGAGACGCGTCGGCACAGTGACGGACCTCAGGTGGAAAGCGGCATCCCCAGCACGGCACGGCAGACGGCACTGGTAACCTGATGTGATCCGCCACGATAGGTGTGCTCCTGGGTTTGGTTTCCCGCTCCCCAATGCCCCCTCACGTGCCCCGCTGTGCTGCCGTACATCCCGTACGACAGGCGTACGGCATGATGGGCTGGCGCGTGGGCTACATCGCGTACCCCGAGTTCGGGAGCGAGGGGCTGCTGGCTCCGGGGGCTCTGGGCGGCGCGCAGCTCAAGGTGAGGGAGGAACACGCACGGACGGATTGGCGCTCGTAAGACCGCTCATTGTGCCCCGGCCTGCTCATGTGCATAAGGTTAACCCCCATGTTGTGTGGCTGCTGGGCCTGGCGCGGGGCGCCTGGGGCGGCGCCGGCGGTGGTGGTGGGACTACGCTGCGGGCGGGGGCGTTGAACCAACGCTTTGTGTGATTCCCAGGTGCTGGCCCTGACGCCATGCACCACCTCGCACACCCTCATGCACCACCTCGCACACCCTCCGTCAATACAGATAGCTCGGTGATACACACGGCCCGCAGGTGCAGGACGCCGTGTGCATCTGCGCCTCGCAGCCGTCGCAGCTGCTGGCCCTGACGCTACGGCCCACCCTCGCACACCCTTCTGCTAACACGCACACACACAACTCCTTAATACACACGCCCCGCAGGTGCAGGACGCCGTGTGCATCTGCGCCTCGCAGCCGTCGCAGCTGCTGGCCCTGACGGCGCTGGAGGAGGGCGGCGACTACGTGGCGGGGCTCATTGAGCAGCTGGAGGGTAGGGGCGGTAGAAATAAAAGATCAAGACACAAAAAAAGTTGAACGCTGCTAAACACAAAGCCAATACACCCGATGTATTTAAAGATTGTACTCCAGCTGTTGTTGGGGCGGGGTTTGGGGCCGAAAACGTGGCGGGGTCCAGCGGGCAACGGGAGGGTGAGGGCAATCATGTGTATCATTCATTGCTTATTGCTCTGTATCATTCATCGCTTTTGCATGGCGTTCATAACACCTTCAGCTGGGGACGTGGGGAGGGAAGGGGCGCGACCCCGGCACGTGGCGGGGTTCACCAGGCAGCTGGCGGCAGCTGGAGGGCAGGTGGTTTTGCTGTGACCCGTTGAGGTCCCCGTCCTGCAATTTGCAGTTCTATGCTTCAGAACGGTAAAACACTGCATGACTACCACACTTTGCCTATCTTCCCTGCAGCCAACCGCGACATGTTGCGCTCCGCCCCCTCCTGCATCTGCCATGTGGTGTGCCAGCATGCGTGAGTACCCCACTGCCTTCCCCTGTCTCCACTGCAGCCAACCGCGACCTGCTGCGCTCCGCGCTGGCGCCGCTTGAGCCGCACGTGGTGGGCGGGGAGGGGGCCATCTACCTGTGGGCCCGCCTGCCCCCCCAGCCCGGATGCCAGGACGACAGGGCGGTGGTGGAGTGGCTTGTGGCACAGGCGGGCGTGTGCGTCATCCCCGGGTCGGCCTGCGGCATGCCGGGTGAGTGGCTGCACCATTTCAAACTACTGTTGTGGGTTACTAGGGAGGAGCAAAGGGGTTGGCTGGTAGAGGGGATGGCTGGTGGCCAGGCGGGCATGTGCGCCCATCCGGTCTCGGCCTGCAGCATGCCGAGTGTATACGTGCCTTCGTCCCAGCAACGCCGCAGCACACTGTTCAGGGTTCAAGCATGGACGGAGATGGGCGGTGCGTGGACAGGGCGTGCGGGTGCTGTCCGGGTTGGTGTATGGCATGCCGGGTGGTGCCGGGCGCTGAGTGGGCACCACAGAGGCCTGGGGTGCTCCCGTGCTTTGCGGTGCAATGGCGCAATGGTACCGGGGTCGGAAACATCCTAACAGGCGGCCGCCAAAAGGCCTTTATAATAAGACGCCGTTGCTCTGCATGCGTTGTGCCACCTCCGCTGCTCGCTCGCCAACAGGCCCTCCGAGATGCTGCGCGGCTGGGGCTTTGGAGGGGGAACGAAATGGGTTACAAGCACTCTCCCCTGGTTGCAAGCACATGAGCGTGTGAACAAGCGTCGCAACGCATGTTCCACCCCACACCCCGCAGGCCCGCTGTGCACCCTGCAGGGCACATCCGCTGCTCGTTCGCCAACCCCCCCTACGGTCTCGGCAGTAAGACGCCGTTGCTGTGCATTGCGTTCTTTCCCCGCAGGGCACATCCGCTGCTCCTTCGCCAACCTGCCCCCCGCCAAGTTCCCCATCGCCGTGGAGCGCCTGCGTGCCGGCCTGGAGCACCTGGCCAAGTACGGCATGACCGACATGCCCCAACCGCCAACCGCCAACTGATCATGGCGGTTGAGGGGCGATGGGAGCTGGCAGGCGCTGTTGCGAGCGTGCAAAGCGCTGCGTGGTGTGCAGACTGTACCGATATGTGTGTCGGTACAATGCCGCACGCAGCAATTGTACTGTATTGTGTTGCGCGGTGGCTGTCACTGAACATGCACACAGCACGGTTTTCGTACAGCACGGCTTTCGTACACAGCACGGCTTAGACTAAACCCCCTTGATAGACTATCATGGTCAGGCTTGCTGCTCGCGCAAAGGACAGTTGGTAGGTGTTCAAAATGGGAGCAATGTCGCAGAAGGCCTCGGGCGCTCAGGGAGGTGCGTATTGGTCAGGCGAAGAACGAAGCCGTGCCGTTGTTAGAGCAGAACTTGGTCTTGATGTAGGTGTTGACATGTTCGTCGGTAATTAAGGTGCATGTAACTATACCGGTATATGAGGGCGCTGGCAAGGGAAGGATACAGTGCAGGCGGCATGGAAGGGCATGGACGTAAGCAGACGACGTGGTTTGGCAGGGCGCCTGTGTGCGTGGTGCGGTGTTGCTGACCTTCGCTTTGGGTTGACGAGCAGTGCAGGGCCTGGTAGGGTAGGGCAGGGGCGCAGGGCCGAGGAAGGCTATCTTTCCAGGGCTAGCATGCCGGCCAGGCACACCGCAGGTATGTCTTGCGTGTGTCTTGCAGACCGGATTGTAGTGACACTTTGTCGCGTCAAGTGCTTTGGGACGGGTCCTGCCTCCTGCGTGCGATGTGCGTGTGGCGCACGGTTTCTGTGCAACCGAGCCTGTTCGCGCTGGATCCCTCATCTGTGTGATACTGACTGGTACCATGGGGAAGCGTTGCAGTCATCGAGGCTACGAAGTCGTTGTTCTACCACGGCAAGTCCGACGTGCAAAGGTTCACACCACGTGAAACTTCACAGGGCACTCAGGTTACGCCAGCAACCACCCGATTAAATAACATTGCAGGCACCCAGACGCGCCCTCAGTTAAACCGTGTCCATTGAGGACCCAGCACCCCGCCCCTTCATTTGGAGTAAGGCAGCTTAGTACAACTGTACAGGCACGCCAAGCTGCGCACACGCAAGCAACTGCATCATCCTGGGCAGGCACGTGCCCATTGCCGTACCGGCACAACCAGAAGGGCACAACACCCGCACGGTGCATCCTACCCGCGCACCAACACGGCCACACTCCATCACCGTCCCGTTGCAAGTACACGTACCCGTGGGCCATGGTTAAGACCCCTGGGCAAGACAGCGTCTTTAGTACTTCAGCCCACAAGACACTGACCGACACACATACCACTCCTGGCCGTGCTGCCCCCCACGCGCCATCCTGCCCAGGCCACTTCACCCCTGCACGCAAGACTGGTGCACTGTGCTGCCTAATCACGCGTCATTTCAGCGCATCTGCGCACAATCTACATGCCCTTTGGAGGCCATGAGCGTGCCACCACCTGCACCAACCAGCAGCAATGCGCACACGCCAAAGCATTGGCCCTCCAACCCGAGCCACGCACCTGCCCCACCGCAACCTGGCGCCCCAAGGGCCCATCACCGCATGCCTAGCCGCGCTATGATGCTGCCCCACCAGCCTCCCTTCCCTCCCCGTTTCCCCAGCGCCTTAACCCACTCCTCCACACACGTCTCTACCTCCTGCCGCTCCTGCTCCGTTTCCGCTGGGTGGTACGCCGACCGGGACCGAACAGCTTTCTGCAGCTTCCCGGCAGCCTCCCGCAGCTCCCCCGCGTCCACGTGCACCTCCTGGCCCGCCATCCATTTGAGGGCGGGCAGGGGAGCCCCCTGCGCGATAGCCTCGACAAGCGCCTTAACCGTCAGCGGCATATGCAGCCGCCGCAGGCCCGTAAGCATGCCCAGATCGCCTGGCACAGCCGCACCCGCATACCACCGTGTCTCGGCATCATATCCATCGTATCCATCTTCGGAGTCAGCGTAGTGCCTCGCCAAGGCCTCGGCCAGCTCCACGCACCCCGTGCCAGGCACGTCGCGGACCGCGCGTCCGTAGACGTCTGGTTTATACATGTTGCGCATCGCCAGCAGCTCACGTCGTACCGACCAGGGGTGACGCATGGGGCCCAGAGGCACGTAGCTCGCGCCGAACAGCCTTGGGTCAGCCCAGGGCCAGTCCGCGTTTGCTAGCAGCTGCAACGCCTCCACCCTCCGGTCGCAACCTGCGGGTGTTTCAGCTGGCCACCCGTACAGTACGAGGGCCAAGTCATGGTCCCCCCGCGGGCAGCCTGCCTGCAGCAGCCACTGCAGCAGGGGAATGTCGCCTGCTGAGATTGCGCTCATGTAAAAGTTGGGCGTCAGGAGCGCGGCGTCTGTCTGGTGCAGCCAGGTGGCTAGTGGGATGAGGTCAGGCATGACCAGCCAGTCGTCATCGGTAATGCAGGCCAGGGCGGAGGCGGGCAGGGCCGGGCCGTCCGGGTTTTCTGCGCGCCAGTGCTGCCACAGGAGCGGCAAGGCCTCCACATTATTGTTCTTAAATGCGGCTGTGAGGGGATCTTCTCCTCCCAACGCCGCTCCGCGCGCCGCCAGCCACCGCAGCTTGGCGGCGCTGTCGGTGGAAGAGCGGGCAGCTGCGGTGATGACCCGCTCGCTGCGCCAGTGCTCGTCGTCTGGCGGGGGAAGCTGTAGGAAGCTGCCCTCCTGATCCAGCTGCTGGATGACCTTCAGGCTGGCGTGCTCCAGGAGCACATTCAGGAGCTCAGGGACGCCCAGGGAGAAGCCGTGCTCTACGAGCCACTGCAGGCGGGCCATGTCCCCCGACGCAGCAGCCGCCTTCCACACGCCCTTACCGCAACCCATGCCATACGCACGGCCCTTGTCCAACAGCCAGTCCATCTTAGCCACAGCGTCGGCGGTTGAGGAGCCTGCTGCGGCTGCCAGCATGCGCTCCAGCACCTCCGCCATCCGCTGCCCCCCCGACTTCCCCTCTGTAGCCACACCCTGTGTGCTGATCAGCCGCTCCCCCAGCACCTCCCACGCCGCCTGCAGCCCCGCCAGGTCACAGTGCCGCGCCGCCGCCTCCAGGGTGCAGGCCGGGTCCAGCAGCCCGGGGCAGCGCTGCTCCAGGGAGGGCAGCAGGTGGGCAAGGCCAGACGCCACGGCCGCGGAACCCAGGTCGGTGTAGCAGGTTTCCCAGGGACGCGGGGGATATGGCACTTGCCGAAGGTAATGGTCTGTGCGCAGCAGCTCTGGAAACAGCTGCTGCTGCATCACCTGCAGCATGAACTCCACGTTTGCTTCGCAGCCGCTGACGGGCGAGCGAATGAGGAGCACCAGCTTGTGCAAGAAGGTAAGCTGCTC
>BQMZ01000029.1:0-349888 GCA_036984285.1 Chlamydomonas sp. KOR1 | reverse complement strand
TGCATGGATTGGCATCCACCGCCGCCTGCGCTGCGTGCACTGCTGCTGAAGCTGCGGTGACTGTGGCGCCATGGGAGCGGCGGCGCCGCTGAGCTTCGAGTGAGCTGTGCTGCCGTTGCTGCCAGCTGGCGTTTGTAGGCAGGCCACCACTGCACTACCGCCGCTGGCTGGCCCTCTGCTGGCATATGGGCAGCTTGCTGCAAAAGCCACGCCTCCATGGTCTGTCTGAGATCGCTGTGTTCTGCAAAAGCTGTACGAGCTCTGCGGATGCCTGGCCACGGTCAGCCGGGCTGCGAGGTATGAGGAGGAGGGAGGCTATCCTGTGGTCGGAGGGTGAGGCTGAGTGGATGATGCTGCTGGCAACATGTGGCATCAAATCTGATGCGACATATATTCGTCCAGCCGCGCCGCCAGCAGAGTGGACTGGGAAAGTGACGGAGGCTGGGTGGAAATGGGAGAGGGCGCCGGGTGGGATTGGCGGGCGTACAAGTCGATGAGGTGTGGGAAAGCTGTCAAGAACGCGTTTGCTGTGGGGCGATCGCGTTCCGTACGGCTGGGAGCTGAAATGCTATCCAACGGAATATCTGCAACGAAGTTGAAGTCTCCAGCAATGATGTGTTTGCCGGAGGGAGGAAGGTGGGCTGTGTGCTGTGTGAGGTGGGTGCGGATGAACTGTGTGCGTGCTGAGCTGCTGCTCGCTGGTAAGTACACGTTGGTAAGATGAATGCTGTGTCCCTGCCACTTGAAGGAATGCGGTGCAAGCGGCCCGACGGGAAGGGGCATGCTGGCTCTGTGGCTGGTGTGTGAAGAGCACGATTCGCGCTGCCCATCGAAAGGGAAAAGGGTTAAGATTCCCTTACTTGGACAAGGCGGCTGGCGGTAAGGGCGTGTTCACATGCGGACGGATTGGGCCCAGCGGATTCGCGGCCAATCCCGTCTTCCATTCACATGCACACGTGGCAATCCGGATTGGGGTGAACGGATTCCCTGGCCAAACTTAACCCCAGGCTGCCACCCGTATCCCCTAGCCCCGAATCTGAGTTACTATGTATGCAATCTTGCATCTAGGGCCCTGCAGTTGAGTTCAGGGCCCTGGCCCCATGTCGACGGTGGCATGTTGAGCGGCCTGTCGCATATCCCCGCAGCTGCTGAGACTTCAACCCGTTGTTCGCATGTATATGACTCATGATTCGTGTTTATACAACAGCAATCGCTGTGAATCCACCAGTTCCGCTTGGGAACCGCTGCATGCGATGGGGTTAAAGCTCTGGCCCGAGCGCCATAGCCATTAATCAAGCTTGGAGATTGCCTCCGTATCCGTTGGTTTGATGCGGAAAGACGCCGGAAACAGTTGAAAATGAGCCAATCCCGGTAGTCGGGGCGAATCGGGCGCCAATCGGGGGTCTGGGGGGCGGATTGAGGTTTCGCCCGGATTTAGGTCGAATCGGATTCGACCCCAATCAACCCGAATCCGTCCGCATGTGAACACGCCCTAAGGTTCACATGCGGACGGATTCGGGTTGGATTGGGGGGTCGAATCCGGATTCGACCCCCATTCCGGGCGAAACCTCAATCCGGCCCCCAGACCCCCGAGATTGGCACCCGATTCGCCCCGACTACCGGGATTGGCTCATGTTCACCTGTTTCCGGCGCGCTTTCGCAACAAACAAATGGATACGTGGGCAATCTCCAAGCTGAATCAATTTGCTACGGCTCTCAGGCCACCGCTAGGTCCAACCGCTTGGCATGCAGTGGTTTCCAAGCGGAAGTGGTGGATACACAGCGATTGCTGTCGTATCAACATTGGAAATGAGCCATACATATGCGAACCATGGGTTGAAGTCTCAGCAGCGGCGGGGATATGCGACAGGCCACCGAGCATACCGGACATGTGGCCATGGGCCTGTCACGGTCTATCATAGTACGAGTGGTCCCAGCGTGGGCGATCGCTCAGACGGGTGCGCCAGATACCGCCCGATCGCTCAAGCATAGCGAATGGGATGTAGGGCCAGCAGCTATACCTAACTGCCAGAAGGGACAACGGATACACAGCCAAGAGCACGTTTCGTTACATGTGTCCGATGGTTACGCTGAGGATCGGCCGAACACTACCTAACCACAGCGGGTCCATTGTGTAACATAGGCACTAACATGCACGAATGTACAAGAGCCAGCGACAACGCCGCGGTTCTGGCGATATAAACGCTTGCAACGTGCATGGCAGTGATCCTGCATGCACCACCGATCGCAGCTCTACCTCCATGGCTCATGCTTGCAGCACTCAAAACACCAACAGAAAAGCGGCAAAATGCTCTTCAACCATGCACCGGCGTGGACCACCGCCACGCTGGACCGTGACAGGCCAGGAACGCAACTGCGGCGTCGTAGATGCAAGATTGCACACATAGCAACTCAGATTGGAGGCATGGGGATGCGTAGGGCAGCCTAGGGGTCAGTTTGCAAGGGAATCCGTTCACCTAATCCGGATTGGCATCGTGTGAATGGAACCGGCGACCGCATGTGAACACGCCCTAACGCAAGCCGGAGACATCGCATCGCCCTGGGAAGAGTTTCTTTTTAGCAGCCCTAAGGCCCTGGAATCGAATCATTCGGAGATAGGGCTCAGAGGCTGGTGAAGCACCGCAGTTCTCGCGGTGTCCGGCGCGCCGTTGACGGTCCTTGAAAACCCGGGGGAGCATTCCCGATCTTGCCAAGTCGTACTCATAACCGCATCAGGTCTACAAGGTGAACAGCCTCTAGTCGATAGAACAATGTAGATAAGGGAAGTCAGCAAAATGGATCCGTAACTTCGGGAAAAGGATTGGCTCTGAGGGCTTAGGGGTCTGCGGTGGCGAAGGCAGGGACTGCGGTGGTCTACCCAACTGGAAACGGATGGGCAGACTGCTGGGTGTCTCGGCTGGACTGCCGTAGAAGCTTCGGCATTCCCTAGGCGACGAACTGGTACGGACAAGGGGAATCCAAGTGTTTAATTAAAAAAGCATTGTGATGGTCCTAAAGGACGTTGACACAATGTGATTTCTGCCCAGTGCTCTGAATGTCAAAATGAAGAAATTCAACCAAGCGCGGGTAAACGGCGGGAGTAATTATGACTCTCTTAAGATAGCCAAATGACTCGTCATCTAATTAGTGACGCGCATGAATGGATTAAGGAGATGTGGCGGGTGAACCCCAGGCACACTTTAACACCCCACCCTTAAATTTTTCGCGACGGGAGTGCGTCGGTGTATAACTATGCCTGTGCCGAGGACCGTGCTGGGATGGCCTACTATGATACCGGCCTGCCCCTCCGACTGCGGTGGTAGTACAGTACAGCTCAGGGGGACCTCCCCTGCTACAGCGGCTGGTGTCCAAGCCCGATATGCCTGTGGGCTATATCAGTGGTGTGCGATCCTGTAATATCAGAGCTGCTATGCTGTGCGGAAGCGTATTGATTAATGTCTACTGCTGCGATGAGTATCGATGAATGGGTACTTAATGTAGTAGGGCGGCGCTGCCGTGCGTACTGCTGTACTACCGCACCAAGGTACCGGCTGACCGTACGCGGGAAACGCTGTGCAGCGGCGCCGACGGCGGTACTGCCGTACCTGTCGTACAGGTGTACTGGTCTACTGTACCAGGGTTAGCCGTCAAATCCTTATGGAAGGAAACAATCCAGAAACAGCCTTCTTCTCTTTAGGTTTTTACAACGTATATATAATAGCCGCGCCCTTGCTTGACCTCTGGGCCCTGCCCGTCCAGGGGTGCGTGTCACCCAGCCATCTGTCACCGCAAGGGAACAAATATCACAAATGTGCAGAGCTTGACCCCGTGCCTTTCGCGGGTGCAATCACGTGGGAAATCCTCAACCACGTACACCCAAGGGGACGAATATCATAAATGCTCTGGACCTGCTTCGTTCCTTGCTCAATGGTGCAGATTGTGGCTCCTCTGCTCTTCCTTTTTTTGGGCCTGGAGGGCTCGCCCTTTTATACCATCGCCAATGGGCTGGGCCCAAACCTACTACCGCCCATGCAGGAAGGGAATTACGTTGCACCAGGCCAAGGCCCAAACCTACTACAGAACCTACTACAACCACCGGCCAGGCCCTCAGGCCGTCAGGCCATTACGTGGCAAGGGAGTCCTGACATGTGTCACGGCAGGCACGTGCACCAACCAGGGTCTTGCCCAACAGCGCCAACTATGGCCTCGACCATGGCCAACACAATGCCCCTTTCCGTCCCCGCCCGGTCCCCATCAACGACTAGCGTGATACTGTAGTCAGCAAGTGCTCAGTCGGGGTCGGCTAGCAGCCCTATCCCCGTGCGACTTACGCCGCACTGGGCCCCCAGAACTCCCGCTTCCACCAAGGGGCTCAGGATGCCCCAGTCGTGCATTCGCCGGTGATGCCGTTACCTTCTTCCCGGTCTCTGCTGGGCTCCCACTGGGCTGTAGGCAGCCAGTGCCCCATCACCGACCCATGCATGTTTGCGCCATGAGTTTGAAAGTTTGGTGGGGGGGTACCGTAGGCGAGAGTAGCACTCGAGGCATCCTCTGCTAACCTCACGGGGTTTCCAGATGACCTCGTAGTATGTGTCGTGTGTTGGTTGTGCTTGTTGGGGGGTGCGTCGGGTGTGGTTGCGGCTGTCTGGGCTGGGCCCCGGAGTGACCTCTGCCGTACTGTGGTCTTGTTTCCCTAGCACCGCTGTGCGTGTGGGCACGGGCTCCAGGTCCGTGTCCATGGGCGTGGCCGCGTCATCTTGCGTTGGGGGATCATCTGGGAGGTCCTGGCTGCGGCGTCCGGGCGGCGTGCGTGCCTCACCATACGCCCCGCCCTGTTGGGGGGGCCTAGTGTGCCCACGCTTGGTGCCCCGGGTTTTGAGGTTGGCGGCCGCCCTCGGGGGTAGCGCAACCTGTGTGCATATGCGGCAGATCACTTCCTGTATGAACTCGACATCCGAGTACAGGCTGGTAGTGAGCTGGGTTTCGCGTGTGGTGTCAGCCCCACCGTCCTGCTCGCCAGGGGTTTTTCGGGGTTCCCATGCGCGCAGGGCCTGGTCCCTTGCAATCCACCAGTGGTGGCTCGAGGGAGGGCACTGGCTGGCTTCGGGTTTTCCCCTGCACGCCCTGGCGGTGGGGCGCACCATGCACGCAGAATCCCTTAATGCCCTTTTCTACGGCCTCCCGGGAGGCGGTCTGGGCGGGCCTGGGCGTTTACGTTTGTCGGGTTAGTATCGGGGCCGGCTGTCCCCGAGCAGCTGGTGCGGCTGCTGTTGCACCAGTGCGAGCTCTCTGCTGCAGTTCGGCAAGGCCCTCCGCTGTGAGCATGGTGGGGTGCCTGGCGCTTGCGCTGCAGTCGTGACTAGTGCTGATAGCGTCCGTGCTGGTCCGTGTTCCGTTGCAGTTGTGCCTGCAGGTTGTTTGAGAGGCGGCCCGTGCTGGGGCGCTGTAGGGTGGGGGCGTGTGGGTACACAACCATCTTTGGGCCGGCCCAGCTGTGGGTCGTCCTGCATGGCGCCCTTCCATACTCTGTGGGCCACCATAGCAAACACAGTCGTGTCGGGTTGTGTTCTTGGTTCATCTTGTTGATGCATCGATACGCCCTTGTGCACGCGCTCTGTTAGATTGCCGTTTGGGTTTGCGTTGTGGTGGTTTGGGGTCGCTGTGGGGCTCGCACCTGGGGTTGGGCGGCGTGCTGGGGCGTTACCGTCGGCGGTGCCTGCTGATCTGTGTCCATGGGTGTGGGTGGTGGGCGCGGGCTGTTTTCGGCGAAGCACGTCTGGGGATATAATCCGGCGGAGTTGGTCCGACGATCAGGTGGGACCTGGTGTTTTGTCCAGCAGGTGGTGCATATTGAGGCCGAGTTCCGTGAGTGGCAGCAGGAAGCGTACGGCATTGCCGTGTGTTCTGCGGGCTGCTTTATCAGCGGGGTTCTCTGTCGCTAGAGCTTGTGCGATTGCTGTTGTGAGGGTGTTGGCCTGAGGGCCGCACACTGTGGGTGGCCACGGCTGTTTCAGCCCGTGTTGCTCGGCAAGGGTAGGTCATCTGCTTTAGTGTGACATAGTGTCGCCCTCAGGTCCTCAGGTCATGGGCCGGGAGTCCTGCCTCCTGCGGCTGTACGGCATTGTACGTTGAGGAGGGCCTGCGTTAGTTACTGAACCCAACCGCCCGGGGTCGTTCAGGGAGAGTTGGAGGGCGCGGGCAGCTAGCTGCACGTAGGTCGTGCACAGGGAGCCTACTCCAAGACCCCCCAGATGGTGGGGCTGGAGGATGGCGCGGGTTGGGAAGTATCGGGGCAGCTTAAGGCACTGACGTGTTAGGCCAGCCACCAGGTGGTCGAGGGAGGCAATATCATCGGGTGTGTAGGCCACGGTGGGAAAGCTGTAGGTAGTTTTCGGAACGATGCACGTTTGTATCATACAGAGTTTCTGTCGTGGTGATGCCAAACTCTGGGCAATGCTGGCACCAGCCTCTTTGACATCAGCTCACAGTTCACCCAGCTGCTTGTTCCAAGTGAGAGCGGGGTTGATGTATACGCCTAAGTACTTGTAGGACAGGGTTGGGGGGAAGTACGGCAGGAAGGTACCGTTCTCCGCTGCTGCCGGCGACTAGGAGATTTTGTTTTGGAGGCGCCACTGCAGCTCTATCTTTCGGTCCAATGGGGCCCCCCCATGACGCACAGGCCTTACCGGTGCGGTGGAGTGCACCTGTAACCGCGCACTTCTTATTGTTGATCTCCAGACCAGCCCACGCTGCGTACCGCCCTATTTTGTCTACCTGTACGCGCAGGTCATCCAGCGTGTTGGTTACCACCGCCAGGTCATCCGCATACACAGCGGAGCTGAGGTGGTGTTCATCGTTTTGGGCTTTCGTCAGGCATCCGTACTGGTAGCCACGGCCCCCAGCGTGGAGCCATCGAAGAAGGGGCTCCAGGAAGATGATGAAGAGCAGCGGTGAGAGTGTGTTGCCTTGCACTGTGCCTTGCTGGATGTGGATGGGCTCAGTGCGGCCGTGTTCGGTCTTGATGGTGGTGCGCGCGCGCGTGTAGAGGTCTCTGATGACCTCAATGCTGTCAGTGGGCAGCCCCACATCGTACATGATCTGTAGCAGTCTGTCGTGGTCAATGGTGTTGAAGGCCGACGAGAAGTCAATATAGGCGATGTAGAGGTCACGGGTGGACAGGCTCGCGTCCTCAAAAGCTTGTAGTATGTTCATTAGCTGTCGTGTGGTGTTGCGGTGCTTGAGGAAACCCTCCTGTGCAGCGCTGTACAGGCGTGCTAGGGGGCTGAAGCTGGGCTGCACAGTACGTTGTACGCGTACAAATACGAAGTACGTACATGTACGGAATACGTTCATTTTCTGCCGTACATGAGAGAAATACGGTCTGCGGTCCAGGCCAGGCACGGCACGTGGCAGTGTCACACGCACCAGGACTGTCCCAGGGAGGTCCCAGGAGATCAGGCGCTAGCAAAACCACACCACAACGACTGCATACGCATATGCAAGACACTTCTCATGCCTCAATATCTTGTGGCTTAGTTGCCGCGGTGCCTTGCAGGGAGCTCCCCTGATGTCTGGCAGCACACAGGGAGGGGACCTCCCTTGCTCCATGGGGGCGGACTGGCACGAGCGTATTTTTAGCGTATTTGAGCGTATTTTGCAAACAGACCGCCGTATTTTACGTATTTCTTAAAATACGTTCATTTTAGAACGTACAGTGCAGCCCAGGGCTGAAGTCGGCCAGTGCGCATGTAATAAGGCTGGTCCATAGCTTGTAGAAGGTGTTTGTGAGGGCAATAGGTCGGAAGTTGTTAATGTGAGTGGGGTCATCCTTCTTATACAGGAGTACTGTGTCTGAGGTGGTCCATGCTAGCGGGGTTTGTGCTTTAACCCACATGATCTGCATAATAGTGTGGATAGTCTGCTTGAACGGTTCAGGTAGCGCACGTAGCACCTCGTTGGGGATCCCGTCAGGCCCAGGGGTCTTGTTTCGGGCCAGGTGGTTGATGCATTGCGCAAAGTTGGATTCTTCTGCAATGGAGGGCAAAAGGCTGCTTGCTGTAGGGCATGTGTACCGTGTGAGGGTAAAGGGGTCTGGGGCCCCTGGGGCATCCCAGGGGTATTTACGTGGGGCCTCGTCGGGCAGGTATTCTCCTGTGCGGGGCCCACGCACAGGGGCTGCCTGTTCGGCGTAGAAGGCTTGCAGGGCCGTCCTGATGCCTGTGGGGTCTGTGTGGACGGATTTTGTGGTGTGGTGTTGAATGGCCGGGATACCTGCCTTTTGGCTGATCGCTTTTGCTAAATACCCGCCCATGGCCGGCCTTGGGTTTTGAGCATGAGATAGACGAGTATTAACCAAACGCTGAGGAACACATGCTCTTGGCCGAAGCCTCGAGCGCAATATATAGCGGCCTTGGCAGACGTGGTGTTGGGTGCGGTGGCGGAAGGGGCAGGGTTGGGGGTGTGGGCGGAGGTCTTGGCGGTTGGGATGGCGGGGTTCACATTGCCGCCAGCAGGTGGGTTGGTGGCAGGGGTGGTGGCGGCGGCGGGAGGACGGGGGTCGGTTGCAGGTGAGGCGGCCGGTGCTGCCGGCTTTGCGGCCGATGCTTTGCCAAGCAGGTCCGGCAGCTTCGCTTGCTTGGGCCCCTTCTCACGGGGCGGCGGTGCTGTGGGGTTGTGGGCTGTGGGCCGGCGGGTGGGAGCGGTGTAGTGGTGGGGCGTATGGAGGGTCCTGCTGCGCCGGTAGGGGTAGGCGGGTGGGAGGGGTGGGTGCTGGGCCGCGCCCAGGAAGTTGCAGTGTTGCACCGGGACGGTGTGAGCCGCAGCTGCTCAATGCGCAGCCGGCTGGTCCACAGTGCACCACCAGCATCGATGAACTGGTAGGAGTGCTCCCTGTCCGTCAGCACGTGGAACCCCGGCCTGATGCGCACAACCCAGCGGCTGTCCTCCTGGCTGGTAAGGGTGTACACGGCATGGATGGTGGCGATGGGGATGCCCAGCAGCTGGCTGAGTATGAGGCGCGCGCGCCGCCGTACTGCCGGTTTCCCCAATGACGAGGTACTCCCGGCTGCCATCACCTGCATCCGCCAGGAGCAGCTGGACGGGCTGCCCAATCTGCGGCCGCAGTGTGATGTATGGCTCCCGGTCGCTGACGTATTGCTGAATGCGGCTGGCCAGCTGCGAGCCCACAAAGATGGGCAGGGCGCGCGTACCGGTATGGCTGACAGCTGGGATGCTGCATTACTGTGTCAGGCCTCTGCAGGCCACACATCTATCTCCCCAAGGCGCGCACCCTCTGGTGTCGGCAGTGGGGGGAGGCTGGTGGAGCTGGCAGTGCTGGTGGGGTCAGTGGGGTTGGTGGAGCTGGTGGGATCGGTGGAGGCGCTGGTGGGGGTAGTAGGAGGCTGGGGTGGGGGGAAGGTTTCGCGTAACGCGGTTGGTAGGCAGCGGTGGATGCCCTTGGCGGCCTGGAAGGCCGCCTCAGGGCCATGCTCCGTGCAGATGGCTACATGGAATTTCAAGTGAACTCCATTGTCTGTAAGCCGCTTTCCGCCGCTGAGTTGCTGCAGACCCTATGGCAGCCCAAACGGCCTTAAAGGGGCCTTAAGGGGTGGGGTCCCCTTAAGGAGAAAGGAACCCTTACTTGGAAAGGAGAAACCTCCTTTTCAAGTAAGGTACCCTTAAGGTGTTTGTTCCGTAAGGACCCCTTACGGAGGCCTTACGGGTGTCGCCCCTCACGGGTGTCGCCCCTCACGGTTCGGATGGCCCTAGGTGCCAACACAATATCAAACCCACAGCCGGTATTACACATGCCACCGTTCACGGTGCTTCCTCCGCCGCGCGCTGCACGACCTCGCTCCACCGTTACCCTGGGTAACGGTGCTCCGCCGCCTGCTAGCACAGTTACTGTCTGATAGTGCTCCCACCGCCCACACGTTGGATAACCATGCTCTTGCTGCCTGCATGTGGTGTACCTGCCTCCCACACTCTTGCCATCCTACGTGTACGCCACCTTTGTCCTATATGCACGCCACATCCTACATGCTTGCAGCAACCGTTGCTCAGAGTAACGGTGCCTCGTGCTGCCCCCACTCCTGCACGCCTACCTCCATTCATACAACACTGTGACCCGCCACACCCTTGCTCAGGGTAACGTGCCTCGTGCTGATCCAACTCCTGCCTATGTTCATGAGACACGCCATAACCTGCCAAACCCACGTAAACTGCACTGTATCCGCTACACAGCTGTCGCTGGCATACGGTCCACAGAAGCTTACTCATGCAACTGCATCACGTGAACAGCCTCTGACATGTCTGGGCGCCTTCGCAGCTCCTTGCCATCCCAAGCATAACGTCCCTCCTAGTGCATGCTCTCGGGTAATAGCCGCCACTAACAGGGCAGGGTGTCATGCTAATACACCTGTGCGGCACTACCCTGAGTACATCTGCTGTGTGACTCTCGCATGTGCCAGCTTCACAGCAAAACCAGCTGCCACGTGAGCCATTGTGCAGTTCCGCTGCTCCCTTGATGGCATGCGTTGACATGCGACTTGCCAGTGTCGAGGCCGCACCGTCAATACTTGCACTTCGTGCTATGTAGCATCTGCAGCGCAAGGCATTCGTTCAGCGTAAGAAACGTGAAGGTTGGTTGGGCAAGTCGACTGGAGACTGTCAAGCGCGCAAGGGCTATCATACAGCATAGCGGTTGCTCATTTGTGGGTTTCTGAACAAGGGAACAGTGATGTTGTGGTCATGAGCAAGCTCCTATGTTCCAGTTGGGGCAGTTGCCGGCATGGTGTCTCCCATCGCAGCACCAGCGTTTATGGATCCTGGCTCGTAAAGTGACATCCACAGCAGGACTCACCGCTAGTGCCAGAGCAGCTTGTTGCCATGAACGCCGCCGATAGGACATACTCCAGCACCCTGAGGACGTCGGACGCATGCAGGCAAGGTCAAAAAAGCAGCAGATGGGTTGGACATGCAGGCCATCGTCCTATGCCAGTACACATGTACACCTCAGTACTTCATATAACAAAAAACAGTTTATAACCACAGAGGGATCAAGGTTGTACAGGTGTGGTGGCTTGTAGCGTTGGTGGGTGGGAGGTCGTCCCAGGGGTCCCTGACCGTTACCCCAAGGTAACGGTCAGGGAGACCTCCCTGCTACAGCGTCAAGAGTGCTGGTGTCTGTGCCTTCGACCGACACAGCGATCACAACGTACACGACACTTGCCTTTTGCGCATTGGTAGTGTACCGGACGTTGGCGTTCTCCGCCGCGGTGAGACGACGTTGGCGATCGCAACCAAATTTAAACAGGAGAGCCGCCGATCCTTCAACCTGTCATATAACATCAAGCCAATTGCGTTTATGCAATCACGCCATGTGAAAGGAAAGCCGCTTGAGTGCTTTGGGAGCGGCCGCACCTGGCCATTCAAAAGGTTCCCGCCCAAGCGCCTCGTTCTCGTGCAACAGGGCCGTCGGACACTTTACAGTGCCATGTAAGGCAGTTATTAGCTGCGGCAATATCATACGGTGGTAGTTCGTGAGGGTTTGCGGACAACTTGAGTCGACATCGTCCTTTGCCAGAAGCAGAGCGCAGCCATTGCGAAGCATTATATCATATTATGATTAGCAGCGTTTAAATCTGTTAGAGTATTTTGCTGTATGGCTATGCGCGCAGTATGGCTACGGGCTCTTTGCCCCTTCGCGTACGGCCAATGCGGCCCAGGTCCCCACGACGCACGACCCCACCTCGGGCCCACTCCTGGGAACAACGATTCAACCCTGTCAGCCATTTCACTCAGTCACCATGCATGAGTTCGCGTGCTGAAGCAGCCGGGTCACGACAAGACGCACGAGTGAACAGCGGCGCACTGATGACACATGCGCACATCCAGGTGTGGGTTGACGGGTGGGCGTCACGACAGCCATTGGAGAAGAGTGGTGGTTGCGGAAGCTGCGGTGCAGGCCTACCTGGGTCTACTGGAGACGCAGCACCAGCCTTTGCGCACACGAAACTTTCCTGGGCCAGGGAAAAAGCAGCGTCTCCCGCATATACTACATGAAGGCAGCAACGCCACCCCCAGCCTCTCCACACTCGCCCACACACACCTGTGCTGCACGGAGCGCGCCTGTAGGGGCTGCCACATGCCGCACGGCGTGGAGCCATTAGCGGAAGCCCAGGTTGAAGAAGCAGGAAGAGCACGCCCACCGCTTGGGGATGGTAGGTGGCAGGGCTTGTCGCGGCAGTTGTGGCACCTCACCTGCACTGCACCTGCCGGGCGGGGCGTGTGATGAGACGCGGGACGTAAGAAGAGGGAGCAATCTAACAGCAGCGCGTCGACAGGGCTTGCTCCGCAGACAGCAGGAGCAAGCCGTGCGGACATACGCCCAATGCAAGCAAGCAGCAACCCCTGGTCAACCGTGGTCAACCAACAGCAGCTGCACCTGCCCTCACCTGTCGTCCCACGCGGGGATGGGAATCTGCTTGGGTATGGGAACCTTGGCCACCGTACACTGCCGCACCGTCGCCCACTCCCCAATAGATGAGGGCACTGACCACCGCGCATGACGTACGTAGACCTGGTGGGCGGGGCAGCATGGGCACAGGCTGGTCAGGATAAAGCCGTTACGCTAAACAATGAATGAGGCATCCGCGAAGAATCCAAAAGGCACAGGCGTAGGACGCCCTAGCAGCGAATTACTATATCCTGCTGCCTGCACCCTGACCTACTATGCAGCTCCTGTGCTCACTCAGAAAGGGCTCCCTGCCCCTGAGGGACGGGTTCCCATCTAATCGCGTGCAGCCGTGCACCCGGCTGCAGGCGGAAGTGCTGCAGGCTATCACCAAACCTTGGCCTGACATGTACCTATATGTGGCACGTCCCACAGGATAGTTGGTGTTGTGTGGAGCGGCCGGAGGCCATACGGTATGGCCCGCAAGTCCACCGCCCAGGGGGGCCTCGCCCAGGTGCCCCACCCGAATGGGCTCCCGCCCCGCCGCGTGCACCCCGCTGCGGGCTACCACCAAACCTTGGCCTGACATGCACTTATATGTGGCACGTCCCACAGGATAGTTGGTGTCGTGTGGAGCGGCCGGAAGCCATACGGTACGGCCCGCAAGTCCACCGCCCAGGGGGGCCTCGCCCAGGTGCCCCACCCCGAATGGGCTCCCGGCCCCGCCGCACGTGCACCCCGCTGCGGGCTACCACCAAACCTTGGCCTGACATGCACCTATATGTGGCACGTTTCACAGGATAGTTGGTGTTGTGTGGAGCGGCCGGAGGCCATACGGTACGGCCCGCAAGTCCACGGCCCAGGGGGGCCTCGCCCAGGTGCCCCACCCCGAATGGGCTCCAGGCCCCGCCGCACGTGCACCCGGCTGTGGGCTACCACCAAACCTTGGCATCCTTTGGCATTGGTCATAGGTACGGTCATGGACCTGGAGCAGAGTTTCGGCTGCGTGCCAGGGTGCCATGGGTCTTGCACAGCAAGGAGCTCCCTACACATCTTGTACCTGTGCAGCTGTACTGCTTGCCCCTGCGGGCTTCTTCTGGCAAATAGCTTCATGTGCAAATGAGCATTAGGGGAGCTCCCCTGATGAGCAGTGTACAAAGGCAGAGCGTACGCGTCATTCGAGCATCGAGAATCACCGTTCACTGATGCAAGCGTACGGTGCTGCACAAGCTTGACATCGTACAAACTCCTGTTGGTAGATACTGGTGCTCGATACAGAAGCTCTTTAGCAGGGGGAAGCGGCTGCGTTTTACTCGCTGCACTGTCGCACCTGCCACCCGCCACTTAGGTGGCCACGACTTGCACGAGTAACATTCATATAAATGTGTTATGCTACATGTTGTTGCCCTGGCTGAATATTGAATTGAAGCACAGTGGGCTTGCGCAACATGCGTTGCGAGTGTGCGCAGAACTGCAAAAGAAAGCACGGTAGGGCGCGCTTGGTGGTCGATCGACATCTAATGGCATTATAAAGCAGCCTGCACAGAGGGTTACGCGTCACCCTATGCAGCAGTCCCTTGGCGCCTGGGCAACTTGCACTCGGGATGTCCAGGTAACTAAGCCGCTGTTGAGGCGAGAGTCTGTCATAGGGCAAGGATACATAGAGCAAAGCTTCAATGACACCCTGCAAGACGCGCTCGCGCCGTCTAGCAGGTTGTTGGGTTGGTACCGGTGAGCAGCAGTCGGCGGGCCGCGCCAACACGTGCGGAAGGGGCGGGTGCGACACAAAACAACGTTAGACATCAAGAATAACCCCCTGAACACCTCCAATGGGCGCAGCTGCTGATGAGTGGGCGTTCCTGCCTCCGGGGCGGGGCACAGTAAGGTACCCCTTACGGGTACCAGCTGCCCTTAAGGCCGTTTGGGCTGCCATAGGGAGAGCGGTTTCGCGGATGACTATCGGGTCCGACGTGGCGCGCTGACGGCGCGACCTGGTGGCCGCCATACCTAACAATCCTACCGCTATCCTAAATATTAAAGGCAACTAGAAATCCATGTCGGAGGGAAAGCTGCGCAGCCTGTGGATCCGTGGGTCGCTAAGGTCAGGGCAACGTGTTGTGAGGAACGTAAGGCCAAGCGGGTACCACTTCGACAGCCTTGGGCCAGGGGTTTGAGTTCCGCCATAGAACCACTCCCCCTTGCACCCAAGGTCTTTAATATTAGCCTGTTGCCTGGAATCAGGCCCTTGGGTTATCAATGCTTCATCAGGCGCTCCACAGGCTTGGCATCCCGCGTGCATATCTCACCCTAGGCCTCCAACGGCCGGGATAGCCTCTGCATCAATCGTCATTTAGCGTACCAGTGCACTTAGGAGCACATCGGGGCCCACGCGAGGCATAACGAAGGAAGTCGCCCGACAGCATGTCGCGGAACCATGCCTATCAACATTGCAGTAAAGCAGCCCGATAGACACCAGGAACACGTTATTATAGTATACGGATATGCTGGAAAAGCTTTCCTGCGAATGTGGGGGGGCTCTGTGGCCGCTTCAGCCAAAAATGGCCAGGGCACCCCACAGGCTTTGAAGCTGCTCGGCACAAGCTGCTATCATGTGCATAATGAAGGATGTGTGTAGGTACCGGCGCGCTAAGGTCTGCAAGGGGCCGCTGCCGTGGTGCTCTGCAACGTGACACGGGGTTACAGGCGCCGGTTAGCATGCGCATTGTGGCATGCGCATTGTGTTGGAAGCCAAGATGTATACCGTATGACAGTAGATTTATACGTATGATCTATGTACAAACTGAAAAGTCATGAATAGTTTCAAGAGGCGACCACAAAATCCGTCCGCAGTTGCCGTCTGATCAGGTAACCCACTCCACCGATCCTCCCTGAAGCAGGGCATGGACGAGTGGAGGGAGGGCGCAGCGCGCAGGACTGCCAGCAGCCAAGTGGTTCCATACCGGTAAACTTTCCATGCAACGTCTTATCAAACCATTATGTACAATTGCAGTGCCTCTACAGATGCGTGGCTTGTATGCTTGCTGTGATGACCTGCCAAGGGACAGAGTGCCCCAGAGTGGTGCAGTGGTGCTACCCGGCTGGTGTACGACACGGTGGGCGTGCTCATGCAGGGTGACGGCCCTGCGTCCATTCGCGATTTCGTGTGCATGCACAGCAGCAACAACACAGGGCGGACGCTCCAATGACGACGCGGCGGACGACGGGCCACTGGCGCGACAGCCGCCATGCGCCACTCACAACCGACACAAGCAGCACCCCCCCCCTGCCACTACGCACGCTCAGAAGCACTGCGCAATCCTCCGAGACGCAGCCTGCCTCGCAGGAATAGACGCCGCTCCCTCCCGCACCATAAACTTCCCTGCGTGGTTCTGGGGCACCAGCGACCGCGCAAGCGACCCCTCCTCCGCAGCCTCCGCAGCCATCGCCGCCGCTGCAGCCGCCACCGTCCCGCCGGCCTCAGCCATATCCCGACCCATACTGCTCACCCGCCCGCTCATGCGCGGCGTGAATCCCCCTGACCGCCGCAGGGAGTCCACACCACTCAGCCCCTGCCCCCCGCCGTACGACGCCCTGCTAGGCAAGTCCGCGCAAAGCCGCCCCCAGCCCCAGAGTACGACGTCCGCATCGCCCGGCTAAGGAAACCGCCAGAGCTTGGCGCAGCTCCAGGGGAGTTCAACGCACCAAAACTGCCGTTCTCGGGCGTGTCCTGAAGCAGGCTGAGCCCCGGCACAACCGACCCGCCACCGGCCCCACCACCCCCTACCCCCGTCTCGCTCTTGCGTGTGGAGTACAGCGACGGCATGCCATCGCCCACGGCCGCCATGCCACCCCTGCCTATGCTGCTCTCACGCGCCAGCGCGCTGCCCCCGTTGCTCCCCCCCCAGGTCCTGGAGCGGTCGGTCCAGAGTACGACGCCCGGGCCAGGCGCCCTGCTCCAGGCGACAGCGCAGGTGAGCCCGCCAGGGCTGGGCTGGTTGACCGGCTGTTGTAGGACGAGGAGCCCGGGGTGTGGTCAAGTAGGGAGGCTGCTAGGCCGGGGGGCAGGGCGGAGGCAGTGCCGTTGAAGGAGCGTCGAGCGGGCACCAGGGGGCCGGAGGGCGAGTGGACGGCGGGGCTGTTAGCAGCGCTGGTGGCCACCAGGGAGCGGGAGTGCTCAGAGTCGAAGGGCGACGCGATGGTGAGGCCGGCTGGGCCTCCGGCGCTGCCTCCGACGCCGCCCCTGCCGAGGGAGTTCATGCCTGTGAGGGAGGGCCGAGGCTGGAGGGTGCGGCCACCGCGAGGAGAGGCGAAGCCGGAGGAGGTTGAGGGCGAGGGCTTGAGTACGGGGGCGGGGGCGGAGGAGAGGACGCCAGCGGCAGGGGTGCTGCTGGTCGCAAGGGGCGCACGCCGCGGGGTGCTGCCCCCGGACCCGGGTACCCCGGCCGCGATCACCTCAATCCCCAGCGCGGTCCACAGAGCGTTCTCGGGCGATGCCGCTGCTTTGGCCGCTCCAGGGCAGGCTTGCGCGCCGTTGGGCGTGTCGACGGAGGGGGTGGTGTCCCGGAAGGATGTGATGATGGGCGCGAGGTAGCCGGGGCAGCCGGCGGGGCTGTCCCGTACCGAGGCCAGGGAGGCCCGGAGGCTGTCGGGCACGATGGAGCGGGTCAGGGAGCCGGCACGTGGCATGCCTACAGCGGTGGGCGTCCCGGGTGTGGATGCAGGTCCCGCACCGGCCGGGCCTGCTGCTGCTGAGGAGGAGGACTCCCCTGGCGTGGGCCCGTCCAGGAAATCCCACCTGTTCCTCTGCGTGCTGCCGCTGCCGCTGCGGCTGAGGCTGCTGGAGTGAGGGACCGCGTACACCGGCCCGCCATTGCTGCCCGGGGCCCCTCCCAGCGCGCCGGACAGGATGCTTCCGCCCGCTCCCATCCCCGTTCCGGTCGGGGCTGACCCGGACACCTGGGCGGTCGAGACGTCGAGCAGGGACGGACGGCCGCTGGAGCCAGAGCGAGTCATGGCAGGGGGTACCGGCTGCGGCGCCTCGCCGGACACCATGCCAGCCCCATGCGCCTGCCCTCCCTCCGCCGCTCCGGAACCTTCCGCAACCACATCTGCGGCCTCATCCCCTTGGAGTAGGTCCTCTGGCAGCTGCGCCAGCAGGGACCTCCGCATAGACCCCAGGGCCGGCGGGGGCGCTGCATGGGGCGCCTGCCCTGAAACAGACTGCGCACCAGGCCCAGCTGCTCCTGTCCCCGGCCCCACACCTGCACCTGCACCCCCGCCGACGCTGGACCGGCGTGGTGGGTGTGGCTGCGAAGTCGGGGGGCTTGGATGCGGTGGGTGCGGGGCCGGGAGCTGCGCGCTGGCGGCGGAGGTGAAGACTGCGGGGAGCACGGCGGGGGTGTTGACGTCACGGTGGGCTGCCTCCACGCACCCGGCCAGCCACGCCTGGCGCTCCGCTGCAAAGCGCTGCAGCTCCCCGCGCAGGAAGTCAAACTCGGCCATGTACAGCACGCTCTTTGGAATGACCAGTATTACGGTGGGCTGGGAGGTGAGCACGGTGGCGGGCCACTTGGGGACCTCCCCTGCACCGCCCGCCCCGACTGCCGCACTCCCAGGAGGGGACTGGCGGTGGCGCCCTGGGGCCCCCGGTGGGTGCGGCGTCTCTCCCCACGCTGTAGTAGGCCCCCCCGCTTGGTGGGTTGTGGCAGCGCCATCGGCTCCCGTACCCAGAATGCCCTCTCCGAAGATCCCTGCTGGGCCGATATCCGCCAGGGGCAGCCCAGTAATACACATGGTGGTGAAGGCGATGCTTGGGGTGCCCTGTGCAGAGCTCGATGGGGGTTCTGGAGACGTCGGAAGGGCGAGCCCGGGGTTGTTGCTGCTGGCGGCGGCGGTTGCTTCCGAGGTGGGCAGGAAGGCTTGGCTGACGGTGGACAGCAGCGGCATCGTGTGTGTGCGGCCAGCACGTGTGCGGCTGACGGCGCTGCAGGTGATGCTGGAGGCGCGGGAGCGCGGGGCGGCGGAGGACTCGTGGAACAGGTGCAGCTCGCCGGACTGTGTGCAGAGGGGGAGGGGCAGGCAGGTGGGGGGGAGGGGGGGGGCAGAACAACTGAGGTTCAGTGCTGAAGGGAAGCGCCAAGGCCGAAGGGGGTCGTGAGCTAAGAGTGTAAAGAAAGCATACAGGGGGGGGGGGGCGCAAGCAGTTGCGCTTCGTTCAAGTGCATGGGGCTGGGGACATGAATCACAGGCAGGGATCAATCAGCCCCAGACGACGATGTGATGCAAGACTCGCTGTGGTATGTATGTCATCCAGCGAAGCGAAGCGAGGCGAGTGCACTAGCCATCCCGCACCCACCCCTGTATCCGCCGTGTGGTGCAAGGGCGTGGGATGCCCCCGCCCCAGCAGCATGGGACGAGTGCACTAGCCACCCCGCACCCACCCACCCACCTGCACCACCGCCAGCGCGTCCACTGCGCCCCCCTGCCTGGCCGGCATGGTGCCCGACCCCACGCCCAGCACTAGGCACAGCTTAGCCACCTGCACCACCGGCAGCGCGTCCACTGCGCCCCCCTGCCTGGCTAGCATGGTGCCCGGCCCCACGCCCAGCACTAGGCACAGCTAACCCACCTGCACCACCGCCAGCGCGTCCACTGCGCCCCCCTGCCTGGCCAGCATGGTGCCCGGCCCCACGCCCAGAACTAGGCACAGCTCGCCCAGCTGCGCCAGCCGGCCGGCGGGCAGGGACCGTAGGAAGGGCGCGGAGCGGGACAGCAGCGCGGCGCGGGCGGCCAGCACGCCGGACCGGTAGCCCTCCCAGTCCACCAGCAGGAGCGTGCAGCCGGAGGGGCCTGGGGAAAGGGCGGGAAAGGCGAATGAGTGGTGGGACCTGAAGAGCAGAAGGTGCTCGTCCAGGGCCGCTGCCCTGGGTCGTTTAATCCTCGGATTTAGTCCTCGGAGAGGCCATGGAAGCGAGGTGTCTAGGCTTTGGCTCAGTGAGAATTAGAGTGAGAGAGCACCGAGGCATGCTAGGGCAGCGCACGGCAGTGCAACTGCGCACCACACGACTTGGGTGCTGTTGCTAAGGGCCAACAGGGTGCACAGTAAGGAGTCCACCAGCGCGTGCGGTGTCGAGGCTGTGGCGCAGCAGACGTCGGTGTGGTGGTGCACAGAGACATGCTAAGGTAGCACATGGCAACACAGCTGCTCAACACCCAACGTGGGCGGTTGGTGTTGCTGCAGTCCAAGAGGGTGCACCTTACCCTTTCCAGCATCTCCAACGCCCCGCCGTCACAGCCAACATCCAACAGTCCACGTCCCACCTGCCACCGCCGTCTCGTGCCGCATTGCGCTGTGCAGCGCCACCGTAGACAGCTCCCCCACCACCGACCCACGGGTCAGGGTCGCCGTACAGCCGCCGTACTGCTCGTCCAGCAGCTCTCTATCGTACGCCGCCGTAGAGCGGGCGCTCCAGGCACGCTGGATGCGGGAGGCGCGCAAGGCCACGTCCCTGCAGGCGCAACACGTGACGGGCACGTGTGACAGTTACGTACGTTTCTTACCTCATTTTTACGTACGCTCAAGGGCAGAGCATCCGGGGCAGGCAAGGACCAGTGAGCGCTATTCTCATGGTACAAGCCCTTCCAGTCTAGTCAAGTCATCTGCTGGAGGCAAACTGCTCGCTGTTAGGCCTGATACGACTCACCTGAGCTTGCGCTCCTGGTCCGTCTCAGGGCCCTCAACGCTGAACGCCCACCGCGGCCGCCGCGGCGGCGAGGGGGGGGCCCCGCCACCACCACCACCACCGCCACCGCCACCTCCACCTTCACCGCCACCGCCACCACCGGCGGACTCAGCCTCAGGCGTGGAGGGTGTGGGGGGCGAGGTCATGCCGTGTCGGTTGATGCCCAAGTAGTAGGCCCGGGCGGCGGCGGGACCCAACAGAGCGGCCATCTCGTTGCCTGGGGGAAGGAAACGTCATGTGCGGGCACAGTGTTGCTGGAAGTACTCACGTGCTCAGATGTGTGACAAAGTTTTGTTTCGTCCTGATTATTTCGATCGACGCAGTTGTGGGACCTGCAGGAGGCCATCTCGTTGCGTGGGGGACGGGAAACGCCATGGATGGGCACTCGTGTCGCTGGCCGTGCTCACGTGGATTACAAAATTCCTGGTTGGTCCCAATCGCGTGACCGAAGCACAGGGCCTGACTGCGAATGCATGTGCGTCGCCATCCGGATCGCTAACCCACCTGCTCCCTGCCCATCCGCAGCTGCCTCGTCCTCAGAGCTCTGTACGTCTGTGCCGCCCGACCGCTGCGACTGCTGGCGCTGCATCAGCCCCTCCTGCCCCTCCTGATCCTCCTGCTGCTCTGGTTGTTGGTTCTTTTGGAGCACCGTGTCGGCCGGGTGCAGCGCCTTCCACACAGGCTCTGCTGATTGCATCGCCTGGTGTCGAGGGGAAGTGTTGTCCATTGAGCGAAACAGGCAAAGGTACTCTTTCATCAATCCGTGCCTTCCTCGTAGGTCACAGCCTCCTTGAAACGGAATCCAAACATGGCGGTGAGCCTAATGCAGCAGACGTCCAGCCAGCCAGCCCCAGAACCCCCCCAGCCTGCCCTTACTTTGCCGCTTTGCGGTTACCCCCCAGCCTGCCCTACGAAACGAAATCTGAGGGACTACCCAGTCACTACCCAGTCACTAGCCCCACCTTTTGCATGAACATCTTGGTCCAATCCAGAGAGGTGGTCACCCCCGACGCTGCGGCGGCAGCCTGCACCGCCGTGCCCCTGCCGCCCTGGCCTGGCCATATGCCCTGCCCACCTCCAGCCTGCTGACCCTCAGCCCCCGCCTCCTCGCCTTCCCCAGCCATACCCTCCATGTACTCGTCTATCTGCCGCTGCATCAGCTTGCGAGCTGCGGATCATCCGACAGAGCACAAAAAGAGTATGAGCCATCGTCACACAAATACAAGGCAGGGTTTGTTTTGGAGTCGTCCTGTTGCCGCTGCATCAGCTTGCGAGCTGCGGGGTACGGCGTGCGTCAGCGTCAGCAGCACGCTCGCAGCGCGCGCGCGCTCCGCGGGAGCATCAGCATACAGGAGCACCTCTTGGTAGCACACTGCGTACCCGCGGCACACTACACGCGGCTCTGTACGGAACCAAACACACGTTACGGACACCGTGTACAACCTTCAACCGTGGCACACTCACTGTCTCCTCACCTTCCCTTTCGCGCCTCAGCCGCGCGCGAATGCCCCCCGCCGACCCTCCCGCGTCCGACTGCCGCTGCGGCGCTCCCGGCGGCGCCGCCGGCCGCAGCTCCCCACCCCACGCCGCCCCGCCGCAGCAGCCGTCCTCACCCCCGTTGCCCTCCCCACCCCCCTGCCGACGCAACTGCACGCTTCCCCCCAGAATCGTCATTTGTGCGTCGGCCAGCGTGCCTTGCTCGAACACGAGGCCCCCAGGCCGCAGCGACAGCAGCCGGCAGTGTGACGCCATGGCCATTAAGAGCTCCTGTGGGGGAAGTGGTAGGTGCAAAAGGCGAGGAAAGCGTGTAAGGCGTCAGGGGACATGGTAACGCTGGTGCCTGCACGACAGCAGCCTAAAGTGCGGTGCCATGGCCATCAGGAGGAGCTGCTGTGGGAATACGGAAAGGCGTGTGGAGCGTGTGGTGCATGCGTTGGGCTTCAAGGTAGCGGTTTCATACGCTCGGACAGCTTACAGCCGTGGTGCGCAACCACGTTGCACCCTCCCCTGCGTTGCCCCCTCACATATGGTAGGTGCGGTATGCTGTCCAGGGCCACCATTCCCTGCCATGCCCCATCCCTGTGGCACCCAATAAAACCAATCCAACCTGCGGGTAGGCCCGGTACGCCGTCAGGGCCCCCAGCAGCGGATCCAGCTGCCCGCTGGCCCCTGTCCTCAACCCTAACACACACGGACCACCATAATACACACCCACCTGCGGGTAGGCCCGGTACGCCGTCAGGGCCCCCAGCAGCGGCTCTAGCTCCGCCGCCTCCTCGGGGGTGCGCTGCGATGGCGGGCCGCGGGCGGCGCAGGCACGGATGCAGCTGCACAGCAGCTCGCGCAGCGCGGAGGAGCGCTGCTCGGCAGTCTGCGGGGGCGCGCGGGCGCAAGGGGGTACGTGCAAACACGAGGAAAGCGTGTAGGGGGCGTCAGGGAAGCGCGAAAACGCTGGGCGAGCGCAGGGGGCTTCGCAAAACCTTCCAGAGCACACGGTAGCATGGGCAGAAGCGAGCGAGGGTTTTCTCAGTACATGCGCATAAGTATAGTGCAGGACCACAGAATGAGCATGGCGAGCAAAGCAACAAATAGAGTCAAGCAGGTGCAGGTGTACGGTGTATGCGTCATTGGCGCTTACGAAGTCGGGCAGGCCCAGCTGCGGCAGCGTGAGGCCGTCTGGTGGGTCGCGCGGCAGCGGCTGCCGGGGGTCGGCCAGCGCGTCGTAGTCCCCCGCGTATAGCTGCATCATGGCGCAGCCCTGGGGGGGGGCGGCGGGCAAGAGAAGGATGATGGGTTACAACAGCTCAAGACAGCTGCACCTGAGGCCGTGTAGACGCCAGCGTACAGCTGCAGCATGGCGCAGCCCTGAGGGGGAGGGGCAGAACGATGATGGGTTACAACAGCTTGGCTCAGCCCTGGGGGCGTGCGTAAAAGAGGGGGGTTGGGGGGAGAAGGGGGCCGTACCAAATCAGGGGCGGGACCATGAGTAGCGATACAGAACAGCTGCAGCATAGCGCAGCCCTTGGAGGGAGGAACTGGGCATCAGCAGGGGTAAAGGCAGGAAGAGGAGCCATCAACATGGGTAACGAGTGCAGCTCCAAAACATGGCTACAAGCACCACCCTCGCCAGCCGTTTGGGAGCCTTTCCCTCAGTCCCGTGTGCTACAGTCTCGTTCCGCACCTGCGGCCCCTGCACCACGGTAGTGCTGCTGCTCATGCATGGGGCGGCTGCTCCCTTCATACCTTCCATGAGTGTAAGCTAGCTCCGCGCCCCGCCACAAAACGGTAGCAAGCAGCATCTGCCCCGTGGCACCATCCGGACGCAGCGTGCACGCACGTCCCGGCCCTCTTGCCCGTGTGCTCTGATCTGCATAGATCCGATCAGCACAGTCCCGTACCTGCGGCCCCGCCACCACGGTGGTGCTGCTCCTCATGGGGCGGCTGGAGTGCAGCAGCGCCACCTCGGACCACGTGTCCCCAGGGGCCAGCTGCACGGTGCGCTGTTCGCACCCACGCTTGCTGCTGTAGAGGGTGGCGCTGGCGCTGCCCTCCAGCAGCAGGCACCTGCAGGCGTTAGTACAGGCAGGTACAGGGAGGCACAGATACACGTGTGTGGTAGTGTTGCCGTTGTGGTCACTTCCCCGTCCACATAGGAAGCACAGGACGGGCCCCGGCCATTGCGGATGCGGTAATTCTGTTTACCTTCTGGGGCTGGGAGTGTGTGCAAAGGGGTTTACGTGGAGCGGCAGGGTAAGTGACTATGCGGGGCTGAGCCACCTTCGGTAGCCAGGGGAGCTCCCCTGCACCCACCAGTGGTCGAGGGGCTGGCCCTTGCTGAGGATGCATTCCCCTGCCTCGGCATGCTTGTACTCTGCAACAGGTACACGGGAAGGCGGCTTATTGCAGCAATGAAGGTGTGCAGCACATTGCTGTGTGCATGTCACACTTGGGCAACACTGGCAGGAGGTCGAGGGCAGGCAGGTAGTCGAGGGCTGCCAGGAGAGGAGACAGGCAGGCGCCGCTGGCGGTAGAAAGTCCTCACCCGCAAGATAAGCGAAAACCAAAAGAACATCATGTTCTATATTTGAAAAGAATGCCTGTGGCGCATTTGGGTTAGGGTTAGCTTATTGAACAGCACAGGGAGCGAAGCAGCAGCTCGGTTGAGGGACCGCGCAGGTACTGGGTTACCTGAGTTCCAAGAAAACGAGCAATCTGATCTATCTGGTCGTAGTTCCTTGTATCCGACCTGCAAATCAAGGGTTGTGAGGGCCTGGACATGACATGGACGACACAAGACATGCCGCCCAGGCGCCAGGGCTCCAATCGCTTCCACGAATCATTGTCTCAAGGCCCCTTGTATAAGGCAAGTACCTTGTTGCCAAGACTCTGGCAGCGGTGCTGAGGCTGACGCTCATGGTCCCATCCAGCAAAACCTTCCTCCACCGATCACAACCGCACCGCCGTTGCGCTATGGCCGAACTCTCTAGCAAAACTTTGTCGCGCCAAACACCTAATTAGCGAAAGCGTGGCCCTTCGCGCTGTGCTCGTCGCGGTTGTTGGCAGCCATGCGCTGGATGTGCTGCGACAGCTTATAACATGCGAAGCCCTACACGATTAAGGCTTACCCGGCATAGTGTTTGTCAATTCCTACCTGCAGCCCGTGCATAACTACGGAGTACGGCGTGGTAGGCCCACGTGTCATGCCGCCATGCGGGTAGGGATCAGGGACACGCGGACACCCCATTTCCTTATGTCCCCTGGCTTCGGCCTGGCCTCTCTTGCAACAACCGCCACGTTTGTCCAGGGCCACCGTATGTCCCTGTCATGATTACGCTTTCTGGCACACCTCAGGTCCCTACGTTTGTCTCCCACGCCGTGAAAAGGTGTCCCCTGTACCCTGAGGAACTGTCCCCGCAGCTCCGGCCCCAACCCGTGTTGCCACGTTGGCCAGTGTCATTGCAGCAGGATGTCCAGTGTTGGAGCGTTGGCAGGTCCTCCCTAAGCGACCTGAACCGGAAGGCCAGGTATGTGCGGTACGGTAGGCCAGGACGCACGGTAGTTGGGCGCCGGAGCACGAAGGAAAGCCTCGAGTCCACTTGTCGTACATGTTACGGAACACCGTAGCCACCAAGCGCAGGTATCCCATGCATGCATGGACCATGGCATTCAGCTGTGTGCACAGCACCAGGCCTGCATGCGTGTTCGCAGGGTGGCCGACCTCCACCGGCCAGGCAGCAGAGCATGCCGTATCGGACATCAGATCCACTCGTTGTCCTGGGAGCCACTCATGCAGGAGCTTGCCTCGAATCCTGGGCTTGCAGGATTGTACCAGGAGGTCAGGGCGTTTGGTGAGGCCAGGGCCATGTTGCGCCAAGGCGAGGCCTACCAATAGCCACGCGGGGAGGCGGGTGTCCGCCAAGTGTGTGGTAGGCTGATTGCAGGCCATGGCGTGCATGCGTCAAATCGTTGGCCAGGTGTGGCACCTGGCACGGCCGCCCGTGTACCCTGAGGAACTGGCCTTGTGCCTCCGCACCTTGCTCATGTTGTTATGTTGACCAGTAGCATTGAAGCAGGACGTTCAGCGTTGGAGCATCAGCAGGTCCCACCAAGAACGCCGGCCCGTGACATCCGGGCCCCGGAGCGTGCCTCTCATCCGGCGCGACGTGCACTTGGGCAATTGATCAAATAAGGAGATGCTGTACATTCTACTAAAGCTTTTGCATTGTCCCAGCAGCTCAGCTGTCAGGTAGCAAAACTGAAATGCGAACCAGAAAGCGGCACAAGTACTCCGACTCGTTCACATAGAGAGCTACGAGGGATATCTTCACTGCAGTAATAGAGTAATTCACCTGCCGGCACATGGTCTTGTGCCAGTATATGGTACCATCGAGCGAGCAGATGCTCCATACGGCGCAAACATAACAGCGTGGATGACCATACAAGCCGAGGCAAGGCGCAAGAGCCTAGCCTAGTATTGGCGACTATGTCCAGTCCAGCCTGGCGCTGTGGGGCACACCCGCGACCGTGGGCTTCCCCTACCCCTAGCAGTATGGACACCCACCAAAGCCTACCTCCTCGAACTGTGCAGGATGCTCGGCAGCAGCTCTTCGGCGCTGTGTCCAAAGCGCTGGAGAGCTACGAGCAAGGCCGTGTGGATCCGGCGCACTTTGCGGCCCTGCTGGACCAGCTCCAGGTCGTATTGGAGGAAGCCGTGGCAGCTGCTGAGGACGGGTCGGATGAGACGCAGCAGCATCCAAACCCGGCAGAAGGCAAGCACAGTACATCGGGAATCACAACGGCAATGCGATAGCGCAACAGTGCTCTCCAGAGAGCTGGGGAGGATGAGCAGCACATGTTCAACCCGCCGGTGATGCGTGCATTTCGCTGGACTGCTGAGCACCCCGCTTGGTTCCACTTGTATGTTCCATGCAGAGGGCACAGACGACAGCTCTGCAATTGACAACATGACTACAACCACCGGGCTGGACACCTTGCGCCCCTCCAACGACGAAGACGATGACGATGCTTCGCGCAGCGTAAGCTGCTCAGTTGCAACTGCACATGCGGGGCTGTCAGCTGGTAGCCGTCAGCTGTGCAGCAGAGCCCATGCCCTTTCCATACGCACGGATCCACAATGTACGGCGTCACGAACAACAACTCCTGCATTTCTCCTGTTCCCGGCGACCCGATGTTCTTGTACGGTGACTCGCACGGACGAGGTTACATGCGGGCAAAACATCTGACTTGCCTTGGCGCGCCCCGGACCGTTGCCGTGTTCCACAGGTTTCCGGCCGTACGGACCAGCACTGGCGCCGCACCATGGAGCAGCAGCTGCACGCCCTGCAGCGCTCTCCCTACAAGCCGCAGCCGCAGGAGCAGCGGCAGCGGCAGCGGCAACTGAAGCAGCAGCAGGAGGAGCCGCGCCAGCAGGAGCGGGCGGCGGCAGACGTGCTGCAGCTGCAACACGAGTGAGTGCTTCTACACCTACATGAATGCAACGCATGACAGCTCGTGTCTTGCGCCACGACGTTGCATGCGCAGCACTTTCCTTTTGCAAGCGCACTCACACGTCACGTGCTCTTGCACGGGCGGCGAGCCCTATGGCTTACCGCCGGTTGCTGGACCACGCCCTTGGCCCCCATGGCCACCACGTCCCACCACCCACGCGCCATGCCGCCTCCCCCTGCAGCACCTCTCCCGCCTGGCCCCCAAACACGCCCCGCTGCAGGGCCCTGCGTGCCAGGGGCAGTCTCACCTTTCACAGTGCCGCATCCTGCTGCGTACGGCCCTTATCCCCACCCTACCCCTCCCCAGAAATGCACGGCTGCAGGGCCTGGTGGCAGAGCTGGAGGGCCATTCCACCCCACCACACTGCCACCTCCCGCACGCCGATCCCTACTTTGTTCTCCCTGCTGCATAAGCCTCGTGCTGCACGCCTTCCCCGTTGCGGCCCTCAAAGGAACGCACGGCTGGGCCATTCACAGTCCCCCACTCCCCCACTTCACCCCTGCGCAGGAATGCCCGGCTGCAGGGCCAGGTGGCGGAGCTGAGGGCCAGCTTGGCAATGGAAGCGCAGCGGGCGCGGGAGGCCGCCACCCGGGCCACACTGCTGGAGGAGGCGGGGCAGCAGCAGCAGCAGCTGCATCAGCAGGTGTGCAAAGGCGCGGGGTGTGCACTTGCCTACGTACGCGCATCGTCATGGCGCCCACCTGGACCTTGAGCGGCAGGATGTACGGGTACTCGATGCCCCCTTTGCCGTACGGTATGCACGTGCGGCCCTGGGCTGCCCTAACAATCCGTACTGGCCCGTTTGTACTGAAGCCGTGTCGTGCCCACAAGCCATGTAGGCGGATGCGGTTGCCGAGCTTCAGTTGGAGCTGGATGAGGTGCGGCGTGCCAACGAGCAGCTGAGGCAGCAGCTGGCGGACGCACACAGCGACCTTGCGGCGGCGCAGAGGGTGCACGTGGCGGCAGGTGGGAGGGAATGTGCGTGTTTGGGTGGGGGCGGGGGAAGATACGCATGCAACGCACGGAGGATGCACGTGGCCGCAGCTGGCGGATGCACACGGCGACTTGGCGGTAGCGCAGAGCGAGGGTGCACGTGGCGGCAGGTGGGAGGGGATGTGGGCCTTTGGGTGGGGGCTGGGGAAGAAGTGCATGCATGCAACGCACGGAGGATGCACGTGGCGGCAGCTGGCGGACGCACACAGCGACTTGGCTGTCGCGCAGAGAGTACACGTGGGTGCAGGTGGGAGGGGAACAGGCAGGGTGCACAGGATGCACATGCGTGCGTGGCGGCCGGTGCGTGTGAGTGTATGTGGTAGGAATGGGTGTGGGCGTGGACGTGTTTGGGTAGGAACAGGAAACGGGAGGCACGGAGGGTGGGTAGGTGAGGCAGGGCTCCGAGGCGCATGCGGCGGCAGGAGGGACGGGGGTAGGAGGGCCAGTGTGCTTGGGGCGTGGCTGGCAGAGGGAACAGGTTCGGGGGCCCATACCGTCAGCTGACGCCTTAGCGTGTGTGGGTTGGCATGTGCCGAGGTCCAGGGGCTGTTGCTAGTCCTTAAGGACCGGGCTTGATCCATTTCGCACGGAAAGTGATAGCTACTATCACGACCACCCGTGTATCGGGGCTCATCCGTCCCCAGGCACCAGTCGAGCTGAGGCGGTGCTGGTTGGGGAACTGGAGCACCAGCGGCAGGTGGGTTACCCTCTGGACACGCAGCGCCTGCTTGTCTGGTTGACCAGAAGGACACATGACAGAAGTACACTTGGCGTGTCTCAACCAGCTACAACCAGGAGAGCTGGGGGCTCAACTGCCTTCAAGCTGAGCTTGGGCATAGGATGCTAATCCGCTGCTGGTACTCATGACCCACATTTATCGCCGTACATGTGCCCTGAGCAGCTACCCTTTGGGCACACATATCGCGCTTACTTGATCTTTCGCCTGCAAGCTTCAGTCGCACCTGTAGGTGCTTAGTCCCTATTCCTTGGGCCCCACCCAAAGCCTGCGTACAACCCCCCTGGGTCCCTCGTTTGTTGCAGCTGGTGATGGGCCTGAGGCGCGAGATGCAGAAGGCGGCTGCAGCTGCGGCAAGGCAGAAGGAGTCACTGGTGCACGAGGTGGGTTTACCTCATACTGTCCTTGGAGCGATGCACTGCCGTCAACGTATTTGGAACTCCGCACAGCAGGCCGTCCTGCGGTACTGCGCCAGACTTCGTTGGTGTTGTTCGCGTGGACCCAAATCATCAGCCAGAAGTCAACCGTGTGTACAGCAGGCTTCCATGGCGCACGCGCCCCTCGTGTGTGTTGCCTCCTCACGCCGAAGTGTTCGAGGTTCTTTAATGCCGATGTAAATGGTACCACGCATGCATGCAGGCCAAGCGTTGGCAACTCGCCGCCAGCCAGGCAGCTGCGGTTGCAGAGCGCGCGCAGGCCAAGGTGGCGTCCCTGGAGCAGAAGATCGACTCGCAGGCAAGTGGATTGCTGGTTTGCCGGTCTGCGGTTTGCAGACAAGAAACGCACCGCACTGCTAGGCACCTCACGCACCATGGTCTGCGGGAACGTACTCTAGCCACAATACCACCTGCGTTGAGTATGATGGAAGCCCAGGACGAACTCGCTTATACTGCAACAAGTGCAAGAGTCACAGTGTCTCGCGCACTCCACGGTTCATACGCACGGGCGTGTGTTTGAACTGCGGTACGAGGTGCAAGTGCAGGGCCTCCTGAGGTGAACCGATACGACTAAAATAGACAAGGAGAAACATAGCAGGGTATGGCAAGCAATTACGGGTTGGCGGTGCAGTAAGTTGGTGGTGCTGGTCCTGCTGATAATGGCGTGTGTCTCTTACTGGCTCTCCGCAGGCCGCCCAGCCGCGCTCCCGGGAGTGGTGAGTGGGGAACGACACCCCGTCCGGGCCCCCGTGTAGAACACCAAACCAAACCATACGCCCTCATGCCGCCCAATGGCTCTCCGCAGGCCGCCCAGCTGCGCACCCATGCCAACGACCTCGCCACTCGCGGCCGTGAGCTAACCGCTGTGCAGCAGCAGTTGGCCAACACACGCTCCCAGGTGGGCTTGCGTCATGCGCGGTGGGCAGGCAAGGCCGCAGCGTCACTGCACGCCGGTAGCTCGTTTCGCACACCCCCCCTCCTCTTCCTCCTCCTCACCTTGCGTTGCCTGCGCCATCTGCTCTTTGGCCACGTCCCCCTTTAGCTCGCGTGCCGCAACCGCTACCTGGAGCGCCTCGACGGTGCTGTGCTGCAACCGCTGCTGGCGTGGCACGCGGAGCACGACCCGGCGGCGGCGGCGGTGCTGGCCGCGGGGCCGCTGGGCAGGGCGGCGGCGGCGACAGCGGGACAGGAGGGCGGCGGCAACGGCGCGGCGACGCGCAGCCGGGACTTCGTGCAGCTGCGGGTGGGTGTGGGTCTGGTACCGGTATGTTGGCAGACGCGCTGCGCGGGGAGTGAGCTTGAGGGTCAAGGTGCGGACTGCAGGGGCCCGGGAGCCTTGTGCTTGAAGTATTGTGCGTGTGCACAGCGCGTACTGTACTGAAAAGTGCGTTCCATGGATGCCTACGGTACTTGCTTGCGTCTTCGCCGGCCGGCCAGCGCGCGCCCGTAGGACATCTCTTGGACACTTCCTGTTGATGTGTGTCCTCGTCCTTCATGTGCCGTTGCAGCTGCGTGCTGAGGCGGTGTTGGGCGCCGCCGCGGCCGAGGCTGACGGGCTGGCGGAGCGCCACGCGCAGGCGGCGGCAGCGGCATTCGGGGTGAGCGCGGTAACAACGTGACAACTGAGTACCTTGTGGGGTTGGCCGGCGAGCTAAAGCAAGCAAAGCGCAACGTTCGCGTTGCACCAGGAGTCGCAATTGATCACCATGACTGACTGCAATGCCCACTGTATCCGCTGTTGCGAACGGGCGCACCTGCTGGTGCTGGCGTCGCGCATCGCCCTGCTGCAGCAGCAGGCGCATTCCTCTTGTTCCATCCGTTGCGTAAGCCTACCTGATTACTGTTACCGGGCTCCGCCCTATTGCGCAGGCACTGGCGTCGCGCATCGCCCTGCTGCAGCAGGAGGCCGACAGCTTTGGAGCGGCGGCCCGGACGCAGCTGGCGGAGGCGGAGGCTCGGAGCCGCAGGCAGCTGGAGGTGAGCGAGGCCGGCGCGTGGCATTCAATGCACATTACTGCTTAGCTGCAAACGGGGGGCAGGGGGTAGCGGGGAGGGGCGGCGTGCATGCATGGGTGGATTGCTATGGGTGGGGCCCAGAAGGTGCATCCCTTCTGGTGGGGCCTCGGGTGGTGGCGGTCCGGTTGGGGCATGCGCTTGGAACGGACGTTACGCCACAGGCCGCGCGGTGGTGTAAAAGGGGGTGGGCTCCAGGGCATTGGAGCGGACGTTACCATGGTAAGGCACAAAGGCGGGGGAAGGGTGCGGTAGTCAGGAGGCGGGCGGGAGGGGAGAGGAGAGGAGATGCATACGGCATGTGGCACAACCAGCTGGTGGGGAGCGGGGGTTGCAGCTGCATGGAAACACAGTGTGGCTGCCGCTCTTAGCCCAGCTGCCGCACTTAACCCACGTCCTCGCATGGCGCGTAAAAACCGACGCCGTACGCTTGCCTCTGGCACCCTTCCGTGGCCCCCTTCCCCCAGGACCTGCGTAACATGCTGACACAGCAACTGCGCATCGCGCAAGAGCAGCTACAGGTAAGGGCGTGCAGATGGAGCCGTACAACGGCTAACCTTTCCGGTTGGCCCCTCTGCGTCTTCCCAACTGGGCAGTGACGCTGCCCATGCCGCGAGCGCACCAACGCGCTGCTGTGCATGCACCCACGCAGCTCATTACATGGCCCTTCCATGTCGACACGTGGTGCTATGTAACGCCAGGCCGTTTGTACGAGGGGCACAAGGAATTTGTACGACGGGGATGCCCTCCAGGCCGCCAACGAGGCCAAGGCACATCCGCGCGAGGCACCGTCCACGCGCCTTACTTCGTAACCCTACCATGCCTAACCATAGGTAGGTAGCTGTGTTCATGCATTTGCCTTCCAATGCACTCCCTAGGCCGCCTGCGAAGCCAAGGCGCAGCTGCGCGAGGCGCTGGCTGCGGAGCAGGCCACGGGGGCCATGCGGCAGGCGGAGGTGCAGCGCCTGACGGAGCGGGACCTGCGGGCAACGCTGCAGGTGCGTGGGCGGGAGAGGGCTGCAACAACAGTACAACATGCCATGGTACCGTGAGCTGCTGCAGTCAAGCGTGTTTGTATGTTGTATATAATGCGGCTGAGTGCAGCATACCATGTGTCCGAGCCCATGATGCTCCCCGTCCCCCACCCGCCCTTAATACACACTGCCAGCTGGAGCAGCTGACGGCCGAGCTGGCTCGCGTACGGCAGGAGTCTGCAAAGACACTCCAGGTGCGGTGTGCGCGGGCAAATGGGTGGATGGCCGTTTTGGGGGCTTACTTGTTGCCTGTGCGAGGCGGAGGGGCGGACGCCATGCTCCCGGCATGCTTTCTCCAGCTTCTTGCATGCACGCGATGGGCTACTTGCTGTCCGCTTCCCTGCCTCCAAGGTCTCCTACTTGCACCCGACCACGGATTCCGCCCGTCCATCTGCGAGTGCGTGTGTGCGTGTATGTGGTGGGATGGTACCGCAGGCGCGGGAGGAGGCCCTGGATGCGGAGCGCAAGCAGCAGGTGGAGGGCGCCTTCGAGCGCGGCAAGCAGCTGGGGGACCGCCAGGCAGCTGTGGTCACCGCCGCCCTCAACCTGGAGATCAAGGTACCCGTACGCCAACATTAGTCGGTAGTCGGTGCCCAGCCGACCTCACCCTTGCACCCTGTCTGCTGTCCACGCGCCCAACCCCACACGCATCAGGCCCGCATCAGCAAACTGCCTTGCATTCAGGGCCAAAACCGAACGGGAACAACCCTCTATGTGCAACTGGCGGCTTGCTTAACGGCATGGCCTACCCTTTCCCCCTGCCCTGTCTTGACCACAGGGCCTCCAGGAACGGCTGCACGCCTCCCGCCAGGAGTGCGCCGTGCTCACCTCGCAGCTTGAGGTGGGTGGAGCAGAAGACATGCATGAGTACCATGTGGCATGATAGGGGCAAGGGCCTACCGGTACTACAGAGGGGGCACCGTCCACGGGCTCCATGCGTACAGCGGTGGTGGGCTTGTGCGTTGGTAGGCGTGCATGGCCGACGTGCAGGTGGTAGGGTAGGGGCAAGGGCGTCCGGTGGAGATGCGCTCCTGGTCAGAGGCACTTAGATTGGTTTGGCACTTAGATCGCATCCTGTTGGCTCTGAGCTGTGCCGCTCCGCTCTACATGCGCACTTCCGTCTTTGTCCATCCCCACGTCTGTTGCAGGAAGCCCGTGCAGCCGCCGACTCCATTGAGGCACGCATCAGCGAAGTACGGCACGAGGTGGGGAGGGGGTGCGCGTTGCTGCCACGACGGCACGAGACGGGGAGGGGGTGCGCGTTGCCGCCACGACTCGCGCAACCTGGCTTAGTGCGCACCTCCCAAGGCGTGAGAATGCTGGGCGGCCGCATGCGCGCGCATCTGCCGGTCCCGCCCGTCTTCCGCATGGCAGGGTCGGCCCCGGAGTTCCCCGGTTTTCGTGCGCGCGGGCCACCGCACCACCCCGCATGCCGCATCCGCCACTACACATGCCCATCTCCCGCCCACTAGGACCCCCATCCCCGAGTGGCCTTCCCCCATGACGAGGGCCACCGCGTCCCTGCATCTCCCTTGCCACACTGCATCTCCCTTGCCACACTGCATCTCCCTTGCCACACTGCATCTCCCTTGCCACACTGCATCTCCCTTGCCACACTGCATCTCCCTTGCCACACTGCATCTCCCTTGCCACACTGCATCTCCCTTGCCACACTGCATCTCCCTTGCCACACTGCGTCCTCTTCGCACCACGGAGCACGCGCAACCGGCCCAGGCAGCGGCGAACCAACGATGTAATTCCGGGTGTATCACCGCCGCCGCCGCCGCTCTCATGCAGTGCACCCACACGCCAATGGAGGCTGCCATGAAGCAACCCTTTCCATCTCCGACATATGTTACGGTATTGCTGTCCTCCCTCCTCGTTTCCTTCAGTGCAACCACGCGCGGATGGAGGCGGAGGAACGGCTGCGGCGTGAGTCTGACGCCCGGCTGGCGGACATGCGGGCCATGGCGGAGAGGAGGGCGGAGATGGCAGAGCAGGTGGGGCCCGGCGTGTGTGGGGTGCGCGTGGGGCTGGGGTGCGTGTGTGGGATGGTTGAGGCGGGCGGGCAGTTGAGTGGATGGGGGGAGGGGTGCTCGCTTACCCACGCCGTACGCCTGTAGGTCATCTCTGTTGTTGCGTCGCCCTCCCAGGAGCACGAGCTGGCGCTGCAGCGGGAGCGAGAGCGCGGGGAGAGGGCGGCGGCAGACGCGGTGCGGGCGGGGGAGGCGGCGGCGGAGGCCGCGCGGCGGGAGGGCGAGTTGGCCCTGCAGCGCCAAGCCAACGAGTTCGAGCTGCAGGTAAAAGCGTGTGTGGGCCCACGTGAGCATGTGTGTTGGGCTTGGGGGGTCAGGGGCATTTGGGCACGGGGCAGGGGCACGCTTACCGGGAGGAGCGCATGGGTGGACGGGAGCAGGCGCTGCAGCGGTGGAGTTACAGGTGTGTAGGCCGATGTGATGACCGGATGGGAGCTGTCAGTGCACGCATGCATAAGCTCTAGCCCGGAGCGCATGCGATCTTGTGTGTGGGCGCGTGCGTGTGGCTGTTGGCCAGGATGGAGTATGGATGGAGTGGGGCTTGTCCCCCTTCCCTGTCCCCGCATCGTTACGGAAGGACAAACGTTGCTGGCTGTAGCTGTCGTCGGCGGTGTCGCACGCAGCGTGTGGTCACGAGCTGTTAGCAACATCATAACGAGCCTGTTGGCTGATCAACCGCCCCGATTGCTGTTGTCAATGCAACGGACTGCAGGTGCGGTCGGCGGCATCGCAAGCGGCATCGCAGCTGAGGCTGGTGGAGGAGCGGCACCAGGTGGGAAAGGGTGCATACGTGTGGGTGGGGCCAGGGGTTGGAGACCACGGGTGTCCTTGCATGGGGGGCGCGGGGGGCGAGAGGGCACAGGGACGACGGTCAGGTGGTACCGGTGTCATCCCCGTTGTGGAGCATCCCACTCGGCGTACGTATGTCGTAACCCAGTTCGCGGCCTCTTGACAACGCAAAGAGACAACTGCAAGTGCAGAAGCCTGCGATGAATCACAGGTGCTGCTCCCAATTGGCCCCTCTCCTGGATGCAGCGTGCCACGGCCGATGCTGAACGGCGGCTAGCCTCCCTGTCCGAGGAGCTGCGTGCGGCGGGGGAGCGGGCGGAGGCGGCGCAGCACAAGTGCGAGGACCTGATGCAGCAGGTGTGTATTAACAGTGGGCTACGGAGCGCGACCGCTCACAACACGGTAAACTCGCTCCTCGGGCGGGCTTGCAGTTCTGCACGGTCCACACGCCCACCAATCCTGCCAAACTGTGTACCACCCGTTTCCCAGGCGTTGCGCTGCTCCACAGGTCCGCCGTCCGATTGCTCTTGTACCCCTAAGGCCCACCGATGTGCCCCTGACAAAGATTTACTTCCCTAACCCAGCCCGCCTGTACTCACCCTAGGCGTTTGACTCGGGCCAGGAGCTGACGCGGCTGCGGCAGGCACTGGCGGACAGGGAGGCGGAGGCGGCGCAGGCGGACAGGGAGCATGGTACGTGCTCTTTGCCGTGGACGTGGGCCACCCAAACTTCCGCTCAACAAAGTCTTACAGCACCACTACCGCTGACAAGCTCCTTAGGGCAGTGAAAGACACACCCCGGGCGCATGCTGCTCCCCTTGCATGTGCTTTAATGCATGGCCCCCACCTTTCCCCTGCAGCTTCCTCCCTGTCCGAGGTGCAGTCCAAGCTGGCTGTGTGTAGGCAGCAGCTGGAGGCGCAGGAGGAGCACCTGGCGGAGCTGGAGGCGAGGACGAAAGAAGAACAGGTGGGACTGGGAAGGGGGAGGCCGCCCGGCCGGGGGACAGATTGCTGCTGGAGAGCGAGGGGGAAGGGGGGGGAGGGCGGAGGGAGGAGCACCTGGCGGAGCTGGAGGCAAGGAAGGAGGAGGAGCAGGTGTGACACAGCAGCCGCATGGGCAACGGGGACTACATCATGGGGCGGAGTATCCGCAGAGTAGCGCTTGGAACGGAACCGGATACTGTCGGCCTGCGGAGGATGAGAGGGGGAGGGGGGCTGAGAAGGGGAGATGGGTGTAGTCGCTAGTATGTGGTGCAAGGGAGACGGGTGTGGCACGCGCAGGCACATGCCGTACGGGAGCACCCGAAGGCACACCAGGACGGAGGTGTTCTGTCAGCTTGGCACCTGCTGGGGTGGGCGGGCGGCGGCAGTCCCACGTGGAGGTGTAGGTGGCCACAGCCTTGGGACCGACGAAGCAGGGAGGCCCTGGTGCAGATCGTGACGCTCCACCTGTTGCCAACCGGTGCATGCACAGGCCCACGAGCTCGCTTCCACTCCCACCCCTTGAAACTGTTCCATGTGTTCCCCGCAGGCCCACGAGCTGGCCTCCCTGCGCGCCGCCCTGTCGCACGCCTCTGAAGAGCGTGACGCGCTGCAGGCCGAGTGCCTGGGCCTGGGGCAGCAGCTCAGCGCACTGCAGGTGGGGGCGAGGGTGGGGCGGGCAGAGGCCGGGCCGGGGCTCTGTCGGTGGGGCGAGGTGGGGCGGGGCGGGGAGCGGCACTGCTTGGCGCCTAGGCCTAGGGCAGTAGCTCAGTGCACTGCAGATAGGTGGGGCAAGAAGCGGTGCGCAATGCATCGAGGCTACACGGGGGGGGACAGGGGCCCATGGGGTGGGGGCAGCAGCTCAGTGCACTGCAGGTGGGGTCCGGATGGGGCCGGGCAGAGGCGCTGTGGGTGGGGCGAGGTGGAGCCGCGAGGCGAGCTGCTTGGCAGGTGGGGGTAAGGTGGACAGGCTGAGACCCGCTACAAGTATGTAAGGCGAGGACGGGGCGGGGCGCGCTGCAGGCGGGCGGGGCGGCGCCTAAGCGAGCTGCAGGGTAGTAAGGGGGTAGGATAAAGGGGCTCAAAGCACGCTGCGGGTGGAGGCACGGGCCTGGCCGGAACGCACGGGCAGCGGCTGGAGGCTTGATGGTGCGGGCAGCCCAAGGCGGCACACAAGGAATGCTGAGTGCCGGTACGCAACCGTCATGCATGTCGCTGCAGAAGCGCTTGACAAATGTGCGATGGATTGACTTCTCCTGTTGCTATTGCACGCAGGCCACAGCGGCGGGCATGGAGGCAGAGCTGGAGGCGGCAGAACGGTGCGAGGGGTTGTGGGAGCCTGGCAGCAATGGGGCTGCACGTAGCGTACGTGCGACAGGCTGTAGGGTAATGTGGGGAGCAGCTTGTTGGGATCAACCGGTAGCTGCGTACGGTACTGCTGGGGCGGCACGAGGTGCATGTGTCATCCTGCCCGGGGGTGTTCCCACGGCTGCTACCTGACCCAGCCTTGTCTCAGCGTCGGGACGACTTTCAACACGTTGTTTCAATAGGTCAGCTCCTTATGGCAAAAGCCATGTGCATAACTGCAAAGCTTTTGTGGTCGCGGCCTCACATTGGTCACTTCTCGTCGTCTCTCCCCACGCAGAGCCCTGGAGGCGCACAAGGCCGCCCGCGCGGCTGCGGAGGCGGCGGCAGAGGAGGCCCGACGCAGCGCCGCAGCGGCGGCAGCCGCGGCGGAGGAGCAGGCGGCGCGGGCGGCGGCGTTGGGGCAGCAGCTGGCGGAGGTCGAGAGGGCGCACGCCAGGGAGGTGAGGTTCGGGAGGTGTGGGATGTATTAGTGGCGCGTGTGTCAAGGGGGCCAGCAACAGTAGTGACGGGAGGGCAGCGTGCAGGGGGCGACGCTGCGCAGGTGATGCAACGGTGTGGGCTTGCTGCATGTGTGTTACGGTAGGGGCAGCAACTGGGTGGGATCGAGAGGGTGGGGCGCGAGGTAGTGAGTAGCATGGAGGCCGGGGGCAGTTGACCCCTTCGTGATCCATCCCTTTGTTGTACCACGTTGGGGCAGTTCACAGCTGGCGGGGCCGGCACGCCGCCGCCCTGGAGGCGGCCCAGTCACTGGACTCTCGCTGGCCCCTGCTCGCTGGCCCCTGCTCGCTGGCACAGTACTAGCACATAGCTGCCTGCATTCTCTCCCCGGCGCACCCCCACCTGCCTCAAGGACGCCAGGACTCCGGCCACGCCTACCACGGAGCAGGGTCCCTCGTTGCCTCACCTTGTCTGTTCCCCGTGCATGCACCCGCGGGGGGCTGCATGCCCTGCCCCCTGCGGCACGCGGGGTTGGTTGTGAGCCTCTTAGGCCCCAACCCCGCGCTCGCCTTGCCCTGCATCCACCTTGCCGTACTACCCCGCTTTCCTTTTGCTTTTCAGCCATCCCTGACCACGCAGCCCTCTTCCTGTCTTTCTCCCCGCTTTTTTATTGCATTCCTAGCCGCATTTGCATCACATGCCACACGTTCTTACGTTGCCGCTGTTCGCTGACGTTCCCCTCTTGCCCTTGCTTTTCCCTCCCCTCCGCCGCGATGCTCTGGTTAGGTGAGTCCGGGTTTAGAATTAGTTGCTTTCCTGTGTAGTCTACGCGTCTGGGTGGGAGCCGGGGCCGGGAAGCTTAGAGCACGCACGCGCATCTCTCAGCTCCGCTATCGGCTAGTGGCCCTACCTACTCTACTACACCACGTCAGCCGCTTCAGACTACACTACTGTCGCTTCGGGGACCGACTGTGCCGGGCCAGCCTGCCGGCACATGCCATGGGAGCTGGAGCACGAGGCGGACCGCAACTGCAGTGAGACGCCTTTACCGTACGGTTGCCTTTACTACTAGTACTATTGCCACCTATTCGCGTTACTGCTTTCTTGTTCCCCCCCCCCCACCCATCCAGATATCCCTGCTGGAAGGCCGGCACGCCGCCGGCCTGAATGCGGCCCACAAACACCACCCCCGCTCGCTGACACAGCAGTAGCACATGGCTGCCTAGACTCTCTCTCCCCGGCGCAACCCAAGGTATCCCTGTTACCGTGCTTCCCTGACGCCTTGTAAAGGCTCCTCGCGTTTACGCGTGCCCCCAGGTATCCCTGTTGGAAGGCCGGCACGCCGCAGCCCTGGACGCGGCCCAGGCCCGCTTCCGGTCCGAGGTGGAGGGCGTGGCGGCGCAGCTGCGGCTGCTGCGGCTGCGCCAGAGCCGCGTGATGGCCTACGTGGACGATTGCCTGGCGGAGGAGGAGCAGGGGCAGGGGGAGCGGAGGGAAGGGGAGGAAGGGTGACATATGCGGGTAGGTGCGGGCGCCAGGAGGTGGCCGCAAAGAGGTGGCCGCAAAGAGGTGGCCGCAAAGAGGTGGCCGCAAAGAGGTGGCCGCAAAGAGGTGGCCGCAAAGAGGTGGCCGCAAAGAGGTGGCCGCAAAGAGGTGGCCGCAAAGAGGTGGCCGCAAAGAGGTGGCAGCAAAGAGGTGGCAGCAAAGAGGTGGCCGCTTTTGCGGCGCCTGATAGCCTACGCGTATGACTGCCTGGCAGGGGAGCAGGGGGAGGGGGAGGAAGGGTGACGGATGCGGGTAGGTGTGGGCGAGGTGGTGGTGGCAAACTGTTGGCGCGTAATGGCCGAGCGAGGTGGAGACATGCCTGGCGGAGGAGCAGGGACAGGGGAATGGAGAGAGTGGGGTGGGGGAAGAGGGACATGGAGGGTGACACCGGCAGGGCGCTAGTGGGCTTTGGCATGGCCCATGCACCACAACTGCTAGCCAACGGGCGTTCGTAGGTGGTGGCGTTGCCTGGCAGAGGGAAACACGGAAGGAGAGCGATGAGAGCGAGGGGGGCGCGTGTGCAGGATCAGGGGCATGCCGGGCGTTGACCGTACAGCGTTGGTGCATGCGTTGGTGCATGCATGGTGGCCTGTGGATTACTGCTTGCTGGCGGCGGAGCAGGGGCAGCGTGAGGGTGAGGTGCAGGGCACGGGGGTTGACCACAGCAGGACCGGTGGGGGTGGTCATCGCGACGGAGGCAAGGGCAAACGCGCTGCGAAGGGCGCCCGTGGGTTTGCGCTGCTGCGGGCTAGCTAGTCATCCCGGCTAGTCCGGTAGTGCCTGAGATTCCTCGTGTTGTGGACACTCTCGGGACAAGTGGCGCTGGTGCCCCACGAGCAGGCGTAAGCCGCGCACGTGGCACTGGTACACGCTTACGGCAGCAACGCGCAAACGAAATGTGCACCTCGCCTTCGCTGCACATTGTAAATCACTTGCATGCTCGGCAAAAGCACTGGCACCTGGCAGCGCTGGGGTCAACTGCGATGCCTCAACAGGCGGTTCTGCTGGGAAGCCCATACGTACGTCTCAGGGCCCATTAAGGGTTTAAGCTTGCAGACGCTGTGTCCCCTTTGTCTATTCATGCATGACGCGCAAGCTGACGGTGGTGTCAAGTAGAGCTGTTATGTGCTATCCCAACTAGCATACTCCAGGGACAACACATTGCACCATGCGCTCAGATGTACAGCACGTGTCTTAATAGCACTGTGGGCCAGAGCCAGGTAGGGTTCCAAGTCCCAACCGAGTCACAGGGGTAGCCTGCTAATAACCTCTTGCGCTCTTGGGGCACAGGCACGCGCCGAGAGGGGTGGAGGGCTCACGCACAGCACGGGACCGCGCCCTGACAGCACGCTGATATGGTAATGCGGGGTTGTAACCAAAGTGCAAAGTGAACCGCGGTCCCACCGCGGCCCCACAGGCGGCCAAAGCAAGAGGGCAGGCCCGCCCTGACCTCACAGCACACGCGACACCAGCACATACACATGACGACGCCAAGGAAGACCACCTGCAGGCAGCACGTAAGCCAAGGCAGCAGCCAGCAGGCAGGGCACACAAGCAAAGCACGTGGACCAGCGGGATCACGAGCCATCCTAAGCGCCCGAGCCACACGTGTGACGTGTCGCAGCAAGCAAGGCAGCATAGCAGGCCAAAAGCAAGATGCCAACCAACCTACAACGGAGGACACGCCTCAAGCTCAACCTGCTAGGCCAGCGCAGGCACAGAAGGGATGCATGGTCCTGCACAGAAGGGATGGTCCTGCACGGCCGAGCGCCGTACATCCGACAACTGCCAAAGCGCACACCGCTACCACTGATGAAGCGTTCCCAATCTCGGCAGTGTTAAAATCCGCTTTGTACATTCAATACCAAGAATGAGCGGCCTTTGCCTCAAGTGTTAGCTAAGGAACCGTTCTGGTCCCTACACGGACACCCCGGGTTCCTGAGCCCATGGCTTCAGCCGTACAGCGGCTTGCAGCGAGGGCCCACATCCCCAGTCATGACAGGTCGCGCACGGTCATCATAAAAATGTTCTTCACTGGAAAAGGCTCTCTTCAGATATGTCTCACTCCTGCGTTACGATGATTGACATTGCATACCACCTGCTCTAAAGCTACATGTAGGCGTGCTCTCCGCATGGCCTCTGCATGGGGCGCACTCAAGGCCACGGCTTCGAAACCAGCGATAGCTAGCGGGATACCCGCCCGGCCGCCCCTTACCAGCTCGCCTCCAGAAAAAAGACTGTCTTGTTTGTTCATTATCTGAGGTTGCGCCTCACGCACGCAAGTATCAGTGGACGGGCGGCTGCACGTCAGGCTGCAGCATAAGGCGGGCACATCAAGTCCCAACAAGCCGCACACCACGGGCCAAATGCTGGCCCCGGCTGGTCCGCACGTGCCCTGCAGGAGGCACAGCTCTGATCCAGCGCTGCGCGCCTCCTGTGAACCGACTTGCCAGTCCTTGCAGCTTCGAAGCTTCACCGCTGCCCATCTAATTACTGTTCCTACATGTTAGTTGCTCACTGCTCCCCGACGTCCGAGCTTGCCTTGCTGGAGGACGGACGGAGCGCAGTGCTAGCGCATCGAGGAGCTGCGCCAAGGCCACCGCCACGAACTGCCGCGTCCACCCCCAACGGGACCAGACTGCATGGGGCATGCCAAGCAAGGTCAGGGCATAGGGACAGGGATGCACCAGCCAACGAGATACGGACAACAGGCAAATGCCACGGCAAGGTGGACGGCGATGACCCCGGCCGTTGCTGTTAGTTGTGGAGCCGTACGGTACGGTACGGTATTCCGTTGAAGCTGCAAGACCTGGGTGCAGGATGCTCTGACTGCTGGTTCGCTGGGCCTGCAGTGTTTATAATGAATACGCATGAAAGGCCCACACGCCATGCACTGCCGCCGAAAGGCTCACCACCTCACCTTGCTGGCCTCCAGTGTAGGCTCGCCTTGGTGCTGCTCGAGTAGGGCGGTCAGGTCCTTACGCTGCATCCTCTTAGCCAGGTCGCGAGGGGTCTTGCCGTCCTGAGTTGCACAGCGGTGCACGTAACGTCAGCAGAACACCATACCAAATAGGCAGCAAGCGCCACTTGCCGCATGGGCCATCGCTGTACAGGCTTAGCAACGCGAGTGTAAGTAGAGCACTGTTGCGCAAGCCATGAACGAATGGCTCAACACTCGTCCCGCCCAACACGCGCAGGCACGATGAGGCAGGCCTCACCGACAAAAGCTAACTTTCGCCCTGCGTGTGCCCTACCTCATATTGGTCCCCACAACCCATGGGGATGCCTCTCAGCTCCGTCCCATCCCGCGCCCCGCCCCCGACCCACCGTGCCCCTGGCACCCGGGTCCGCCCCTGCCGCCAGCAGCACCCGAGCCACCTCCAGGTTCACCTCCAGGTTCACCGAGGGGCCTAGCCAGGCGACGGCAGCCCGGTGCAGTGGAGTACGGCCGACCTAGGAAATGGGGGACAGCGGAGAGCGACAGGAGGAGGATGGAAGGGCAGCGGCGGGATGAGAGAGCAATGCAAGGGCGAGGCGGTGTAGCTCGTGTGCGATGCCGTACAATGCCTCAGATGCAAGATTGTTGGCGTATCATCCAAGTAAACAGCGCGTTCTACCGCGCATCTCTATAACTGCGCGGCGCACGCCGAGACTTTTGTTGAACACCACCTACGACCACACACCCACAGCCCGCGGCTCAGCCCACCCGTCCATCCACCCACCCACCCCGACCCACCGAGTCCTTGCCCCGCGGGCTCGCCCCCGCCGCCAGCAGCACCCGGACTGCCACCAGGTTGCCCCGACGGCTGCCGGAAGCTGCGCAGTGCAGCGGGGTCGAACGGTCCTGAGGGAGGAATACAGAAGCAAAGCAGCAGGGCAAGTGGCTGACCAGACGCCCTGCTGGGTCCCTACCAACCACCCAAGATACGGTAGAGGAGGGAGAGCACTGGGTGGGCGCGGTTCTGTTAGTTGGTGCGCAGCAACGGTGGGGCATCAGGGCAGGGGTAGGTGTGCGGGTGTCCTTGGGCGCAAGGGCAATGCATGCGGAGGTGCAGGCGGAGTATGTGCCAGCAGACAGCAGCTACTGCTGCACCCACCCGTGCCTGGACGTGCGGGTTCGCGCCCGCCTTGAGCAGCACCGCCGCCAGCACTGCGTGGCCGTTCTCCGCACACCAGTGCAGCGGAGTCATGCCTTCCTGGGAACGAGAGAGCAGGCGCGGCGCAAGCACTGTTGCCGTACCGGTACACTCTGAGGTAAATGCAATGGCTGACAAACACGTGAGTGTAGAATCAATTATGATGTGACGGCCGAAACTGCGAGCGGACCATCGCGGATTGCCGCACCCCTCATTCTGCTTGCGCCTTCTGCTGCGGCCAGCACCTTGCGTACGTTTTCTGTTAGCCCCTTGCATAATCACCTACCAACACACCTCGTCCACCATGCCACGCCGCTGTCCACCAGACCCCACTCTGTGCGCTAACCCACGCGCACCGTCACCACATGCACGTCTGTGTCGCCGTCCACCAGCCCCCAGCCACCCTGTGCGCTAACCCACGCGCCCCGTCACCACATGCACGTCCGTGTCGCCGTCCACCAGCCCCCAGCCACCCTGTGCGCTAACCCACGCGCCCCGTCACCACATGCACGTCTATGTCGCCGTCCACCAGCCCCCAGCCACCCTGTGCGCTAACCCACGCGCCCCGTCACCACATGCACGTCCGTGTCGCCGTCCACCAGCCCCCAGCCACCCTGTGCGCTAACCCACGCACCTCGTCCACCACGTCGACGGCTATGCCCCTGTCCACCAGCTTCCGCATCGTGTCCAGGTCCCCACACTCGCAGGCAAAGAGCAGTGACCACTGCATAAGGGAGGTACGAAGGGCGGGGTTTTGTGCGGTGTCGTCGGAAGTTCCGCACTGGTCACTCATCACTGCCAATCAACCCACCTCGTCGGCGGTACGGGCACGGCGCAGCTGCGATGGCGCCCTGCCGGGGGTGGGTCTCTCCGTCTGTATGTACGGGTAGAAAGCAGGCGGGCAGATAGGCAAGCAGAGTGAGAACTTCCCACTCTGCTGGGAAGGCAGGCCACTGCATGAGCCGATTGAGACGTGCGTGGAGAGCCGCCGCCGATGCTCGGACAGGAACAACCCAGTGCAATGATCACAAGCGAGCCACGGTGTCCAGGCACGCAGGACGCTGTTGTCGTCACACTGTCCTGTCATGCCGTTGTGGTATGTTACCTGTAGGTATGTAGCTTAGCTCTGATACATGCCTTGTCCTGACCTCCAGTCAGTAACCTCCTTCACTGCCCTGTCCACCCACCATGCCCCTCAGCAGCAGCTCCTCCACCACCGCGTGCCCCTCGTCGCGCGCCAGGTCCAGGGGGGTCTTGCCCTCGCCGTCCCGCGCTCCCGGGTCTGCCCCAGCGTCCAACAGCAGCAGGCAGGCGTCCGTGTGGCCACGCAGGGCGGCCAGGTGCAACGGGGTGGAGCGCAACTGGCAGGGGCAGGGGGAGGGCAGGTGGGCAGTATCGTATCGCGCATGAGGGCTAGCTGGCCCTACCTCACGATGCGGGCCCTTGATCAAGTTGGTTACTGGCGTCGTACAACAAGTCATGGCAGCAGGGACGAAAGAGGGAGGTGTACGGGTTAACAGGCGAGATACCCGACTGCTGCAGAAGGACGAGCGTGTGGCCGCACTCCCCACCATTGTGAGTGGGTCCACGTCCGCCCCCATTGCCAGCAGCAGCCGGACCAGCAGCGTGTGGCCGTTCTCCGCGGCCGCGTGCAGGCACGTGTACCAGTCCTGCGTGCAGGACGCAGCGGAATTGCGGTCCGTACGTTATGCTGCTGAGCTGAAGCAATGCACGTTTGCAAAGGCAAGGCGGCTCGCCGCATTTGGTACCGTCGGTAGAGCAGGATCGATGCCAGGGGAGATCCCCCCTGATCGATGCGGTTGCATGCGAAGTCCGATACCGCACTCACAGTTCATGTCAGACACTCGCATACGACGTCTGTGACCTGCATACTGTTCGTGCAACGCAAACATGATGAAGAAAACTACTCACGCTGTCAATCATGTCGTCGTTGTCGATGAAGTTGACGTTGGCCCCCCTGGTCAGCAGCGTGAGGACGGCCGAAAGGTCCGGCACCTTGTTGCTGCACTCGTTGTACAGCCGCCTCTGTGAGAACGGAAGAAGCAGCGGGGATGGGCGGATGGCCAAGAAAGTCAGGGACCTACCGCTGCCGTGGCATGGAGGTAGGCAAGACCTACAAACGTGATGCATGTAGGAGGGAGCGGAGCATCGTCCCCCGCCCCTGGCTGCTGGGCATGAAGGCAGGCTGAGGCAGGTCACTGGCACACACGGTCCCGTGCGTGTGCGCATGCATGATCCCATCCGGCCGTTGCCATGCACTCTCACCTCCTCAGGCACCTCCGGCACCGGGCGGAATGGCGAGTCATCTTCCGTCCACTGCCAGATTCCCTTAAGCGCCTCGGTGCAGCCGGAGTCCTGTGCAAGACACTATCCACACGGTCAGCGCACTGACGTACTGCGCACATGGTCTAGTCAAGCGTCTAGTCCTTTCAACTCTGCTTTGGAGCATGCGTTTGTACCTCCACTCGCCGCATCCTACTACGCACTGATGACGTACTGGCTGCAGTACGTACTGCTGACTTACGTACGTACTGCGCGTGACGACGTTGCACGCTGCTGCCTACCGTACGTACGGCCAAGGTAGGTGTCATGCGGTACCACATACACCCGGGCCACCATCCCAAGAGGCAAAGAGACAGCGCGGAGCACCCTCGGGGGCTACACACCCTTAGGCGCTCCCAAAGAAAGGAAAAGCTGCGATTGCCAAGGCGTGGACGGACGCGTGGTCATGGGTCAGCAAACTTCCATCAAGTCAGCCCATGTGTACAGTGGCTTGCCGTGCTCACCGACGCTGGTGGCTGGCTAGTCACAGATTGTCACCCCAGCTCTCATCAGCCACGCACCAGGCCACCTCACCTCATCAACCTCCTCCTGCTTCTCCTCGTCGTCCTCCTCTTCAGCCTTCTTCCCCTTCTTGTAATCCTCCCCACACTTCTCGGGCTTTGAATCCTCCTCCTCGGGCTCCTCCGGCCCATCATCAGAGGTCGGGAGCTGCGCCGCAGCCTCAAAGGTGAGGTTGTGGGCCTCCAGCCACCTCGCAATGCGCCCCTGCATTGCCAGGTTGGGGTGCACCTCGCGGCACTCGAGCAGCGTGTCTGCAGGTCGCACCGGCAGGGCAGATGGGGAGAAGGTGGAGCCAGTCAGCAGACCAAAGCATGCGGTGCATGTGGGCACGCGGTTTTGTTCTTTGAAAAGGGTTACAGATAAGGAAATTGGAAGGGACAGGCCGGAGGAGGTTGCGTGTGCAAGCAATAATAATCCGGTAATACCAAAGTGCATGAAGGTGAGTGGGTAATATCAAGGAGGTGGGAAGTACCGTTTAAGTTGCAGCCTGCTGGACGCACCCAGGTGGCCCCCAGCCACCGTAGCCCCCACCCACTTGTGGTTGCGACAGACAGAACGGTGTACACAGCTGTGTCATTCATGCATTACATACCCAGAAAACATCAACACAAATCATTCGGTTTGTGTTGGGCCTTAACTTTTGGGGGCCTGTGCAACACCAGTACGGAAGCTTCCTGCCTGACGCACATGTGGGCGGTTCCTTTGGGGGGGCCCTCCAACGTCCAACCTGTCAGGCATGGTGTCTAAGAGACCAAGACAAAGTGTAAGCCCCCTCCCCTTTGTAGCATTAACTACATACAATTTGACTTCATATTGCTTACTGGTCATTGGGTTGGTGTTGTAGCGGCTTAGGTGCTTCTCGATGGCTTCCCGCTCGAAGGTGTGGATCCCCAGGGTGACAGGCTGGCGCATGATCTTGCGAGTGATGGCGCAGCAGAGGCGTCTGGGCACCTTGAGCGGTCTGCACAGCCCACCAGCCCTGCTGCTGCTACTGCTGCACCCCGACGAAAAGCTGTGCCCCATGTCTGTCCTGCCAAGCGCCTTCATGATCTGTTCTAGGTACTGCACCTCCTGCGCCTCCTTTGCAGCACGCAGTTCATCAGGCACCTCATCCCGCAGCTCCTGAAGCGCGACCTCCCTGCCCTGCACAGTGTGTACCGGTGTTGTCAGCAGGATACATACCGGTACATACGGTCGTGCCAGTCCACCCCCCCTGAGGCAAGGCAGGTCATCACCTCCCGTGCAATGCAAATACCAGGGGAGCTCCCTGCAAGCCATTGCGCCCACTGAGCCAAGAGTTTGTTTGCGAGACAAATGAAGTATCATGCATATGCAATGTGGTTTTGTAGTTGTATATATGGTCTCCCCGGGACCTCCATGGGACGGTAATTCCTGGTGCGTGCGTGTATGTGACTCCGCCACGAGCAATGCCAATCCGTCACTGCAACATGCTGCTGGTCTGAAAGCAGCGACCCACAGATACACAAGACCGTTCGTACATGTACCGGTACGCACGCACGCATATAACATACTGTGCAGCCCACGGCCAGCAGGTGACGGGTGCGAAATTGAACGGACGACCTCGCACCCCATGTCCGCCCTGGACGTGAGTCACGCACACCCTGACATGTTTATCTGATGCTTGCGTCGTTGCGTGTGTGCACGCACCCACCCAGCACCCCTGCACCCACCTTCTTGTCCGCTTCATCCAGCCCCACCCCGTGCCTTTGCAGCGCGTCCTGCTCTGACCTCCTGACAGCCTCCTCCATGCGCTCCGCTGCGCCACCCGGCCCCATCAGCAGGCTCTCCATGCGGCTCTGGAGCTGCTCCGCGCCCGTGTAGTAGCTCTGCAGGAGCTCCAGCCGCATCAGCCGCAAGCCCTCTCGCGAGGCCTCGAACTGCCGCAGCAAGTGCTCCTGGCTGCTTGCACTTTGAAGGATGACTGTGGTCTGCAGGAGCTTAAGCTTGTTGTCCAAGGTTTGGACGGCGGAACGCAGGCCCTGCAGCAAGTCGCCTGGGAGGGTTGCGAGTGGGGAGGGGTGTGCGTGCGTGGGAGCGGGCGCAGGGTGCAGAGGGATGCGGTGATGGGAAGTACAAGCGCAAATTCCAAAGCAAGTACCAGAGACGTCGCCCTTGTCTAGACCGCAGTGGCATGTGTGGTTACTAGGGAGGTTAGCGACCGAAGCGCAGGGTGCGTGGCGAAGCACGAGGCAGCATGCATGCAGTTCATGCTGCCGTCATGAGCGAGCGACTTACGGGCTCTAAGGAACCGAGTGCATTTTGTCATGTTCTGCATCTTCGTCACTTGGACCTGGAAGTCGCAGAGGGAGTTGGCGAAGTCCTGCGCTTGCCGCCGCGAGCGACAGCCAGCAGCAGGTGTCAACCAGGAGTCGCATGGCAGCCAGTGCATTTCCTGTCAATATTTCTGAGCTTACTACTAGCGCGCTGTTCGCTTCTGGGGATGTGAGGGTCCGCCCAGGCGACAGCGACAAACTCTCGATCAGGTGCCGCATAGAGCTCAGGTGCCGGTGAAGCTCCTTCGCATCTTTATCTAACTCCCGAAATGCCATAACCTGGGACATTATCACATTCAGAAGTGTACAGGCGACATCGACAGCTTGTGTCGCCATTGTGGGGGAAGCTCCGAGGCTGCTAGAAGAGGAGCATGCATCTGAGACAGATGCAACGACTTTTGCTCCTGACTGCAACCACTCTAGTATTCCTACAATCTCTGTGCGCGCTTGGGCCTGCGTCGTACTTCTCGAGCGAAGGTTGGTACTTTACGAAACTGCACACGCAATGAAACGGGGCTGGAGGGTGGAGGACCCATACCAAAAATCCGTAAACAGAAGCAGCATAGCGAGTTCCAACCTGTGGCATGCATTTGTGCGGCAGCCTGCCGCGAGCCCGCCGAGCAGGGCCCGAGTCTGCCTCGAGCAGTTGATGCGCAGTGCACCCAGTGTTTGGATCTTACGTGCGGGCTTTCGGATTACGTGTCGAAACAGGTGCCTCTGGGGTACTCAACTTTCGGATGTGAGGTTCAAAATTTTGCTTTTTGGGAGGCTCCGCCCACCCAAACCCCCCCTTTTCCCCGATCGGCCGCCGGCCCCCTCACAGGCCCGTGTCTTCATTTCGGATATGGGCCCCACTGAGTTTCGGCGAAAACTAGCCGAAAACGCGGCCGATTCGACCCATCCAATTTAGATAGGAACGCTGAGTGCACCCGCCCGTTACATCGTTCCCAGAGCCCTGAACCTGAGACCCTGCATGGCCCGCCCTGACTAGCATGCAGGACCAATAATTGTCCGTTTTCCCAGCACTGCAGAATGCAATTGCGTCATGCAAGGTTCAAGATCTCCAGCAACAGCAACAGACAGCGACAGCAACAGCAACGCAATGCTGCTTGTCACCAGCAATGCTCGCTTGTCACCAACAGGCAACAACGACCCGCTCAGTGTCTGCTTACCGTACTTCCACTCACAGACACACAGCAACTTCATCACAGCCACAGGGCCGCAACGCCCCTTGGGACAGCAGCCCCACAGGTACTTATTCCGTTGCATGTAGATGGGGCCGAACAAGGCCGCAACTAACTGCTTCACTCCTTGCCAACAGGGCGCCCTTCGCGGCCTCAACCCAGCGGACTTCACCCTGAGCTGGTGCAGTACACGCACCATCACCACAACAAACCGTCATCGCAAGCCTGTGACCTCTACGGCAAACAACGGCTACCGGAAACTGCAATTGCAACGGCATCCTCACCCCAGAACCATGCCAGAGCCGCAGTGGCGTGGTTGAACGGCATCGCACATTCCGTAACCTCTGGACGTACCAGCAGTACCATGAGGCCCTCGCGGGTCCGCCGCTCCCTTACGTCATGTACCGCACTCGCACGCGCACACGCTGTGCCTCACACGCACCCTGTGCCCCACACCCTGCGCCTGACGCCTTGTGCTTCACGCCCTGTACCTCACACCCTATGCCGCACCCGCACGCCCTTCCTGTGCTTGCTAGCTGCCTGCGTCTCGACCCCCTCCGCCTGCCCCTGCACGGTGGCCCTCAGCCAGTCCGCCACCTGGGGGTCCCGCGCCTTGGCCATGCCCTTGCTCCACTCCGCCCGGCAGCCGTTGTCGTACAGCCACTTCAGTACCGGCAGCCGCACCCTGTGGACGCACGGCACAGCACGTGTCAGCACGATTAATGATACAGGGCCATGCACGTGCACCGTACGGCCGACGCAGTAGCATTGAGTACGATCACGTATGCCGATACCCTGCCATTCTGGAAAGCGCCTCAACCTCAGTCCTGTTAGCGCTAAACGCACCCTCTGACTGCATGCATATTTCGGGTTCCGTATGTGACAAGGCCCATGCACGTGCAAGCCCCCGTCACGCGTCAACCACCTGTACGCAACCGCCTGCCCAAAGATCTTGGCGCCCCCGCGCGGCCCGAACGAGCAGCCCAGGCGCTTCAGGGTGTCCATCATGGCTAGGTAGCCGTGCGTGCCGGCGCTGATGTACGGCTCGCCGTCGGCCTACGCCGTACAGGGAGATGCACATGTGCGTGAAATTGTGCTGGCACATTGTGGCAGGTACGCCAGGGCGGGTAAGACTCCATCGCCCTCGTCACGACGCAAAGGCTTTTCACAAACAACCATGTAATAAGGATTCCGAGCTTGCACTCAGGCTGTGGGGGACTGCGTGAAGGCAGCATGGAGAGACCGCTTGCTAGTAGCGGTCGATTCCGGCCCTAAGATACCAACGGGGGCAGGAGAACGAAGGGGCTGTTGTGCACGCATGGCGCAACGCCAAGGCGCGCTAACACACCTACAGTGCGCCGTACCCCTAGCTGTTCAGATGCAGCCGATGCGCATGCCGCCGCACACGGCCACAGAGCAAGTCACGCCACCGACACAGGCACCCAGCATACCTAGCATACCTGAGGCTTATAGCCCGTTTCACACGTCCGATTGCATTGGACTACGGCATGCCGCACAACTACAGCGATGCTCACGGCAGCGTGCAGCACCTAACCCAGCAAGATGTAGTCTTGCAAACCCGTCTGCAACCTCTTACTCACCGGCATGGGGCACCCTCTCCCAACCATCCACTCCACCATCTCCTGGCTGCCGTGCATGGCAGCAGCACCCAGTGCCGCCCCGTCCCATGCGCACCCACGCGCGTGCAGCCACTGCACCAGCGCCGTGCTGCCGGACCGGGCAGCCTCCTCCATCACAGCCGGGCTCAGCAGCCGCCGCTTCCTACGCAGCCGCCTGTCTTCCTCCTCCTCCTGCTGCTGCTGCTGCTGCTGCTCATGTTGCCCTTGGCCCCGCTGCTGTCCGTCGGACGGAATAGCGCCTGTGCCCGCCGCCTCGCCGCTGCCCGCCGCCCCACTTGCGTCACCTTCCACGCTGCCGTTGCCCCCGCCACACCCAACCCCGCCGCACAGCTGCTCCAAGCACCACTCCACCAGCTCCACTTTCCCCGAGCCCGCCGCCCACGTCTGCAAGGTACCCCGTCTCAGCTTATAGCCGGACTCCACCAGCAGCTTCAGCACCTCAAGGTGCCCACCCTCCGCTGCGTCATTGAACATCACGTCAATGCGATCCTCCTCCTCGTCCCAATCGCTCTCCTCTTCTGAGCCGTCCGATTCCCCGCCCTCCCCTCCTGCCACGTCCGTGTGCCAGCTGCTGCCGTCGCTGCTGCCATTCCAGCTGCTGCCATCCCCACCCTCACTCCCGCTGCCACTACCAGACTGCCCGTCGCTCCCATCCGCCGTCCCGCCAGCCCGGCCCATGGCACCCTTATCCAACAGGTACCTCAGCAGGGGTACATTCCCGTACGCCGCCGCCGAATGCGCCAGCTCCTTCGCCTCCTCACTATGTAACGTGACCCCATTGGCCCGCATCCACCCCAACCTCTCCACCGCATAGCTGCACGCCGCCAGCCTACCCGTGCTGCAATACAGCTTCCGGGGATATCCCTTGGCCAGCAGCCACCGCGCCTTGGCCTCCCAGTCGGGCGTGGGGCTGCACAGCGCCGCCACAAGCACCTCGGCCCTGGCGTCCGCGTCTGACCAGTCGCTTTCGTACTCGGTATCATCATCGTCCTCAGTACTACTGCCCTCGCTATCCAGAGCGTGACCAGCACCGCCCCTGCGGGCCCCTTCGCCCCGCCCACCGCCGCCGCCACTTGTACTGCCTGTGTGCGGATGCCACCGGCTGCCGCGTACGTACTTGCCGTACACGCGCTGCAGGGCGGTCAGGTCGCAGTCATGCGCAGCGTCTGGCAGGAAGTCTTCGAGGATCACTTTGACGCGGTCCGCTGCCAACTGCTCCAACGCCCAGTCCCACTTGCATGCGCCCTTCGGAAGCTGCTCCTCCGCAGGAACATCTGCTACTGCTGCTCCTGTTGCTGCTGTTGCTGCTGCACCGCCGCTGCCACCGCTCTGCTGCACCGCCGCTGCACCGCCTCCCGCACCGTCCCCAGACGCCGGTGACGTGTTACTGCCGCCGCACCCGGTGTTGCTGCTGGGGTGAATATCCGGGTCGTACGACAGCCCGAAAAACGTGCCCTTCCGCCTTAGCCACGTGCACACGGCAGGGCTGCCACTCCGTGCTGCAGCGACGGGCAGGTCCGGGTGCGCCCCGGGGTCAAATCCCAGTCCCGTCAGCTTCAGCAGCTCATGGTGCATGAGCTTGCACGTCTCGACACTGCCGCTGCTGATGGCTGCTTTCATGAGGCCCACGGACGCCTTCTTGAGTTCGTAGGGGCGGGTGCGTCTGGTGATGGGGCAGTCCTCGTGGGACAAAAGCCATGCCGCCAGGGCCGGCTGCCGGCTCTCCGCAGCCGTTGAGATGATGTCCAGGTCTAGGACGCAGCCCGTGGTGATAAGCAGCTTCTGCATTGTGGGAATGTCGCCGGCGCGCGCTGCTGCGGACAGCAAAGTATAGCGCTGCCTGCAGGTGAGGCTGGAAGTGGAGCCTGGCGGGCCCCAGCGGGCGAGGAGGGCACCGACGGGTATGGGCGGGTGCTTTGGTCCTACATGGAGGGTTTTGTGCTGCGGCGAGTCAAAGCTGGTGGCCGCGTCCTTGCAGGCGAGGCGCACGGCGTATGGGATGGTGTTCTCCGGCAGGAAGCTGAGGACATGCTGCGCCAGGACGTCGGGAAGCTGCAACAAGCGCCACGATGACGAGCTGCCTTCATCGAGCTTAAGTTGTTCCAGTTGCTCGAGCATGTTGTGGTAGTTTGCACGGCGGGCTGAGCTGCCCTGTGCACTTTCAAGACGAGATCATTCCTCCGGTACCAGATGCTGCCACCGCGACATAATCTTAGGAAGGGTGCTTGTAAAAGTTTCAGCATACATATATTTCTGCGGTGATTAGGATGTGAGCGTGGTACACTTTTAGAGACGTGAGTTGGGCCGGAGACGGTGATGCTGCTAGAAGGGACGAGCATATAGCACAAATGGCTGACAACTGATGGGTAAACATATGAGCGGCACTTGCCAGCACTATCTGGCACTGCATGCGCAATTGCGCATGCGTGCGACATAACCAGGCAGAGGGAGCTCCCCTGCGCACCCGCTGTGCATGGCACCCGCTGTGAGCACGTCGCAGCGTGCCCGAATCCGGACAGCCCCACAATCCATACCCTACAGCAACCCAACGGCACTGGCGCAGCGCCCCAAGCGACACGGCGCGTTGACGGGCAGTTGTTACAGAAGGGCCATCGCATACAGAAGGGCAACCGCTGCATGCTGATGGACCTGAGAGCCAGAACATCCCTTCCCGCACATGAGCCTGCCATGCACAGGGCTCCCGAACGCACGATCTAGGTCACAGGAACGGCCACACGGCAATACACTCTCTCACTAGACGGGCCTGGCAGGGACAAACGTGCAAAACATTAACTCCAGCTGACAGGCGTGGCAGGCGGGGATGCAATATCAGGCGGGCAACGCAACCCCACACGCCCCTGCGGGCCAGAGGCACGGAAACAGTGCGCGGAGGCACCAAGTTCCTTCCCGGAGGGGCAGTGCCAAGCACAGCAGTGGACTGCAGACGCGCCCGAAAGCCAGCTATCACCTCAACCTTAATATAAAGCCCGACACTTGGCCCGACCGCAGATCCACACATGCCCAAAAGTCCGCTATCGCATCGGCCTTGATCTGCCGCAGGACAGCACCATCCACACGGTCACCACTACAGCAGTGGTACAGCTGTTGACGGTCCAGTTCGAGAGCAGCAATGGATGCAAGGTACACACAGCATCCCACACAAGGTTGCCGCACAGATCCGCAGGACAAACTTCCATCCAGATGCGGCAAGGCGTCATCGGCACCCAAATTCCCCAAGCAACTAATGCACGTGAGCGCGCAGGTCAGGCGCAACACCCGCAAGCACAAAGTTCATTCAAAGCTACAGCCATCAACTGCAACGGCGTCGCACTCGTCATTCACCACCAAGCACGGCAGTACCAGCAGGCACTCTCGGCCCCGCTGCTGCCTCACACCCTCTGCCGCACCCGCACGCCCTTCCTGTGCTTGCTGGCTGCCTGCGTCTCGGCCCCCTCCGCCTGCTCCTGCACGGTGGCCCTCAGCCAGTCCGCCACCTGGGGGTCCCGCGCCTTGGCCATGCCCTTGCTCCACACCGCCCGGCAGCCGTTGTCGTACAGCCACTTCAGTACCGGCAGCCGCACCCTGCGGACGTACAGCACGGCACGTGTCAGGAACTCAGGACACGGGCATCTACCACGCGTGCATCAGAGGGCCAAAGCAGCGCCAGCGTCCACTCTTCTGCCATCGCGCAAGGAGAGGGCCTTAAATGCGTCTGCCACACGCCACAATACGCACCCTGGCTGCACAACTAGTGATTGTAAGTGGTTATTGTGGCGCTCACCTTAGGCAACCTCTAACCATCTCTGGCCATGCCATCCCCATGCCACCGGCATGGCCCAACTGATACCTGTTTGCGGTATGCCCTGGTGCACAAGCGGAGCTACTCACCTGTACTGAACCGCCTTCGCAAACATCTTGGCCCCTCGTTGCGGCCCGAACGAGCAGCCCAGCCGCTTCAGTGTGGCCATCATGGCCAGGTCGCCGTTCCCGCCGGCGAAGAGGTACGGTGCGCCGTCAGCCTGCGCCGTACAGGGAGATGCACTTGTGCGTTATTGCGCGTATTGACCGCATGTCAGGCACGCAGGGGCGAGGGACGCAAACGACAACGCACAACCCCTGCCGCCTTGCAAAGGCAATGCCCAATCACGATCGCGAGATTTTGGCAGGAGCATGCGGAGTAGGGCGTTGCTGTGCGTATCTTGGCAAGACGCCCCGCCCCACATAACATTGCCCTTGGATGCCTATGCAGTGCACTCCACACCGTAGCCGTGTCGAAGGTGCCAGCGTGCAAACAAACATAGAAGGGAGCCCCGCCGTGCACCTCTTTACCATGATGGCCGTTCATTCATGCCATGCCGGGCGCACCCACAGTTCCCAGCACGTCGGACACCTCGGCATACAAGGAACTATGCTACAGACAACGCGAATCGGCAGCGAGCAGCCCTTCCCTGGCCTTCCCCTTCTGATCCGTGCTTATTGTGCAATTGACAGCTACGACGAAGGCTCACCGGCATTGCAAACCCAACCCCCGCCATCCACTCCACCAGCTCCTGACTGCCCTGAGAGGCGGCAACACGCAGCGCATCCCAGTCCCACGCGCACCCCCGGGCGTGCAGCCACTGCACCAGCGCCGTGCTGCCGGACCGGGCGGCCTCGTCCATCAGCGTAGGGTTCAGCAGCCGCCGCTCCCGCCGCCTCCGCCTGTCCTCCTCCTCATCCAGCTGAGTCTGCTGCTGTCGCTCCCGCTGCTGCTGCTGCTCTTCCTCCTGCTTTTGCTCATGGTCCTGCTGCCTCCCGTTAGGCGGAACCGCTCCAGCGGGGCCATCCACGCCCAACGCGGTCCCGCCTGCGCCTGCAGCCTCGCCGCTGCCCGCTGCCCCACTTGCATCGCCGCCCCCGCTGCCGCTACCGGTGCCTCCGTCGCCCTCTCCACACAGCTGCTCCAAGCACCACTCCACCAGATCAACGTTTCCCGACCACGCCGCCCCCCACCACAACATGTCCGGCCGCAGTGCATACCCGAGACCCACAAGCAACTTCAGCAAATCCAGGTGCCCATGCTCTGCTGCTGCGACGAGCACCTTCCGAACCGGATCATCAGTGTCGTTCCAATCGCTCTCCTCTTCATAATCCTTGCACCCCTCACCCTCCCCGGCCCCGCCCGCTGTCGCCTCCGTGCGCCAGCTACCGCTATCGCTGCTGCCATCCCCGCCGTCACTGCTTGCATGCCCGTAGCTCCCAGCCCCCTTCCCGCCAGCCTGCTGCAGGATACCCTGATCCAACAGGTACCTCACCAGGGGTACGCTCCCGCGCGACGCCGCCTCGTACAGCACTCTCTCCTCCTCCTCCTTCTGCAAGGTAACCCCATTGGCCCGCATCCACTGCATCCTCTCCACCGCGTAGCTGCACGACGCAAGCTTGACCGCGCAGCAATATATGTCCCGGGGATATCCCTTGGCCAGCAGCCACCGGACCTTGAGCTCCCAGTCGGGCGTGGGGCTGCACAGCGCGGCAACCAGCACCTCGGCCCTTGCATCCACATCGGACCAGTCGTTGGTATCGTCATCATCGGTACCACCGTTCTCGCTGTCCAGGCTGTGACTAGGACTGCTGCTACTTATACTGCCTGTGCCCGGGTGCCACCGGCTGCCGTACACATACTTGTCGTACACGCGCTGCAGGGCGGCCATGTCGCAGTCATGCGCAGCCTCCGACAGGAAGTCCCCCGGGTCCATCTCAACATTGTCCTGCGCCATTTGCTCCAACGCCCACTCCCATATGCACACGCCTTCTGGCAGCTGCTCCTCCGCAGGGAGACCACCTGCTGCTGCATCGCCGCCACTGCCAGCCCCAGGTGCTGACTGTGTGTTCATGCTGCTGTCAGACCTGTCGCTGCCGGAGCTGTCATCTTGATTGTGGGCCAGGCCGAAGACTGTGTCCCGCCGCAGCCATGTGCAAACCGCGGGGCTGCCGCTCCGTACAGCTGCTGCTGTCAGGTCTGGGAGTAAAGCGGGGTCGAACCCCGGCCATGTGAGCTTCAGCAGCTCGCGGTGAATGGTCTTGCACGTGACGGTACTGCCGCTACTGATGGCTGCTTTCATGAGGCCCACGGACGCCTCTTTGAGGTCGTAGGGGCGGGTGCGTCTGGTGATGGGGCAGTCCTCGTGCTGCAGGAGCCAGCTGACCAGGGCTGCCTGCCGGCTCTCCGCGGCCGTTGAGATGATGTCCAGGTTTAGGACGCAGCCCGTGGTGATAAGCAGCTGCTGCATTGTGGGAATGTCGCCGGCGCGCGCTGCTGCGGACAACAACGTGTAGCGCTGCCTGCAGGTGAGGCTGGAAGTGGAGCCTGGCGGGCCCCAGCGGGCGAGGAGGGCGCTGGCGGGTATAGGCGGGTGTTTTGGTCCGACATGGAGGGTTTTGTGCTGCGGCGAGTCAAATCTGGCGGCCGCGTCCTTGCAGGTGAGGCGCACGGCGTATGGGACGGTATTCTCCGGCAGGAAGCTGAGGACATGCTGCGCCAGGACGTCGGGAAGCTGCAACAAGCGCCACGATGACGAGCTGCCTTCATCGAGATCTAGTTCTTGCTGTTGCTCGAGCATGGCGTCCTTGTTGCCGCTGCGGGCTAAGCTGCCTAGTGCGCTTTCAAGAGATCCTTCTTCCGGTACCAGATGCTGCCACCACGACGCAAGCCAAAGAAAAGCATAATATGATGCTTTCAGCAGTATATTTTGGCGGTCAGAGGATGCGAGAGTGATGCGACTTTGAGACAAGGGCAACGTAAATGGGAGGGGGGGGGCAAGACGGTGATAATGCTCAAGAGCGATAAGCGTGTGGTACAAATAGCTGGCAAAAAATATGTGCGACTTATGAGAGACACCGGCTGGTACGATCTACCACTCGCTCGCTACAACCAGGGGCTCCCATGTCACACGTGAACGACACGAAGGGGCAACTGCGCGAAGTATATGGTGATCCAGTGGTAGTTCAATTGCTGAAATGGGGCTGCGACGGAGCCGCGCCCGCATCTGGGCCTGGCCCGGTGTGTGGGCCTGGGCCGGCCTGCCCGAACTCAGTGGACCCCATCCTTGCCCGTTGTTCAAAGCGAAACGTGCAATTCATATCATGGAAATTATAATACCTATTTACGAGGACTCTTTGGCCACCTCGTGTCTCTGCACAATGGCCCACTCGGAAACCTGCCTGCCGCACGTGCCGCCGTGTGCCCCCGGGGCCACGCAGGACCCCACGTCCTCTTTCTCTTGCCACAACCTTCCTTCGCCCACCTTGCGACACATCATATGTGCAGCTTGCATAGATTCCCATGGCATCCAAATGAAAGATACCCAATACGGTACGTCAGATGTAGTGCGAAACCCCATGCAGCGCATAATGTGGCCCAACACCACCTGATCACAAGCCTGCCGAATGCCAGCACCAAGCCCACAACTAGTTCACCCTCGACCTCCTCCTCCTCGCATCCCTCCTGCTCCAGCTTCTTCTTCTTCTTGGTTTGAGGCTCGCTGTCCTCGTAGGGGCACTTGCGTCCACCATCTTTTGCAGCAACCGATGATGCCCCATTCCCGGCACTTCCAGGTAGTGTTCCGGCATGCCTTCCCGATACACCCCGCAAGGCCTATATCTGCTTTCATTCTTCTTCATAAGGTCGTTCGCTCCTTGCACTTCGGCATTACATTTGCAGTACTGGGATTGACAGGGTCAGCGCTGCCACGTGTGTTGGCACAGCCCTCAAGCAATACGACACATATGTGACAGAGCTTTCGGCGCATCACAAGACCTTGGCCACATTCCCGCATTTCGCCGTAAGCCATTACTTCATGCGGAAGTGCGGAGCTAGGCCGCATGTCTTTGCAATAGCAAGCAAGCATCCCCCGGACCCCTGGACCGACCCATGCACTCAGCGCAGCTGCCTCCCAGCCAACGAACACTGAGACAGTAATCACTGTGCCGCGCTCCTATACATATCGCACATTGACCACAAATGCCATGTTGGTACACCACGGAACTGGTCCCCAAGGCCCACCTGGGGATACGCAGCTGCCGCTGTACGGGGATCAACCGCTGTTCCGGAACCAACCGCCGCCCGAGACCCGAACCCGGACACATCACGTCGTGCCCCGTCCCTGTGCGTGGTGGCTAGCTTTAGTCTCCCTATCACCAGTCCTCCAAATCCTACTCCTCGCCCCCATCACCCACACTCGGGTCGGCACCTGCGGGCAGGCCCGCCCGCCCCCACTGCAGCACACCCGCCACCTCCACCACATCCAGCTGCCCCTCCCCCTGCTCCCCACGCGCCCCACATCCAGCTGCCCCTCCCCCATGCTGCCGCCACACGCCATCTCCGCACCCGCCTCACACTACTGCCCCGCCGCACCCACCCACGCCCCTGCTGCCTTGCTCCCAGCTGCTGCTGCCCCCATCCACCCCACCTCCCCACCCTCCAGCTGCACGCCCTCCCCCTCCTCCTCGTCCTCCCCTCGCATCCCCCAACCGCCGTTGAGACCCACTGCACCCTTCCCCGACACCACCTCCGGGCCCAGGCCCCTCACCCCATGCTGCTGCTGCCCCTCGCCCTCCTGCGCCGGCTGCTGCTCCCCCCTTGTAAGCCCACGCGCCACAGCACCAACCGGGCCGTCCCAGCCGCCGCCCCCACCTGCCCTCCATGCGGCACCGGCAGCTGAGGGAGACGCCAAGCCCACACCTGGGGCTGCTGCCCCGCTGCACTGCCCGGCCTGCGGTGCATGGTGCCATGGTGCAGCGCCGTGCACGCCTGGGGCCGGTCCAGCTGCCGCCATGGCTGCTGGCGCTGCTGCTGCACCCAATGTGCCAGGCACGGACGGTGCAGCTTGCCGAGAGGCCCGACCGTGCACGTGGCGCACGTGTGGCACCCCCGGCAGTTGCTGCTGTTGTGACGGTTGCCAGCCGTTGACCCCTGGCCGCTGCTGCTGTGTTGGATGCCACTGATGCTGATGTGGGTGCTGGTACTGGCGGCTGTAGTGCTGCTGCTGTTGCCCAGGGCCCTCCCCTGCCCCTCCCTCCAGCAGCCGCATGAGCCCCGCGGGAGACAGGTACACTGCTTCTCCACCCAGGCCAGACCCCGGGGGCGCTGCCGCCATGCTCCCCCCGCCTCCTCCCCGCCTCCTCCACTTCCTGCCGCCGCGGAGTGCGTCGCCATGGCGGACTGGCAGCGGCGGATGATGGTGTCGAAGACAGGCGAGGTTTGCCTCAGAGCGGTGGAAGAGCCGATGACCACCAGGTGCCGCCGGGCTGCAGGGGAGGGAGGGTTGGAGGTGGGGAAACAAAGTACTTGTAGCGCGAGGAGGGGGGCAGGGGGGAGGAGCGGAGGTACCGGTGCCTAGGGGGGGCTCCATCTAAGGGCCTACATTCGAGCGCGTGGACAGCAGTCAAGAACAGCGCTTGCTGATCGGTAGTCAAGCTAAGCAGTGTAAGAGATCTGACGTGCAATCCCTTCTGATGTAGTCCCTCCCCGCAGTACCGTTTCTACGTCCTAACTCACCCCGCGTCAGCGCCACGTTGAGGCGCCGCGCGTCCGCCGCGAACTCAGAGGCGCGTGACACCGTGGTGGCCAGCAGCACCACCTCCTTCTCGGCGCCCTGCGTGCGGGCGGACGTGTGTGTTAGCATGTGGGAGAGCGTGTGTGTTAGCTCGCGTGCTTGAACGTTACGGCTGAAGGTACGGTATGGTGGCCAGCAGCACCACCTCCTTCTCGGCGCCCTGCGTGCGGGCGTGTGTGTTAGCATGCATGTGTCTGCGCATGCGTGCTACTGGTCACTAGCACCACCATCACTGCTTCGTCGCCCTGCATGGACACACATACACCGCACCTGGAACGAGTCCACGGTGGCCACCTGCACCTCTCCGCCCTCGCCCGCCCCGTCACCGCCCCCGCCAGCGTTCTCAAGGCCCTCGTCCGGCCCTCCGGCGCAGTCCCGCTGCTGCTGCTGGCCCCCTGCCGCCGCCGCCCCGCCCCTGCCATGCTGGGCCCCCGTGTACTGCTGCACCGCCCGCCGGCAAGCGCTGACCTGTGCGGACAGCAAGGCAAGCAGTCCGGGTTGCTCAACAGCAGTCCACACCTACGGTGGCGCCACACTGCCTAACGCACAGTATCAGAGAATGCGTACGAGCCCCGCAAGCCCAAAACAGGCAACCGCAGGTGCCACTATGCACCATAACCTGACGGGGTCAGGCGCATGCGTTACTACGCTGATCAACTGCGACGCCGTAGCAGAGCACTGTTGCTGTGGTGTCCAGAGTCCTCATCGCACCTGCGCCCTGTAGAAGCAGATAACCCCCAGGGCGGAGGGTTGTGCACCACCTCGCAGCAGGGCGGCGATGGTGCGCCCCACCAGCTGGGCCTGTGGGTTATGGGAGATGTGGGTTAACGAGGTTGTGGGTCGTGGGCAACGGTTGGTCAAGGCGCAAGAATAGCCCATCCCACAATCGGCAGCACCACGTACCTCTCCCGCGTTGTAGCTGCTGCGCGTTGCCGCGTCGTGCTGCGCGCCGCCGCCCTGACCCCCCGTGTCCACAAACACAAGCGGTGGCAGTCGCACCGCCACCTCTGCCGGCCCGCCGCCGCCGCCGCCGCCACCGCCGTACGACAGCCGCCCCAGGCCCGGCAGCGGCAGTGGTGGGCGGTCTGAGGCGCTGATGCCGTCGCGCAGGGCCCCTCCGTAGAAGCAGGTGTTGGCAATGGAGGACAGCACGGGGTGGCACCTGGCGGGACAGGCGCGAGAGTGCGGTTACTGTTTTGTATACAGTGCCGTGCAGGTCTGACGTGTAAAGGGCACGTTGTGGGCCAGGCGGCGGGACTAGTCGTCGCGTGTAACGATGGACTGGCGATGCCGAAGGCTGATCACAAACCACACAACCGTGCGCCCAAAACCTTTCCCTCACACCCGCTAACCCACCTGTACTGGTACCGCAGCAGGTGCGCCCCGTGGCCCAGCTGCGTCAGCCGCACGAACATGGGCCGCAGCAGGCTGTCAGCCGTACCACCTCCGCCACCTCCACCCGCCCCTTCATCCCGACCGCACGGCACAGGCCCCGCCCCGCTGCCCCTGCCGCCCCGGGCTGAGCGCTGCTGGCGAGGCCACCACGGGCGGCAGCTGCAGCGGGTCCCCGCCGCCACCAGGAAGCGCGGCCGCCCCGCATCAGCGGCACCAGGCTGAGCGGCTCCGTCATCTGGCTGCACTCGTCCAGCACCACCACCGTGAAGCGACCGCCGCCGCCGCAGCCGCAGCCGTCCTGACGGGCACGCAAGGGGAGGCGTCGGCAAATGCGAATATACAGTTGAGTAATGACGGCATCCGTACAGAGTTGTAAGGGTTGCAGGACTTTGCCCGAACGGCGCGTGCAAGTGCATCCTGCTTTCCGCACGCTTGCCATGGCCCCGTACCGTGTCGCACCTCTGCGACGTGCTGCTGCAGCTACAAACGCACAGCTGCCTGCCATCCAAGCGCCTTTTGCCACCGGCAACAACCGGAACATGTCCAGCTAATACACAGATCGCTAAGACGCGCACCTCTGCTGCCTGCTGCTGTAGCAGCGAACAAATGGTGGCCCCCACCACAGGGCAGCTGCGCAGCGCCGCCCGCCGCGCCTTCTCGGCGCCGGCCGCCAGCGCCTCCATCTCACAGCGGATGAGGGCAGCCTCGCCAGGGGAGGACGCCTCCTGCGGGGCATGGCATACCGGTATTGACATGGTGTTGATGATTGCATTGCCATGGTGTTGAGAATGACGTTGATGGTTCGGCTCCTTCGTCATGCCGCCAGCGCCTCAAGCTCACATCGCATGAGGGCCGCTCCCAAGGGAAGCGAGGGGAGCGGCCCCCCTCGCTTCCCTTTGGGAGCTGTGAGATGCAATTTGGTCCATGGCACAGACTGTATGCCTGCGTTGCATTGCCTGGTGAGCAGGCCCCCATGCAGGGGTAAGTGGGTCATTCCCTCCGAGTGGCAGACTGTGTGTATTGCAGAATGCAAGATGTGGATGAAGGCCGGCTCGTCAGGGAGGTCCTGTGGTCAGCAGTGCCTTTGTGCCTCACATCCACTTCCGCGCCGGTGTCTCCAGGGACGGGGGTCAACCTCCCCTTTGCGTACGGCATGCCCTTGAGCGCCCAATCAACACCTCCTACTATGTTTCCGTCTAGCTGGTAGCTAATACGTCTTTGTGACCTGCCCCGCCTGCAGCATGGCCTTGAGCGCCCAACAGGCATCAGAACATTAAGTGCCACCCAGGCTTACCCAGCGATAAGTCAACACACGTGCCATCACGCCTTTCTGCTCGGACCCCACCTGCAGCATTGCCTTCAGCGCCCCGATGGCGTCCTTGGCTCCCCCGCCGCCTCCGCCCTCCTCCCCGGCCCGCAGCGAGCGGTGCAGCACGCGCCGGTCCATGCGCTCCAGGGAGCCCAGCCGCAGGAAGGCGGAGAAGCCAGACTCCTGGGGGACGTACAAGATACATTCAAGCGCTACTTTGTCGGGATAGGGTAGGTGGGCCCACAAGAAGGAGCACCCTGGCCGACTCGGAGGAGGGAACACGACTTTTGAAAGATAGTTCACGACGTCGCCGGCCCCCACCCCACCTGCAGCCCCACCAGCACTCGGTCCACCGCCACGTTGGTGTGCGACGCCAGCAGCACGCGAACCGCCGGCACAGCTGCACCGCCCTTGCGCCCAGCCCTCTTCCTCCCGCCGCCAGCCCCAGCCGCCGCCACCGCCACGTCCTCCCCGGGCTGCTGCTGGCCGCGCCTGCGCCTGCGCTTGGTCCCCTCCTCCCGGGCCCCGCCGGCCCCCTGCGCCCCCAGCTCCACCAGCATGCGGATGAGGGCCACCAGCAGGCTGCTCTTACCGCTGCCGAACGGGCCGTGCACCAGGCACACCGGCGAAGCTGGTGGCAGCGCCTCAGGTCTGTGCACCTCCCCTTGCTGCCCCTGCCCCTGCCCCTGCTGTGCGTCTGCACCTGCCACTCCGCCATCCTCGGCGACGCCTCCGTCCACTGCTTCCCTGTCCCCTTGCTCGTCCTCCTCTGCCTCCTCCTCTTCCTCATCCCAGCCCAGGGCACATCGCCGCTGCCGCTGCCGCCGCTGCCTGCGCGCATGCGGCTTACGCTCATCCCTCCCCTCCTCCTCCTCCTCCTGCCCCGCGCCGTTCCCATTTCCCACAAAGTCCCCGTCCTCATCTTCACCCACACCGTCTTCGCTGCCCCTTCCATAGCTGCCCCCTCCATCCTCCTCGCCAGCCTCGCTTCCCGAAGACCCATCCTCTCCATCCCCTTCCGCAGCGTTGCCGTCCTCCTCGCTCTGCTCCTCCTCCATTCCAAGTACCTTCCTCCTTCCGCCCCTCCTCCGCCTCCCACCCGCCGCCCCCTGCAGCTCCGCCCCTTCTGCCCCATTCCCGCAGCCATCCCCAACCCCGTCCCTCCGCTGCCTCCGCCTCCCCTCTGCTCGCTCCTCCCCTCTCCTCCGCCGCACCTTGCGCCCCCGCCCAGCTCCCTGGCCCTCCCCGCCTTCCCCTCCCTCGCCCTTCTCACACACAGCCGCCCGGCCCTCCCTGGGTGCGAACCAGCCGGCACAATGCATCAGCACCTTGGACTGATCGGGGTTCAGGCGGTAGCGCTCAATGTGTTCGCGGGCAATGGAGGCGGGATCAAACGCGGGACCTGCCCCTGATGTCAAGCTGGTTGACCCCTTCGCAGTGGGGAGGCCATCGTTGGCGGGCTGCTGCTCTGGACCATCGGAGTCGTTATCGCCAGGGCCATCGTCGGCTGGGCCGTACGTGCCGGTCGCGGAGCCTGGATGGCCGGCAATAGGCATGGGCGCATGCATACTGTAAGGCAAAGCGAGAGAGAATCAAGCATCACTACGCGAGGTCCCCTGTAACGAAGCTAAGTTGAGACAGCGAGCCACACCAAGGTGAGCACAGCGTGGGGAAAGGCCACATAACCCCGCGGCCATATCGCGGACAAAGGATGGAGTCGTAACTGGTGTATGCAAGCGGTGTAAGCAGCAAACAGCAGTACGGAATACGGCTCACCTCCCGTTGCTGCCAGCCTGGGGGCCTTGAACGCACGGCCCCGACCGCCCGCTGCAGGGGACGCGGCCTCCACCACCGCCGCTGCCACCGCCGCCGCCCGGAGATCTAGCGGCGGCTCCGGAGGGAGGCACTGCAGCAGGTGCCGCAGCAGCGGCAGCGGGCCCGCGCCGTCGCTCTGTGGCTGCAGCGTTGTGGCAGCAGCAGCCGCGGCGGCCCGGCCAAGCAGCAGCGGCTTGCCGGCGTGGCTGCTGCTGTGTGTTAGCGCCACCAGCTGCTGCTGCATCAGCTGCGCCAGCTGCACCTCGGACTGCAGGTCGGGCCCACGGAGGGCGTACACGGCTTGGCGGGACCCGGGCCTGCGCCAGAGCCACGGTACAGGTTTGCGTGCGTTTAGCGCGTGCTTCGTGTCGCTTACTACCTGTTCACGCTGACGTGGTGCAAGGACTGGCACCAGATACCTGACAGCCTAGCATTAACGCGCAATACAGTACACTCTGGATATTACACGGTATATTTCTCTTCCCCTTCGACAAGTTTGAACTCGTACCTGGCCGGCAGCTCCCCCGCCAGCGGCTCCACCTCAAACTTGCCGTCCCGGTCGGGGCCGTGCCACAGCGCCCGCACCACGCAGCGCCACGCGCCGCCCTGGCCGCCGCCTCCTGCAGCAGGTGCAGGGCACCCAGCGCTGCCCGGGGGCGCTCCGGGGCGCTGGCGCTGGCGCTGGCACGCCTCCGCCCTGCAGCAACGGCCCCGAGCCCACGACCCAGACGTCGTGGCGCCTGGAGGACGTCGGGGCCGGGCCGGCGGAGGGGCAGGGAAGCGAGTGATACGACAACCAGGCGGGCACGTGACCGACGGCCGAAGAGATTGCGCCAGGGGCTGCGCAAGGCTTCCAGGTGACTGCTAGGGCAGGGCCGCCACCGCCGCCTCGGTGCAGTGCAGCTTGCGTATGCTACAGCTGATGCTGCATACCATCCTAACAATCACCACGCCCTTCCTCCTAGCCTGCTTCGCACCTGAAGTTCTTGAGCCGTGACCGCACATTGGGAACAGTAAGGTAGTACTGCACCTTGGGCCCAGCCGTACAGCCACCTCCGCCATTTGCGCCCTCCCCATCGTCCTCCTCCCCTTCCCCGTCGTCGTACGACCCCCGTCCGCCCTTCCCGTGCTTGCGCCGACTGCCAGCCCCCTTACCGCGCCCGCCGCCCGCCTGCCCCCGCTCCCCGAGCGCCGCCCAGCACGACAGCTGCACATTCGCAAAGTACGGCACGTGGGCTGCCGTACAGGCGCGCTCGAGCTCGGCGGCTTTCATCACCGGCGGGAGGGCCGCGAACCCACCGCCGACCCCTCCTCCGCCCAGGGTCGCCCCGCCCGATGTCAAGCCCATGCCGGGGCCCCAACCGCGGCCGGCTATCCCACCGCCCTGCGCTGTGCCCCTGCCACCTGCGGATCCTCGCCCGCCATAGCTGCCGGCACCGCCCTGCGGCTGCTGCTGGCCCGCCGTTCCGGCGGGCTGCTGCGCTGTCAACCGCCGTACGATGCCGTACATCAGCTGTACGGATTCAGCCAGGCGCAGGTTGATCTCCTCGACCAGTGCAGCTACCATGGTGCGTCTAGGGGCGTGAAGGGGGCAGCAAGAGCCCGTCATGAGCTGAAAAGTAACAGTGTTACGGACGAGTGGTAATGCCGTTGCCTCTTTTATAGCGGCTAACCCAGCAGTAGCGTATCACCGTGACACGGGTGCCAACCCTGTTGTTCGGCGTTGCCTTAGTATGCGTTATTGCTGGCAACAGCAGCAACATGGTCGCCAGGGGAGCTGGTCGTACGACGACGGCAAAATCAAAGGTCGCAAATCCAGCACGCCCGAAAGCCGTGACACGCAGGAACGACACGGCACCAGCAGCAACCTTTACCCGCAATCCATGTCCCTCACCCGTAGTGCTCCACGCTGCCGAAAGACGGTGGGATAGCCACCAGCCGCTGCGGCGGGGCCGCCGCCTCCAGCAGCGGCAGCTCCAAGCCAGGCAGCCCCGCACCAGCCCCAGTCCCCGGACCCACTGCCATGCTACCACCAGCCCCATGCAGCTGCGGTACGGCCCGCGGCGCTTGGAAGCCACCACCGCCGGAACCCTGCCCAGAGCTCGCCCCGGTAGCTGCAGGGCGAGGCGGCTGCCACCCACCGGCTTTGCTGCTGGTACCAGCTGGTAGCCCGTGTTGTGGTCGTGCCCCTAGCCCCGCCATTGATGTGGGTGGTGCGAATGCTCCGGCGGCCTGCGGCCTGGGTGCCCCTGCCGCGTTGGGAACCGCCGGCCCTGGCCCCGAGCCCTGCTGTGAAGCCGAAGACCAGGGCGAAGGCCTAGGGGCAGCTTGCTGCTGCTGCTGCTGCCAGTGTTGCTGCTGCTGATGCTCCTCGGTTGTATGCGTCTGCTGCTGCCCAGCCGCCTGCGCCCAGCGCGACACCGGGGTCGGCTTTGCCGTAGCGTGTGTAGCCGATGCCGCCGACGCTCCGCCGGTATCTCGCCACCTTGACCCTGGCGCAGCCGCCGACCCCGGGCCGTGGCCAGCCCAGCCTCCGTCCCTGGGCGCCCGCGCTCCCATCACCACAGACTCATCAGTCCCGCCCCTCCCACCGAGCTCTCCGTCATCTCCCTCAAGGCCCAGAGCTTCATCCAGGTCCTCAAAGTCGCCCCATCCGCTTGCGCCCCCAAGCCCGCCTGCTCTGCCAGCTGCGGCCCCGGACGCTGCCTGGCTCCGCCCAGAAAGCGCAGCAGCCATTATATCCGGTGCGCCACCTCCACCGCTAAAATCGCCATCAGCGCCCACTTGCCCGTTGTCACCTGCTGCAGCCCACTTGCTCGGAGGCGCGCTTCCCCTGCTCTCGCCGCCCCTGCCATACCTCCACCCCAGCCGCCCCCGAGCCGCCCCCAGCCGTACTGCCCCTCCCGCCTCCTCCCAAGCCAGCCCCTCCCCCTTCCCCACCCCACCCAGCGCCCTGCCCGTCCCCGTCTGCATCCTCGTCCTCGCCAAAGCCACCCCATGGACCCGAGGCGTCCACACCTGCCGCACACCTTCCACCTGCCAGCTTCTGCCTCTTGGAGGAGCGCTCGCCGCCCGGAAATGCACCATTTGCATCACCATGCGGCCCCGCAGGCTCCCGCTGCTGCTGCATGTCGCGATGTGGGTTCCAGCTGGCGCCCTGTTGGCCCGCGTGCTGCTGCTGTTGCTGCTGCGCTCGTCCGCCCCAGCCTTGCTGGCCGCATGATCTCACTCCGTCCCTCCCGGCTGTGGCGGTTGCACCGTTGACGCGCTAACCGCAAAGCGACTGCGTGGCACGCCGCCCGCTGAGCCCTCTGCACCGCTACCTCCTGCACCCAGCCCATGCTGTCGCTGCTGCAGTTGTTGCCGCATCTGCTGCCGCCGCTGCCCTAGCGTCAGGTGCATGTCCCCTCCACCATCCTGGTCCTCGCCCTCGTCCAACCCCAGATCCGCAGCAGAGCCACCGTCGTCCATGCCATGTGGGTCATGTGGGTCGGGCGGGGGGCGCCCCCACTTGGCACCCGCTGCGGTCCCGGACGCAGCTGTGGCCTTGCCGGCACCGAACACGCCTGAGCAGCTGCTGCTGTGCGGGTATCTGCTGTTGGTGCCGACCTCGAAAACCCCGGCGCCCTGGCCCCCAGCGGGGATGCGGGTCGGTTGTGCTACGTGCGGACGGGGCTGCGTTGGTGTTCCAAGACCGAAAAGCCCCAGGATGTCCCCATCTGCATTTTACACAAAGGAGCGTTGTTTGGTGGCATTTTCTGTCCATTTGCCCATCTGGGTCAAGAGTCAGGGCCTCAAAGCACCACGCATCACGACAATATCCTGAGACAGCCCTGCTGAGCTCCGTACGCTGCTCTGTACATAAGCCTGTGGGCCGGTGCCACGTGCTGTAAGCACCCACTGGCATTGCCAGCCCACCAAGCACCAACCCACCTGATCGGGCGGACGGTGGGTTGGACGCTGCTGTTGCAGCACCTGGGGCGTGTGAGGACCACACGGACCCCGGCCCTGCAGCACATGTGCCCCCCGCACAAGTGGCTGCAACATTTGGGCATAAGGAGCTGATGGATGGGGCACGGTGCGCGCTGATACCGTGGGGCTTGTCCGGGTGCTGCAGCTGCGTGGAGTTTATGAGGGGCTGGCCCTGCCGCCGCCAGCCGGTCGCCTGCTGCCCCGCAGGTGCCGTATCAGCTGCTTGCTCAACCGGCGCAGTGGTTCGCCAGTCGCCTGCAGGCGCAGCAGGCGCGGTGTGGGGTGCGCCCGGGGCAGTAGCCTCGCGAGCACCACCCGATGCGCCCAGGGGCTTCGGAGGCATGAAGGCCAGAGGCCGGCGGCCGGATATGACGGGAGCAACGCGAGTCGCCGGTGCTGAGGCCGTGCCATGTGGACCTTGCTGTTGCTTGGGGTGGTGGGTCGGGCCCCGCGGCTGACCCTGCGGCCCGGTGGGCCCAGGTGTGGGACCCGCAGCTGGCGCTGACAGCAGGGACTGCATGCTTGCGGGGAGGGCGTCCGCGGCGCAGGCGACAGGCTCTATTGTCACCAGGTAGCCATCAAAGGCCTTAATCTGCTCCTCTAAGGTGGTCGCATGAGCGGGGAGGCGCACTCCTGACGACAGCGTCGAGCCATCCTCGGCATGAAGGCTGGCAACGCCGCTGCCTTTGATGACAACGAAGCCATCTGACCAAGACTTTTTCTTCTTTACTAGGTGCTTTGTGTAAAGGCAGGGATGGGCGATGCTCATGCTTGGGTGCTGCCCTTTCCCGCGACAACCGGCTTGCGCCTATGCGAGCATGTTGCATATGCGTGACAGACGTTTGCAGTGTGATATTTGCCGCTGTGCTCGAGACTTTTGTCTGTCGGCCACTGCTGGTTCGCGGTTTTGCGGTTCCCGCCCTCGGGCTACCGTACACAGCACAGTCGCAGCACGCAGGGGTCAAGTCCCAGGCGCCAGTGCTCTTCAGGGCAAGTGGGTTGGCAACTGCTACCGATCCTCCTGATTGCATGCTCTAAAGGTTTCATGCCCTTTTGCCCCGCCTGGCAACGTACCTGAGGGTAGCTACTGCGGAGGATGGAGGGGCTTTGCAGCAGGGGAGCCCGCTCGCTCTGCCGACCTTGTAACACTAGTACGAGGTACGCCGTGCACCACTAATAGCTGTATTCATATTTGCCACATCATTAGTGCTTTGGTTGCTACGATAGAAGCGGCTAACATGTTCTGATGTCCATCAGCACAACCATTCCAAGGGACCACGCAGGGTGCCACGTGCCCACGGGAACGCCGCGTCAGTTGTTTGCAAAGCTCAGTGGTGCCAAAAACCACTTGCAGCAGCGACGGTTACCTATTAAATCGCCATGTCTGTCGACGACAACGTGTAGCTGTTGCCAGGCTCAGGGCACACCGTGTCCTGGCCCTCTGTACCCACCGTGCCCTTGGCCTGGGGAGGGACCCTGCAACAGCCTGGGCAAGCGTTTTGACGTTGTGCGTGCTCCGATGGGCCACTACAAGTACAGAGTAATTGGCGCAATTGAGCACTCATATGCCTCCTGCCTCAGCAGCATTCCTTGCATGCTTCAGCTTCGCATTGCGTGCATCGGGAACAGGGGTTTCCAGGTCCGTGCCACCAAGCACGCTGACTGTGTCCTGTACTCGTGTGCATGTAATTACTTTGAGCTTAGTTGCTGCGTTCTTCTGCTACTTGCAGTCTTTGCACCGTTCCCGCGCCTTCTTCTTACGCCTATTCCGATCGTTGTTTGAGAGCCATAATTGAACGCAACGTCTATAATCATTAAATTTACATAGCACCTGAAGTGGTCGCTTCAACTCTACTGTAGAAACAACGAAGATCACGCAATGGCAGCAGGCGCTACCGGCCTCGCCAAGTACAAGCTGGTCAGCCTTTGCACTGGAAACTACAGGATGTGATAAAGCTGGAGCCCTGGACTCAACCCTGTGCATTGTGCGCAGGTCTTCCTTGGGGACCAGTCAGTGGGCAAGACCAGCATCATAACCCGGTTCATGTATGACAAGTTCGATAACACGTACCAGGTAGGAGCTGTGGGTCTGTGCACACCTTCAGGATTGTACAGGGCTGGCGTGGTAACCGGCTTGTGCCTCTGCAGGCCACCATCGGGATAGACTTCCTCTCCAAGACGATGTACCTGGAGGACCGCACTGTCCGCCTGCAACTATGGTAGGCTCCGCTGCCTCTCAGCTGCAGTTCAGCCTGGTACACGCCGCCATGCATGACACACACGCACACGCACCTGCTGCACACAGGGACACGGCTGGGCAGGAGCGCTTCCGTTCGTTGATTCCCAGCTACATCCGTGACTCATCCGTGGCCGTGGTCGTGTACGACATCACAAGTAAGTGTGGCCGTAGACCTGATGGGCATCTGGGAAAAGCTTGTGTAGGGTTTAGCCCTCTTCAGTCTGTTGACCCATGGGCAGAATGATGAGTCGACGGAAATCGGTGACGCTGCATGTGCAGATCGGCAGTCGTTCCTGAACACGGCACGGTGGATCCAAGAGGTGCGCACCGAGCGGGGGAACGACGTCATCATCTTCCTGGTGGGCAACAAGACAGACCTCATTGATAAAAGGTCAGTGGCGGTAGCCCTCCTGCTCACGGCTAGAAGCGTGCTTCGTCGAGAGCATGGATGCTAGCTGGAGCCAGTGTTCATGCGGAATGCGCCGTGACCATCTGACCCATGCGCCGGCGCGCCGAAGCACGATGCAACTCAGGGGCTACGGCATGGCGCGGTGCAGCAACCCCAACGTGTGTCGGAGGCGCAGCACCTGCTGCCCGGCTCGCACGTGCCAGGTGTTCGTCAGCCATGTTTTGGCTTCTCGCCCATTGTTGGATGTCCGCTGAGTTTGAGTCCGTGGGTTGGCAACCGGCCCAGCCATGCACCACAAGGGGGCCAACACGGTTCGTATCTTGACATGTGTAGGCAAGTATCCATCGAGGAGGGCGACGCCAAAGCGCGGGAGCTGAACGTGAACTTCATTGAGACGTCGGCGAAAGCGGGGCTCAACATCAAGGTGGGGGGGCCAGGGACGAACACCAGCACGCCGATTTCCTACCCACGTCAACGCCAACGCCGCTTCCAGCCACATGGTGCCGGGTGTAGTAGACTGCGCCAAGCAAGGGTTGCGTCGGTGGGCATGAATGGGATAGAAGTGCGACTGTTGTGCGACACTTCGTTGCCCGCTCTAAGCATGAAGCTCTTTGTCCGGTCCCCAGGCGCTGTTCCGCAAGATCGCGGCCGCGCTGCCGGGCATGGAGTCCGTGGCGCAGCCCAAGCCCGGGGACGCCATGGAGGAGGTGAAGCTCAGCACCTCCACCGTAACGCTGGAGGCGGGCAAGGCGCCCCCGCCCGCGTCGTCCTGCAGCTGCTAGCCCAGGGCATATGGCTGTCCAGCCGCTTGGGGTGCATGCGACGCGGGTTAAGGGCGGGTTGCAGTATGTAGGGGCGGAGGATGAGGGCGGAGGTATCCAGGTCAGATGGGGAATGTAAGCCGGCGGAAATTCTGTTGCCAATTGACCACGAGTTTCGGCACGACGCTGCCGGCCGTACAGTGCGCGTTTTGGCTGCCTCAGTGGCGGGTAGGCCGTGGCCACAAGCACGCATGCTGGAGTTTGATATGCCCATATTGGTACACAAAGCGACAGTACACAAAGCGACAGGCCAACGTGCGGGGGTGTTCCCGGTACATGCGTGCCCTGTCAGTTGGACAATGGGCTGTGTGCGCAGTGACATTGTGCATGCAAGGTATGCATGTACTTGAGCAAGCTTTAGGTTGCGGGGCAGGTTGGCCTGAGAGCGTCCAGGGCGTTGGCGCTTTTAGGATCACAGGGGTGCTGCCCTGACGCACGCATACACGTATGCATAGCAGCTGCCGTGGACGCTTGACCTGGTTTCCTCTTGCAACAGGCAGTAATGCTGCACCGCATCCTACCTAACCGTGACGTCTGACCTGGGTGCACTGCTTGACCTTGACTTGAAGCTACCAGCACGTTACCGGTAGCACACCAATAGCACCTTTTCACCGTACATTGAGATGACTGTAACATGACCTAAGCCCCATTGTCATATTGCTGGGATTGCCTGAGCGATACAATCAGCGGGCTCTGTTGTGCACAACAGCGGTTACCAGTCTCGCCATCTGCATACTGCTGTGAACGCAAGGGACGGGCATGAGCGTGGGCCTTGCTGCCGATCGTCACAAGCTTGGCATTCCCGGCGTCTTACCAAGGCACAGCCGGGCAACGTCAACGCGCAGCCCTTGCAGCATTTACACTGTGCTTGCCTACAAATGCCTTCATATTCTGCGGGCCCATGGCACGTCGGAGCGTCGGATGGCCGCGAGGTACCAGTCCAGAGTCCACCCAGGTCCACCCAGAGAGACTCCCCGCTGCTGTCCACCGTACGGAAGAACCGACGATGACTAATGCTCATGTGTTTCCCAGTGCAGCTACAGACCTACAGTTGAAGCCATCCCATCGCAAACACGCAACGGACATGCGGTAAAGACAGCCATGCTACCTTCGGTCCCGATGACTCAGCCGCACGTCCTTACGTCAGATGACTCAGGCATCTGCTCCATGTAATAACCGTACATCCATCTCAAGTTGCAGCAAACGTGCATTGCGATGGTGCCTGAGCACAAAAAAAGAACAACAGCACTGCCCTTGTGGGTTCAGCCCCAGCCAAGCGTAGGGAACATAGTACTGTTAATCAAATCAACACACAAAGGAGATCGCTGCACCCTGCAAAGAGCATGACTTGTAGTGCGTAAGAGTGCGTACATATGAGCAGATATGAGCGTACGCGTGGTATGAGCAAGGCCTTGCAAGGCGCATGCAGCATCAAGAACTTAAGGCAAAATATAGGCACGGTGCAATGTTGGTGGCCTCTGGTGCAGGCAGCCTGGTGACGGGCGCGTGACGGGTGCACGAAAGAATTGAATGACAACCTGGACCGAACACGAATCAATGACATGTGAGGACAGCAGGAACGACGCTGCGAAGGTCAAGCAATCACTTCAGGGGAATATACCAGGTACCGTACTACAAGGCCGTCAACGCATCACCTCCCCGTTGACATACGTGTGCGTCGTGCGGTGGATCCCTTGCTGATGTCGCCAGCCGCTGCGTATCACTTGCTTCCATTTATCCAAACTCCACAGCACGGTGATCACGCCCCCCCCCCAATAGAAGGCTTTGGCCTTCCATACATGTCTGTACGACAACTCATCTGCTTCAGATTCGCCGACCCGATCCCTTCTACCTGTGGCTGTCGCCCCGCCACTGCATGCCGCTCGCCGCAGCATGCTGCTCCAGCAGCTGCTGAGGTCCGTGCAGCGCCACGCTTCCCTTCTTCTTTCTATCCGCCCCAACCTGGTTGACCGGCGGGCCACAGTAGTATACCATACAAAAACGCCCTGCTGCCTAGGGTTGGACACCAGAGAAACCCGCTCCCCTTCGCACGGTCGCGTCGCACACCTGGGCTCCACCACCGCTTCATCTGTACCTGTCACCCGGCCACGAGACGCCGCAGGCCGCCGCCTGCTGCGCCAGCAACTGCTGAGGCCCGTGCAGCACCAGCTCCGGCACACGGGACATCCACGCCAATGTCGCAGCCGGCAGCAGCTGTTCCTCTCCGCTGCCGCTGCTGCTGCCCCTGGGTGTGGAGGTACCTGCGCCGCCGCCTCCGCCGCTGCGGCCGCCAGCTACCCTGCCCCGGCTGGGAAGCGTAGTGGGTGGGCCGGCGGGTAGCGGGATGCGGGCACGGTCCATGAGAAGCACTGAAGGCGGCGCAGGCGGGTGATGTCTAGGGGAAGGCTCCTCAGGCCTGGGTTGTGGCTGCGGGGTGCAAAAGGAAGGGCAAAATGGCAGCAGGTTCAGTTCTGCCGTCAAACACTGTGCATGACAATTACGAACAGCTGGTAACGAAACGTTGTCAAGGCTACGTTGTCACGCTGACGGTCGCACTCGATCACGGGGCTGCCTGAGACAGGACAAGCAGAACCGCTGCCCACCTTAGCGCCAGGTCCGTGAGGCGGCTGAGCGCGCCGAGCCCATGCGGCAGTCTGCAGCCATCGCATGCAGCACACAGGGCGCGGGCAGGGGGTAGTATACCGTGTCAGCACCTTGTGTGGGTGCAGCAGCACTTGCCTGAGGCTCTGAGCCCTGAGCGCTTTTCCACATTATTAGCGTGTTATACGCCGGCCACAGCCCCATCCAAATGGACAGCTACGCAGGCAACGGCAGCACTTGCCTGTTACGGTCTGTTCTGTCGTGACCGTGCAACCTCCCGCCCACCGCGTCAGCACGTTGTGCGCCAGGCCGGGCCCCGTACCGGCACCAGCATCTACCCATCATGATGCAAGTCCATAGCACCTGCACAGCAACTATCCATCCACCCACCGTGTCAGTGCGTTGTGCGCCAGGTTCAGCTCGCCCAGGCGGCCCAGCCCCGTGACAGCTGGCGGCAGGTCGCCCGCCAGGCCGCAGCTGCTCACGTCCAGCGACACCAGGCCCGTGGCGGCGCCGCACAGCTCAGCCAGCACCAGCAGCGGCACGTGGAAGTGGTGCAGGTGCAGCAGCTGGGGGTCGGGAAAGGGGAAGGGGGAAGGTGCGAGATGAGTGCACGGGTAGGTCACAAGTTGCATGGTGTGGGCTTGTGGACGTGGTGCAGATGCAGCACATGATGGTACGGGACGAGGGGGCATGGGGCGGGGCCGCCGGCGGGGAGGCTACTTAGGGCGAAGCGGTGTGGGGTCTGTGGGCTTGCGGCTGATGCGCGTGATCAGAGAGCAGGAAGACACTGGCCGCTACGGTAAGCCGCATGAAACAAGTCGCGGCAGAGATGGTGCTTGGGGATCTTGTGCTCCGGCCTGGCAAGCCTTCCAGCCCTCCCTGCCTCGCACCCTTGCCCAAGCCAACTCCAAGACCGTCAGTTCGACCTCGTCCCATACCGGTACATCCGACAGGATGAACACCCTCTATGGCAGTGTACCAATCGCCCCAGGCGCCTGGCCACCCAGCCCCACTCCTTGCCACACTTGACCCACCTCTAGCCCTGTGAGCGCCCCGATGCCGGGCGGCACGCGCTGCGGCCTCTCGCTGCCCGTCACCGCCAGCTGGCGCAGCCGCGTCAGGCAGTACAGCGAGCGCCACGGCACGGGGCCGACGTCACCCTCCTCGCCTGCGGCCTCACCGTCGCCGCTGCCGCCGCCGCCAGTACCGTCAGCGGCAGGTGGCCCGGCGTGTCCGTTGTTCAATGCGTGTCTTTGGCCATTGGCGGGGTGGGGCTGGCCGCCGCCGGCGGCTGCAATGGCAGCGAAGAGCTGGTTGTGCATGTGGTGTGGGTTATGCTGCAGATGGTGCAGGTGGTGGCTGGGGTGGTCATCGGGGTCGAACGCGTCCAGCAGCCGGAGCACCTGAAAGGGGGCCGGCAGTTCCGGGAGCGGCAATGTTACACAAACCGTGGGGTCCGCGGGCGGGCATTTAGATAACAGATTCAGGACCGACTAGTCCACCCCACTTCCCCCGCGCCTCTCCTTAGCGCGTTTGATTCGTTGCCGCTCCGTGGTTCACCCCATTCCGCATGGCATCAGCGTTTCCGCGCTTCCCTGACGCCTTGCACGGTGTCCCCGCGTTGCACGCGCACCCCAGCCCGCATATATCCCACCTGCAGGTTGGCCAGCCTGCTGACTTCTGGGCTCAGTCCAGGCAGGAAGTTCTGCTCCAGGTCCAGCTCCCGCAGCCCCGTCAGCGCGCCCCACAGCCCCGCCGGCAGCGGCTCCGCCAGATCCAGGTAACCGAGCTTGAGGATGGCCAGGTTGCGCAGGCAGGTCACGGATTCGGGAAAGCCCTGGAGGAAGAGTGAGAGAACCGGGCATAAGCCACGCATATGCGTCACAGTAGGGGTTTAGCGCCAGGGAGCCCAGCGTAAGGATGACCATGCCACGAAGGTATGTCACGGAACATGAAAAGCTTTGGCATAGGGAGGCAGGGAACGCAAGGCCATATCAAGGGCTTAGTTGAGGACAACACGTAGTTGGTAACAACAGGTGCATGTTGGCTGACGTGCGCACCATCACGCACAGCATGAGCGCACCACGTACCACTGAGTCGTAGTTCTCCATGAGGCTGAGATGGCTCAGCGCGGTGAGCTGCGAGAAGCTGGCGGGCAGGCGCCTCAGGCAGCACCCGTCCAGCAGCAGCTCCCGCAGCCGCCCCGCGCCGCCCAGCCCCGAAACCAGCACCGCCAAGGGGCCCGAATCGGGCTCCGCAGCACCATTGACGTTCGCGAGGTGGAACTCGCCCGCTGCGTGTGCGGGAAAGGGCTGGTGATGGGGGACGCCATTTGCGGCTGGCGCCACCGCGGCAGGGCCATCGGCTGGCGGCGGTGGGCCAGCGGGTTGTAGGGCAGCGGCCCCGTGGGGAGGAGGGGGAGGAGGAGGGGGATTCTCCAGGAGTGCGTCTAGGTCTGAGAGGTCGATGTCGCACAGGCCTAGGGGCCGGGTCAGCAGGTTGGGAGGAGGGGTTGTGTTGGAGGGGTGACGCGGTGAGACCGTAGACAGGAAGGGGGCCGAGGGTAGGACCCACAGTACATCATGCGCGTGGGCAGGCCTTGCAGCATCTGTCAACCAAGGGACGACCAATACTTGCTGTGTATGATGCAGGTGCAGCAGCGAAGGCACGGCTCAAAAGCTAGGATTGACGAAGCGAGTGCAGGCCTCACCCAGGGAGTGCAAGCGGGTGAGGCGCGCCAGCATAGACACGTCCGTGGTTAGATTGAGCCCCTGGTTGCAGCCCAGGTGCAGGTGGGTCAGCCTGGGGACGCAGAGCGGACGTTGGGGCATGAAACAGGTCAGCACGGGCGCAGCGTCAGCCCTTAATTGACCAACTGATAGGCCTAGCTCCACCTGCCCAGCCAGGGCAGCATCCCCGGACACCCACCAGGTCGGTACTAGCAAAGGTCGGTAGCAAGGAACAAGAGCACTAGACCTGGTTGGGCTGCCACCACGCATGCCCCGTCACCCTACAGCCCCTCTTCAGAGCGCTCCCCTTCGCTTACACTGCTTATCACCGTCCATTGCTTACCGGCGGCCGGCGCTTGGCCGCACGCTACGTCAGCAGCACACATCAAGGCAACGGTGTCAAGATTTGTCACCCCACAGCTCCTCCACCGCCGTACCCCATGAGCTGCCCAAAGTCGGGCGGCAGGCGCAGCAGGCTGTTGGAGGACAGGTCCAGGTCCGCCAGGCGGGACAGCGCCGCCAGCCCCACCGGCAGCCGCACCAGCAGGTTGCGCTGCAGGTCCAGGTACTGCAAAGAGAGGGGGACAGAAAGGGGCCACAAGGCCGACGAAGGCAACCTTGCCAACAGCACATTGCAGTACATACGGCCCGCCGCGCCCCGTGGTGCTGGCATCAAGGTGCTACGCTCTACGGCAGGTGGCAAGACAGGCCTAGGGAGCGCAGGGCCATGACAGTGCCCGCCGTACAGTGTCGTACACTACTTCACGACATGCTGGTACACAAAAGCATGTAGCCACGGCACCACCGCCTGCCCGTCCAGGAGACTCCTCCCCTTCGCCCCTTACACCTGGAACTGTACACTACCGCCAGCTCACCTCCAGGTGTATTAGCTCCGTGACGGCCAACGGCAGGTCCGCCATCAGGTTGCCCGACAGGTCCAGGGAGCGCAGGCGGGAGAACGGCCGCAGCGCCTCACAGGGCAGCACACGAAGGGAGCAGGACTGCAGGGACAGGTCCTGCGGTAGATAGGAGACGGAGGGGAATAACGGTTGTCAAGCGGGAGGCTTGTATGTAGTGAAAGTTCCTGTCGCGCAGCTCAGCTGGAAACGGCATAAATGTGGACAGCCAAGAGAGAAGGAGGTGCAGCCTGAGCGGCCTGGAGAAGACGGCCTTTAGCCCAACAACAGCAACAAGCGGCCGTGAAAGCAGAGTGGCACCCTGGCACCCGCACGCACCAGCAGCTTTGCGCCCAAATTGTGCACCATCTGCCGCCCAAAGGCGGTCGCGCCCCTTCCGCTGGACCCAGAGCCGCCCGCCGCCACGCCTGCGCCTGGACCGCCACCGCCCGCTGCTCCGCCGCCCGTTCCTAGGAACGTCGGCAGCCGGCAGTGCTGCAGCCGGAGGCTCGACAGCCCTGTCAGGCCCATCAGGGCTGACCCCAGCCGCGCCGCCGACGCGTCTGCGCCCGCCAGCCTCAGCCGCCTCAGCCCTGAAAGCGCCGCCAGCGCCCGGTCAAGTGCGGACCGGCGCGTGGACACGTGTGCGTGCCCGGACGCGCCGGCCTCTGCGTCGTTGCTGTGGCTGGATGGGGGCCACTGTGAGGCGTTGCGGCGTCCAGCGTTGGCGTTAGTGCCGTACTGACGGCTGGTGGTTGCGGCGGCGGCGCCGCCGGCGGCTGCAATCACCACCAGCTCCTCCAGTCCGGTGGCGGTTGACGCCAGGTCCAGGTGTGGAGTTGTGTCCATGATCTGTGGCGGGAGGGTGCACGTGGAAGGAGGGAGACTGACTGCGGGCCATGCAATTGGAGCGTCCCTAGTGACCAGGGGTCAGCAAGGCAAGGGACGGTCCTTACGCTTCCTCTTGTCACTATGCCCTTATTGCCGTACATTGCAACGTACGACTCAATCATCCTCATGCCATGAACCCCGATATGAACAGATGTCCACCGCGGGAAGATGCGGTTGGAGCGGGCATTGGGCAAACGTCCTCCCGAAGCAGTCCCCACATGCCTAGTTGGCATGCAAGTCAGCATGCTCTTGGATTGAGGTCCCGGTCTGAGCCAGACGTATGGACGCACCTGCAGGTTCCTAAGGGCCTTCAGCGCCGCCAAGGAACGTTCTGCCTGACAGGGCGTTTTTGCAGCCCCGGATCCTCCACCAGCACCATCCACCTTCCTCGCGCGTCCACTGGGGCCGGCCTTCTTGCCCACACTCGCACCCTTTCTCCCCTTGCGCACGCCCTCGGTGCTGCCCGCTGCGCCCTTGCCCTTGCTGCCGCCGCCACCGCCGCTGGTCCCGTAGGTCCCTTCCGCGATTTGGCCTCCCGCAAGACCTGGACACTGAGCGAGCGTGGCGGTGGCAGGAACTCGTGGCCCCGTCCACTTGGCCCCGTGGGCGGTGTCAGCGGCCCTCCTGCTGGCGGACCGTAAGGACCGCAGCCTAGCCGGGCTGGCTGCCGCTGCTGCCACAGCCGCCGCCTGAGCCGCCACTGCCTCATCGCCGCGTGCGTCGTTTGCCGGAAAGTGGGCAGCAACAAGGCCCCCATGGGCCAGCATGGGACGGTTGCCGGTGCCGCTGCCGCTCGCAGCTTGCGGCGATACAGGGCGTCCTGCTGGCAACATGGCAGATCCGTTTGGGCTCCGACAGCCCTGTGGTTGCTGTAGCTGCTGCTGCTGTTGCTTCGACGTCCCGCCTACGTTGTCGCCGTTCTGGTGATCTGCGGCAAGCCACGGTGCCCCACTACCGCCCACATACTGCAAGCCTGGCACAGGCCCGGGCCATGTGCTCGGATCGCCCTGCCCACGCGGCTGCGATTGCGGTGGGGTTAACTCTGACCGCGGCTCGAGGGGCACCTGCGCGCGCGGTGGCGGTGGTGCCGGTGGCGGTGGCGGCGGCGGGCTTTGCACGGAGAAGTCGGCGCAGGGTCCCAGGGCCAGGTGTGTTAGGCCTGGAAAATGCTCGGCCCACATGACCAGCGGAGCAGGGTCCACCACCAGGACGCGCCGTACGCCCTCGCCCACCACGTCACACCACGTACGGCACACCAGCCGCATCGCCAGCACCGTGCTGCTCACCCTGCACGCGTACCCTTGCTGCTGCTGGTGGTGATGCTGCTGCTGCTGCCTGTGGCGGAAGCAGGGATGTGTTTGCGGGCTGGCTGGTGACGCCGTGGCGGCCGACTGTGAAGCCTCGGCGGCGGCGCTCCCTGGGTGCAGGAGCTGCACGAGGGAGGGAGCTCGTACTGCTGGCCAAGGTCATCATGACGGTGGTATGCACAGCTGTCGGGGTCTGACCAGTGGCACAAGCCGGTAAAGGGCAGGGGATTCGCGGAAGTGACGGCGTGCCGCAGCACTAGGCCCAGGAGCTCACGCGGCAGCTCCGACCACCTGCGGTTGGGGCGCAGTAGCATAAGGCGCGTAAAATTGTACTTCTAATGAAAATATAATAATGTTGTTATTGTGTGGTATCCTCTGCTGCTGTCCAGCCTTGTGCGCTTGCGGGCTGTTGCTGTCGTCCCGCATGCCGAAACGCGAAAACCTGGCCCCATACCGGCACACCGACATGCGTGCTATACATCGTAAGAGAAGAGGACGATGCGATATGCTGATACTGCGCAAGATTGTTGACTGTCGGCCTGTTGCAAGGGCAAGACCCTGGGAACCTCCAAGGCGGGCGCGGTCAAAGGCCTCCACGCACCCGCTATATAGGTGTAACAAGCTACATGACAATATGGACAGGGCCGGCAAAGATGAGGGGCACGAGGGCAGCAGGTCGCGTCCGTTGCGCTAATAAAGGCAACCGAGATACCCAGCGTGCAAGTGCCGACAGCCCATGATTTGACTCACCTTGAACTGCCTTCTGCTTGACAATTGTATTCGTCCGGCCGAGTAGCATGGTTGCCCTCATTAGTGGCTCCCCTGATGCTGCAGCGTCGGCGCTTCATTTGTTCACAGGTTTGACAGCTTTAAAAACACCATAGTGATTACAACGTACTGCTCGTTTGTACCTGGTCGGCGCTCTTTCGCCGGCCATTCCGGTGGTCCGCAACAGACTTGCCGCTCCGAACCTGACTGTTGTTCGTTGTGCTCGTGTTGCCCTGTGTTGTTTTGTTCGCATCTCTTTTTGCTGGAACGGCCCTAAAGCCATTGAATGCATCCTCACTGCTGACACTCCCAGACATAGTGCTACCCTAGTTGCTTGTTGCAAAGCGCCCGCACACAATGCTTCGCGGGACTTCTGCTCTCACCGACTGTGCAGGACGACATGCACGCATGCACGTTACAACGCATATAAACCACTCGGCATTGTGCAACACACGTTGCGCCCGTCGCTGCTCACAACCAGACGGGCCCGCACCACCTGTACACCCAGGGCGTCGCGCATTGAGCACCTCCGCCCACGCCGGTATGTCTTTGGGGGCGGAAGAGGCCGTGGAGCCGGAACATGTTTGTGATGCGCCTGCGGCATGGCTGTCTTGGTACACCACCCCCCTGTTGGCACCCTGCCACGAGGCCGAGCCCGAGGTGCACGCTGCCAGCTGCTCCGCCGTCTCGCTTCACCCATTCATTCATGCACATCCATGACGTAATGCATAATGCAATAAAGGCATTCCCTCCCTGCATCTAGATGCATCTACATGGGCCCACCTGCAGGCAGCCGCAGTCACGGCCCTTATCCCAACGTTCGCGGCGTCCATCGCCCCCCCCCCACCCACCCACAGGCCCGCTCCCACCACTACAGCCGCCCCCGCCAGCCACGGTGCTGTACTCTCCCCTCCGCACCCAGCGCAGCTCCCCCGGTTCCCTGCCGTTCGCGTGCGCCGCCGCCAGCCGCCCTGCCAGCTCGGCCTCTGGCCCATCCCGGCCTGATGGGCCGTCGTGGGCACTGCTGCGGATCAGCGGGGACGGGGCCTGCATGTTCCGAGCACTGGTGCAGGGGGCGCAGATCGCCACCCGAGGTGCGGAAGGGAGCTGCTTGGACTTGGCGGTGTGTACTCATGTAGAGATGCAGGGTTCGGGGACACGAGAGATGGGACTGCGGCATTGGGCTGTGTGTGCAGCCGCACGGCAGCACTGCTGGCGTTCTGGGGCCAGGGCAGGGCAGGGCAGGGTAGCCCCTGGTGTGCAATGTAATTGGGTCCGCTGGCATAGTGGTAACGTGCGTGGTCCAGGCGCTGATGCAGAAAGCGCAATCTCCACAGGATGTACGGGAGCGGAATGTGTTGGGACCGCGCTGCAGGCTGTAGGCTGTGCGCATGCAGCCGGGCAAAGCTGTGATCGTGTTTACGTGCGGCTGAATGTGTGCATGCGATTTCTGCCAACCTCTAGACCAGGTCTGACAGCGTCCCGGCCCCTGCTGTGCCGCGACAGGCAAGCCTATGCCGCCTGAATCTGAGGGGTCCGCGGCGCACAACCTGCGACTGGCAGTAGTTGCGGAGCTGCGGAAACGGAGAGAGTGAGTAAGCAGCGCTTCGGGACATGCACCAGCTTACGGTAGCGCCACGGTGTGCTGTGGCCACGGCCTTGCTGGCATCTGGCGCTGCCAGAGGCATACGCTCCATGCAGCATCTTGATACCTAGGGGGAGCGGGACGAGCACCGCACTCATGAGTTGGCTGCCAGCTTGCTGCGGTGCGTGTGTGAACATGCAAGCACAGCGGCACAACCCGGTGAGCTGTCAGCTGGTGCCAGGTGCTCGTACCGCAAGCCCCTGTGCACTTTGTCACTCATCCCTTCGGTTCCTGGTCCTGGGTACCGGGCGGCTTGGCCTTGCTGCTGCTTCCCAGCCCCTGGTGCCATTTCACCCTTCTTGTTACCGTACAGTTCTTCTGCCTCACATCTGCCCGCGTCGCTTTCAGGGACCGTTCCTGCCTCCGCATGTGGCCGCACCACGGGAGTAGTAGGCACGCACAAGTAGGCACTGCCTACACCCTGGCCCTCCTGTAACACTACCTTTTCCCCTGGCCCGCACTGCCTTCCTTGTTTTTATTCAGGGAGATTGAGCCGTTCCTGCCCGGCATTGCGTCCGACTTTGAGGAGTACTGCCGCACCATTTCGCACCCGATGGCGTGGGGAGGTGAGCCCAACTACGGTAGCAGTATACTCCTCAGGTTGCTCACCTTCAACCGCACCTGTCAGCACGGTTTATGTCAGTTACCGTCTAGGCCCAACGAGGCCTGCAGGTTACAGCTGATGGACACTAGCTAAGGGGCTGCAGGTGATCATGATGACGCCCCAGGCTTCTCCTGGCGCAGTTTGAAGAAGCGCGCAGTTGACCGGACATCTGTAGTGCAGCTCACAGGTGTAAGGACATGCGATCCTGGGATTCCGCTTGCGGTATGGGATCTGGGTTTTAGAGGCTGTGCCGTGATAACTTCTCCCTTTGTCCTTCCTAATCGCTTTCACGACAATGTGACACCAGGCGAGCCCGAGATGCTCATGGCGTCCCACGTCCTGCAGCGACCCATCACCGTCTACCACATGCAGGTAAGGCCCTGCCTGGCCCAGTGCCCCTGCCCGACCCACATCGCAATATCTCAGCCGCCCATCACCGTACATCACTACCACGTGCGATACAGGGCGTCAGGGCCCCTCGTCGTAAGGCATGCTCTCGCCGCCGTCCCTGTCGTAGCCCAACCCACATCATAAGCCAACTCCCCTCAACTGAACACAAACCCACTAGGGCGCTGCTCCAGGGCCCACCATCCCTCGCAGCTTTGCATCGTTCCTTTTGTCCGCCGACCGACGTGACGATAATACCCCCTTTGACCTCAGGGTGCCGCTCCGGAGCCCATCGTGACTTACGGCGACCACATGCTGCCCCGCACGCCCGCCATCCACCTGCTGTGGAGCGGGGCGCACTACGACCTGCTGGTGGAGCCCAGCCAGCTGCAGGGGCAGCCGGGGGCCAACGCTTCCCCAGCTGCGTGAAGGACGCCGGGCCGCGGCGGGCAAGTGGTCTTCTCATCGAAGCACAGCCAGCTGCAGGTGCAAGGGCAGGGGCAGCCGGGGGCAGGGAGCGCGTCCCAATATGCGTAAATGAGGCAGGGCCGGGGTGGGCGAATGGTCTCCCTTGGGGTCACAGCCAGCTGCAGGGGCAGCTGGGGGCAGGGAGCGCGTCCCCAGCTGCATAATGGAGGCAGGTCCGCGGCGGGCGAGTGGTCTTCCTTGCGGGCACAGCCAGCTGCAGGGGCAAGAACAGGGGAAGGGGAAGGGGCAGCCGGCTGCCAGGACTGCGTCTCCGGCTGCGTGAAGGAGGCAGGGCCGCGGTGCTCGACTGGCGGTTGTCATGTGGCAGAGCCACCTGCAGGGGAAGGGGCAGGGGCAGCCGGGAGCCAGCAGCTCAGGCCCCGCTGCGTGGAGGAGGGCACGGTCTACAGTGGCAATGGAGCGGTGCACATGACCATCCTGTGACAAGGCCTGGCGGCTATGAGGGGAAGGGGCGAGCGGAAGGGGATGACGGGGGCCGGCCTCGGGCCTAAGAGGCACGAGCGAGTGGGCTTTGGACGGGAAGCCTGCCTCCTTCCTGTTGGGCAGCTAGTGGGAGCGGATGCCGTAGGGAGGGTGCAGCCGGGCGCCGGCAACACATCCCCACCTCTGCGTAGGGCACGCGGGCTGGCAGTAAGCAATAGGACTTGCAGGAGGTGCGTCAGGAAAACGCGGCGGTAGGACTGATGAATACCGCTGCGGAGGCAGTAAACTGCCTGCCTGTTGCTGGTTGCACGTGTGAATAGCGGTTCTGCAGGGGTGGGCAGGCGCATAATGGTGCGGCGCGGTGCTCGGATGCAAAGGCACGAAGTGCGGAGGTAGCCACCTGGCCCGATGGCCGTACCTGGGTGCATTGATGTACTGTGGGGCTTGGGGTACCGCGTACTGACCGAGGCGGCTGTGTGGAAGGAGTTGGCGCGGCCAGCAGGACCGGTCCTCTCGGTGTGGTTTGCCCCTTCCCCAGCCATGCCTCTCTGGCCTTGACACACAGGTACTTTTACCGTGGGACCGCTATTGGAGGTTGCGTAGATATGATTTGTGGCTGTGACGGAGGCTTGGTGTTGTGTGGGTTGGGTCTGGCCGGAATGACGGAGGACCAGGACGGGGCATCAAGCCTTGATCAACCCCAACGGCCTTGCAAGGCGCATTGCATGTGTGGCATTGGCACATAAAGTGCTGTACCACAAGAGCTGCTTTGGGCGGTCTGCCGGAGTTGCTGTGCGTACGGCCGTTGTCGCATGGCGCTTGCTTCTGGAATGCTGGGTTACCTGAGGAACTGACTTGTACGGCAGCTTTCGGTTAGTCCCCTCCCGAGTGTCACACGACTGTTCGGCAACGTGGAAGCTTACTTTTCTCAGTTGCTTGCACACGCTAATAGGAGGAAGAATGCAGGCCGCAAAGCTGTCTTCGCAGATGCGGGCCGCAAGCGCCCCCGCTCGGAAGGCCATGGCCCCTCGCCTGCCCAAGGGCGTTGCCCCTTTCATGCCTCACATTGCGCCTCGCGTTTCCGTTGTGATGCGTGCGACGATGCGCGAGACTAAGCTCGTGCCGACGATTGAGCGTGGCGAGCTGAGCGACTTCCCTGGCTCTGCTGGCGTTTATGCTGTTTACGATAAGGCTGGAACCCTGCAGTACATCGGCCTCTCGCGCAAGGTGCGTCCCAGGAAAAAGCTTGGGTCGCTCGGGTCGGTAGTGCGGCTGCGCGCTCGGACGACGCCACACATGCAATTGACGCGACAATAGTTCAATTCATTCAGGTCTCAACCAGCGTTGCTGCTCACATGCAAGAGCTCCCTGACCTGACCGCCAGCATCAAGTACTACATTACCGACGATGCCAGCCGCGAGGCGCTCACAGCGGCATGGAAGAGCTGGATTGAGGAGGCGGGTGAGCGGAGCTGGCGTTCGCAGATGCTCACTATGGTAACACACGCCGGCCACACCACCACGCACCCCCCACACGCTCCTACCTGCGACGCACACGCCGACCCGAACGCCCGTTGCGCCCCAACCCTCGCGGCCACCCTTTCTTCCGTTCAGCACCCGACCACTCTCCCACACCGCGTAGTGCTCATGCAATTCCCATTTGGGCACGCCCACCGCCCCACACCTTCCATGACCCGACCGGGCACTCCGGAACCACCTGCCGAACTCTTGGTGCGCTGCAGTCGCTGAGACGGGCGTGATCCCGCCCGGCAACGCGCCCGGCGAGACGCGGTGGCAGTCGCGGTCCGTGGCTCGCGCCACCAAGCCGGAGATCCGGCTGACCGCTGGGAAGCCCATCCAGGGCATCACCGTGGAGGGCCTCATCGACCGGATAGTCAAGGAGAACAGGGTGAGGACCGGGGTACAGGGAAGATGTTGGCTTCAGGATATGGGTCAGAAGGGAGCTGTGCGGGGGGCTCTGTGGCGACTGTGGGTTGAGGGCAGGGTTAAAAAAGGGTGGGTGACATGACATAAGGGCCTGCAGGAGGCCGGCGACCGGCAGCTCCCATACGTCCGTACCGACATGCACTATGCAAAGCGACCACGGGTGTGGCCCTTGGTTAGCCACCTCCTTGACCCAAGTCATGTGGTGCCGCAACAGCACCCCTCCCTGCCCTACCCTACTACCACTACTGCTTTGCTCTCGAGTTACTAGTGCTTTGTTCCCCCCTTCCCCTGCAGGTTGTGGCCTTCGTCAAGGGCACTCGGCAGCAGCCCCAGTGCGGCTTCTCCGCCCGCATGCTGTCCATCCTCACCACCCTCAAAACCGACTTCGAGGTACGACATTACAACCGCCACACAAAAGGCATGTCATGGATGCATAAGTTGTTGCAGTACGCCACACCCGGGTACATGCGAGGCTCCCAAACCTGAAAGCTCAAGCTCGAGGCCCTTGCGGGTGAAAACGTAGTGGCGTACAGTTGACGGTTGGCACCGTTGACCGTTGACCGCAGGTGGTGAACGTCCTGGACGAGTTCCACAACCCCGGCCTGCGCGAGGCCATCAAGTCGTACAGCCAGTGGCCCACCATCCCACAGGTGCGTGCCGTACACTGCACGGCGTGCACGCGCATGGCGTGGCTACGTGCCGAAATCCGGGTCTAGATCCGTATTGGGGACTAGCCCTTGGTAACTTGAGGAGGAGGATACTGTGGAGGCCACCCACGGCAGCAGCCTGCATGTATAGGCACATAGGGAAGGCTTATCCTCTGCTCTCTACTGTGCCACGTGTGTTGTGCAATGCGAGAACGTGGCGGGCTGCCTCGCGCGCAAGGGCCTGCTGCTCGGCCAGGTGCCCTTACCTGCCCTGCCCTACACCACCTGCGTGCCCGTAGCTCACGCCGCGCTGCACATTCCTTACGCGATGTCCTCGGCATGCAGTATCCCTAATGCTTTGTCTGACAAATGCCCATTTGCATGCACGGCTGTACCCGTGCAGCTGTACGTCGGTGGCGAGTTCGTTGGCGGCGCCGACATTGCCGACCAGATGATGAACAGCGGCGAGCTGCAGATCATGCTGCGGGAGGTGGCGCAGAAGGAGATGGCGTAAATTGGAAGCACCAAAGGAGCTAGCGTCTATGCTTTGGGAGGGCGGGAGGTGGCGCAGAATGAGGTAGCGTAAGTTGGATGCTGGCGTGTACGCTATGGGAGGGCGGGAGGCCCCTGCCATCGAGCGGGAGGTGGGCGCAGGCGCAGGCGACGTAAGTGCACGTCCAGGCGTTAGTATGTCGCCAGGAAGAAACGTGGCGTAGAGGATGCAGGGAGCGCGATGGCGTGTGGGGCAGGCAGGAGGCACCTGCGGCTTGGTGTGTGGTGAAGGTGGAGCAGGGAGTAGCGCCAGGCCGGTCATCCTGCACGTAGGTGGTGACGTGCGGCCGCTCCCTGTTAACTGCGGTCCAGCACATTTGGGAAAGCGCAATCTGGCGTGCGTAGAGGCGGGTGTGGGTGGCCGCCCGCGGTTGGCGGAACAGGAAAAGCCTTCTGGACATCCATGCCGCTGCACGTGAGACCTCGGCGGGGAAGCCTTGGGGTGCAGCATGGGGCGCACGGGCATGTTGCCCCTGCGTGCGCACGTCTGCCAAGACGTGTCGCTGCATGGGAAGGAGCCCGAGGGAGCGGGTGCGTGGGAGAGCCTTGAAGCCTGGTGCTGAGCCGCAACTGGCCGTACTGTGATCTATGCGCCCATCGCAGCGAAACAGGAGCGGCTGTTGGAGTGTGCTGAGCTGCTCTCCCTGGTGCGGCTCAGGTCCATGGTGGGCGATCACGGTTGCGTACGCTTGACAACACGCGTGAATCGTGCAGGTTGAGTGGCTACCCGGTTGGTGGACTCTGGTGGACTGTTGCGGAGTAAACCTTGCAAAGGATTTCCCGGCAGAAGGTTGCGTAAGGCGCCGTGTAATGCTTCAGCTGGCCTGGCATTGCCGGTGTACTGCTTCACCTAGACTTGTCCAAATACCTCCCCAGTAGCTGTAGAAGCCACAAGGTATTGCAGCTGTTGCGCGAGGCAGCTTATGCATGTGGCTTGCAAAGGCACGGCACCTCGCAGCACGGCAGCCGATAATTGAAAGACACATAGGCTCGCTAGTGCACGCGGCAGGCGGTCCCTCCCGGGTCCTCACATGCTCTTCATAGTTGAGCCCGAGTGCCACACTGGGGACAGCAACGTACGGTACGACGCAGGCACATTCATCACAACTACAATGGAACAATCAGCACACAGTACGGTAAGTGGTGCGTTCGAGGGTATGCAAAATGCTTGCAAGTGGCCACCAGGGTCAGCCCCTGGTGGCAGCTGCAACGTCGGTGACCCTCGCCTCTTCTCAACGCCTCCAGCAGCCGCTCTGCCCCGCCTGTTCCAACACAACGCACAATATGGTACACACATGCGTCCGCAATCACATGCGCTGCACGCTCACTGCACACCCCTCGTAGCGCATGACCAAATCGCTCCTTAGCTTACCCTGCGCGGCGTTACCCAACGAAATGTGGAAGACGAAATGCAACAGCCAACTGTACAGCTCAGCTGAACGCCGATGCGACGTACAAGGGGGGCTGCTGCAGCAAGGAGGTGCGTGTGTGCCACCATGCTGCGAAAAACCCAACAGACAGTACAATCCGAATCAGCTACAGTAGTCTTCTCCACTCGACACAGCACGATCACGCCAGCTGTGGGCCTCACCGTGTGCGGGCACTAAGGATGCACATGCCTGGGTCCCTAATGCTCATGAAGAACCCAGCCTGCAGCCCACAGCGCAAGCCCCTTATTCCGCCGATACTTGCCTACCAGGCACTTCCACACATAGCTTTGTACATGGCAAGGCAGCAGTAGCCCTGCGCACGCTGAGCTCGGTGTCCTGATGCCCTGAATCATATGGTGCGCCCTGTATACCTCCCGCTAAGTGAGGCGCGGTCACTCATCCAGCTGCGGTTTGCTGTGTGGTGGAGTGCAGCAGCAGGGGCCTCGTGGTCCTATCCCTACGCTGCCAACGGCTCACGACTTGGGCGGTGGCGCGATGAAGCCCTCTGGGGCTTCCGTGGGAGGCCCGATCACCAGCACGAAGACGATCAGCAATAGCACTGTCCCGAAGGTTGATACCTGAAGGGGGAGGCATGGCAGGCGAGGTAACGTATGGGCTGAGTGTGACCACCAGGACAGGATGCACGTGGGTGCCGTGGGTGGTCCCCGTTGAACTGGTTGTGAGTGCATTTGGGAGGCGCATTGATTGGATGTATCACTCGTCACTCCTTTGCATACATATTAACCCTGCTAAACACAAAGCCGTGACGTGGTAGTGCGGAACTTGGTCTTGACGGACGGTGTTGGCATGTCCCGCGGCGTCTCCCGAATGCAGCCAAACAGAATGAGTGCCGTCTCTCTTTGCATGCATAGGTGCGAGAGTGCGGCCCACCTAGGAACCGTTGCTGACCCGTACCACTGTTGGACAACTGCGCCCCGTCAACCCAGCCAAGCCTTCCCGCCCCCACCGTGCCAGTACCAGTGCTCGCCCCCGGCCCCCTTGACCCCACCGACGCTGATTGTAATCTACGACGCACCTTGAGAAAGTCCTCGTTGCTCCACAGGTCTAAGAGCACACGCTCCGCGCGGCGGATCCGCTCGCCCTCCTGCCCGCCCCACCCGCCAGCGCCCGAGCGCCCGTTGGGGGACCCGCTGAGGGTGCGCACGCGCGGGGGCGGTCTCCGCGCGCTTGGCGCCGAGTCACGCATCTCCACTTGGGACTGCATCTGCTTCTGGATGCTGCAATTTAAGAGTGCATTTGAAACAGCGCGTGAGCCGGGACAATGGGTGTTCCGGGCGTAAGTGGGTGTGTCGCGTCACTGTAGGGCAACAGGGCGCGCGTGCCGGACGGGAGCCGGGCGGGTGCAGAGCCAACGCGGGCGCTGTGCAGCAGGGGCGTCGCTTACCTCTGCCATGCGCCGTCCCAGTCGATAGACTTGCCCTCATCCTCGCCCCGTTGCGACTGGGCAACGACGCATCGCTGCGCCGAAGGCGGAACCCTGGACGCGGCGCGGGGCTCCAAGCAGCGGGGCTTGAGCGCAAGCTTACTAGAGTACATATTAGATGCAAGCTGTGAGAGTGTCAGAAGCCGCGCCGTCCGGTCGCTGTGGGAGGTTCAGCTGATGCAAGCGGGGAAACACGAGCAATTGTATCAAGCTAAAGTGCGAACTGCAAGTACAGTGTGATCGGCACGCGCGTGCCCTGACTTATCCGGCCTCGGCGTATGTCTCAGCGCTTGTCACCGACGCCGTTCAACAACCAAATGCATTAGATAGACACAACAAGCCGGCAAACCTTTGTACATAGGAGCATATGATGTAAAAACGTTACATGAATGCTCACAAGTGCGCGCTGTTGTCTCATTGCCCCGTACGGTCGCCTGTGCTTTGGACTCCCCTGCACACACGACCTGCCAGAGCCCGCAACAACCGAGGATAATCTTACAGTGCGCTCTGTATAAGGAACCTAAAGATTTTTCAGTTAACTGCCTGAATTCATTCTGCCACAGCTGTAGCCGCTTGTTGCCCCGCGCAGTCGCTCTACTTGAGAGCTCTTAGGTACTTGGTCTGTAGATAGCATCATACTGTATAGCAAGGAGTTTGACCCATACCGACTTTTGCGCTTCAACGCCATGCCGAAGATGGCACGCGGACACGCACTGTCGCGAGACTAACGAATGGGACTTTCGCCTGCGTAGCATGAAAAGCTTGCAGTGTTAGGTAATAGCAATTGGGTTATGGACATCATGGATCCAGGCTCAATCCAGCCCCCTGTCTTTGACTACCCCGCCCTTGAAGAGCTTGACCCCAGCCTAGGTGCGCTGGATCGGCACAGTCCCGGGTATTTTCATTGCCAGTAGGACAGGGTTATATCTGTCGATATGGCGGCTCGGTATTAGCCTGGGTTTGGCAGTCGGTGGGGACCGTAGCCGGCACCTGGGCCACCTGGGCCACCCGCGGCACAGTCAACCAAATGTGCGCAGACGCAACGCACGACGAGCCATACCAGGCATGATACCCACGCCGTGCGCAAGCATGTTATGTGATCGACCACAATTTCGGCGCTAGGTGTCACCCTTTCCCGTAAGGCGCCGTTGGTCGCGTATGTCGTACGCGGGGCCACGTGCCATGCGGTGGACGACAGCAGCCCTCGCCGTCGCTGCTGCTGCTTCCGGCAGTGCCGTTCATATGTGCCATATAGATCAATACGCCCACCCGGTGCCTGTGCTGCACTGGATGGCTACCAGCTGATGTACGCCTCTTGCATTCGATGCAGGGACTGCTGTTAGTGCCGCCGTGCTCCTATGCCATGTGCCCCGTGCTTCCGTTGTAGTGGATAGCTGTTCTCCCACTGAGCAGCATGCTCTCCCTTATCAGTCTGCCTGTCCTCTCTGGAAGTAGCACTCGCACAGCACCTAGCATGGCCCTTACCCCTCACCTGTGACCCGCCTTCCCTTCCTTCCACCAGCTTCTGTGCCGCCGCTTCCACCTCCCAACGGGCCAGCTGATCTGCGCCTCGCGCATGCCATACGGCAGCTGCCATCAGTAACACCATGCTCATGTGCCCTGTGACCTAAGCCTGTGCCCCGTGCCTGTGCCCCGTGCCTGTCCTGCAGTGGATGGCTACCAGCTGTTTTACGAGCGGGAGGTGCCTATGGAGCTGCGTTCGGCGGTGGGGGTGGACTCACCAACTGAGGTGGGTCAGCCATGGCGGCCCCATGGGAGTTGCGGGCATGGGCGAGGCCCTGTGGGTTGTTTTGGGCGTGGATTCGCCCACCGAGGTGGTTCAGCCGTGATGGCCCTACGGGGTTAGCGGGCAAGGGCGGGTCACAACGCGGAGCGAGGAAAGGGCCCTGTGGGGTGCGTCGGTGGTGGGCTCGCGCAGAGAGGTGGTCCAGCCAGCCAATGGCCCTGAGGGCTTGTCAGTAGGGGTGAAAGGGGAATATAATGGTGAGCAGTAGCACTCGCCCGGTCGTGACGGTGCCATGATGCCCCATCCACCGCCCGTTGTGCCTCCTGTTGCGCATGCGCTAAGTGCTGTGCTGATCGTTTGTCATGCCCGACGCACCGCCTGATGACCTCGGGTTGATTGCCAACGCCCCGTGCACCTAAGCAGCCTTCAGTTGCCCTTTTCCACGTGCCCTATGCCACGTTGAGCAGCTTGGCGCCACATGCACACTCCTTCCGTTGAACTTCCTTTGCCCTTGCCCTTCCCACAACATGAGGTAAATGATAGGGGAATCCCTTCCCCAGGCGCCAATGGAGTGGGGGAATACGATCCTTACTGGTCCACCGCCCAAACCATGGTTGTGAATCTGAAAGACAGTGCGGGACAACATGAGCACCAATGTGCAGCTAGGCGCCCCGGAGGCTATCCGGCTCATGCAGACGTGCTCCGCCCTTTTGACCTCCCTTACGCCGTTGTCCAAGTGCCCTTGCCACATGCAGAGCAGGGCTCTTTATAGGCGCCCCTCGCGCTCACACGTGAGCCACGTGGACAGGACATTGACCTCATGTAGGCCAGGAGCACGTGCCTAACAACAGCATCTGACCCATGCAGTGCGTATGACACTCTGTTGCTCTTGCGGCCCACCAACGCGCAGCTTGGGGCCCTGGAGGCGATCCGGGCCAAGATCCTGATCAAGCCGGGAGATGGGGGCCGGGGACCGCCCAAAAGCATTCGGGTGAGTGAGGGCGGTAGCGGGGCACACCAACCAAGTATACCCTGATCAGCGAACATGGATATGCCGTGGGCACTGTTGGGGTGGTTCTTTGGCGTGTTGTGGCTTAGGCATGTTGTGTCCTAGGCGCAGATCATGGCTGAAGGTATCAGCGAGGCTGTGACCTGGCCGCGGCTGATTTGCCGGCACGTGGCGTACCTGCCGCGAATGGGCCCACCTTTACGGAAAGCGCGTGGTAGGCTCGAACACCCACACCGGCGACTTCCCAGCCCGCAGGCCTTGTGCCATGTATGCTTTGCGCCACGGCCAGAACGTCTCGCACGGCGGCAGCAGCTTTCACGTTTCAGGTGTATCGTGTATCCGTGGGACCCCTCACCATCCCCTCCCTTCCCCACACACCCCAGGTGGAGCTATCGTGCGAGTCCAACGTGTTCTTCCTTTACGCACACACCATGGAGGAGGCGGGGTTCAAGGAGCTGCAGGTGGGGGTGGGTTTGGGGAGGCTGCTGGTCGGCTGCGGAGGGCCGCAGGTAACGGTTGTGCGTGAATTAAGCTTTTGGCAAAGCGATGCAACGTCTATTGTGAACCTGTCCCCGGCCCGCATCGGTCTGCCAGTCGCCGCTTCCTGCTCTCTCCGGTGCTCATGGCCACCCCATGTACGAGCTGGAGGCTCAAGGATCCCTGGGTCCTGCTCTCGTCACAATTCAGGACACATTGTTTTGTATTATCCCTTAACCCGCAATGCCCGTTCCTCTCCGCAGGAGTCCCAACGGCTGATGGTGGAATTTGCGGACTACCCCACGGTGCTGATGCGCATGCTCAACAGCGCCATCCGGGAGCCGCACGTGCACCTGGCAGTGCTCATCATGCAGCCCACGGGGGAGGCCAGGCTGGACTTCATCCAGGTGGGTGCATGAGACTTGACTTTGGGTGGGTGCGCTACCTTGAGGCAGCGCAAGTTGCTACAGACGGTATTGCATGCATGCATCGCCATGGCTTTCCGATCGGCTTGGCCTCGAAGTGCACTCAGTTGCCAGGTGCGCCTGCGCAACCGCTCGTGCAACATGCACTCTCCTCCCCAAAAGATGGAGCGCTGTGATGAACGACCTACGTCTGCTTACGCATCTAATGAGATCACGATTGTGTACATGTACCCTCACTCCACTTCCCCACTTTTGCCCCAGAACATGGAGTACAAGTTCGCTCGTGGAGCTGTTGTCAACATGTGTGCGTACACATCCAATAAGGCTGCAAATCATGTAATCCTCGCACGCCCCTCTCACACTCTCTCCCCAGAACATGGAGTACAAGTTCGTGGAGCTGCTGTCCGTTCGCTTCGTGGGCTGCGAGGAGGAGCTGGTCCGAGCGCACGTGACGTACCGCTACAACCTGGTCAAGGCGCGAAACCAGCTGCTCCTGGCGCGCCTGCAGGACGTCAACGCGGCGGTGAGCATTAAGCGTGTGTGTATGGTGCTGGCGCTGGTCAACTAAACGATCATGTATAAAGGCTTTTACGTTGGGTCCTTGGGATTTAACTGCTGCTGACGCGCCTGCAGGACGTCAACGCGGCGGCGGGTGCGGAACAGTTGTAACACGTGTCTTGCATAGCGTGACTTACTAAGCTTAAAGTTCGACACCTTTTGGGTCGTCCGGGAGCCAGCTGCTGCTGGCGAGCCTGAAGAGAACATACCGTAAAGCTTGGGTGTCAGGATGTGCGTGCTGAGTGCATGCCTTCCACTGCGCTGTTCGCGATTAGCGCGTCAACGCGGCTACGGCTTGCATAGGGGTGGACCATAGCCGTAGGTACGCAACTGGTACCCTGTGGAGTTGGGCGCGTGTACCGGTGTGTGGGCTGGGGGACAAGTCGACAGAATCGCACCTCGGCACACCTGTACGCTGCCATCCGGTGCCCGTCATGCTGCTGTACTGTACCGCACTAAAGAGCAGTCCCTACGCTGTCGCATGTGCGCGGTCAAGTCGCCCAGCCTGCTTCTGCGGCTGCAGTGCACCCCTCCCTTCTCATCCGAACACTTCCACACTCAGCTGTCTGACACGTACCCCCTCATCCACGTACCTCCCCCGCAGCTCAAGGTCAAGGCGCCCAGCCTGCTGCTGCAGCTGCAACGCACCCCTCCGCGCGCCCCCGGCATGATGGGCCCGCCCCCCATGGCGGCCATGGCGCCGCCGCCGCCCTCCGCCGCCGCCTCGCCCAGCAAGCCTTTCTACACATAGAGCTCGACGCCACGTATGCGTCTCAGCAGCGCCTACGTATGAACGTGGTCGGGTAGTATTGGAGGTTGCCACCAGCAGTACGTGTTGGCAGGCCACGGGGTGCAACCCAGCAAGGCCCAACACACCTAGAGACAGGCAGCACTACTGGAACCGTTCCCGTGGCACGAGTACGAGCATGGTGCTCTGCATGCTGCCGTGAATGTTGAAGGCTGCGCCGGTGACGCCTAGGCCTGGCAGCACGCGGCGCGGCATCCTGACGCGAGAGCGGGGGTGAGGTTGCCGTAAGCCTTGGTGCTGGCAGGATAGGAACGAAAGCGTGAACTACCGATAGCAATGGGTGACGCGCTCGGCACGCCGACCTGCCCGTGTGGCCACGTTTCTTTTGGGTGTTAACCTGCCAGGAGAAGAGCTTAGGGACAGCGTCTAGGCATGGCGCCACATGGCGTAACCGGCTTCAGCCTTATGGCGCCAGTCATGTTGGAAGGGTGGGCGGCGCGCTCTTTGGGCGGCGCGCTGTGGGCCATCACACGGAGCCAGACAGGGCGGGCTCATGACTACACAAGTACGTATACGTTGTTCACTTGCTAGGTTCGTAAGGAAGTAGGTGGTGCAGCTCGCTTTCTTGGGGCGTGGCGCACCGTGGCCTGTGCGTGCGGTGTGCATGCCTCATGGGTTGATGATGGGCCCCTCTACTGGCCGTAGTACGGGTACGGGGCATTCGTGGTGAGTCAGGGAAGGGAAGGACGAAGGGCGCACGCAAGGCAGGGCAAGTGAGCTTGTCGCATTGGACACAGGCTGGTTGCGCCCCCCGTAGGACTTCAATCATTGATTTGCTTAGTTGAAGCACGTAAGGGACCGCACGGAAGGGCACCTGCAGCCTTTGCAGTACGCAGTTTACGTTGCATATATAATGAAGAAGTATATTCTGCTGCGTTTGCTGTTTCGCGGCCAGTGCGTAGAGCGATGAGGTCCTCGCGCAACCGCACGCACGCACAGCAGTCAGAGCGGGTCAGAGCATCAGTCGCGTCAGCAAAGAGCACACCAGCTGCGTGCATCTTCTGCTGGAAGGAGCGTATGACAGCGTACAGTATGGCAGATTCACGCGCTGCTGCTGACAGGCGCGGTGGAAGAGTTGCAGCAGCAGCCGTAGGGGGCGCCGGCGTGTTGCTGCTCAGCCTCTTGGCAACCGTCCCCCGCCAAACAGTGGCATACCCGGAGCTGGTTGAGCTCACAGCTTGTCCAGAGCACCCAGTCACGGAAGATGTCTTCCCACACCATGAGGGTGTTGTGCCGGACGTGGGGAGCAGCGCTTTTGCGGCATATATACGTCAATGGCCAGCTCACTACTTCGCTTTGCCCGGGAGCAACACATTACATGACGGTAAGAAAGCACCTAACCAAACACCATTCCTAGAGGTCGTCGCGGGATATATTACTGGTAGCGAGCAGCGTGCAGCAGCAGCCTCCTGCACGCTGCTGTCCTTCCCCCGTCCAACCGCTCCCACTAACCGCCGTCCCAACTGACGGAAGTCCGGAATCGCTCATAGCACATACCACACTTTGCACCTGCACCTTCACAAGGGCTGCACCAAGTTCACCAGCTTGTACGTACTGCTTGCCGCTCTGTCGCAGGTGTCCTACCTCTCGGGCACCGGGGCTCCCGAGCCACGCCGTGCGTTGCTCACAGCCTCCACTGGCGTCCTGCGCGGGCCCACAGGGGGCAACTCACTGGGCTACTTCTCAGACGGGCGTTGCGCCAACCGCATGTACATGTCGCCTCACGAGACGGGTCCGCCGAGCGGTATGCTGGTATGTATGGCGCATGTAGTGCATGAAACCGAAGGGCATGCACGGGTACTGCACGGTGCCTTCGAGGAGAGGAAGGTAGCCGAGGCAGCAGGGCGCCGCATATTCGCGTGCATGCAGCATGGAGTGCACACACACGGCGGCGCGGGTAGGTGTCTTGGCCTAGTGTTGGGACTGGTAGCACTGACGGGGCAGCAGGCAGTGGGCGGGCAGTGTGTTACTGGGCGGAGGGGCAACGGGGCGTGCACGCGTCGGTAGCACATGGCCACGGTCAGGGCCAGGGAGAACACTTCCGCAATGGCCTGCATCACGCATGACGCTGACGGATGCATGTTGCTGCCTTGGCGCCTGCAATGCAGCTTGACGCTGATGCGTTCTCCGTCTACAGCCTCTCGTACACGGTGGGTGCGCCGACAGTCTGCTGGGTTGTAGATGCGGTCTGCCGTGGGTGCTGCGTGCATGACAGGCTTGACAACGCACTCGGACAGTGCCCCTAGTCAGCAAGGCGCAGCGCAGCATTCAGGGTTATAGCCGTTGACGTACCTTCGGCTTGGGTCCCTTGGGTCCCTTGGGTCCCTTGCGACGGCAGCCATCTGCTTGGGGTGCCGCAAGGTACCGGTATGCTTCTTTCTTAAGAGCGCTTCAGGCCTGAACCTAGGTTGTTCAGTGCGCGGAACGGCGGCGTTCCGGGACACTTTGACGGGCACAGCGTGTGCGCTTCCGTATCAAGTACGGCAAAGCTGCTGTTGGACCGTACGCTATTGAGTATTGCAGACCTGCATGCCGCGCTCACTCTTGCATGCGTCCCCGACACCTACCCGTGCCCGCAGCTCGACTGCACGGCCACCGGCCGCGTGGAATTTGTGTCCTCATCCGCCAGCCACTGCTGCCCCACGGGCAAGTGCAACGGCCTTTCCAACCTCAGGTGGGGAGCAGCAAGAGCCCTGGCAAGGGGCCGCAGCACCAGCCAAGTGGCACAGCAAGCCGCACCGCCGGTACGGTATTGCCACTGCTGGTGCCCTTTCCTGCTCAGCGTTCGCCGTTTCGCACCCTCGGCTGCACCCGGCCTGCCTCAGGAAGGCCACGTGGACCGTGCCCATCGACCCCGCCTGCGCCACTACAGACTGCAGGTCCCAAATGCCCCCTCCGCCTCCCTCGCCACCACCACGTGCACCTGCCCCTTCGCCCCTACTCCCCGGCCCTCCACCGGGCCCCGCGCCGCCCGCACCTGGCAGCAGCACCCCCGCCAGCCAAGCGCCCCCTACCGGTCCGTCCATTAGCCCTAACCCTGGAGTGGATTTCCCTAGTTCTGCGGAGAAGCCTGCAGCCCCCGTCAGTCAGCCCTTGGGACTCCCCTGTCCCTCCGGCTGAGCTGTGCCCGCCGGCCCGGCTGCCTTACCGTACCCTCTCCACCAGATGCGAGCGGCAGGTGCCGCTGTGACGGGCGGGGGCAGCAGTGGGGGTAATTTGTCTAGAGCTGCTGGTGACGGCTGCAGGGCCATGGGTTATGGCACCAACGGCGACGGCACGGCAGTGTGCGGGACTCCTTACAGCAGCAGCCGCAGGCAGCGGCGGCGGTCACCCTGGGAGGCATGTGGCTGGCGGGCAACGGCTCTATCGTGTACATGTGCGTGGAGAGCCTCCCGGGCGATCGGAGGCGAGTGTGTGGTAGCAGTAACTAGAAGCTGCGCCGCCACCTCGCATGTGTATGTGATGAGCCCAGATGGCAGGACCTCTTGCCCTTGGACCTTACCTGCGTGCCGGCCTCAAGTACCTAGAAAAAAGTGTCTTGACATGATGTCTGATACCGCACCACTGCTCGAGGAATGTCTCGCGCCACGCCCACGCAGGGAGGCACTTTGCAGCGGCATCCGCACCCCCGGCCTTGTGTCGGTTGGACGGTCCAGGGGACGCGCTGGGACGCGCTTGGAGTCCGGCCAGGAGGGGAGCTGCCGGCGGTGGCGGTCATGGCGGCGGCAGCAGCAGCAGCAGCAGCAGCAGCTGGATCTGCACCCGGAGACGAGGCGCCGCAGCAGCAGGGACGCAGCAGTGACGCCTTTGAGGGTGCTGGGAACGGCATACACTCCGTCCAGCAACGAAACTGATGGATCTGGTAGTGCAGCAGTGGACAGCGACGGTGGTGATGATGGTGCACGAGGCAGTAGTGTGGGTAGGTAGTAGCCGGTGCTGCGTTACAACGGTTTTACTGAATGTCAACGTGCCCCAGCTGCGAACTCCATTCGTCCAGCCTATCAATACGGTCCCCAAGACATGATTGCCTCGCATGTCCGGCCCGGTTCAGGCCAACACTACTCTCAACAGCACGTCCACAACGCGGCAGCCGTAGCGCATATGCAACCATGCTCAAGTTTAACCAACACCAACCATGCACCAACCAACAACCAACCAAACTTAACCAACACCACGGCCAGGAAGGGCGACATCATGTCTACAGAGATGAGGCGCCAGTCCACGGCCTTGACCCCAGCTTGGCTTGACAGACCAGGGGAGCACTCCTGAGCAAAACTGGACCAGACTGGACCCTAAGTTTCCGAGCGCGACCACCCTGCAACCCTACGACAGACAAGAATTCCATGAATTCGGGCGGCAGGTCACATGCCAGAGGACATTGAGCATACGACATGAAGTGAACGCCGTACGTTTGTTCTTGCTTGTGCATGCCACAACGATTGTAACCTATCCACCTAAGCACGTGTGTTGCATGTAACTCAACGCCGACGGACGGCTTAAAGGCCCCGGCTTAGGAAGAATCAAAACACACTTCAACACATGAAATGTAATCAGACCACGGCTGCGTGGCACTGCATGAATACCATGTCTAGTATGAATCAAATGGGGCGCATAACGGTTTGGAGGGAACGCGGCACCGAGCTACTCTAACCACCAGTATCAACTACAACCCACCCCTTGCAAACAACTGCAAACTGCATTGGAACATATTTGGGTACCGTAGTGGCGGTGACTTAGTCAGGAGTCAGACGCTCAGACCGCCAGTAAACTACACAGCTCGGCGCCACCTGTCGATCAGCTTGGCACCTCCCTGCGCTCCTGCGCCCGCCGCTCCGCTGTACGACAGCACCGTTGCCGTACATCCCAGCTGGTCGATGACTACGGCATATTCGGCGGTGCTCCTGCAAATCAAGGCAATCATGGCAACACGCTGTGACCCCAAGTGCGGTATCGCACTGTACGGATGGGCAAGCTACCGTCAACGGCCGTCCATGCATACCGGTACATCCGTCAGCATGGACACGACAGACCCTGCTGCAACTACCCCTCACAACAGCCCCCTCCTCACCCAATAGCCAGCCGGTAGAGCGCCCTGACGGTGGCCTCACTGCTGTTCACCTCCGTGCCGTCCGTCATCCCAACCCCACCACCACCATAAGTGTACGACCTATCCCATTCCCTGCACCGCATCCGCTACTCACCCCATGGCCAGCCGGTAAAGCATCCCAACGGTAGCCTCACTGCTGTTCACCTCCGCGCCGTCCGCAGCAACACCCGTCCCGCCGCCCGCGCTGTCAGCTGCTGCCGTCGTCCCCACCCCACCACCACCATTACTGTCCACCGCTGCGCCGCCATCGGATTGTACGGTGGCGCTGCTGGCCCGGGAACCGTCCGCAGCACCCGCAGTAGCGTTGCTACTGCCTCCCTGCTGCTGCTCCGCCGCTGCTGTTGCTGCTGCCGCCATGACCGCCTCTGGGAGCTGCCCCTCCTGGCCGGGCTCCAAGCGCGTCCCCGTGCCAACTCCAACCGACACCAGGTCGGGAGTGCGGATGCCGCTGCAAAGTACCACCCTGCATGGGCGTGACGGGAGACTTTACTGGTATCGTGTCATAACACTCAAATTACGGTACCGGTATAGGTACGTCAGGTAGCGCTACAGGAGAAGGGGCCCGGGTAGGCAGAACGTGTAAATCAGGCCGCGATGCAATGGGTGTATGTGTGCCCGCAACCGACGGGGCTGAAAGGCTAGAAGCCCACTTGCTTGCTTTGCGACCTGGAACCCCCAGTGCAAGCGCAAACGTTTGCACTTACCCTTCACCTCCCGGCCGGCTTGCCATACACATGTACACGGTTGAGCCGTTGTCCGACAGCCACATGCCTCTCAGGGTGACCGCCGCCGCTGCCTGCTGCTGCTGTGGAGTAGCAACTTGGGCCGTGCCACCGCCGCTGGTACCATCAGCGCTGACCATACCCCTGCTACCGTCTTCAACCGCCACTACTGACATGTTGCTCCGGCTGCTGCCACTGCTGTTAACAGCGAAGCTGGTTGGCGTCTGGTCGAGGGGGGCAGGCAGGCGGACGGGCGGGCACAGGACGGCCGAGGTGGCGTTTTGAGGGCAGACGGGGGATGCGGGCTGCTCCCCAGAGCTGGGTGTAGCCACCCCAGCGGTTGGGCTACTGGGGGTCGAGGGGATGGGCTGACTGGTGGGGCGCGGTGGGGCGGCGGTGCGGTTGCTGGGTGCGCGTGGTGGGGCTACGGCAGCTGCGCAAGAGTCGGGCTGGCCGGCAGGCGTGGGAACGCTGACGCGCTGCGGGCAGCAGGAGGCGTGAATGGCACACGGAGCCAAAGTGTCATTGCAGAGGGACAGTAGCTTGGCCGCGCTGGCACCCAGGCAGTGCATGGAGAAGCAAGACAGGAAGGATACCGTGGTGATCAAAATTCGTGCTGTACACTGCACCGGGCGGCCCTGGGGCACGCGCCCTTGGGTGCAAAGCTACACAGGCTAAGCTTTGACGTTGCCTCGTGTGATTCACGTGCACATCGGCCGCATATGCGCTGCACCGCTGCTACAGAGAGCACAATCTGCCCTCCTATGTGTCGACTCACCATTGTACAGTATGAAAGCCACCGAGCCCTCCTGAGGAACCGGCGCCTGCTACTGTACTGCTGTACCACCGTACACGCAACGCATACCCACCAGGTTGTCGAGCAGCAGCACACCCGCTGTAGAGGTGTCCACGCGAGTAAAGCGCAGAGCCACGGGTCTATCTGAGGGCACCTCCTGTGGCAGTGTGAACTCGTAGCGCCGCCACTCGTTGGGGGGCGTGTCGCGGGCGGACCACACCGTCCACCACCCGCCGCCCTGCATCGATGCACAGTTGGAGTACGTGCACTTCCACTAAGGGCAACATACATGTAGATGCTTCGGGCCTTCTGTGTTTAGCTTGAGTAAATACAAGTAGATGCTGGTGTGCCGTTGCGGGACAAGTTACGGGTGGACTCCGGACTGCAACGCCAACGCACTTGCATCAGTCATGCGTGCCCAATCCACTCCTGCTACCCCTGCACCTGCCACTCTCATGGCCACCGTGTCCCACCTCTCCCGTATCGAAGTGCTCCAGCGCCAGCTCCGTACCGCTGTCGTACCCTTCCGTACACGCCCACCCCACGTACACGCTCCACGTGGCATCAGCAGGCACGGTCATGTTCTGCAGCTGCAGGGAGCCGCCGCCCTGCTCCTCGAAAAACAGGCTGCCGTTGCCGTACACGTACAGCCCACACGTGTCACTGGTGTTGCCAAGCCGTACGGTGCTGCCGTACGAATCCGTAGGGGCCCAGATGGTGGTGTTGAGGCCCCCGGTGGTGTTTTGTGAGCTGCTGCTGCTGTTGGTGCTGTTGGTGCTGGGTTCAAAGTCGTCGAACAGGATGAGGGTGCGATTGCGTGTGGGGCAGGGGGCGGGCGGCTGGGGCCACACCACCTCAAGGCTCTGCGGCGAGGCGGCAAAATGGCACAGCGTGGGTTAAAGTGTACGTACGCACGTACGTACAGAAGTTGGGCATGGTGACGCAGCGCACGCAGGGTGCGCAAGAGGCCCTACCCACATCGATGACGAGCACAAAGAGCGCAACCAACTGCAGCCAACCGAAGTGGTACCGGCACATCGTACGACGGTATGAGCGGTAAGAATGTGGGCAGGGTACTGCGCTGGTGAGTGGCCCGTCCATGTACCGAATCCAGGAACCAATAGATTCCGAAACCCGACGGCAAACAAGGGTGTGGCCGGTGAGTCGAGGGCAGGGCAACTAACTCATAAGAGGCTGCCGGTGTGCGTGTGACGGTTGGACCAACCACGGGCAGCTTTTCTTGCGGCCGCATGTGTGCCACGGCACTGCTGCTGCGCCCTTCAACCTTGGCCTGTGGCTCAGGCAGACCACCCCTTCCCGCACTTGTAGCTAGCCCACAGCAACCAGCCCATTGCAGTGCTACAGTACGCGAGTTCTCATTCCTCGCACACTTACCAGTCGGCCCAGGGCGACCATTGCACTGCTTTCCGTGTCCTCTGGCCTTCGGAAGCGCAGGTGCACGAAGGTGTCCTGTTCCAGCGGCAGGTTGAAGTTGTACCGGCGCCACTCGCCCAGAGGCATGGTAGGGCCAGGGGACCATGCCTCCAGCCAGTTCGCCTCGTCGTCATCCGAATACTCTAGCACCACTGTAACATCATTGTGGTACATGGGACACGCCAGCAGCGCGTGCACGCTCCACGTGGCATTGGCGGGCATGGCCATGGGCTGTAGCTGCCTGTACGACACGGGGCCGAGTACGAAGCTGCCGTTGCCGTACAGCGCCTGACCGCACATGTCGGTGGTGTTGCCGAGGCGGGCGGTGCCGTACGTGAAGTTTGACCAGACGGTGGCGTTGAGGCCTTTTGCCAAAGGGTCCTGTTCAAAGTCGTCCGTCAGAAAGGCTGTGCGGTTGGTGGCGGGGCGCGGGGGACTGGGTGCGGGCGGTTGGGGCCACACCACCTCCAGGCTCTGCGGTGTGGCCAGACGGTGCATGCAGGTAATCAGCACCAACGCAGAACACCAAAACCGAGGTTGCCAGGTTAGCGCATTAGTACAAGGTTTGTAAACGACATAAGATAAATAAGCAGCACTCTTAGATCTTCAGCAACGTGGTAAGATGGTTGGGGTTTGATGCGCAAGCCCCTGTTTTTCTGCGTAAGAAGGTGACAGGGGCTTGGTGGAGTCCCTGGTGGAGTCCCTGGTACGCAACCAGCTGCAGTGTTCCGAACCCCATTGGCCATGCCCCTACCATTGCTGAAGGCTACGAGGGCAGTTCACACATTTTGGAGCACGAACGCCTAGACACCATAGTACAGTACAAAAACGCGTAGAATGCGCTAGCTTCTACGTGTCTCGTGTCTAATTCAGCAGCAGGTTCTCTCGCGTTTCATGCATACCCATCCTGAGTTCCTGACCCACCCGCCGGTCCAGCAGGATACCAGTATTCCTCCACACACAATAGGTACGGTAACGGTAACGGTAACGGTTAGCACCGTATGCACGGCTTCAGCCCTTCCCGCTCAATAGGAGATCCAGCAGGCTGGCAGTCCCTGGCAAGCAGGGGACCTCCCCTGGGCCCTGGCGACCATCCCTTACTTGAACTCACCAGCCGGTCCAGCAGAACGTTGGCGCTGCTCATGGCGTCAGGGTCCCGCCGGAAGCGCAGGTGGGCGTACGTGTCCTCCGTGAACGGCAGGCTGAAGCTGTACCGCCGCCACTCGCCATACAGTGGTACGACACTCCACGCCTCCGTCCACGTGGCCTCATCATCATCCGAGTACTCCAGGAGTATGGGCGAATTGGAGGAGTAGTAACCGCAGGGCACGTAGACGGCATAGAGCAAAACAGAGGCGTTTGGTGGGAATGTGAACGGCTGCAGCTTGCGGAAGGAGCCGGGACCGATGGCCAGTGCGCCCCTGCCGTACACGGGCTGGTCGCAGTTGTCGTCTGAGCCGTTGAGGTAAGCAGTGCCGTACATGAACGGCGACCAGATGGTCTTGTTAAGCCGTTGGAAGCCTTGCTCGAAATCTTCCACCAGTAGGATGGTGTGGTTTGAGGGGCGACCAGGGGCCCCCGTTGGTGGCGTGGGTGTGGGCCAGAGCACCTCGAGGCTCTGTGGAGATGCACAGGGAGTTCGTGTTTGGTACTTACAGGTACTTGCTACACGGCAAGTGGGGGTTACATGTGGACAGGCGCACGGTAAGAAGGTATGCGGTACCAGGCGGTGCCAACACAGGAGGCAGGTTCGCAGGAGGCCAGGACCACAATCCCACACACCACGTGCCACACCAGCCCTAGGTAACAATCAGACAATCCAATGCACACCACATTCATATACCCAGCTTCTGCACACATATAGGCTTTGTAGGTGACACGCCGTGGCAGAAGCCCCAATGTAACAGGTCAGCTGGCCCGTCAGCTATCTAGGAGGGGCGTGCGCTGCATCATTTGGCCTCTCACCAGATCATCCAGGGCCACAGCGGCACGTGACGACAGCGACTGCTCGCTTGGGATGCGGAAACGCAACAGCACCGTCTTGTTGGCAGTGGCAGGCGGCATGGTCCAATTGTACGGCTTCAGGGTGCCGTACGGCAGGTCCGTTGCGACCCAAGCCTGCTGCCAGGAGGCCTCATCGTCGTCAGAGTACTCCAGGACGAGCTGCGGGCTGCTGTAGTCGTCGCAAATGCGCATGGCTTGGACGGAAGCGGCGGCGTTGGGGGGCAGGAGGAGGGTCTGGAGCTGTCGGAAGGAGCCGCCTCCTTGCAGGATGAAGGCTCCGCGACCGTTGACCGGGGATCCGCAGGCCGTATCCTCGGAGGGCAGGGGGAGCCGTGCTATGCCTAGGAAGAAAGGAGACCAGACCGTGGTGTTGAGTCTGGGACTGTCGAAGTTGTCGGTTAGGAGGGCGCGCTTGGGTGCTGCGGCTTCGGTGCGAGCGGCGGGAAGGCAGGCGAGGCCGATGAGGGCTGCTGCTGCAAGGGCAGCGGAGCGGTGCCGGAGGTTTAACATAATTTTAGGCATGATGTGTGCTGTTTAGCTTTGCGGCTCGTTGCTAATATAGCATGCTGCTGCACAGTGACGCAGGAAAGCCCTGTGCGCGATAGCTGCAAGACCTTGTAGCTACAACGGCCTTGATATCGGGAAGATGAACATACAAACTACCTGCAAAATTGAGGTTGAGTTTCACTAAGGTTGAGTTGCAAAAGGCGGTTGGCAAGGTTGTTGCGCGGTAGTCATCTCAAGGCCAAAGGTCAGTAAGGCATGTCGATCACAAATGCCAGGCGTGCAAAAGAGATGTTCCGTGCGAGAGTCTGGACATGCCAAGATAGTGAACTGTATGTTCCGTCGACACGTGCCGTGTGGCCTGCACCTACCAGGGGAGACTGCTCTGGCACCTACCGGCACGTCGATACCTCAACGCCAAGCCCAACCACGCCATCTTTACGGAGCACCTGTCATTTAATGCCTCTCTTATAACACATACGTTTCATCCTGCATCCACAAACGATCCTGCTGCGCGGCACTGCCCGCCCCATGACGCGCTCTACCTCAGGGCTCTACCTCCCCCAAGTCACACACCCCGAATTTTCTTGCTACCGCCTCAAAAAACCGTCGCCCGCACACACTTGTTACGATGAAAGAATTATACACGCGCATCAGCAATGCCTCAATCTTCAGTTAGGGTGTTGCCGCCCTCAAGCCACCCACCATGAACATGCTGGCTAACACCACCTAGGATACCGGTCACCGACACCAGGACACAGTTGGAATGCGATGCAACGATCACATAATCATTCATCCACCAGCAGTACGACACCACGCACGCTGGCCGACTTGCTTCCATGCAGGAGGCAACGGCCCGGGTCTGCCTTGGGCTCCTCCCATGCTCTCCCGCGCTCTCCACAGCTTTAGGCGCCACCACGTGCCCTAGGCGCCTGCCGCTGCCCGTACAGCGGCTTCCCCAAACGTACGGCACGCCAGCTCCCTGTTCTCCAGGGCAAATCCCAGCGGGCACCGCTCTGAGCAAGCCTACTCCTCGAACTCTCCAATTAAAAACAGCTTAAAAAGACCTTGTGTGCGCACATCCACAAAGTGCACATGCATGCCCCGTGATTTAGCTCCTGCAAACAACGAATGCAACACTGCGCGAAAGGTGCATGCCTTGCTTGTCGTTGTGTACATCTCTAATACATCGCCGCCGGCCCGCTACATGCATGGGCCCCTTCGCCACGAGGCGAGCCTTGTTGCGCTCAACGCTGCCCGCTCAACGCTGCCTCCCATACATTAGCACCGTCCGTTCCAGTACTTGCGTGGGCACAGGGGCAGCCGTGGAGCACCCGCTTCAACCGACGGCAACACCTTTTGCCCTTTCAGGGGCATCCCTAGCCCTGCTTCAGGGGCAACACCTTGTGACCCTCCTAGTAGGCAGGGAAACCTCTAGCTAGCCGGAACACTCAGAGCCCTTGCCGTGCCACACACTCCTGCCTTCACTGCTGCGCACCTGGGCCGCTTAGCGCCTAGTGACCCTCCAGGTAGGCAGGGGCATCCTGAGCCGAAACACGCAGTCCCCCAACCTTCTCTCTGTTTCCACTGCTGCGCATCCGGCTGGGCCGCTGAGCGCCTCTGCCAGGGAGGTGATGCTGGGGATAGGTAGCTCACCAGCCAGCTGCCGCGCCCACGGCAGCTGCACCTGCCACGTACTCACTTTACGGCAGGTTGAGTGCCTCGCACGCACGTCCACTGCGACGCAGCCCCTGCTGGCCGCCACCTCCATCAGCTGCCGCCGCGTTGGCCGGTGTTGCCCAGGGGAGACTCCCCTGGTGCTGCCAGCTCCTGCCACTCCTCAGCAGGAATTCACTGCTGCGGCCCGCCTCCGCCAGCTGCCGCTGCTCCCATAGCGCCCGTATGGCGGCGGCTGTTCGTTTGCTGTTCCCAATTGCTTGGCTGGGCCTTCCTGCGCACCTGCAGCTGCTGCTACCACGTCTGCGCATGCCTCCGCGATCCTGCTCGGCTGCTGCTGCTCCTGAGTCGGTTGGGCCCTCCTGCGCGCCTCTGCATTTCAGCTGCCCGCTGCCCACTGCGCGCCAGCAGCTGCAGCCACGCCCGCCTGCCGCTGCGGCAACTTGGGGGCCTCCCAAGCTGACTCGCAGTCCGCTGCCGCCTGAGGCCATTAATACCACCGCACACTGCCCTCTCGCTCGCTGCGTGCTCGACCATGCATCCGATCCTTGATACGCGACTCTGCCCAACCAAATCAAATCAAACTGAGATCCCTGAGTATCCTAAGCAGCGCGCCGCAACCTGTCCACCAGCTCGACACCTCCCTTCTCCCCTGTGCCCACCGCTTCGCTGTACGACAGCAGCGTTGCCGTACACCCCAGCGGGTCAATAACTGCTACGTAGGCCATCTTCCTGCACGAAGAAGGTGGCAGCCATGGGAGCACGTGGTAACCGGTGAGCTCACGTAACGCATACATTGCACGGGAGGTTGCCAAGTCCATACACGTGCACCATTAGTAATGCATCAGGCTATGCGTCCTCGGAGCGACTCGGAGCGACTCGCCAGTTGAATCACCCATACATCACGCACACATTCGTCAGCGGGGACCATGCATGCGACCGACGGTGCTGGCTTGCGCCCGTTGCGGGACCATAGGCACGGGGTCGCATTACTTAGCTGCTCGTTCATCCTCAGGTCGCAGCCCGCCTGGCAGTCCGCATGGACTTCCGGCTCGCAGCAGCCAGCATTATTCAACTGGTAATCTAGACATATCTCTATCGTTCGCTTCTGCTTGCCAATCCCCTTCTTCTCGTGCAGGTAGCAGCGTTTCCGTATATGCTCTTTATGTCATGCATCGCGTGTTTCCCTGACGCCTTACACGGTTCCCTCGCGTTGGACGCGTCACCCCTCCTCACCCCATGGTAAGCCGGTAGATCGCCCCCGCAGTGGCCTCACTGCTGCTGCTCTCCGAGCCGTCCGCAGCAACACCCGTTGGCCCATCCACGCTGTCTCCTGCTGTACTGCTGCCCCGCGCCGGCTGCAGCTCCTCTTTGTCTGCTGCAGATCGGTCTGCTGCTGCTGCTGCTGCTGCCGCCATGGCTGCCTCCTGGAGCTGATTCTCCTGGCCGGGCTCCAGGCGTATTCCCGTGCCCACTCCAGCCGACACCAGGTCGGGAGTGCGGATGCCGCTGCAAAGTGCCACCCTGCGTGGGCATGACACAGGACGCAACTGGTATAACGGTATCAGACATAGCGTTACTGCATGACGGTTAGTAGGCAGGGTGCCAGTGCAAGTGGCCCAGGTGGTGTACACCAGGTGGCGGCACTGCCCCCAGCAGCACCGGCTACCAGCAGGGCTGAAAGCCTTCCAGTGCCACAGAGCCCCATTTGCTTGCTTGGTGTTCTTCAAGAGACAAGGGCTAAATAAATTGATAGCGCCCCATATGCCTGTTTTGTATCCTGCAGAAACAAGGGCACGCGCGAATGCTCGTCGCACCCACCTCCCATCTGCCGGGACGCTCTCCACACACATGTACACGGTGGAGCCGTTGCCCGCCAGCCACATGCCTCCCAGGGTGACTGCCGCCACTGCCTGCTGCTGCTGAGCATCTTGGGCATTGTCGCCAGCAATAGTGCCAGTATCCGTGCCCCTGCTGCCGCCATCAACTATCGCCGACGCATTGCCCCCGCTGCTGTCCCCGCCGCTCACAGCCGCTCCTGTCCGCATCTGGTGGAGTGGGGCAGGCAGCTGGACGGGCGGGCACAGCACAGCCGTGGTGTTCCCAAGGCAGACAGGGCTTGCGGGCTGCTCCGCACAGCTGGGGGCAGTAGCCCCAGCGGTAGGGCCACTGGGAATAGAGGGAGGTGGCGGATTGGTAGGGGGTGGCGGGGCCACGGCTGCTGAGCACGAGTCAGACTGGCCTGCGGGTGTCGGAACTGTGACACGCTGCAAGGCAGGGGGCGTGAATGGCACGGGGAGGATGGGGCGGTTAGGTGGAGGATGGCATACTGTTGTGACCTGGGTGCACCGCACGCAGCGCCCTACAACAGTAAGCAACTGTACGTTTGCAGGCGGTGATACCAAAGCAGCTCGTCAGAATGCTGGCGGTCAGTACTTGCTCTACGCGGTGCGCTCGCTGCCACCTGCTGTCGACCAGCTCTGGTGTGCCACAGAAGCAGGTGGAACAAAGTGCACCACTCGGCGCCAACCCACAGATCCGTACGGCATCCATACTTAATGATTCGGAGGCACCAATGCAATGCTACATACTGCCCTACCGCTCGCGGGTCCCACCACCCACCCACCACCCACCCACCACCCACCCACCCACTACTCATTTGACAACCTGCGCAGGTGGTTGGACACCCGCAGTCCCACAGACCCGCATGTGCCTTGCACTGTGCTACCGTACACGCACTGCATACCCACCAGGTTGTCGAGCAGCAGCACACCCGCTTTAGAGGTGTCCAGGCGTCTGAAGCGCAGAGCCATGGGTCTGTCTGAGGGCACCTCCTGGGGCAGTGTGAACTCATAGCGCCGCCACTCGTTGTTGTGTAGCGGGTCTTGAATGGACCAGCGCCATGCCGACCACCATCCACCCTGCGGACATGTTCAAACAACATCAAGAAAATGCACATGTACCTGTGAAAAGACACACGTACATAACTAAGCGCAGCAACTGTGTCACACAGTCACCAGCCGCGGCCCTGCGTTCATGGATCGGAGCAGCAGGCAACCGCTACCGAAGGCAAGGTACCTGCACGCGACTATCTAGCTTTCATAAAGAACCGTCATACTGGTGTGTGCGTTTGTGCTGTGTGTCAGTGTGGGCGCACGGTAGGCAACCATCCGTGTTTATGAAGCAACTGTCTGACAGTTCCCTTAAAGAAAACAGTCACGTCCACCTGTTACCCCTTCTGCCCCTGCCTGTATCTGAGCCCTCACGGTCCCACCTTTACCGGGTCGTAGTACTCCAGTGCAAGCTCCATACGTCTGAACCCTGTCATACACGACCAACCCACATGCACACTCCACGTAGCATCGGCAGGCACGGTCAATTTCTGTAGCTGCAAGGAGCCACCGCCCTGCTTATCAAAAACAAGGCTGCCGTTGCCGTACACGTCCAGCCCACATGCGTCGCTGGCGTTACCCAGCCGTACGGCGCCACTGTACGACTCGGAAGGGGACCAGGTGGGGATGTTGAGGCCTCCAGCGGTGTTTTGTGCGCTGCTCCTGCTCCTGTTGCTGCTGGGTTCAAAGTCGTTGAACAGGATGAGGGTTTGACCGCGTGTGGGGCAGGGGGCGGGCGGCTGGGGCCACACCACCTCCATGATCTGCAGCGGGGCGACAATGGACACAGCGTGGGTAACGAACATCGTCGGTTGATCCATGTCACACAGTGCTCGCGACAAGCCCTACACGACGAGCACAGCGTGCGCGACCAGTCAACTCTCTCCCGAACCTGCCTGCAGCAAGTAAGGGCAAAGCCGCTGATGGATCGCAATTGCGGTGATGAACGAAGTCACCCCATACTGCCCATACGCGTACGGCACTTGGCGCCACCACATCAACTGCGTGCTCATCACCCATGGGCAGCCTCTGTGCAGCACGGCTGCATGTGAGCACCCACAGTACTGCTACTGCATCCTTTTGCAGCTTGGCTTGTGGTCCAGGAAGGACACCCCTCCTGGCGCCCACGCACAAATACATACAAGCCCGCGACTTGACAGCAGACCGGTACATATACAAGCCCGCGCAGCCAGCCCTGTCCCTCCTACCTCCTCCCTGCCCAGGCCTCACGAACAATACTGGTGCCGACCACAGCTGTCCGGAAAGACGAATAGACTTAGATAATGCTCATCGACTGCTTACCAGTCGGTCCAGGGCGACCACCGCTTCTCTGGCGTAGTCGTCTGGCCTTCGGAAGCGCAGGTGCACGAAGGCGTCCGTTTCCAGAGGCAGGTTGAAGCCGTACCGGCGCCACTCGCCCAGCGGCATGTCCGGGCCCGGGGACCACGCTTCCAACCACGTCGCCTCGCCATCATCAGAGTACTCCAGCACCACTGTAACGTCATAGCCGTACGTGTTGCAGGCCAACAGCGCGTGCACGCTCCACGTGGCATTGGCGGGCACGGTCATGGGCTGTAGCTGCCTGTACGACCCAGGGCCGAGTACAAAAATGCCGTTGCCGTACAGCGCCTGACCGCACGTGTCGGCGGTGTTGCCGAGGCGGGCGGTGCCGTACGTGAAGTTTGACCAGACGGTGGCGTTGAGACCTTTTGCCGAGGGCCCCGGTTCAAAGTCGTCCGTCAGAAAGGCTGTGCGGTTGGTGTCAGCGCGCAGGATGCTGGGTGCGGGCGGTTGGGGCCACACCACCTCCATGATCTGCAGCGGGGCGACAATGGACACAGCGTGGGTAACGAACATCGTCGGTTGATCCATGTCACACAGTGCTCGCGACAAGCCCTACACGACGAGCACAGCGTGCGCGACCAGTCAACTCTCTCCCGAACCTGCCTGCAGCAAGTAAGGGCAAAGCCGCTGATGGATCGCAATTGCGGTGATGAACGAAGTCACCCCATACTGCCCATACGCGTACGGCACTTGGCGCCACCACATCAACTGCGTGCTCATCACCCATGGGCAGCCTCTGTGCAGCACGGCTGCATGTGAGCACCCACAGTACTGCTACTGCATCCTTTTGCAGCTTGGCTTGTGGTCCAGGAAGGACACCCCTCCTGGCGCCCACGCACAAATACATACAAGCCCGCGACTTGACAGCAGACCGGTACATATACAAGCCCGCGCAGCCAGCCCTGTCCCTCCTACCTCCTCCCTGCCCAGGCCTCACGAACAATACTGGTGCCGACCACAGCTGTCCGGAAAGACGAATGAACACAGATAATGCTCATCGACTGCTTACCAGTCGGTCCAGGGCGACCACCGCTTCCCTGGCGTTGATGTCGGGCCTTCGGAAGCGCAGGTGCACGAAGGCGTCCGTTTCCAGAGGCAGGTTGAAGCCGTACCGGCGCCACTCGCCCAGCGGCATGTCCGGGCCCGGGGACCACGCTTCCAACCACGTCGCCTCGCCATCATCAGAGTACTCCAGCACCACTGTAACGTCATAGCCGTACGTGTTGCAGGCCAACAGCGCGTGCACGCTCCACGTGGCATTGGCGGGCACGGTCATGGGCTGTAGCTGCCTGTACGACCCAGGTCCGAGTACAAAAATGCCGTTGCCGTACAGCGCCTGGCCGCACGTGTCGGCGGTGTTGCCGAGGCGGGCGGTGCCGTACGTGAAGTTTGACCAGACGGTGGCGTTGAGACCTTTTGCCGAGGGCCCCGGTTCAAAGTCGTCCGTCAGAAAGGCTGTGCGGTTGGTGTCAGCGCGCAGGATGCTGGGTGCGGGCGGTTGGGGCCACACCACCTCCAGGCTCTGCAGCGGGACAACAACGGGGCACAGCGTGGGTAAACGGACATGGTCAGTGGCCATTGTCACATAGTGTTGGCAAGAGGCCCTACACGGCGAGCACGGCGTGCGCGACCACTCAACTCTCGCCCGAAACTGCCTGCAGAGAGGCGCAAAGCTGCTGATGGATCGCAGTTGCGGTGATGAAGTCACCCCAGCAGATTGCCCATACGCGTACGGCACTTGGCGCCACCACATCAAACGCGTGCACATGACCACATGGGCAGCTTGATCTTAGCACGCCTGGCTGTGCACGCCTACATTACCGGTGGCCTCTGTTCCAGGGAGTACACCCATGCATCCTCGCTTCCACAAACGTGCTCAGCTAGATCCCTTCTGCCACGCCATTTGTTTCGTTGGTTACGGTACCTGTTTTACAACCCAGGTGGTGTGGCCACGCGATTCATGCTGGTTCCGACCAAACCAAGCAATCAGGAAGACGAATGGACTGAGATAATGCTGATTATCTTACCAGTTGGTCCAGAGCGACGACCGCCTGGGTAGCCCTGTCGTCTGGCCTTCGGAAGCGCAGGTGCACGAATGTGTCCTTCTCCAGAGGCAGATTGAAGCCGTACCGGCGCCACTCGCCCAGCGGCATGTCAGGGCCCGGGGACCACGCCTCCAACCACGTCGCCTCGCCATCATCAGAGTACTCCAGCACCACTGTAACGTCATAGCCGGACGTGTCGCATGACAGCAGCGCGTGCACGCTCCACGTGGCATTGGCGGGCACGGTCATGGGCTGTAGCTGCCTGTACGACCCAGGGCCGAGTACAAAGCTGTAGGAGCCGTACAGCGCCTCGTTGCACGTGTCATAACTACGGCCGAGGCGGGCGGTGCCGTAAGCGAAGTTGGACCAGAGAAATCCTGGCCAGGGCTCCCGTTCAAAGTCGTCCGTCAGGAAGGTTGTGCGGTTGGTGGCGGGGCGCGGGGGCCTGGGGCGCCCCGGCTGGGGCCACACCACCTCCAGGGTCTGAATCGGGGCGGGAATGTGGCACAGTGCGGGTAAACAAACACGGTGCCGTGTTCACGTGGGTGGACCAAATGAACACTTATGCTGTATATATCACGTATCCAAGCCACGCTACCCAAGTATCAATACCCAGCAAACGGTGGTGTTGGCGGCGCCAAAGCACAACCCGAGTAACCCAGCGAGTACGTAGCTACCAGCCCTTGCACCCACCAGCCGGTCCAGCAGAATGTTAGAGGTTGTGTCGTAAGCAGGGTCCCGCCGGAAGCGCAGGTGGGCGTATGTTTCCACCATGAACGGCAGGCTGAAGCTGTATCGCCGCCACTCGCCGAACAGCGGTAAGACACTCCACGCCTCCTTCCACGTGGCCTCATCATCGTCGGAGTACTCCAGGAGTATGGGAGAGTCGGAGGAGTAGTAAAAGCAGGCTGCGGAGACGGCGTGAACGCTAACGGATGCGTTGGGTGCAAATGTGAAGGGCTGCAGTTGGCGGAAAGAGCCGGGGCCGATGGCCAACACGTTCCTGCCGTACACGGACTGGTTGCAGTTGTCGGCCGAGCCACTTAGTCGTGCCATGCCGTACACGAACGGCGACCAGATGAGTTTGTTAATACCTTGCTCAAAGTCATCCACCAGCAGGACGCGGTTTGACTGCTGAGTGGCTGTGGGTGTGGGCCAGAGCACTTCGAGCCTCTGTGGATAAGGTGCAAAGGATAGTCCGGGCGCAAAAAGTGGAGTTGCCGCGTGCGGCAGTGTCCCGGTCTTCAGAGTGATCACGCTATACATACGATATAATCTGCGGCCATATTTCAGCTTTGTTTGGGCCAAGTTTTTAAGCGATTAAGGACTTTTCATAGCTTTTGCCTCAGACACTCCATTACAATTCCAGGAAATCCCAGGATTCACAGAAGCACCAGGCAAGGAGGCTCCGCACTAACAAAATCCTTACAGTTCCCGCCAATAAGTCGAGGAGACTGGTGGGCGATGTACAACATCAAGTTAGTTTACGGTGGGTGTGCAGCAGGGGACCCCCTGGTGTGCAGTGCCCGTCTAACAGGTGGGCCTTGGACACCCAATACCGACACGCTGTATAGAAGGACAAATAAAAGAGGACACATAGCTAGAGTCAGGCACAGTACGGGATTGAAGCCGGGAAAAGGATGGATGAGGCTGCATGCACATCCTGGCACTCTGAGTATCATTGCAAGACAGTGCACAGCACAACAAACGCAAGCCAAGGCTGATGACCAGCGGGAGCAGAAACAGCAAAGGCAAGAGAAGGGGACGAGCAAGCGCAAGCACCACACGCTCACCCAGTCGTCCAGCACCACGGCAGCATTAGGGATGCGGAAGCGCAGCAGTACGGTCTTGTTGGCAGTGGCGGGCGGCATGGTCCAATTGTACGGCTTCAGGGCGCCGTACGGAAGGTCTGATGCGACCCAAGCCTCCTTCCAGGAAGCCCCCTCATCGTCCGAGTACTCCAGCACGAGCTGTGTGCTGCTGTACGGATCGCAGACGCGCATGGCTTGGACGGAGGCGGCGGCGTTTGGGGGCAGGAGGAGGGGCTGGAGCTCTCGGGAGGAGCCTCCTCCCTGCAGGCAACACTAACACAAGTAAACGCCCGAATGGGTGTATGCAAGGTGAACGTTGCCCCAGAAAGGCATTTCCCTTAATACACCATAACACACCCAACCCCCCCACGTGTGCCCCTACATCCAACATGCGGCGTGGGGCCCTTCGCGTCCTGCCCCTGCACCTCCTCTCAGCGCCTTGCCATTTACCGGTAATCCACGCAGCACCCCCTACTATGGCAGCTGCACCAGACGACCTATCCAGCCCGCCGTACGCCAAAGCCAGATTGGGCTGGTACCCGCTTGCCTGCAGTATGAATGCTCCCTGACCGTTGATCGGAGCGCCGCAGGTTGCACCCTCGGAGGGCACGAGCACACGCGCTGAGCCTAGGACGAAGGGAGACCAAACTGTGGCGTTGAGTTGGCGGCCGTCGAAGCTGTCTGTCAGCAGGGTGCGCGTGGATTCGGCGCAAGCGGCGGGAAGGCAGGCGAGGGCGATGAGGGCTGCTGCTGCGGCGGCGGCGGCGGTAAGGGCACCAGCAGCAGTGCATTGTTCTTGCCGGCTGCCAAGCGCTGACTCCGGTATGCGGAGGGGCATGGACTTTGCGGCTCGTGCTAAACGCGCGCCTTATGAAGCAAAAAGGCAACCTCCGTGCTGAATGTGCCAGTAGCATACAGCAGGCTTTCCTTGCCCCGCTGTGTCAGGAGGTGAGGGGCAAAGGGGGGGCGGATGTCTAGGCCCAGAGCGCTCCCAGATCTTTGGCGCGCAAAGGCGTTACACGATCGTCAATAACTGCTGGCGAAGTACTCAATTATGCATTCCAGCTTTTTTGCAGCTATCTGGGATCCTTGTTGTCGTTGGAACGATGGGCTAGTGCGTGCGTATAATTGTTGTTCGTCACAAACCGTCTGAGATATCACTTCTACTGAAGAACCCCGCGCTGCAAGATGCACGCGAGCATTCCTTCATCAAATGGAGAATGCACGTACTCGTACAGTACATGCATGCCCGCCGCACGCATGACCCAAGATACTACCCAAAAAGTTGTTCGTCAATTAGGTTGAGCTGTCAGCTGTGCTTACTCCAACGTAGCGGGGTCGATTTCCTTCCACGGCAGGCGAGCTTGCAACCTCCACGAGGTCTCGTGGAAACCTAGCAGACAGCAGCAGGCCTGAAGCTGCGCGCTCATACAAAACATGAAATGATTGTATTTGACACCCCATGCCGCCCCTGTCCCTTGGTGCTCCACGTCCCCGAGGTGGGGCGACCTTCAGCCCCCTGGCTGCCCCTCGTGGCCCCAAGCACCCTGACCGATGTGTCATACATAGATACATGTCTGGCCCGGTTAGGCCCGGTCCCAGCCCGGGCAGTCTGCGTCCGGGTGCATGCGTGGTGGGGCCGGGAGCCCATTCCAGGGGAGCACCTGGCTGGGACCGGAAATGGGGGTCAAAAACCCGCATCTCCCTGTTGGCCTGGTCACGGCATCCCCTGAAAATCGCATGTTGGGTGCCGAAAACCCGCATCTTGCCCCGGGAGGGCGCCAAAGGTATGCGGGTGCGGGGGATTCGGCGGGCCAGCGGACTAGGGCCAGCAACCCAGGCAGCACCATTTCTGGGACTGCCCGGTGGCTCGAGCAGGGTGCCCTCCCCTGCTGGATGGGTGGCCAGCAGGGGAGGGCATACGGAGGGAGCATGTGTGGCTGGCTAGTGCGCCTTGGGGGGTGCACCAGTACGTAGTGTGTGTGGGAGGTGGTGGCCCTGGCGGCCCTGGAGGCCACGGAGGTGGGAAGGCACTTCATGCACGCACGCATGCGGGAGCTGAGGGGCAGTGCAGCGGTCCCCCCAGTGGCAGTCCCTGGTGTCACAAGCCTCACGCCGGGCAGTTGCGTGCATGTGGGCGCACCTGTGGATTTTTGCAAGCCTAGGTTTGCCACGCACAGGGTGGGATGAGGTAGGCATTGGCCCACCCCTGGCTTTGGGTGGTGGACGGCGCCTCCTGTGCACCTGGCCGGAGGCCCTTAACACTAACTAATGCAAGGGCGGATACTGCCCAGGAACTAGTGCACGTATTGCGCCTATCCTGTCTTGTTGGCCTGCCTGGTGTGGAGGGGTGCTTCTGTGCGGGGGGCGGTTATAGGGCACGTGTCGCCTGTGTTCGTGGAGGCCTTTGGGGTTTCGATGGGGGAGGAGCGAAAGCAGCAACCGGGGGGCCGATACTGGCTAATTCCTCCGTACAGCTGCCTCGTATCCGGTTCCTCCTGGGCAGAAGGGTGGTTGGGAAACGCGACAGGGGTGCGGCGTGTGCTCTGTGGGCGGGCGCGTCTTGTGAAGAAACTATGTGAGGGCGGGACCAGGCTGTGGTACCTGTAGGGTGAACTTGAGGCCCGCAAATCGTGGCCTGTACTTTATGGAGCTTGTCGCTCCTTTCCGTACAGTGAGAGGGGTGGGTAATGGTGGGTAATGGACTAATGGCCGGGACCAGCTCTGTGTTTCGAGAGGGATGGGGCTGGGCTCTGGAAGGGGAACAAAACTGCAAAATCATACCCAAAAAAACACGCATCTGTGAGTGGCGAGAACCTGCTTCCTAGGGTGGGGAGAACCTGTACCCTGAGTGGAGATGGCGCCCTACGTGGGGACAGCATTGCATAACCTCACAAACCGACCATGTAGCGCCCTGCTGCAACAGCAGGGCCTGAAGCACGCTTGGTTCCCAGGGCTGCATGCAGGCCAGCCAGCAGCAGGCCAACTCGGCAGGCAGGAGGCAGCAGCGGGTTGCCGGGCCCAGTGGTGCCAAGCTGCCAACGGCGCCAAGACTGCAGCCAGCCAGCAGCAGTACCTTGGCAGCCAGCAGGACAGTAGTCACATTGCAGCACGCAGTAGTACCCCGAACACCGCTGCAGCCACAGTGGATGCGGCCGGCACCAGCGCGTGTGCGGACTGCGGAGGCCGGCCCCAGTGGCTGGGCGGCCGTGCACTGCAGCCCTGCTGGGTCAACCAGGGCGGAATCTGGGGTCAAAACCTCCTGATGATGAGCCGGCACGACGGTCCCAGGGACACAAGCACACAACGGAACGTCCAGTGGGCAGTGACCCCTCGACTTCAGGCGCACAGAGGCTGGGCCGCGCAGCAGGGTTGAAAGCAAGGCTTGGATTTGGAGCGACCACAGTACGGTCGGTTGGGATGTGCCGTATTTAAGGATGACGGCAAGTACTGTTCCCAAAATACGGTCAAATACGCTAAAAATACGGTCGTGCCGTCCAACCCCCCTGATGCAAGGGAGGTCCCCTGCCTGGTGCTGCCTCACCAGGGGAGCTCCCTGCAAGGCACGATGGCCTCTAAGCCACAAGTTTCCGAGCAGGGTTCCGAGGCTTGAACAGTGTCTCGCATATGCATATGAATTTGTTGTGATGTGGTTACGCTGCCATCGCTGGTGCCTCGTCACCCTGGGACCTCCCTGGGACGCTCCTGGTGTGCGTGACACTACCACGTGCCGTGCCAGCCCTGGAACACAGACCGTATTTCTCTCATGTACGTACGACAGGAAAAGGCCGCATTACGTACATGTAGGTGTACAGCCTACAGCGTACTGTGTAGCCGAGCACAGAAGGCCCTGGGTGCAGCACGTACCGTACAGGGTGGAACAGCCGCAGGCCAAGTGCGTGCAGCCTGCATACGTGTCAGGCCCTGCAGCACGCATGTGCACTGCACTGGCCTGCTGCCCCTGGCGTGCCAGCTGCACCTGACGCCCATTTTGTGTTCTTCGTCATGAAAAGGTTACAGGCGCACTTGTTTCAACGCCCAGCAACTTGCTGGCCACACGCATGCTGTGCACAAATGCTACACCACAGCAGTATCCCATTGCTTGGTTGCACCCTCAGCTCCGCTCCACAACCTTCCGCAGCCCATGATATGCCAATACCCGCTTCCGAAGCGCACTTGCCATTCCACCAACGCTTCGCTCTTGGTTTGGCACAGCACACTCCAAACCGAAAGTACATCATGTCGGCTTTCAATAAACCTGGTATGTACACGGCATCGACCATGTCAGCATTCCTACAGTCCAATATGTCGGTCTCCAGTTGTCGTGTGCCGCCGCCAACCCAATATTCATCAAAAGAATGTTTAAGTTTCCTTCTTTTCTTCAGATGCTGTAAGCCCTCTCGTTCGAAGCCCTTCCAGTCGGTCTGCACGCTAGGCAGCCAAGGCATCCCTGGCACCCATGTAACACACGCACGGCACTGCTGGCCCCTCCGTCCGGGCACGCGAAGTCCACCCCCGCGTGTAACCGTTGTAACCCCATATCCGAACCTCACCCCTATAAACGTTCACTACAACACCAGCGCGAAACACACAGTGCCCATGCAGTCCCCAATCTCATCTCCGCACACCTGCCAGAGGGGTCGGTGATGCTGAGGACGGGCAGCTCGCCAGCTGCCACGCCCACGGCAGCTGCACCTGCCTGCCACGTACTCAATGCACGTCGGGTCAAGGAGCTCCCCTGCGTCTGGTTAGGTACCTTGCACGTGCGTCCGCTGCGCCGCAGTTCCTGCTGCCCGCCGCCTCCATGCATATCCGCTGCCGCCGCGCTGGCTGGTGCTGCCAGCTCCTGCAGCTCCTGAGCAGGTACCAAGACCGGTCTTGCACTGTTGCGGCCCGCCTCCGTCCGTCAGCGGCCGCTGCTCCCACAGTGCTTCCGTGGCAGCTGCTCCCTGTTCCCACACGGGTTGGGGCCTCCTGCGCACCTGCAGCTGCTGCTTCTCACGTCTGCGCGTGTCTCCTGCTCGGCTGCTGCAACATGCTCCTGAGTCGGTTGGGTCCTCCTGCGCGCCTGCCTGGAGCTGCCAGTGGCAGCTTCAGTCGCCTGAAGCCACGCCCGCCTGCTGCTGCGACTGCAGGCGGCTGCTTTGAGGACTCCCGGGCTGACTCGCAGTCCCCCGCCGCCTCAGGCCACTAAGGCCTCCACACACCACCCTCTCGCTCGTTGCGCGCGCTCAGACATGCTACCGACCCTCAAAACGCGACTCGCCAAACGTCACACTCGCACTCCCTACGACCTCAGCCTACCGGACGGTGCAAAAGGAAACATCATGAAATCCGGAGCAGGGGTCCTGCCGGAACAATTGCGCTACGGGTAATAAAAAAGGTTTGCACAGTACGATTTCGAACGCAACATCAAGGGAATGGGAGAGAATACGACCATGACTACATGGCAACATGTAAGCGCGCATGATATTTATCGACGACGCAGCAGACGGGATGTATGCAGGCTTGGTGGGTACGCAGCGCACAGCTACGACACCAACCAACCGTTTGCGAACCAAGTGCTGCATATCAGGTGAATGACGAGCAGTACTCAGTCCGCCAATATTCAAGCATTGAGTAACCTAAGCAGTGCGCCGCCACCTGTCGATCCGCTTGGCGCTTCCCTGCGCTGCGCCCACCGCTTCGCTGTACGACAGCAGCGTTGCCGTACACCCCAGCGGATCGACGATTACGACGTAGGCCACGTTCCTGCAAAAAGGGAAAGCCATGAAAGCACGTGGTTACGTGCGGGCGCACGCAACGCATGCGCCGTACAGGGCGGTGCAAAGGCCGTGCATTGCCCATGCATCAGGCTGCGCATACATCTTTAGAGCGAGGAGCTACTGCCGTACAGTGGGAGGGGCGGGAAATCCCGTCTACCCGACGGCCGGCGGGACCAGTCCTATGTTTCGGCTGGGCACTGGAAGAGGACAAGATCCAATGTAAAAGCAGCGAACTGCCATGTGTCACACAGTGCAGCAGCAGGGCCGGTACATGCGACCGACCGTGCCACCACGCAGTGCCCAGCACACCAAACCCCCCTCCTCACCCCATGCTCAGCCGGTAGAGCACCTCCAGCGTGGCCTCACTGCTGCTGCCCTCCGTGCCGTCCGCAGCAACACCCGTTGGCCTATCTGCGCTGTCTCCTGCGGTTCTGCTGCCCCCCTGCTGCTGCTCCTCTTTTCCTGCTGCCGAGCCAGCTGCTCCTGCTCTTGCGGCTGCCGCAACGGCTGCCGCCTGGCGCTCCGCCTCCTGGCCTGGCTCCAGGCGCGTCCCCCTGGACCTTCCAACCGACACCAGGTCGGGAGTGCGGATGCCGCTGCAAAGTACCACCCTGCGTGGGCGTGACGTGAGACATCATATCATACACATAGTGGTATCAGACATGAACACTGTACGGCAGGCCGGCATGTAGGGTGCACCTGCAAGGTGTCCAGCTAGGCGTAACGCATAGGCCAGGCGGCGCTCCTACCGATGCATGCTACCCCCTAGCAGGGCTGCAAGCCCTAGCTAGCTAGAGCCTAATCTGCCTCCTTTGTGTTCTAGAACAAAGATGTCCGCGCGCGAACGCTCGCACCCACGTTTCATCGCCCGGAACGCTGTCCACACACATGTACACGGTGGAGCCGTCGCCCGACAGCCACATGCCCACCAGGGTGACTGCTGCAACTGCCTGCTGCTGCTGCTGCTGCTGCTGCTGCAGAGCAGCATCTTGGGCGCTATTGCCACCATCGGTTCCACCGGCGCTATCACCAATACCACTGCTGCCGTAATCAACTGTTGCCGATGCGTTGCCCCCGCTGCTGCCCCCGCCGCTCGCAGCAACACCTGCTGTTCGCATCTGTAAAAGGGGCGAAGGCAGCTGGACAGGCGGGCACACCACAGCCACGGCGGCGTTCCCAGAGCCGGTAGGCGGTGCAGGCCACTTCGCAGAGGTGGGCGGAGCCACCCCAGCGGTAGGGCTACCGGGGGTCGAGGGAGGTGTCGGACTGGTGGGGGGCGGAGGGCTGGTGGGGGTGCTGCTGGGTGCGGGCGGCGGGGCAACGGCTGCTGAGCACGAGTCAGGCTGGCCTGCGGGTGTCGGAACGGTGACACGCTGCGGGGCAGGGGGCATGAACGGCACGGGGAGGATGGGGTGGTTAGAGGTTGCAAAGCAGCTCGTCAGCATGCCGGCGGAACGGCGCTGTGCGCCACCACCTGCGTGTCGACCAGCTTGGCCCCTTGTGCCTTCCTGCTCCCCTGTCCCCACCACTCAGCTGTACGACAGCAGCGTTGCCGTACAACCCAGCGGGGTGAAGAGTGGTATCAGGCTCTTGTGACCTGTTGTGCTCGGTCATGCATGGAGACGGCAAGAGTACGGCTCTCCTTCGTAAGTCGTACACACGTACACGTGCTTCGAGCGCACATGTCGAGGACGGACTAGGTGCGCCACAACACAAACCTAGGGGCACGGGTGTGCTTGGTACTTCAACGCCCAGTCACACGTTGGCACCACAGTAAGTCGAGCTACTCGGCTTATTTGCCTTTCCTGATAGGTATGGTCGGGATCGGTAAGGACCCTGTGGCCACACCGCCTGCGTTGTAACACAAAATGCCAACACCGCCCCACCGCACGCCAACCACCCACCAGACCTACCAGTACCTGCTACCGTACTACCGTACTGCCGTACGCGCACCGCATACCCACCAGGTTGTCGAGCAGCAGCACTCCTTCTCCGTAGCTGTCGAACCGGCTGAAGCGCAGAGCCACGGGTCTGTCTGTGGGCACCTCCTGGGGCAGTGTGAACTCGTAGCGCCGCCACTCGTTGGGGGGCATGTCGCGGGCGGACCAAACCGTCCACCAACCGTCGGCCTGCGTGCACGCACACATGCCAATCACATGCCTTTTGGACTTCTACATGAGTGCCACGTGAACAGATACTTGCAACCATGTTGCTACTTCAGTGCCGCACACTTACTTACAGTGCTGGTACATCCTTTGTGCTCACTCGTTGGGGGGGTGCTGCATTACACCATGCCTTGCACGGTAGAGCAGGCAGGCTACCACCTGTCTTTGTACAGCAGCTGTCCCCACCTCCCTTCAAGCAGCCTTTAAGTGTACCTGTTACCCCTCCTGCCCTTGGCCCTTTGCCGGTGCCTTAATCCGCGGGGTCCCACCTCTTCCTGATCGTAGTACTCCAGCTCCAGCTCCGTACGGCTGCTGTAACCTGTCGTACACGCCAAGCCCACGTGCACGCTCCACGTGGCGCCCACAGGCATGATCACATTCTGCAGCTGCAGGGAGGCGCCGCCCTGCTCATGAAACACAAGGCTGCCGTTGCCGTACAGCGCCTGGCCGCACGTGTCGCTGGTGTCACCCAGCCGTACGGTGCTGCCGTACGACTCCGCAGGCGCCCAGATAGTAGTGTTGAGGCCCCCGGTGGTGTCTCGCGTGTCGCTGCTGCTGCCACTCTTGCTGCTTGGTTCAAAGTCGTCGACCAGGACGAGGGTGCGATTGTGTGTGGGGCAGGGGGCGGGCGGCTGGGGCCACACCATCTCCATGATCTGCGGCGGGGCAAGCATGTGACGCAGCATAGGTGAACGAACATAGTTTGCAGATTTGTGCCACATAGTGTTTTTCAACTGGCCCTGCGCGACAAGCACAAACAGCGCGACCCCTCAACACAATCCCTACGCTTGTGGCGATTAGTACTACCGCTTAACACGACGGCCATACCTCTCGCAGCACACGCCACACTCGCCCCTGCACCTAAACCTGTGATACCGTACTGTTGCCCTATACGGTGGTAGGCGCGCAGTGGAAACACGAGCGCCCTGCTGCCCCCTCAATCACACGCAGGGTTAAGCCCGCGTACCACTATGAATAAAATAGTACCGTGCCCTGTGGTCAGGGTCAGCCACCCCATCACGCGCCTGTGCAGTGAACATATTATATTGCGATTCTCTTCCGTTCCATTCGCTTGCACGTGCTTACCAGTCGGTCCAGGGCGACAACCGCTTCTCTGGCGTAGTCGTCGGGCCTTCGGAAGCGCAGGTGCACGAAGGCGTCCGTTTCCAGAGGCAGGTTGAAGCCGTACCGGCGCCACTCGCCCAGCGGCATGTCCGGGCCCGGGGACCACGCCTCCAACCACGTCGCCTCGCCATCGTCAGAGTACTCCAGCACCACTGTAACGTCATAGCCGGACGTGTCGCAGGCCAACAGCGCGTGCACGCTCCACGTGGCATTGGCGGGCACGGTCATGGGCTGTAGCTGCCTGTACGACCCAGGTCCGAGTACAAAAATGCCGTTGCCGTACAGCGCCTGACCGCACGTATCGGCGATGTTGCCGAGGCGGGCGGTGCCGTACGTGAAGTTTGACCAGACGGTGGCGTTGAGACCTTTTGCCGAAGGCCCCAGTTCAAAGTCGTCCGTCAGAAAGGCTGTGCGGTTGGTGCCAGCGCGCAGGATGCTGGGTGCGGGCGGTTGGGGCCACACCACCTCCAGGCTCTGCAGCGAAGCGACAACGGGGCACAGCGTGGGTAAACGGACATGGTCAGTGGCCATTGTCACATAGTGTTGGCAAGAGGCCCTACACGGCGAGCACGGCGTGCGCGACCAGTCAACTCTCCCCCGAAACTGCCTGCAGAGAGGCGCAAAGCTGCTGATGGATCGCAGTTGCGGTGATGAAGTCACCCCAGACTGCCCACACGCGTATGGCACTTGGCGCCACCACATCAACCGCGTGCTCATCACCCATGGGCAGCCTCTGTGCAGCACGGCTGCATGTGAGCACCCACAGTACTGCTACTGCATCCTTTTGCAGCTTGGCTTGTGGTCCAGGAAGGACACCCCTCCTGACGCCCACGCACAAATACATACAAGCCCGCGACTTGACAGTAGACCGGTACATATACAAGCCCGCGCAGCCAGCCCTGTCCCTCCTACCTCCTCCCTGCCCAGGCCTCACGAACAATACTGGTGCCGACCACAGCTGTCCGGAAAGACTAATGAACACAGATAATGCTCATCGACTGCTTACCAGTCGGTCCAGGGCGACCACCGCTTCTCTGGCGTAGTCGTCTGGCCTTCGGAAGCGCAGGTGCACGAAGGCGTCCGTTTCCAGAGGCAGGTTGAAGCCGTACCGGCGCCACTCGCCCAGCGGCATGTCCGGGCCCGGGGACCACGCCTCCAACCACGTCGCCTCGCCATCATCAGAGTACTCCAGCACCACTGTAACGTCATAGCCGGACGTGTCGCAGGCCAACAGCGCATGCACGCTCCACGTGGCATTGGCGGGCACGGTCATGGGCTGTAGCTGCCTGTACGACCCAGGTCCGAGTACAAAAATGTCGTTGCCGTACAGCGCCTGACCGCACGTGTCGGCGATGTTGCCGAGGCGGGCGGTGCCGTACGTGAAGTTTGACCAGACGGTGGCGTTGAGACCTTTTGCCGAGGGCCCCGGTTCAAAGTCGTCCGTCAGAAAGGCTGTGCGGTTGGTGCCAGCGCGCAGGATGCTGGGTGCGGGCGGTTGGGGCCACACCACCTCCAGGCTCTGCAGCGAAGCGACAACGGGGCACAGCGTGGGTAAACGGACATGGTCAGTGGGCACATGGGTGGGACGGTGGTTCAAACGAACACAAGTGCTGTACCTTGTGCTTTAAGCCATGTCATCACAGTATTGACACAAGCTCAGTGTCGTTGGCCTTACAGCGCAACCAAGTCCGGCGTGCAGGCCCTTGACAAAAACTCGCGTGTGCGCGTCTGCCAGCCCTTGAATCCATCAGCCGGCCCAGCATGCCCCGGTTGTCCGTTCACACACAACGGTATATGGTAACGGTAACGGTAAAGGCAAGCACGGCTACAGCCCTTTCTACTCACCAGCCGGTCCAGCAGGATGTTGGGATTGCTTCCGTAGTCAATGTCCCGCCGGAACCGCAGGTGGGCGTACGTGTCCTCCGTGAACGGCAGGCCGAAGCTGTACCGCCGCCACTCGCCGTACAGCGGTACGACACTCCACGCCTCCTTCCATATGGCTTCATTATCGTCAGAGTACTCCAGGAGTATCGGCGACTCGGAGTCATATTAATCGCAGGCCGCGACCACGGCATGTATGCTGACGGATGCATTGGGTGGGAATGTGAACGGCTGCAGCTTGCGGAAGGAGCCGGGACCAATAGCCAGTGCGCCACTGCCGTACACGGGCTGGTCGCAGTTGTCGTCTGAGCCACTGAGCTGTGCGACGCCGTACACGAAAGGCGACCAGATGGTCTGATTGAGCCGTTGGAAGGCTTGCTCAAAGGCGTCCACCAGCAGGACGGTGCGGCTTGAAGGCTGGGTGGGAAGCACCGCTGGGGGTGTGGGAGTGGGCCAGAGCACCTCGAGACTCTGTGGAGGCGCAGCACATCGGGACATAATGGGAGAGGACCAATGGCAGCAGGTGGGATTACCGTGGGCGGTGAACAGCAGCGGTGCAGAGCGCAGTGCCAGTCCCCGCGACCCTTGCCGGTATTACCCCAGGGCTCTTGCCCGTAGGTGTGACCACAATTTCCCCAGACCCCTGTCGCACTGCCATTCTGTCACCCATCCGAGTCCGATGGAAGTAGTGCAGAGCAATCAGCTTATGCCAGGCCTGGCCAGGCATGTCGCGGTGCTCGAGGCCGGAACTAACATGAGTGAGCCGAGGCCGCATGATCACCCCTGCACGCTGAGCACGCCCCAGCACAAGGCTTACTGGGACAATGCAAGTGAAGGCTGGCAAACACGGAAAGATAAAAGCACAAACGCCATACCCCAAGGGACAGGCAAGCTCGAAAGCCACCAGCTCACCAGGTTGTCCAATGCCACGGCAGCACTGTACGACAGCCCCGGCTCGCTTGGGATGCGGAAACGCAACAGCACCGTCTTGTTGGCCGTGGCGGGCGGCATGGTCCACTTGTACTGCTTCAGGACACCGTACGGCAGGTCCGTTGCGGCCCAAGCCTCCTGCCATGAGGCCTCCTCGTCGTCAGAGTACTCCAGCACGAGCTGCGGGCTGCTGTAGTCGTCACAAATGCGCATGGCTTGGACGGATGCGGCGGCGTTGGGGGGCAGGAGGAGGGGCTGGAGCTGCCGGAAGGAGCCGCCTCCTGCGGGCAACACGCATGGGGCATGCGTGACAGGCACCAGCGTCTGAACCAGCAAGAGTCGAACTCGCCAATCCGTTGGCACCAAAGGAAGCTTTTCCAGCCATTAGCAACATCCGTGTCGCTGAAAGCCTCTCAGGGCGTGTGCCAGGTGGACGTCGGTGGTCCGGGGAGGCACTGCGTTCACAACTTCACATCAGTGTGCACTGGCAGCGCCGGCCCTCCTGCTGCGCCAACCCTACTATTTAGCCCAGCCTATGCGGTAGCCCACGTGGTACCCGCTTGCCTGCAGTACGAAAGCTCCGCGACCGTTGATCGGAGCGCCGCAGGACGCATCCTCGGAGGGCAGGGGCACACGTGCTGTGCCTAGGAAGAAGGGCGACCAAACTGTGGCATTCAGCCGGGTGTTGTCAAAGGTGTCGGTTAGGAAGGCGCGCGTGGGTGGTGCGCCTTCGGCGCAAGCGGCGGGAAGGCAGGCGAGGGCGATGAGGGCTGCTGCGGCTGCAAGGGCACCAACAGCAGGTTGATACCGGCTGTCAACTGCTGGTTTGGGCATGAGGGTCGCTCGACTGTGCGGCGCGTCGCCAACAGCGTGCCTTGTGGCGCAAAAGTGACAATCGTCATTATTGAATTAGTAATATATTGCAGGTTTTCCTTAACCAGCCCAAATCAATGTGTTTTTCACTGGAGGTTCTAGGCCCAGAAAGCGCACAACCTGCGCGATAAGATGGCACACAACCGTAAAGTACTATTGGCGTTTCATGCGAGCTAGTTTTATGGCTCAAATCGGTGTCGCGGCAATGTTGCTAGACAGGAGACCGACTGTGCGACCATGCTGGTAGTACGTTTGCCTCATGCCCGCCATGGCGCCTAAATACAATCTCACCGGAAATGTCCGTAGTACCAGATGTGCGTAAGCACCTCTGAACGATGCATGAAATGCCTGTACCGTACACACGGCAAGAACTCAACGTCACACCGGTCCGCACCGGTCAGACCTTCTGACACCGGTCAGGCAGGGTCAGGCGTGCAGGTGTCAGGCGTGCACGTGTGTGTACATGCGACGGCGCCGGGTACCGGTACGCTGTTGTGCAAAACTGAACCCTATTTTGAACAATTCTCTTCTTTGGCGTTATCCTTGCCTGGAACCGAACTTGTACGGGCTTTGGGCTGACTGAGATAGTGACGGATGTCAGTGGTGGTGCCGAATCCAGGTGGTGGTTTCGTTCAAACCTCGGCGGCATTGCATCAACACAGTGCTGGGGCCTGTCACCCGGCTTCCTGTAACCTCTGAATCTTCAACCCCATGCGCGTGTGCGGCTCCCATACCGCCTAGGGCTGCAGTCACAAGCCGAGGCATACTACCGACGGCACCAACTGAGCCCATACCGGCACGGCCGTAAACGTACACGTGGTTACCGGTTTAGTTCACCACGGGGCCCGGGATTGATGTACAACCCACACCAGCGTGTTGCAAGGATTCACCATGTCGCAGCAGTTGAACGGTCTCACTGAGCATGCAAGTCCGGCATTGCGTGCGATGGAGTCGTGCCGCCAAGTGTAGTGTTTCACCGGTGCCAGCCGCCATGCCGGAAGCCGGCACCAAGGCGCAAGACTGCCAACATGCACACGCTACAACACAAGCACCCCCCTCTTCGCTTGCCGGTGGAATCCCAAGCCCAACACCCAAAACGTTCAAAGATGTACAAGGCCGTCAATATCGCGTTCCAACCAGAAGAAAGCCCACGCGCGGCCATCCACGCCACCATGCTTGGCGGCACTGCCCTCCCCGCTGGCCCACGAACCCCTCCCAGTCCGCCTCGCCCTGCCGCCGTCTCCCTCGCACATCATGAACACACGGCCGCGTGCACCTCGTTCTCAATCCTTCCTGCCCATCGCTACGACGCCTGCCTCACTTTACCCCACTCCCACACCCCGCCCATACCTCGCTATCCCCTTGTGCGCCGACTCCCGAACCGTGGTTGACTCCCGCCCGCTTGAGCATCACCCCCGCCCTGTCCCGCCGCCATCTCTCCGATCCACGTGACCACGTCAGGCCGTGCCCCTGGCCCCTGGCCGGCCCTGGCCCTGGCCTGCAGCCGCTCTTGCACCGCCCGCCAGTCGGCAGGTAGCCCCTGCTCCGCAAACCACTGCAGCACAGGCACCCTGCACCCATGGGCGTATGCCTTGCCGAACACAAGGGCCGTGGGGTCGGGGCCCCACGGACAGCCCAGCCGCCGCAGGCAGGACAGCAGCGCTAGGTCTCTGGCGCAGGCCGCGGACGAGTAGGGCTTTCCGTTATCCTACGGACGGGAAAAGGGGACGGATGGATGGATGGATGGATGGATGGATGGATGGATGGATGGATGGATGGATGGATGGATGGATGGATGGATGGATGGATGGATGAACGAGTGGTTCGGTAATAAGAGACGGCCAGAAGACAGAAGACGAGCATTGGCGCAAAGCGTTACCCCCACGCTGTACAACCATACAGCCCCTGCCCGATCCCCTGCCGATCCCCTGCCCCCTCCCTCCCACCCACCACCGGCGCGGCGCAGCCCCCTGCACGCCGCCCCTCCACCCCTCCAAGTACCCATGGCACATGCCGCTCCAATCCTCTCTTACACCCGCCCGCAGGGGGCAGCCCTCACGCCCAAGCACCGCACAGCGCAATCCAGTGCTTCACAGTTTATGGCCCACGGCAGCCCCTCACCCCTGCCGCTCACCACGCCCCACCCAGCGCACACCCAACCCTGCAACCACGTCTGCTTGTCAGGGATTCTGTATATCCCATTCCCGCACCGCATCCGCTACCCAACCCTCCACCCACGCACCGGCTCAGGGCAGCCCGAGCGCGCATGCGCTGACCGACATGCAACCAGAATGCGCTAGAACTATGCTTACTTACGGAGCAACCGTTAAAGGGTGAACTGCATCTCTGGTGTCGAGGGAGGGTCCTGCTGGTCGCTCAGCTGAGCACGCACGTGGGAAGGGCAGCGACGCCGCGACGCGTCACTTTCACCTTGCCCACACGCCCCTCCCCCTCCTCCTTCTTAACGGCACGAGGCCACCCTCCTTCCGCAGCGCCACAAAGCCCCATCCCCATCCCCCACACGCATGCATCCACGATGTAACCCTCCCCCTCACCGGCACAGGGCAGCCCCCTTAGCCCAGCTCCGCAAAGCCCCACCTTCATGCTACACAGTCATGCCCCCCATGGCACAGCCCCCTCACCCAGCCTCTAACCAAGCCTCCACCCGCCCTCCCACTCACCGGCACGGGGCAGCCCTCCTGCTCCACCGCCCACTGCAGCAGCTCCTCGCTGCCCCACCACGCCAGCTCCGCCAGCGAATCACAGCTCCAGGGGCACCCCACGCCGCGCAGCTAGCGCACCAGCCCCTCGTTCCTAGATCGAATCGCCTCGTCCATGACCTTGCCCGTCAGCCGCCTTGGTCTCCAGTGCAGCCATGCAAGCCGCATCTGCATTCGCCGCTGCTGCTCGCTCTGCGCCGGATGCTCCTCCCGCAGCTGCCCCTCGCTGCCCACAGCGCCCTCCACTGCCCCTGCCGCCTGCCCATGCTGGCCCCCGCCACCGCCAAGCCCTGCCCCCACGCCACCAGCCGGGAGTCTCCCCTGCTCCCCGCCACCCCCCATGCCCGCAGGGAGCCTCCCCTGCACCTCCATCAGCCACTGCACCAAGGGCAGGTTCCCCTGCCCCGCCGCCTGCGTTACGCTGCACCCCGCCATGGACAACCCCCGCGCATGCAGCGCCTTGAGCACGTGCAGGTGGCCGCGGTCCATGGCCACAAGCACCCAGCCCGCCTCATCCTTCGGTAGACGCTCCCAATCATCCACCACATAGCCCTCGCTCTCGCTGGCCTCCTCCCAATCCTCCTGCCCCTCCTCCTCGCCCTCGTCCTCCTCCGCCGCCTGCCCCGCCTATCCCCCGGCGCCTGCAATGCTGCTGCTGTTGCTGCTGCCGCTCTTACTTGCGCCCTGTCGTCGCCCATGCCCTGTCCCCCTCCAGCCCAAACCGCGGCCGCCTGCCCCGCACTGGTCTCGTCTTCAGCCCCAGCACCGTCCTCTGCCTCCCCGTCCTCCTCCTCTACCTGCTCGTCACCTTCCTCAGTTTCCTGGACGTCCACAGGTGCCTGCCACCCCCACCCGTCAGGCCCCTCCCCGTCGCCCTCGTCCTCCTCGTCCTGGCCATCCCATGACCCCTCCTCCCACTCCTCCTGTAACCAAGCGCGTCTGCGAGGTTGCAAGTAATGCAGGTGCGCAATTAGGATTGTACTCGTAGATTGGCAGGGCGATGCACGCGTTACAGAGTGTGATACAAGACCGTTTGTTTGACGTGTTTGCCGCTTGAGAGCGTGTTGTCGAGCTCTGACGGTGGTGAATGCTGTTGCTGCTAACGGTTTGGGCAACCGTCCGCATCTGCCTCCGAAGCTCTGTTCGTCAACGCGTGGTTGCATCATGTGCCGAACAGCTGCTTGTCGTTTGGAGATGCGCCGGCATCTGTGTATATGGCAGTGCTTCTGGGCCATTTTCTCGCTTTTGGTCTCGGAACTTTGGAGCCAAGGCCTACCGTTCCCCGCCCTATCGACACCCATCTGCTGCCTATCCGTTTGTCAGCAGATGTCACTGCTGTATCAAAACCTGGTTGGTTAGCAAGGCCAAGGGCGAACCCTGAGGGCGAACGCCGGCGCATACATGGGCTCCTTAGCCTTGCCGGCGACAACTGCACGCATAAACCTGGCTAATAAAGCTGTGAAACATATGAATACAATGAGCGCCACCGGCACTGGCGCAGCCGTCGGGGCGTTGTCGCGCCTGTTGGGGTGCTGGTCCAGCCCAGCGGCTTGCGGCGCAACACCGGAGGCTCTGCAGGAAATGACAGATGCAACACATGGCCTTCTTACAGCCACGCGGAACATGGTTGCGCAGCAGGTAACAGCGCAGGACAGGGAGGTTATCGATGGCCCCCACGCAGGGCTTGCCACGCTACCCTTACCACTACTGCACTAGCCATCCGCGCCATGCTCTGTCAAGCATAAACCCCCTTGACCTAGTGGCCTGCACTATCAGCTGGGGCCCTCTGATGACATCTACACCAACGCACGAGTAGTAGAGAGTATGACCATTTTGTTGCGCCCAGCTGCCACTCAATCCGCCATCCGACTGCTCGTGCCAACTTCCTCGCTTATCATTGCACATCTGGCGGCCTCAGGTTGGGCCCACGTCTTTACGTGCTGCGGTACGATCCGGTACGATCGCATCTATCCTCTCGTCCATCCGCCCAGGTTCCGCTGCCTCCCTGGACCGAGGCCTGGACGGAAGCTGACCTGCCCGCCCGGGGAAAGCTGCTGGAAGCTGCTTCCCTGGCGGAGAAGCTGCTGCAGCGGGACGCAGTGGACCGGGCAGTGGGGGTGCTGCAGGGTGGCGGCAAGGACAGGTGAGGCTCCGGAGGTGTAGAGAAATTACCTTGCAGAACGTCGTCGGTAGTTCGACCGTCCAGTTTGTCCGTCTCCGCCAACACGCCACTGTGCCGCCAGTGTTTCGATCGTCACAATTATCTTGACCGCCATTTAGGCCGTCTGTTAGGATGTGAAGGGGCAAAATGTTGAGCGAACCAGGATTTTCTGGAGACTTTGGCCCCAGAAGTTGCCCATTGTCGCCCAGAAATTCTGAAAAGTGTACTGTTTTTAATATTTTCCAGAACTCGAGGCTCCAGGATGTTGAACTCTCAGGATTTTCCGGCAATTGAGACCGGAACACTGATCGCCGCACGGTGCATCGTCAGCCACTGCCCTGCCGTTTCCGTTGCCCTGTCGATACCTTCGTGCCGGAGTGCTGCAATACCCCACAGCTCCGTAGGACTACTCTCTATCTTCCGTCCTTCACTCCCTGGCTGCTCACTCCCGCCAACGCCTCAAGCCATCCCCTAAAACGGCTGCGGTGGCGGTGAGATGTTTTGCACATGCGCTTCTTTTGTTTACCGTATCGCCCACGCCTGTGAACTCTCACGCCATCCTCAGGACGGCGGCTGCGTCGGTCGCTTCACGGTGTTGGTGCTGGACGAGTGCAGCCAGATGACGGAGCCGCTCAGCCTGGTGCCGCTGGTGCGGGGCAGGCCGCGCTTCCTGGTGGCGGCGGGGGACCCGCTGCTGCTGCCGCCCGTGGTGGCCTGGCCAGCAGCGCTCAGCAACCCGGAGGTGGCGCGGGCAGCGTCAGGGGTTGGAGCTGCACCGTGCAGTGGTGGTGGAGGAGCGCGTGGTGGCGGTGGTACGGCTGACAGCCTGTTGCGGCCCATGTTCGTGCGGCTGACGCAGCTGGGCCATGGAACGCACCTGCTGCGGTACCAGTACAGGTAGGTGATGGGGCTGCGGCGGGGGCGTGTGACCACGGGCAGCACGGCCGTGGGCACGGAGATCGGTCTAACGCATGTAAGGCACACCTGCATCTCGTGTGGTGCCCACATGGGGTCATGGGCGCTCAGCGCAGGCCCTTGCCTGGTCCACGGATGAACCAAGCAGGCCGCCGTTCAGCTGCCGCCTCCGCTGCCAACTCAATTTTTCTTGAATCAGGGCCGGGCCCTTGGGACCCTATTACTTCCTGCCTAACCCCACGCCCACGTCCTGCGCCTTCCACTCCTACTTCCCTTCTTCCTGCCCCCTTGCAGGTGCCCCCCCGTGCTGTCCTCCCTCGCCAACACCTGCTTCTATGGCGGCGCCCTGCGCGATGGCATCAGCGCCGCAGACCGCCCGCCACTGCCGCTGCCGGGCCTGGGGCGGCTATCGTATGGCGGTGGCGGCGGAGGCGGAGGCGGGCCGGCAGAGTTGGCGGTGCGACTGCCACCGCTGGTGTTTGTGGACAGGGGGGGTCATGGCGGCGGCGCGCAGCACGACGCGGCAACGCGCAGCAGCTACAACGCGGGGGAGGTACGTACGCGTCGCAAGTTCAGATTGCTGCGACTACCTGTGTTCGGGTGCATTGCCCTTAAAAGTACGGCCCTTATTCGTTCCTTGGCCGAACCACCGTTGTCCATGCACCCTCACAAACCCACCCCTTCCCGCTACCCCACAGGCAAGCCGGTGGTGCTGTCTTTGCTCCTTTCTTTGAAGGGATCCACGCACGCACGCCAACCCGCGCCCTCCTGCTAACCCACAGGCCCAGTTGGTCTTCCTGCCTTCATGCCTTGACCCACATTTGCCCTTATACGCACGAGCTACCTCTCCGCTAACCCACGCCTGCTCACTACCCCTCAGGCCCAGCTGGTGGGGCGCGCCATCGCCGCCCTGCTGCGGGGCGGTGCGCCACCCACCGCCCTGGGGGTCATCTGCTTCTACAGGGCGCAGGTGCGAGGGGCTTGGTCGCAGGGCGGCAAGCTGGTTTGCCACTTGTGGACTCCGCAGCGGCGCAACTACTCGGCGGGATGATGCACGTCCCTGATTTTGGTCGTGGCGGTATGCCATTTGGGGCTTGCGGGGCTCTTCGGCCTACTTGACGAATGTGTGTTACATACGAGCGTGTTATCGTAGTCGTAGACGCTGTTGAGTAATGCTGCCTGCCTGCCTGCCAGCCAGCGCAGGTCAGCGATTACCGGCGGGCGCGATGCAGCAGCACACGGGGGCCCCGTACGGCAGCTGCGGGGCGGCGGCGGTACGGGGCCAGCAGCAGCAGCAGGACCCAGACGGCGGCGGCGGTGCAGAGGGCCCTGACGATGCTGGCGGTGGCGCTGACGAGGCGGGCGAGAGCGGGGAGGTGCAAGTGGCCACCGTTGACTCGTTCCAGGTGCGCGGTACATGTACATGAGCGCCAAAACAGAGATGGTGGTGCTGGTGACCACTACACGCATACGCCTGCCCGCAGGGCGCCGAGAAGGAGGTGGTGCTGCTGGCCACCACGGTATCACGCGCCTCGGAGTTCGCGGCGGACGCACGGCGACTCAACGTGGCGCTGACACGGGGTGGTTGGGATGGGGAACGTGTGTATACATATGAGCTATTAGACACCACCTCAACCCCTCAACACCCCGCAAATGGGCGTGGTGCTGACCGGGGTGAGTGTAACACGCACAGAATGCGTACTTCAAAACCAAGTGTGAATTATGCAGGGAGTGCAGCAGTGCCTGCTCGCCCCCGTCATTGCCCGGCAACTCCACGTGGCGCCGACGCGCGTTGAACAGGGCCCCGGAACTAGGCCACCAAGTGTTACTTGCACTCATGTACCGCGCTGTCTCTAATCTTCATGCCTTTTCATAGACCCAACTTCCACACGCCCGCCACCATCGCACCCCGCACTTCCCCATGCCTGGCTAACTGTTTCCGTTTGGCTTACTGTTTCCGTTTGCCACTTTGGCGCTCTGCGGTTACCCCCTCCCTCCCCTGCAGCCCGGCGGCACCTGGTGGTCATCAGCTCCTCCACGGCCCTGCGGCAAACCTCGCCCGTCTTCGACACCATCATCCGCCGCTGCCAGTCCGCCATGGCGACGCACTCCGCGGCGGCAGGAAGCGGAGGAGGCGGGGGGAGCATGGCGGCAGGGCCCCCGGGGTGTGGCCAAGGTGGAGAGGCTGTGTATCTGTCTCCCGCGGGGCTGATGCGGCTGCTGGAGGGAGGGGCGGGGGAGGGCCCTGGGCAGCAGCAGCAGCAGCACTACAGCCGCCAGTACCAGCACCCACATCAGCACCAGTGGCATCCAACACAGCAGCAGCGGCCAGGGGTCAACGGCTGGCAACCGTCACAACAGCAGCAGCTGCCGGGCGTGCCACACATTCCCCACGTGCCCCAGCACGGCCGGGCCCCTCTGCAAGGTGCACCGTCCGTGCCTGGCACATGGGGTGCAGCAGCAGCGCCAGCAGCCATGGCGGCAGCTGGGCCGGCCCCAGGCGTGCACGGCGCTGCACCATGGCACCATGCACCGCAGGCCGGGCAGTGCAGCGGGGCAGCAGCCCCAGGTGTGGACTCGGCCTCTACCGCAGCTGCCGGTGCCGCATGGAGGGCAGGTGGGGGCTGCGGCTGGGAAGGCCCGCTTGGTGCGGTGGCGCGTGGGGTGGCAAGGGGAGAGCAGCAGCCGGCGCAGGAGGGCGAGGGGCAGCAGCAGCATGGGGTGAGGGGCCTGGGCCCGGAGGTGGTGTCGGGGAAGGGTGCAGTGGGTCTCAACGGCGGTTGGGGGATGCAAGGGGAGGACGAGGAGGAGGGGGAGGGCGTGCAGCTGGAGGGTGGGGAGGAGGGGTGGATGGGGTCAGCAGCAGCTGGGAGCAAGGCAGCAGGGGCGTGGTTGGGTGCGGCGGCGCAGCAGTGTGAGGCGGTTGCGGTTGTGGCGGGATGTGGCGGCAGCATGGGTGAGGGGCAGCTGGATGGGGTGGAGGAGGGGGCCTGCCTGCAGGTGCCGACCCGAGTTTGGGGATGGGGGCGAGGAGGTGGATTTGGAGGGCTGGCGATAGGGAGACTAACACCGAGCCACCGTGCACAGAGGCAGTGCAGGACGTGATGTGTTCGGGTTCGGGTATCGGGCGGCAGTTGGTTCCGGTACTACGGTTGATCCCCGTACAGCGGCAGCTGCGTGTCCCCAGGTGGACCTTTGGGACCAGTTCCGTGGTGTACCAACATGGCATTTGTGGTCAATGTGCGTTATGCATAGGAGCGCGGCACAGTGAATACTGCGTCAGTGTTCGTTGGCTGGGAGGCAGCTGCGCTGAGTGCGTGGGTCGGTCCAGTGGGTCCAGGGGATGCTTGCTTGCTATTGCAGAGACACTCCGCCCAGCTACGCACGTCCGCAGGAAATGGTGGCTTACGGCGAAATGTGGCAACGCCTTGTGATGAGCCGAAAGCTCTCTGTCATATGTGTGGTATTGGCATTTTGTGTTACATTCATGGTACATGGTATTGAGGACTGTGTCAACACACGTGGCAGCGCTGTGACAGCGTCAATCCTAGTACTGCGAATGTAATGCCGAACGAAGTACTAGGAACGAACGAAGAATAAGAATGAAAGCAGGTATAGGCCTTGCGGGGCGTGTCGGTGCGGCACAGGATGTGAAGCAGCGTGGGGGTGCGGCAGCTGTGGAACTGAGAAGGGCACTGGCAGGCATGATCTGGCAGTCGACATGCTTGTTGCAACCAGCTACCCTGTACAACCCATAGCAACAGTTCCACTGAGTTGCGATTGAGTGCGGGGTGTGGGGCTGTGGGCCAGTGGATGGCCATCCTGCTGGCGCGTCTCCAGGGCGTAGTCAACAAGTACGACAACCGAAGGCGGTATGCGTCAACACGGGGGCCGAGCTGCTCAACTCGGGGGCCCGCAAGCAGCTGGAGACGGCCAAAGGGCTCATCAGGGTCGGCCGCCTCAGCGGTGCGTTGTTGGGGCATGGGGCATGTATGTGAAGGCATGCCGGAAGTATGTATGTATGGTTGTACAGTTTCGGAAGTGCTGGGGACAGGGTTTGCCCTGGCGGGGAATGGGGCTGTCCTGGCTGATGGACACAAGTGCCGCAGTGCCCCTACAAGTACAGCGAGCCTCCAACCAAGAAGAAGAAGAAGCTGGAGCAGGAGGGATGCGAGGAGGTCGAGGGTGTGGAGAAGGCAGTCGGCACGCTGGTGATCACGTGGTGTTGGGCCTGGTTGGGCTAGATTATGCGCTGCATGGGGTTCTGCACTACATTTGACGTATTGGGTGTCTTGCATGTGGATGACATGGGACATCTATGCAAGCTGCACATATGCTGTGTCCCGAGGAAGGTCGTGGACAGAGAACGAGGAGTAGAGGACGTGGGGACATGTGCGGGGGCACACAGCGGCTGAGCGGCACGTGCGGCAGGTTTCCGAGTGGGCCATTGTGCACAGACACGAGGTGGCCAAAGAGTCCTCGTAAATAGATATTGTAGTTTCCATTATGTAACTTGCATGTTTCGCTTTGAACGACAGGTAAGTATGGGGTCCACTGACTTGGGGCGGGACGGGCTGGCCCAGGCCCACACGCCGGGCGAGGCCCACACGTGCGGGTGCGGCATCGCAGCCCTTGCCGGCCGAATTCGCGCGGCCTGCGACCGCGCAAGTTCCCGTTTCCCATTTCAGCAATTAACTACCGCTGGATCACCCCGTAATTTGCGCAGTTTGCCCTTCGTGTCGTTCGCGTGTGACATGGGAGCTCCTGGTTGGAGCGAGCGAGTGGTAGATCGTACCGGTGTCTTTCGTAAATTGCACTGATTTTTTGGCAGCCATTTGTGCTATACGCTTATTGCTCATGAGCACCATCACCATCTCCCGCCCGATGCACGTTGTCTCCAAGAAGTATCACTCTCTCGTCCTTTGACCGCCCAAAGATACTGCTGAAAGCATCAAATAAATACTCTTCTTTGGCTTGCGTAGTGGTGGCAGCGTCTGGTACCGGAAGAAGGATCACCCCTTTTGAAAGTGCGCCGGACTGCTCAGCCTGCATTGCAAACAACAACGCCATGCTCGAGCAACAGGAACAACTAGATCTCGATGAAGGCAGCTCGTCATCGTGGCGCTTGTTGCGGCTTCCCGACATCCTGGCGCAGCATGTCCTCAGCTTCCTGCCGGAGAACACCGTCCCATACGCCGTGCGCCTCACCTGCAAGGACGCGGCCACCAGCTTTGACTCGCCGCAGCACAAAACTTTCCATGTAGGACCAAAGCACCCGCCCATACCCATCGGTGCCCTCCTCGCCCGCTGGGGCACGCCCGGCACCACTTCCAGCCTCACCTGCAGGCAGCGCTATACTCTGCTGTCCGCAGCAGCGCGCACCGGCGACATTCCCACAATGCAGCAGCTGCTTATCACCACGGGCTGCGTCCCAAACCTGGACATCATCTCAACGGCCGCGGAGAGCCGGCAGTCAGTCCTGGTCAGCTGGCTCCTGCAGCACGAGAACTGCCCCATCACCATACGCACCCGCCCCCACGACCTCAAAGAGGCGTCCGTGGGCCTCATGAAAGCAGCCATCAGCAGCGGCAGTGTCGAGACGTGCGAGGTCATGCACCGCGAGCTGCTGAAGCTGACGGAACTGGGATTTGACCTCGGGGCGCACCCGGACCTGCCCGTAGCTGCAGCACGGAGCGGCAGCCCTGCCGTGTGCACGTGGCTGAGGCAGCGGGGCACGGGCTTCGGGCTGTCGGAACCCCTGGGTATCCATCCCAGCAGCAACACTGGGTGCGTTGGCAGTAACACGTCGCCGGCACCTGGGGACCGCACGGGCGGCTGTTCAGAGGCGGTGCAGCAAAGCAGCTGCGGCGGTGCAGGAGGAGAAGCGGCGGCAGCAGTACCAGACGTTCCTGCGGAAGAGCAGCTCCCCAAAGGCGCATGCAAGTGGGAGTGGGCGTTGGAGCAGTTGGCGGCGGACCGCGTTAAAGTGGTCATCAAAGACTTTTTGTCGGACGCTGCGCATGACTGCGACCTGCCCGCCCTGCAGCGCGTGTACGACAAGTACATGTACGGCAGCCGGCGGCACCCGGATACAGGCAGTACAAGTGGCGGCGGCGGTAGGCGGGGCGAGGGGGCCCGCAGGGGCGGTGCTGGTCACGCTCTGGATAGCGAGGGCAGTAGTACTGAGGACGATGATGATAGTACCTACGAAAGCGACTGGTCAGACGCGGATGCCAGGGCCGAGGTGCTTGTGGCGGCGCTGTGCAGCCCCACGCCCGACTGGGAGGCCAAGGTGCGGTGGCTGCTGGCCAAGGGATATCCCCGGAAGCTGTATTGCAGCACGGGGAGGCTGGCGGCGTGCAGCTATGCGGTGGAGAGGATGCAGTGGATGGCGGCTAACAAGGTCACGTTACATAGCGAGGAGGCGAGGGAGTTGGCGCATTCGGCGGCGGCGTACGGGAATGTACCCCTGCTGAGGTACCTGCTGGATAAGGGTGCCATGGGTCGGGCTGGCGGGACGGCGGGCGGGAGCGACGGGCAGTCTGGTAGTGGCAGTGGGAGTGAGGGTGGGGACGGCAGCAGCTGGGATGGCAGCAGCGACGGCAGCAGCTGGCACACGGACGTGGCAGGAGGGGAGAGCGGGGAATCGGACGGCTCAGAAGAGGAGAGCGATTGGGACGGTTGGGAGGATCCCATTACTTTGATGTTTATTGACGCAGCGGAGGGTGGGCACCTGGAGGTTCTGAAGCTGCTGGTGGAGTCCGGGTACAAGCTGAAATTGATGATCTTGAGAGATGGGGCGGCGGGCTCGGGAAAAGTGGAGTTGGTGGAGTGGTGCTTGGAGCAGCTGTGCGGCGAGGTTGCGGGTGGCGGGGGCAACGGCAGTGGGGAAGGCGATGCAAGTGGGGATGCGGGCAGTGGCGAGGCTGCAGGCACATGCCCCGCTGGCGCTACTCCGTCTGACGGACAGCAGCATGACCAAGAGCGGGAGCAGCAGCAGCAGCAGCAGCAGGAGGAGGTGGACCGGCGGCGGAGGGAGCGGCGGCTGCTGGGCCCGAAGCTGATGGTGGAGGCTGCCTGGTCCGGCAGCATGTCGCTGGTGCAGTGGCTGCACGCGCGGGGTTGTGCGTGGGGCGAGGAGGCGCTGTGTGCTGCCGCCATGCACGGCAGCCTGGAGCTGGTGGAGTGGATGGTGGCGCAGGGCTGCCCCATGCCGGTGAGTAATAGGTTGCAGATGGAAGACATCTTGCATGGCTAGGTGCTGCACGTTGCCGTTGAGAACTGCTTGTAGTGAGCAACAAATGAAGCGTAGGCCATGTCGGGCATGTCAGACTGGCTGGAAACTCTGGTGTCTAGGTCAGTGGCGTGACTTGCTCTGTGGCCATGTGTTCGCCGGCAGGGGCAGGGGCTGCATCTGGGCAGCTAGCGGCATGGCACACTGAAGGTAGTTCACGCAGCGCGCCTTGGTGTTGCGCATGCGTGCACACCAGCACCTTTCTCCTGACCCCGATCATATCTTAGGGACAGAATAGACCGCTAGTAGCAAGACGTTTCTCGCTGCTGCCTTCACGCGATCCCCCACAACCTGAGTGCACGCTGGGAATCCTTATTACGTGGTTGTGGGTTAACGCCGCTGTGCTGTGACGAGGGCCGGTGCATGTTCCCCGCCCATGCGTACCACATGCATTCTCACGCACACGTACCCCTGCATGTACGGCGCAGGCCGACGGCGAGCCGTACATCCGCGCCGGTGGGTTGGGCAACCTAGCCATGATGGACACCCTGAAGCGCCTGGGTTGCTCGTTCGGGCCGTGCGGGGGCGCCACGCTGTTTGGTCAGGCGGTGGAGTACAGGTGGGTGACGCGTGACGGGGGCGCGGATGGTCACAAGCCTTGTCAATTATGGAAATCGAGGTAAGGAGGCAGGGTGCTGTTGCAGATGCGGTGTGGGACTTAGGCAATTTGAGCCTGTTATTGTACAAGCAGGCATCATAAGGACGCAGTGCGATATGGCAACAGGGTGTGGCAGGCAGGTGTAGGAGTGCAGGTCGATGGTACATGGTAGAGATCGTTGTGCCACTGCTGCGCAGCTGACATACTTAGCTGAATAAGAAGCTGGACTGGAAAGGAGGCGGGGTGCGTGCTGCAGCGCTGGCATGACTGTTCTGAAGCGCTTCCCAAGATGGCAGTGTGTCGGCATATTGCCATCGTCACTGCTACCGCGTCAGCCTGATGGTGCACTTGCGTTACCCTGCGTCATCGGCTGGGCCCACACCACTTTGCCGTGCGTCTGCAGGCTGCGGCTGCCGGTACTGAAGTGGCTGTACGGCAACGGCTGCCGGGCGGTGTGGAGCAAGGGCATGGCCGAGGCGCGGGACCCCCAGGTGGCGGACTGGCTGAGGGCCACCGTGCAGGGGCAGGCGGAGGGGGGCGAGACGCAGGAAGGGCGTGCGGGTGCCGCACAAGGCGTGTGACACAGGCTGCAAGGCAGCGGTGGAGTTGCGAGGGTCTAATGGCACCGTTACGTCCTGGGCTACGAGGTGTGAGATGCCGTAAAACCGCGCTACTGCTGTACTGGCATGGTCCCGAGGTTAGCGAGGGAGCCGTTGCAATTGCAGTTCCCAGTAACTGTCATGTCCCTAAGAGGTCACGTGCTTGCGATGAGGGCATGCTGTGGTGACTGGCGCACTGCACCAGCTCCGGGTGGGCTCCTCTGGGTCGGGGGCCGCGAAGGGCGCCCTGTTGGCAAGGAGTGAAGCAGTTAGTTGCGGCCTTGTTCGGCCCCATCTACATGCAACGGAATAAGTACCTGTGGGGCTGCTGTCCCAAGTAGCTGCGACGAAGTTGCTGTGTGTCTAAAAAGTAAGCGGGCGCTGAGCGGGTCGCTGTTGCCTGTTGGTAACAAGCGAGTGTTGCTTGTGACAAGCAGCGTTGCGTTGCTGTTGCTGCTGCTGCTGTTGCTGTTGCTGGAGCTCTTGAACCTTGCATGGCGTAATAGCACTCGGCAGTGCTGGGAGAATGTAGAATAGGTCCTGCATGCTGGTCAAGGCAGGCCATGCAGAGTCTCTCCGATTCAGGGCTCTGGGGCAGCGGTGGGGCCGATACTGCCTGCTGGTACTGGCATGTTCAGTGGTAAAGCACAAGTGCGACGCGCGCCGTTGCAGTTGATGGTTGTAGAATTGTCGGTTTTGTGCTTGCGGGTGTTTTGACTGGCCTGTGCGCTCATTTGTATGAGGTGCTTGGGGTACAGTTAATGCCTCACCGCGTCTGACCTGTGGTTTGTCCTGCTGACATTGTTATGCAACCCGTGTGGGATTTAGTGTGCCTTGCCTCCGTTGCTCTGTTGTAGGGTTTCAGCGGATTCGGCATACGGTTGTGCGCAGGGGAGCTCCCCTGGTCGCATGCCGATTGCCAGCAGGTAGTGCTGGCAAGTGTCGCTTACATGTTACACCGACTACTTGGCAGGCTGTTGTGCCCATACGGAGGAGGGGCAGCTCGCTGGGTTGTGAGTAGGAGGGCTGGGCGGGGGCGGCAGCAGCTTGTGGCCGGCGCGGGTTGTGGGGGCACAGCATCGGCGTGCGTTGCTGGTGCTGGCGGTGGAGCATGGGGGCAGTATGGGGCCGGAACAGGGGCCGGGGACCGAATGGGGCAGCTGGAAGTTGAGGTGAAGGAAGCGGGAAAAGGCGTGTTGCTTGAGGGCAAGGCTTCTATCTTCTTTCATTTTTTCGAAATTTTGGCAAATTTTGGGGATTTTGATGAAAAGGAAACACCCTCCGGGCAGAGAGATTTTGAAAAAATGGGCGTCGTGATGACCCAGTTTCGTGACTGCTGGGTCAGAATCCGCCCGTGGGGCGGAAAACTCACGAAAAGGTCGCAAAAAACTTGGGCGTTTTCATAACTCCGTGCGAATAGCCCTCCAGGAAGATAGAAGCCCTGCTTGAGGGGCGGTGCGGTGTGGTGCGCTGGCGGGGGTGAGGGTGCTGCAGCAGGGCCAGGCAGGCCTATTCGCATGCGCCGCACTTCGCTCTTATGGGGCATGCGGGACGGAATGGGGATCAAGAGGACTGGTGAGGGCGGACCAGCGCCAGGGCATGGGCACGGACGTGACGCGCTCGGGTTTGGTTTGTGGGCTGTAGTGAGCTGGAATGCAGCCGTGGGTCCAGGGGAGGTCCCTGGATTCAGTTGATCGCGGTGCAATGACGACTGGGTCTCCTCTGGTCTCCACGTCTTGCGACCTGCTGCTGGTAGACGGGGCTACCTAGGGGAGTAGTGCAAGAAGTTTGGGCCCTGGAAAGGGGCTGCCCCGCCCGTTTTGCCGCCCGAAACAAGTACGGTACGGCACCCCGAGTAGCATACCCAGCTCCCTGGGGCTACCTGCAACACCGTGGTAACGTCGTGTTGCAGCTTTGAAGCGTGCCGGAGCACGTGTTTACCGGTATCAACGTGAGAAACTGGAGCTTTGTAGCATTGTAGGCATTTGACACAGGCCTGATTCCCTGCACAAGCGTCCTGCAAGGGTGCAACATGTTGAAGCAAGCAACGGCCTCCTTAAATATGAGAACCCGGAATTCTGTGCCATGCGATAAACTTTTTGTCAGTCAATTCGAGCATACCGGACACTGCAGTAAGTAACATTTACGGTCACCGGTGCCTGCCAAACACCCTTTTCCCCTCCGCGTGCGGATACCACACCGCCATGCTCAGCGTTCCCTCCCATGCTTCCAATCCTCCATGCATCACCCGTCCACTTCCATAAGTCCACTTCGCCCCGCCGCCATGTCCACGGCCCACATCACCACACACGGCCCTGTTAATCCTCCTCCCTTGCTACCTGCCCACTGGCAAGAAAGGCATCGTATCCTCCAGCGGCGTGCTCGACCGGCTGTGAGGCGTGTGGGTAGTGGCGAATAAGCCCCCCCACTCCGCACACTAGTTATTATTTTGCACTACTCGTCCTTATGGCCCCCTGGCTCTCCGGACGTGCCCCCTCTCGGGGTCTGTAACTGTAACTGTAACCGCCAACTGTTACGACACCAGCCTCACTAGTAACCGTTCCCACGCCTCGCCACACCTGCACCCTGCCAGTCCCCTCGCCAGCATGCGAACCCACAACACCGTGCCTGACTCCCGCTTTGCACCATCACTCTTCGCCCTGTCCCGCCGCCATCTCCCCGACCCACTTGACCACGTCGGGCCGTGCCCCTGACCCCTTGCTGTGCAGCCGCTCTTGCACCGCCCGCCAGTCGGCAGGCAGCCCCTGCTCCGCAAACCATTGCAGCACGGGGAGCCTGCAGGGGTAGCTCAAAGCCATGTGAATGACAAGGGCCGTGGGGTCTGGGCCCCAGGGGCAGCCCAGCCGCCGCAGGCAGGACAGCAGCGCCAGGTCCCCGTTCACGGCCGCGCCGGTGTAGACCTTGAAATCATTCTGGGGAGGGAACAGGGGATGGATAGGCGAATGGACGGCAGGAGACGGTTAGAAGAAGGTGATGAGCAGAGCACCGGACGCACTGATAAGGAGGTGGCCAGCGAGAAGTGCACTGGCGTGAAGACCGACCCACACTCCGTGACGTAACAGCCATTGCCGAGCCCCCGCCCTCTGCCCCCCACCCATCGGCACCGGGCCCAGTTGCACGCCCGTCCACGGCACGCTCCCTCCCGCCGCTCCCACCCAGCACTAATGGCCTTGTACCCCAAAGCCCCACAACATGCAGCACAACTTGTATGACCCACGGCGCAGGTCGTTCACCCATGCCACCCACCCACGCACCAGCATGGGTCACCCCTGCCCGACCCCACTCACCGGCACGGGGCAGCCCTCCTCAACCGCCCACTCCAGCAGCTCCTCGCTGCCCCACCACGCCATCTCCGCCAGCGCACCACAGCTCCAGGGGCAGCCCACGCCGCGCAGCCACCGCACCACCTCCTCGCGTCTAGAGTGCACCGCACCACCCAGCACCCTGCCCGTCAGACGCCTCCGCCTTCTGTTCAGCAGCTTCAAAGCGCCCTCCGCCGTACCTGCCGCCTGCTCCTGCTGGCCTGCCCCCACGCCGCCCTGGTGTCTCCCCTGCTCCCGGCCCCCTGAACTGCTTGGCGGGAGTCTCCCCTGCACCTCCATCAGCCACTGCACCAAGGGCAGGTCCCCCTTCGCCGCCGCCTGCACCCCGCTGCAGCCCGCCATGGACACCCCCCGCGCATGCAGCGCCCGCAGCACGTGCAAGTGGCCGCCGCCCAGGGCCACAATGACCCAACCCGACTCACCCCTACGTGAACGCTCCCAATCATCCACCACATAGCCATCGCTCTCGCCCTCGCTGGCCTCCTCCCACTCCTCCTGCCCCTCCTCCTCGTCCTCGTCCTCCTCTGCCGCCTGCACTGCCTGATCCCCCGGCGCCTGCAATGCTGCTTCTGCTGCTGCCGCTGTTACTTGCCCCCTGTCGTCGCACGTGTTCCCCTCCCCTCCAGCCCCAACCGCGGCCGCCTGCCCCACACCGGCCTCATCCCCAGCCCCAGCACCGCCAGCTGCCTCCTCGTCCTCCTCCTCTCCCTCGTCATCACTTTCCCCTCCTCCTCGACGCCTGAACCCGCCTGCCACCCCCACCCCACAAGCCGCTCCCCGTCCCCCGCCTCCTCCCCGTCCGAGTATCCCTCCTCCCAGTCCTCCTCTGACTCATACCCCTGCGCACCTGCCCTCCGCCCCACACCCGCCCCCGCCTCTCGCCCCTGAGGCAGATCCGGAAGTCCCTTGACCATCAGGTACTCGAGCAGCTGCAAGTTGCCGTACCCAGCCGCACACAAGGCCAACATCCACCCCACATCAGGCTCTGTGAGCAGCAGGCCCCGTTCCCGCAGCCACTGCACACGCGCGACCGCGTCCTCCTTGCATTGCGCGAGGTCACGGACCAGCGCAGGGGCCTTGAGGGGCAACTGCGGCGCCTGGCTCGCCAGCCACAGCACCTTGTCGCGCCAGTCGTGCGTGGGGCTGCATGCCGCGCCTGCTAGAATGTCGTTTGCGTCCCATGAGTTCACAGCCCCGTCCTCTCCCCAGCGCGCAGGGAACAGCTCCTGGTACAGCTGCTGCAGGGTGCTAAGGGGGCAGCCGTGAGCCACGTGCGACAGCAGCTGCCCCGCCGCGCCGTGAGGCAGGTGCACGCTGCCGTCGTCCTTGCCGCGGCTAAGCGCCCATGCGAGCAGCTGGAGGTCTCCCTTGCGAGCTGCGGCAGCGGCGGGAAGGTTCTCGTACAGCGACACGCTGTACCGGTTGTCGCCTTCTGCAGCCCAAGGGCATCCACGGGCTGCGAGCCACTCGCACATGGCCCTGTTGCCGCTCTCAACAGCGCAATGAAGGTCCTGGACTTTGACTTGATAGTCCATGTCCAGCAGAGCGCTGACAAGCTCCGTGTTACCGCTGCGAACTGCCTCACGAACCAAGTCGCTGCTTCGTGAGGGTTCACCGGCGACGTGGTGCGGCCGGTCGGGGTGCTGTAGCAGCCACCGGCACACGTCCAGCTGGCCGGCCGATGCCCCGGATAACAGCACGGCTGCGGGGATGAGGCAGCCGAGGGAGCGGGAGAGCTGGTCGAGGGTGGAGATGCTGCCGGTGCGGGCGGCCTGACATAGCAGCTGGCGCCGGTGGTCGTAGGTGAGGCCGGCGCCTGCGCCCAGGTGCCCCCAGCGACTGAGGAGGGCATGCGCGGGAACGACCAGCTCTGGCTCGTCGGTGGACCGGGACCGTGCAGGCTTATCCCCGACGCTCACAGTAATATGCTGGAGTCCTTTCAGCTGGGCGCTCGCGTCTCTGCATACGAGGCGGACGTTGCAGGCGATGTCGTTTGGCGGGAGCTGCGCCAGCACGCGCGTCAGGAGCTCGTCGGGGAGCTGGAAAAGCCTCCATGAGCCAGCATGCTCGCCGCTTATGCCATTAAGCTGCTGGCCAGGCTGAGGACTGGACATCTTTCTAGGCTACTGTGCTCTAGGTTGGCAGGCGTTGCGCGCACGTTGCAGTGTGTAAAGCATGCACCGTTTACTTTAAGTATCGCGCCTTGTGAACGTGTTCTCGAGCTGTGACGGTCGTGAATGCGTTTCGGCTAACGCAACAATCCGCATCTGCTGCCAATTGCCGTGTCCGTTGTGGTGCGTGGTTGTATCAAGTGCCAAACAGCTGCTGTTTTGTTCTAGAGCTGCGTCAGCATCTGTGTTTAAGGCAGCGCTTGCTGGGCATAGCCGGTTTCCCGCTTTTGGTCTCGGAACTTTGGAGCCAAGGGCCCAAGGCTCACCTTTGCCAATTGACGTGACACCTTATGATACCGATTCTTTGTCAGCTATGCTTTTTATCTTGCATAGAACACTGGTTGATTAGCAAGGCCAAGTGGCGAACTCTGACGTCTGAGGGCGAACGCCGGCACATATGTGGGCTCCATTGCCTTCGGCGACAATTAAACACATACACCTGGCTATACAGAATCTGTAACATACACAGACAATGAGCGCCACTGGCCCTGGCGCAGCCGTCGGGGCGTTGTCACGCCTGTTGGGCTGCTGGTCCAGCCCAGCGGCTTGCGGAGCAACACCGGAGGCTCTGCAGGACGCAACACATGGCTTTCTCAACGCCACGCGAGATATGGTCGCACAGCAGGTAACTGCGGAACAGGGAGGTTGTCCCTGGGCCCGTTATGGCAGCGTGTCACGCAGGCGTGCCATGCTGCAGGGACTGTCGCGGTCCTGGGCGCCAGGAACCCCCTAGGACTCAGCGTACGACCGGCAGGACGAGCACCCTAGTAACCGCCCAGGAACTTCCTAGGAACCTGGCGGTCGTCCCATAGAAACGGGGCTAGTACCGGTATGACCACTCAGCTGCGCCCGGCTGCCACCCAGTTTTGTCAACAGATTGCTACTGCTTCCACCGCTAGCTCCTCGCTGCACAAGCGGCGGCCTCAGGTTGGGTCCACGGCGTAGGTGCTGCGATACGATCGCCCCTTTCCTCTTCCACCCGCCCAGGTTCCGCTGCCTGCCTGGACCGAGGCCTGGACGGAAGCTGCCCTGCCCGCCCCGAGGAAGCTGCTGGAAGCTGCCTCCCTGGCGGAGGAGCTGCTGCAGCGGGACGCAGTGGACCGGGCAGTGGGGGTGCTGCAGGCTAGCGGCAAGGACAGGTGAGGCTCCGGAGGATCGGGCGCTGCCCCTCCATGCAGGGGGGGCGGCGTGGGTAGGGTGCTGGGGGTGCTGCAGGGGCCGGCGGCCGGTGGCAAGGACTGGTGAGGTGCAGGTTGCGGCAGGGACACGGGCAGCGCAGGATATAGGTAATGTGGGCTGGTTGGACCGGGCACTGAGGGTGCTGCAGCCCAGCAGCAAGGACAGGTGAGGTGCAGGAGAAACGGGCAGCGCAGGTTATGATAGCACGAACTTAGATCAAGTGGACCGGGCGGACCGGGCAGAGGGGGTGCTAAAGGGCAGAGGGGGTGCTGCAGGCTAGCTGCAAGGACAGGTGAGGGTCCGAGCATTCGGACGCTGCCTCCACGCGGCAGGCGCAGTGGACCGCGCATTGGGGACGCTGCAGGGGTCGGCGGCAAAGACTGGTGGGCTGCATGGGCGGGCGCGGTATGCGCGGCACAGACACGTGAGTCCTGACGTGCTCAGGCGCGGAAAGCCAGCAGGTAGCTGGGACGGCCCAATGTGTCCGTCTCCCCTTGTCCGCCACCAACGCGGCACGGCGTCATCCCCAGACGTTGCCCTGCCCAATCCCTTAACCCTGCCCGTAACCGTTGCCGTTGACCTGCCCAATCCCTTTACCCTGCCCATACCCGTTGCCCTGCCCATCCGCCTTGTCTAGTCCATTCCCAGTGCCCTGCCCCTTACTTCCCACCCGCAGCTCGCTGGCCCTGTCAGCGCTCCAGCTCCTGGCCTCAGCAGCCGGCGTCCTGCACCTGCTCCACACCGCCAACCACTGCCGCTGGTGGGACCAGCTGGCCACCCTAGCCTCCAACACCACCGGCCCCGAGGCTGCAGCTGCGCTGGTGTCCGGCCGCACGCGGTCCACCTCCGTGTGCAGCTCCCTACTACAGGAGCTAACACACAAGCAGCTGCCATGCGCAGTGGCTAAGGCGCTCAGCAGCCTGTGCGCCCGCGCACGGGCGGCCGGGCCCAGGCCCGCTAACACACAGGCCCGTGGGGAGGAGGCACAGCGGGTGGGTGCTGAGGCGCTGGAGCTCGCCGCCCGCTACGCGCACGGCCTGTTGAGCAGCGCCGTCATAGCTGTGCGCGACCCGGACTGGGAGCGGCTGCTGCAGAGGGCGCAGGCGGCGCCCCGCTCGCACATCAATTGGCCGGTCCCTCCCGAAACTGTCAACCACCTCATCGATTGCCTGTCCGCGGAGCCCCCGCTGCTGGAGACGCTGTGCAGGGAACTGCTGGAAGCGCCCCTGCCTCCCGCGACTCAGCAGGGGGAGGGGACGCAGCAGCAGCAGCAACAGCAGCAGGAGGAGGAGGGGGCAGGCGGTGTGACAGGGCGGCTGGTGGTGGCCCTGGCAGGCGTTGCCAACTGCCTGACGGCGGTGGCGCACGTGATCTGCTCCACCTGCCAGCCCATGCACATGAACGACCAGGTGAGTTGGCGCAGTCCTGGTGTCACTGGCTATCCCACCGCTTGCTCATGGGATATGTTCCGCCTGCCAGCCCATGCACATGAACGACCAGGTGGGTTGGCGCAGTCCTGGTGTCACTGGCTATCCCACCGCTTGCTCATGGGATCTGCTCCACCTGCCAGCCCATGCACATGAACGACCAGGTGGGCCTCGACGGTGGCCATGCCATTGCGCAGTGCCGTGCGTGTGTGGTGCACCAGGTTACCGGTACTCACGCACCAGGCTACATAACCCACACATGACGCTACCCATGTACATGAACGACCAAAAAGGACGCAGTCTGGCCGCGCTGATTTGCCATCTGCTCTGAGGCCAGGTATTACCAGGCTAAGCATTGCAGTTCTGGACTCCAGACTGAGAAGGAGGCCCAGCACAGGGAATCGCCCATGCGCCGTCAAACTTGCGTCATTCCTTATACTAGTGCGCATGTCGTATGGCTCATCATCTGCGCGTGCCGTGTCAGTCCTACTTGGGGGCCTTACGCCTCCCTCCGCGTTTGACAGCTTGAGATCTCCTTCCCGTGTACCGTCCACGTGCCCGCAGCTCCGCGTTCCCGCGCTGATGCCCATGACCAAGTGCATAGCGTACAAGCGCAAGTGGTTCAGGATACAGAAAAGATCCCGGCGACCTGATTTCCTTGCCGCTTGCACTCCCGCAGCTCCGCGCCCCCGCGCTGATGCCCAACCCCTTCGCCTTCGAGCTGGGCCGCCTGGTGGTGGGCCCCTCCGCCATGCGCCTGGCCCGCGCCCTGGTGACGCGCTGCGGCCTGGACGTGCGGGAGGGGCAGGGGCTGGGGGCCAGGAGGATGGCACCCGGGGGACAACAGCAGCAGCAGACGGAGGTCGGTGTGGGTGCAGCGTCTGCGGCGGGGTTGGCTGGCAGCAGCGGTGGAGAGGCCAGCGGGTGGGCGATGCTAGACACGGCTCGGCTGCACGATGCCCTGTGGGCCCGCATCGAGGCGGTGCTAACGAGTGGGTTAGGGGTAGCAGGAGCAGGGGAAGCGGGGGCGTTGGTGGACCCGGCGAGGGACCCGTGGGTCGGTGCCGCGGAACTGACTGCGATGGTGCTGCTGCAGCCGGCGCTCAGCACCTGGGCCGCCAACGAGCGCCAGCGCCTGCTGGAGCACCTGGGCAAGGCGTACGGCAAGCCCGCTGCCGTACTCGAGTGCACGACAACTGCCGTTCGGGCGATGTACGAGCTGTACGACAGCGGCGCGCTGGTGGGGCGGGCGGCCAGCCCGGTGTGGGAGCGGGCGGGGCTGCTGCGGCACGCGGACACGATCACGACGATGGTGATCACGAGGAAGGTGCAGGAGCGGGAGGGTAGGGGCAGCGGGGGTGCGCCGGAGCTGAGGCCTGTGGGGGTGGAGCTCACATGCTGGGCGCTGAGGGCGGCGGCAGACCAGGTGGACAGGTGCAGGGCGGCGGGGGCGCCGGCGGCGGTCAAGGGGCTGGAGAAGGCGTGGGTTGGCGTGGCAGAGGGGCTGTCGGAGGTGCTGGTGCTGGCCAACATGATCGCTAACCCACACGGTGAGGGGGGCCGGGTGCATTTCCGCTGCCAGGTCGCTAACCCACACGGCGCGAGGATGGGAAGGTTGTGGGGTCGGGATGCATGTCCACCAACAAGTCGCAAACCGAGGGTGGGTTGTTGGGCAGGATGCATGCCCACTACCAGATCGCTGACCCACGCGGTGGAAGGGCCGGAGGGTTGTGGGGAACAGAAGGAACGAGGGGCAGCAGTGGGCGTCTGCCGCTCCACCGGTCATAGCAGGGAAGATGGCAGCGCACAGGCGCGGTCCTCATCGCAAAGGTCTACGGCATGGGGCTGGTTCTGATTCTAGGCAACGGCGCCAGCTCAGGACGTAGAGCTTGCGTACTTGTTTTTAACAGCATCGGCGTGTGACGGAATGTGCATTTCACGTTCCCATGCCTAACACACATAACCGCTAATCCTGGCACCTGCCGTGCCGCGCCCTCTCCTCATCGCGCTTGCCTATACATACATTGCCTGCATCCGCACCGCATCCGCTACACCCATAACCGCTAATCCTCTGCGCCGCAGCGAGCGCGTCCATAGTCGGCGACGTGGGGACGGACCTGCTGACACGCGCCACCCGCGGCCGTTACTACGCCGCCCTCACGGCCCTGCTGCGTGTGGCGGTTAGCAGCAACGGCCTCAGGAAGCGCACCGGGAATCCTGAGGACGTCCTTCCCACCGAGCAGAAGGTGCGTGCAGGGGCATGTTGCTGAGGTGCAGCAGTGCAGGAATCGGCTTGGGAGCTTACTTGCATGGTTCAGGAATTAGGATAACGGTTGACACGAGTGTTGGGTTGTGCAGTGCGGCGCTGTATTTTAGGATTGCATGTAGTGGACATACTCGTGAAGGTGAAGTGCCTGTTTGGGGCTTTGCACACCCTGGTGCCGGAGCAGCAGGCAAACAGCAAGGTTGTGGCGTGCAGGATGGGATGGTCAGGGTGCGGGCAGAACAGTAGCTGCATGCATCCACAACGGGGCTTTTTTACCCTAAACCCTAAAAAAAACTGGGCTTGCATCACAATTCGGTGAATGGCATACGGTATAGTCATGCAGGGTCAGAAACCGCAAGCTCTTGCCCCTGCCTCTGTTCGACCCACGTCTGCTCCCTTGCGCAGGTGCTCATCAACATGAACTCCATGCCCCCGGGCCGCATGCTGTGCACCCCCGGCCCGGACGGTACGGCAGACGGTACGGCACGCGACATGGCGGAGCTGTACGTCACGGCGGGTAAGGTGTGCGCGGCGGCGGGCCGGCGGCTGCGGCGGGCGGGGCAGGGCGGCGGCGAGGCTGGGGAGGAGGAGGACCTGGCTGACAAGGCCTGGATCGGTGTCGTACACAGCACGATGGAGCTGGCCGGACCCATGGGTCTGCGGGCGGGGAGAAAGGCCGGCGGAGGGGGCGGCAAGGCAAAGGGCAAGGCGGGGGCAGGGGCAGGAGCAGGGGAGACGGCGCTGGTGGGGGAGGAGGCGGGGGAGGAGCTGCGCGGCGCGGTGTGCTACGCGCTGCGGGGGGTGCTGCAGCTGTCGGTGGTGCGGATGGAGGTGGCGGCAGAGGAGCTGCTGGCAGCTGCCCGCATGCGGTACGACCCACGGGTCACCCGGGCGGCGGCGGAGGCGGAGTTCCTGCGGCGGGTCATGCTGGCGTCGTGCGGGCTGCTGGCGTACCCGCTGGCGGCCTGGGCGCCGTCAAGGAAGGAGCTGCTGGCGGCGGCGCCGCGGGAGCTGCTGGCGGCGGCGTGCAGGCTGCTGCCGCTGCTTGTACGGCACCTGCCGCACGCCGACGGCGCCGACGCAGAGTGCTCGCCTGCCGGCGCCGTCGTCAGCGCGCTGCTTGTGCTGGCGGCGCACGAGGGCCTCAGCGGCGACGTCAGGGTCTGGCTGCTGGCGCCGCCGTCGGGCGCGGGGAGCGGCCCCGCCGACCCGGCCAAGGAGGCGGCGGTGGCGGCGGCCATTGCGGCGGCGGCGGACCCGCACGCGGGGTCGCTGTTTGCGCCAATAAAGGAGCTCATCGACCTGATGAACAAGCCTGCGATCGGCATGTCCCAGGCTGCGACGCTTCTGTCCCACCTGCTAGCTGCCGCAGTGGCAAGCTGCCTGGAGGCAGCTCCCACCTCCACCTCCACCTCCACCTCCAGCGCCGCTTCCTCCGCTGGTGACGCTTCACGCGAGGAGTTTCGCAGCTTTGCGGGCAAGATGCTGGCAATCTGGCAGCTCAAGAGCGGCGCCCGCGGCAAGGCGGCCGGGCCCATGGACCCGTGGGCCATGCTGAGGGGCCACTTGACCTCCCTCATGGAGGTCAACGCGTATGACCCTGCCGTACTGGGGGGCATGACGCTGCAGGCCCCCGTGGAGCTGCCCCGGCTGTGCAGTAACCCCGTGTGCGACAACTTCAGGGAGCAGTCCGAGGGGGCGCTGAAGCTGCAGCGGTGCGGCGGGTGCGGCGGAGGGGTGCGGTACTGCGGCGTTGAGTGCCAGCGGGCGCACTGGCGGGCGGGGCACAAGGAGGAGTGCGGCAAGCGCGCGGGGTGAAGAGCGGGCGAGCGAGCGAACGGCAGGGGTGAGCGTAGCTGCTGGGGGGAGCGGGGCGTGTAGGGAGCAGAGGCGTGCTGAAGCTTTGACGGTTTGGTGGCTGGAGAGTGGCTGGGGGACGACAGCGAGTGTCGGGGGCGGCAGGAGGGCGAGAGTACGGCACTGCTGCTGCTGCGGTGTGGGTCGCACGTAAAGAGCCAGGCAGCATTTGGGGAGCGATGAGCAAGGGATGCGCGGGCAATGATGAGAACGGATACTGCACTTTTGTTTGGGGAACTGTGTTGCATAACTGTGAAAGGGGATGGGAAGCTGCGCGGTACACCACATATCTTGGCGGCGCACGTATAGTCGCCGAATAGCGGAAGGCCAGTGTGCTTGCTGCCATGCAGCTGGCTTACCGTATGCCTTGCTGTCTGCCAAATTGCATCCGGCTTGATGCATTCCATGTATTCTTCGTGCGGCCGCGATGAGCGCCATACGCCCTGACGATGCACAAGGGCAGTCCCAGGCAGGAGCCTGGGGTAGCAGGAGGAACCACCGAACCAGCCTGGGATGGATTTGGGTTGAGGTGCTAGCACGTGGTAAATCTGGTTGTATGCATCATTTAGCTCGTCCCTGCTGTGGCATTACAGGTTACACCTGTCGAGTGTCGGTGCGCATGTGGGACGTCAGTGTGGCTATGTTGTACGAAGCTGCGGACCATTACTGAACTGAACCCAGAGCTCGCGCAGCTGCGTGCGGAGCGCTGCCATGAGCCATTACGCCGAGCTGCCGAGGTAGAAGCTGCTTTTTTTCTGTGAGAAGTGGACAAACCTGTGCGATGCCTGCTGAACGGCGTGTGCGGTGCAAGGGTGTAATGACGTTCATGGATGGGACTGCGGACTGGGTGTGAAGAACAGAGGCCCCTGGCTGACGCTGAGTCGCTGACGAGTCCGCGCTGCGCATGATGACATAAGGCATGCATGAGGCCCCGTACAGCTGCTAGCCGCATGTTGCGTGCAAAGTTGCACTTCGTGTGCGATGTACGCAGGTGTTACACAGTTACACAACACGATCACAGGTGGTGGCAGCTTAGCCATTTTAGACACGCCATGCACGCCACGCAGCTGCACGACACTGCGGAATGACCGCTGCGTCCATACCGTATGGTAGGCCCCTCAGGTCTCAGCGGGGCTTGTGTGGAGCCTTGACGTAGGGGTTGGAGGCGCTTCTGGGGAAGCGCTAGAAAAAGGGCGAGGCCCGGTACGGGGGCCAGTGTCAAGTACGGGCCCAGATGCATGGCACACCCGCATCCGGCACACCCGCACACATGGCCCTGCAGTTTGCGGCCTGTGTACTGGAGGCAGAATTGTGGGAGCAGGGTCATGACGATCCTGCTCCAGGGGCCTCCCTGGCCTGCTCCCTCTAATGCCTCTTCCTCCCTTGCCTTCCTTGCCCGGTGAGCAATCCCACGGAGCATATGGACTGCCAGGTCTGGTTTTGTAAGTTGACTGGCCCAGAGTTGGCCGCGCGAGGGCATTTCGATGGGAAACGCCTCAACTGTGCATCGAAGAGGCAAATAGCTTTGAGTTCCTATTTGTATGTTCAAACCATTAACATTTCAGAACCTATGGTTGGGGCGGTACCTTCAAGCGCGAGACATGCTTGCGGGCCACAGCGCGCGACCAAACTGAATCAATAAACGGGTTATCGCTACGATACCGTTGATGTTGCTTTATGATTGCGGAATGTTGCTGACAGCCATAGAGCTGGGTCAAACGCCCCCTGTCCCTGCGCGATGGTTCCAACTTTCGCATGCGATTTTTGCCGGGAATTCTGCCAAAGAGAAGTTATAGAGTTTGATGTCTTCTATCCAGACAAATTGTGAGCAGGCCGAAAGCTTTCGGTCGGCAGGCGACAGACTCACACACTGACACTGTTGCAGGCTTCGTGCCTGTCAGGACATACCAGGCCTCGAGCCTTGGTCGTCATACGGCGGACGGCAGTTGTTCGCTCACCATGAGGCAGTTTCGAGTGCCTCTGCTGCGCGGCCTGGTCGTGTTGTGGAGGTGCTTGGCTGTCGTCTTCCTGCCCCAAGGGGTGGGGGCTCGTTTGGAGTGTGACCCGTGCGTGCGTTGCAGGAGCTGTTGGTTTGCGGGCGTGAGAGGCTGCCTAGGGCAACCCAGGGGAGCGTCCCCGAGGGCCACCTAGGCTTGTGCCGGCGTTTTGGGCCGTCTCTCTGCTTGCTTGGTGGAGTGCTGCGAGTCGGAGGGGTGTGGCCTGCTGGGCGTGCGTGCTTGTGCTCTTCTCGGGCTTTGGGCTCTCTGGTGGGGGGGGGGGTACCGGGTTGGGGGTGCAGGGTGGGTGCCGCTGCTCAGCAGCTGGCTGCGGCGCGTTTCTGGGGTCTGGGCTGGGGGAGCAGGGGCTCGTGGGTTAGGGGCGCTGGGTGGGGGCTCTTTGCCTGGGGGGGCCGTCGGGCTTGCTGTTCGCGTGGCGCCGCTAATGTGCTTTTGACCCCGGCAGGGGGTCGGGCGGCTTGCCTGGGCCTAGGGTTTTCCCGCGTGGTTGTCCCTTTCTTTGTTCTTGCTCCGTCCAGGCTTGGGCCCTGGGTGCGGCGCGCTGCTGTGTGCGTGTGGCCTCGCCTGTGCCGTCTTTCGGGTGGCTCTTCGCCCTTGCGAGGAGGGTGTGCCTAGGGGGCGTGCCCTTATTTTGGGGGCCGCTCGCTTGCCTTGAGGTCCCTTTCAGGGCCTCCGTGCTGTGAGCCGGCTCTGCGGAGCGGCGTAGCAGTGTAACAACCGTACGACTGACACACTGACACACTGACAGGGGTGATCCTGGGGGGCTCCGCCCCCCGAAGCGGGGGCCTCGCCCAAAAAGCCGTTATCAAGAACTCAAGCAGCACGCGGATACGGGTCATGCACGTCTCCACCAAGGTCTCGCACTTGTGGGCAACCGAGTGGCGTGCCGTTAGGCAGCCCCGGCACGGGCGCCTGGGAATGTGGTGTGATTGTTCTGCTATCAGTACCAGTTACGGTAGGATGGTACGGCGGGCGACAGGGACTATACAGAGGCAACTGAGGCCTTTGAAGGCGTGAGCGTATGGCATAAGCACCATGTAAAAATGGCTAGCAGTGGTATCGCAGGTATCGTAGCAGGTAGCGCGCACTGACACCACGTGCCCGCCTCAACACAAATGCCTACCAGAGTTGGTCAAAACTCTACTTCAAGGCTTCAAGCAATTAGTGTCTGGTTGCAGGCTGGGGCCTCGGCCTCGTCCGAAGGAGAGCTTGCGCTCCGCGACCGCGAATGCGCAGCGGTCGCCGACCTCGTGGAGCAGGAGCACAGCATCTGGTGTAAACTGCAAGCAGCATGCAATACTATTGAATTGGGCTCGCCAGCGCGCCTCCGCGCGCTGTTGTCCGCGGTGACCGCTTTTGCGCATCTTCCCAGTCCAGTCGCCGACTTCCCAGTCCAGTCTGGAAGGCAGCAGCTCTACTCCGCGCTGCTATTGTGCATAGAAGGCCTCCTTAAATGCCTCCCGCCTACTGCATCCCAGCTGGCCTTGACAAAGGCGCTGCGGTGCAGCAACGTCCTCCATGGCCTCAGTCGCCAACTCTCCAACCTGGCCGACGGGCGTGCTCCTCTCCCCGCGGCTCGCCAGCGCGCCGCACGGTCCCCACCACCCACAGCTATGACGCAGACGGTCTTACTGTCACAACGTCTGTCACGGTCGTCGACACTCGCGTGTATTCTGGCCTGCAGTGGCCACAAGGGCATCCACGGGGCCCGGGCAGCCGCAAACGCCAACCCCGATGAGCGCACGAGACAGTGGCGGAACCCTTACGAGTGCCAACCCAACGCCACGCCTGGGGGACCTGCTATGGGCATTGCTGCACAGGACGCAGGATGCAAGCCGGGAGCGCTGGACAGGGCGGAAGCGTGCGGCGAGGTGCAGGCGCAGGAGGGGGCAGCTGCACCGGAGGGAGAGCCACAGGCGGGGGTGCAGGCGTCGGCCCTGTTTGTGCAGGAGCTGGTGGCGGCCTTCTGCAGCAGCGGCCTGGTGGAGCACGCGTCGCGGGCCATGCTGCTGCTCGCAGGGCGGCTGCAGCAGCTTCGGACGGAGGCGGGGAGAGGCGGAGGTGCAGGGCGGGAGGCCGCAGCTTGGTGGCAGCAGTTGGAGACACCATGGTCGGATTCTGTTGCGATTTTCAGCGGGACGTATCAGCGCCTGAGCACCCTGACGAGCAGCCCCGGGCTCCTCGGCGCACCCACAACCTCAGCAGCAGCACACCACCTGGACCCTGCCCTTGTTGCACCCCTTGGTGCAGCAGAGCACCAGCTGGACCCGGAGCACCTCCAGCAGCTGCGCCGGGTGCTGTCGGGCCCGTGCACCCGCCACCTGGTGCTGTGCATGGGGCTGAGGACACTGTGCCTGCTGGACGGGGGACCCACGTACGGCCTTCCCGAGGCCGCTGGCCTTCAGCAGCTGCCGATCATGGCTGTGTCCTTGCCCGGCCAGTATCCTGCACACCCGGGCCAGCTGCTGCTGCACAGCGGCCCGCTGCACAACCTCCTAACACTGCTGGCAATGCAGCCTGGTGATGCAGAGGATGGCGAGCAGGACGGTGCAGGTCCGGCCTCACCTCCGGGCGCCGCCGCCGCCACCGCCGCAGCCGCACGGCCGAGAGGGGTCGCGGTGCCGCCTGGGCGCGGCACACGGCTGCAGCTGACGCTGCGTGTGGCGCGGGCGGTGGCGTCCGCAGCGGCCAAGGCGAATAACCGTGGGGGCCGCGGCGGCAACCCTACCTACGCCGTCGTTGATCCTACGAACGACGCACATGTTGCGGTACAGGCGCTGCACTTAGGGTTGGCACGGGCCCGAGAACGAGAATTCTAGGTAGAACTTTTCTAGGCTAGATTCTAGCCCTAGAGCTAGAAGACCCAAAAGTCGTTCTAGGGCGTTTTCTAGGGCGTACGGCAAATCGTACGGCAGATCGGACACGCCCCGCCCCGCCCACGCCCCGCCCCGGACACGCCGTTGTTAACACTTTGTTCACCATGGCCGATAAGCCGTCTGGCGGCATTACTGAGATAAGTGGGGTAACAAGAAGCTCGGTGCTCCTCCCAGATATGTGCCCAGTGCTCGCACTGGCTCAATGTCAATACATATCGCCTGGATTGAGCATGGATAAATCTATATTAAAAATATGAAGGTAATCAGGCCAGCGGATTGAAAGATAGCTGAAAGCCTTCTAGGAAACCTCGTACGAGAAAGGAGAGAAACCGAGATTCTAGGGGTAGAACAGTCCGAGACGCTTTTCTGTTCTCGGTTTTCAGCCAACCCTAGCTGCACTTCGCGTGGCGGCACATGCCTCCGCCGCGGTCGGGGAGGGGTGGTGGCGGCGGCGGTGGCGGCGGCCGCGGCCGCCGCCGCAGGGCGGCATTGCGGCAATGGGCGGCGTTGGCGGCGGAGGTGGCGTGCAGCGGGCCGATGATGTCGACGTCGGATGAGGAGGCGCTGCACCGGCTGAGCTTGCTGCTGGGGCTGCACCCTGACGTTGTGGGGCCCCTGTCGCCTAAAGGTGGGCAGGGGTTAGTAGGGCATTTATCATACGGTTTGCTAGCTCGGGCTCCATCAGGTAACGTGCCGTGTAGCCTGTCACAGTGGAGGGGCGGCAGGTGGGGGTCACACCTGGGCTTATGGTGCCGTAGGTGACCTTGTTACGTTGTGCTCACGCACTGTCATGGCCAACCAATCTGCCATGCTTGTGTAGCTGTGAAACTCTGTAGCTATGGAGCTGCATATGCTGTACCTTCATATCATGATGGTTACACCCTGACGCACGTGGAATATGGGACACGAGTCCAAGTGCAGGGCTTTGGTGGCCTCCTCGACCCCTTCCCTTCGTCAGGACGTGCCCCTCCTTCCCTACCTCCGGCGGCCACATGCTGACGTGCACCATCAATCTCGCCAATGGGCATTCAATCACCAAAGAAATTACACACTCACTTACATGACCTCATTGCGCTCAACCTGCAGACCTTTGCGTCCTGGCCTGCGGCGGCCATCTGCACCGCGGCGCAGAAGCCCTGGTGCGTCACTTCGCGTTGAGCCTGGAACCGGGCGCCCCCTGCCCCAGTTCCACCTCCAGCTGCTCCGCGACCTTGGACCCCCCAGCAGCTGCCATCGCGGTCCGCGTCCTGGTCCAAGCCACTTACACCCGATGCTGCTGCCACGCACCGGCCGTGGCGCACCTGCTGCTGATGCCGGTGGCGGAGGCGCGGGAGGGTGGTGGTGGCGGCGGCGGCGGTGGCGGTAGTGGCGGCGGCGGCGGCGGTGGCGGCGGCGGTGGCGGTAGTGGCGGCGGCGGTGGCTGTGGTGTGTTGGAGGAGGCGGAACTTGGCGTGGCTGCAGCGGCGGCAGCGGCCAAGGAGGCAGAGGCAGAGGGGGCAGCGGCGGTGGACCCGCGCGCAGCCCCCGCGTCGCTGGCGGTGGCACTCGGCAAGCTGCTGTGGCGCTACGAGTGGCAGCTGGCAGCGACCATCGCCCGCGGCATGCATGCCACGCATGATGACACGGAGCTGCTGCCGACCGACGTGCTGCTGGAAGTGCTGCACGTGGTGCACACGCTGTGCTGCATGCGTGTGGTCGAGGTTGGCGGCGACGAAGGGCAGGGCGGTGCAGACGGGGGCCGGGGGCCCCAGGGTGCGGCAGAGGCTGGGGACGGAGGAGGTGACGGGGGTGAGGGCCGGCAAGGGCGCGCAGGGCAGCGGCAGCAGGGTGGGACGTATGGGCGCGGCGGAAGTGGGGAGGTGTGGGAGGAGGAGCAGGGGGAAGCCGACGTGCAGAGCGTGGGTGGAGGGCGGCGGCAGGATGAGCAGGAGGGGGAGCGTGAGGGGGAGCGTGAGGGGGAGCAGGAGGGGGAGCGCGACGGGGAGCAGGAGGACCAGCAGGAGGAGGAGCCGGAGCCCCAGGCGTGGGTGTTTGCGTACGGGGCGTGGCGGTGGCTCCCCGCGCTGAAGAGCCTGGCCCGGCGGACGGTGGCAGAAGCAGGGGGATACGGGCAGATGAGCGCGGGCGGCGTGGGGTACGTGGCGCTGGTCTGGGAGCCGCTGCTGGCGTGGGTGCAGCGGCTGTGCTTGGCGTACCTCAGGCGGAGCGGGGAGCCGGCGCTGGGGGAAAGGGAGGGGGCTGCGGGGCGGGTGTGCGGGGATCAGGGGACAGCGGGAGCAGCGGTACGCTGGGGCGGGTGGAGGACAGCGCCCGGTGTGCGGGGTGTGCGGAGGGAGACGGGAGCAGCAGCAGCAGGTGCTGCGGTGGCGAGGGCGGCGGCGGGGTGTGGGGTGGTTGCTGGAGGGGGTTCCTGTTTCAGGAGCTGGGGGCGGTGGAGCTGGTGGGCATGGCGCTGCGGGAGCTGGTGCCGGCCCTGCTGGGGGTCATCGGGGGCCGGTCCATGCAGCACTGGGGGACTGTCGACACAGAGGTGGCGAGCATGCTGCAGAATGTTGCGAGGGCGTTGGTGCTGCTGGCGGCGGCGTTCCCGGATGAGGTGGCCCAGGCGGCGTTGGGACCGCGGGCGCCCTGTCCGCAAGGAGGGCGTCAGGAGGGAAGTGGGGCTGGCGGCGGCGGTCAGAGCGGCAGTGACGGCAATGGCGGCCGTGGCGGCGGCGGCGGCCGTGGCGGCAGCGGTGGCATTGACGGCAGTGGCTGGAGTGACGGCGGCAGCAATGACGGCGGCGGCGACCTCCGTGTGCACTGGTGGTGCATGGTCTGCGACGGGGTTGGCAGCCCTGGCAGAGCAGCTGCGCAGCTGGGACGACGCGCACCCGGTGATCCTGGGTCTCGGCGCGCTGGGGGAGTGGGCGGAGGCGTGCGGGGGGGTGCGCTCGGGTCCCAGTGCCGAGCAGCGGGCGGCGTTGGCTGAGGCGGCGGAGGGGCTGTGGCGAGGGAGCGACTTCCGGGCCGGCCTGGAGGACGTGCTGCCGCTGTGTGAGCTGCGTGCGCTGCTGCGCGTGTGCAGCAACCCGGCTTGCGCCGTGCTGCCGCCGCCAGGGCAGAGCGAGGCGGAGGCGGGGGCAGGGGGTGGGAGGCTGCAGGCGTGCCCTGGGGGGTGCGGGGCGGCGTGGTACTGCTGCGTGGAGTGCAGGGAGGAGCACTGGCGGGAGGGGCATGGGGAGGTGTGCCGGGCAATGCATGGGTGACGTGGACGGTGCGGGGGGGTGTGTGGTGGGTGCCTCGCCTGCAGGCGGTCTGCAATAGCCTTTTGGAACGGCATGCAGCGTGTGCTATGCCGAGACGCGGGTGATAGGGACGACGTCAAGGTGGGAATTGACTAGTGGTGTAATGCGGCAGGGGAGTGATTGCGTGCATTTGGCGGGACTGAGGGTGTGGGGGGAGGTGTGTGGGGAGGTGTGTGGGGAGTGCAGCGGTGTTGATGGTATCGAGCAGAGCTGGCGTGCGGCAGGGGTTCGCGAGGGCAAGTGGGTTGTCGTACGGATGGTTGCGGCAATGCAGGTGGTGCACGCGTTTGAGAGTACCGTTGTGGATTGCCGGGTAGTGCAATATACGGTGTATGCAGTGGGGAGGCATCGATCCTGGCATGCGGCAAGTGGGCAAGGAGAGAAGGCGGGCTGGGGGGAGGCAGCACCCGCTTTTTGGGCCGGGCCAGGTCGGGCGCTGGCACGGTATATGCGGTGGGAAGCTTCGATTTTGACGGGCAAGGAGACAGGGCGGGGGCGGGCGGGCAGCACCCGCTCTTCGTGCCCGATGGGGCGCTGACGCGTGCGTGTACGGCACAAGCGCAGCAATGCGCGAAGGGGATACTGTGCTGCGGTTATAGGAAGATCGGTGTGTGCCCACTGCTCGGACTGGGAGGAGGCGGGGAAGTGACAAAGGGCGGGCGTGGGAGGGCGAGTGGTACACGTACCGGTGCGGTTGTTAACGCAGATGCGGTCATGAGGAGCGGGGTGTCCTCCAAGGAGCGCTACCGTCGCTCCTGGGCTTTGGTCCGCGGCTGCAGGCAGGCGTGGCATGTGGCACGTGGGTGCATGGAACGGGGGTTGGTTGGCCCGTGCCACGTGGCACGGCGGGCGCACAGGGCTGCGTGCTCCTTTTGTGTGCAGCAGGATGCTTGAGCACCGCCGCCTCCATGGCCACAACACGTGCATCCGGCACGACGTGGGGACAGGTCAGGACAGATGTTATACATCAGGTCCATGTACCGTATGCACCTACCATGTGAATCAGTGTGGGTCTCAGCGTGGTTTGTGGTACATAGTGCATGGTTGGCAACGCCCGTGGGAACGGGTGCTTCTGGTTGCTTGGGGCCGTGCCCCGAGCCCCGTGCATTTTCATTATTCGTGCATGCAACTGCCGTGTAACCACGTACATGTGTGGACTTGGGGGCAGCGAGCCGCACACAGGGGCCGCGCGGGACACGGTTCGGCAGCAAGCTATCAACCAACTCGACTTGAAACTAGACAGTGCGCGCTTCTGACTTCAGTCCAGCCAATCTAAGTATTATACTTCAAAGCTTCACTGCGTCAATGAACGCCCTTCGGTTACGTTGCCCACCAACACCAGAGCGGCCCCAGCAACCGAAGCATCTCCATCCATGGGCTGCCATGGGGCCCGGTTTCGCGGTTTGACAGCAACCCCCCAGCCGTGTCAGGGGAGTCCCCTGAGCCATGTACCGTACAGCATACGAGACAGCCAGGCACTGCAGCTGCAGCAGTGTCGTAAGCAGTACCTCGTCCTCTTGCAATGTGGTGTGGCCTGCAATGTAACAAAAAAACGCCCAAAATCGCCAATATGCCCGGGCCAACAACAGGCGTCACAACGACAACACACTGCGGACTGGCAGGTCATAGCAATGGCCCTTCGCTGCACACACATTGTCGTACACGCATGCCGTCCGGCGCCAACGCAGCGAGGTATGCACCTCAATTCTGTTCACTGTCATTCATCAAGTACAAATGAGCAAGCCACCTAACAGGAGGGACCGGTGCCATGCATGCCGCACCGGTTCAAGGTGCCATACAGCCGACGCCCATGCATCCATGCACGGAAGGCCCAGGCAATGAGGGAATCACTACGGCCAGCCCCCTAGGAGAGGTCAGGCAGCTTGGCCTACTGCACCTTGCTTCCGCGTTCCGCCTCGGTCGCTACGCCCCCTACGTAGTAACCTGCACATGCCATCGCGGTCTAGCCCGCTTAGCGTTGCACCACAACCTACGTTGTGCATCCTCTCCCCGCATTCTGCTCACTCAGAGGTGCACCACGCACAACGCTCGCTGCTACGGTAAAACGTTGTGGGCCCACTACTGCCCGCGCTAGCTGATGTTATCAATGAGGATGTCATCAATGTATAACGTGTACGTGGCCACGACGATCCTGAAAGCGGTGCAACCCTGCATGGCAGCAGGCCTTGCTGTGGTGCCAACCAGCTCACGCACGAGCACCGTGCTGTCAGACGCCTTGAGTTCGGGCCCGGCCCAGCACTCGAGCGTGACGTCAAGGTCCTGGTAACTGCGTGCAGCAAGGGCAGGGGGAAAGCACCAACGTCCGACATGGAAACAAGTCGTGAGTGAATGACAAGTACCCCAGCGTACCTTCGTTCCCCTTTTCTGCTGCAAAGGACCTGCAACGGCATATCAAGACAATGCAGCCCCGTCCTATCTCAGCAGCAGCAGCAGACGTCTGGAACGCATGGCAACAAAACTCACTTTGATGACAGCCATAAGGAGACGACGTCGAAGGCGGACCCTTGGGGGTGCGTGATGTAGCAGTCCTCGCACATCGCGAAGAATGGCCGGCTGGTGCAGGCAAAAGGGTAAGACTGACACGATAGGAGTTGGAAGCCATCGAGGTTAAGCCCGTTTGATGAAGGCACTGGGTCGTAGGGCTTGCCACCTCCTTGATCATCGAACGTGATTAGAACTCCTGACGAGGACGAAGCTGCAAGCAATTGGGCATGCGCAAGGGCAGGGGCCGTCGCGTCGGGGTTACGGTAGTTGTACACGTACAAGTCGGGGTCAGTCGAGTGGCGGCGCCATGGCGCGTACCGTACCGCCGCGGTACATTCGCACGTACGGGCGCACTGCCACGACGACAACGCACACATGCAGAGGAATGTACCGTACCGTACTGTACGGCATGCTTCGTCCACTTGCCGTGTGGCAAACACGCAGTTTGGACGCCTTGTGCTGACGGCAGCCCGCCTCCTACGCCACAATGCTCAACATGCAATCTAGCATACCGGTACGTACGGTCTTGGTGCGTAGCCTTGGGCCTGCACGCAACGACTGCCGTGGCGACAGATGTATGTATGTATGGTTTTACAGTTTTGGTCCCCTTCCAGAGCCCAGCCCCATCCCAGACAGATCACGCACGAGGCAACTCACTGGGCACAGGGGTAGGGGGCGACGGACGGGCATTCTCCACCACCAGGTCGTCAAAGTACAGTGGGCCGTCATGCGTTGTAAAACGCACTTCTGTGCAGGCACGCATTGCCTTGAGCGGGTTCGTCCTTGCACCGAAGAAGCGTACTTCCACCACCTCCTTAGCCACAGGCGGCGCTAAGCCACCAGCCCAACACTCGAAGACGGCCATCTGGAAAAACTGGACGTCGCTGCGCACGCAATACAGGGGGCATGAGATGCAGTCAAGGTGAGTCCCACCGTTGGTTGAGTACCGGTAGACGCAGCCTTGGCAAGTCGCTTGTGATGTCCTCTTCGTCTCTTGCGTGCTGCACACCTACCTACACCGCCATTCCCAGCAACTGCGAGAGTGCATGCCCCTTTCCACCTACGCAATCAAGTGAACGTGCATGCAAGCGCGTTGGCAGTGCCAAGCGAGGTACCGAGGTACTTACTCTGGCAATAGCCACACGGATGTGAGGTCGAAAGCCAGGCCTTCAGGATGTGAGATGCTGCCCCCAGACGTCCGCACTCTCCACGGCGTGCTGGCGCACTGGTCGGGAGTACTCGTGCACGCGCTGTACTCAAACACACCGGAGAACTGCAATCCCTCAACGACCGAGGAATCAGTGCCGATTGGCGTGTTGCCCGCAAAGGTGACGGTAAAGGGGGGCTGTGACGAGGCAGCTGGGGAGGGCGGACTGGGGAGAGGGCGAGGCGAGTGTATGTGGCAGGGATGGTGACCGCCGCTGCTCCTGGGTCCCAGCTCCGGCTGGTTCAGCGTTGAACATGGAGCAACTGCGCAGGGCGGGGGCGGGCAGGGCCCCGCCGGAAAGGGGACGAACGCACTAAGGTGTACGGCCGTACAGTGGACGCGAGGAGAGCAGGTGAAGCATGGGGAATTGGGGGAACGAATGCCCCACCGCGGGCCCCAGCCCTACCGCCTTGCTTCCAGTCTTATACTGCAGAATCAATCAATGCTGTCGTCAGTACGAAGTAACGGTGCACACACCGTACGGTGTGCATGCATGCACTGCTGCAGCCCTTGCCTCCATCACTCACCACTGTGTGTCATTGTTCAGCAGGGCCGCCGCCCAGATGTCCTCTGGCTCCCTGCCCCGCCCCGCCTGCAGCAGCTGCCCCAGCCTGGTGCACGTGCCGTGAAGCGTAATACATAGCCTGGCGCCGCCGGCAGTGGATGCGGCCTGCCACACGCTTGGGGACAGGGGCACGACGAGGACGGTCTCCCCAGGGAAGGCATCAGGGAGGACGGTATGCACCTTGGAGGTGCCCAGCTTCTTACGGTCGAGCGTCACGGTGGCCCACGTTGCAGCAGTGGTGTCTCGAAAGCCTTCGTCATTGGTGACGTACGGGCGGGGCCCACACAAGGGGTCTGCAAGAGGGCAATGGAAGGCCGAGCTTTGGCATAAGGTGGCCATCATCAGATGGGATGGGATGCAGGGGGATACCGGTACGATACGAGTAGGCAGCGCGGTATGTGCGTGCAGGGTACCGAGGGTCCGAGGCGATTGATTGGTTGGTTGGTTAGTTGGACACGAAGCCCAGCCAGGTTGCACACGTGCCGCGGTGCCGGGGTGGCTGCATACGGTATGAACGAAGGAAGCCAACTCAGTATGCGAGGGAGGGGCGACGGCCCGAAGGGCGCAGTAGGGCGGGTGTACGTACTGGGTGGCGGCAGCCCTTGGGGGCAGCTGCTGTCGTACTATCGGACCTGGCGGTTATAGATTGCATGCCCAGCGGTTGACGGCCTGGGGGCCAGATTGACCGCCGGCACTGCTGTCACCCTCGGGCCCGCATGCAGCGCTGGTGTGCAACCAACACACAACGGTCACGGCAGGGTCACGGTCACGGTGCCCGAGGGGTTGCCGTGATCGCCCCGTCGACGTCCCGTACCAGCACACTGCGCCCTTACCAAGTTGCCGAAGGACAAATGTATCTGGCGTGTCCCCGCAGCACTTGTCCCCCCGTAGGGCTAGCGGGCATCCTCGTAACTTCAAGGTCCAGCAGTACTGACTGCGCTGATTGTTTATCGTGGTCAGCTCGACCGAATGTTGGCTGCTTTCTCCGGGAGCACATAGTAGGAGCTTATCGCCGCTCTTACTACTAGAACGCATGCTGCCGGTGGACGCCCCATCACTCGACGTTGCCGATGCCAGGTTCACAGCGAACCTGTGGCGAGGGGAGGACGTTAGGGTGGTGGGTCACTTACATTTACAAGGCAAGATGTACACGTTCGTTTACATACTGATGCATTGCTTGCTACTTGAGCCTAAGCAGCATGTCCGTACGCAGTGCGCTTTGTTTCGGCGGGCGGAACGAAGCATTGCGCAAGTAAGCGGTGTGCCCCGCCTGTGCAACAAATTGACAAGTTTTGGGGCCTATCTCGCTCATTAACAGCCTTGCGGCCTGTGCAGGAGCTCTATCTGCGCTGGCTGGCAGGCTCACGCTGCCAAGGCAACGGCTCATTCCCAGCCTTCCAGTGTGACTTTTGGCAGCTTCGAGCACCTCTATCGTCCTGCGTCTCAGCCCTTACTCACAAGGCTAGAAGAGGAAGCATGCCCGCTTTGGCAGCCCTCGTCGGCTGGGACACATGCATTACCATGTAGGGTCGTAAGGCTACACGTAACCAACTATGGGTGGCACGATATGCAACAGGGTACTCAGTAGACACCTGTGGGACGACAAATTTTCCGGTTGTACAGCAGCCTCGTGCAAAGACACTTTCTTGGACAACACCGGATGTGAACGATTAATTACATTCAAGTCTATTGTTAGCCTTGCCTTCGGCATTTGATTTTGGTAGTTGGTTTTGTAAAGTGTTGGTCACAACTTCGGTTTGATTGTGAAGGCTCCACTGCTCTTAGGTGCCGACACTCCGCGACACTTGAGTGACATGCAGTGTAAACTCAAACCTTTTATTCACAGGAACAGGGGTGCTGCAGTTGTTACCGGCTGGAAGGGCCTGGTAGATAAGGGGTGGGAATCATCAATGGGTAGGTATATCTTTTGTAAATTGTTTCAAGGAGCCCCCCTGTCGCCAACTGTTCCTTGAGAACCGACCCCGGGACACCTAATTCGACACGTTTCGCCTGCTACGCCTGGTGCCGCCATAGCTTGCACACTCAATAGAGATAATGCCTTTATGGCACATATGCATAATCGCAAAAGAAAGGCACCGCGCCCACCGACAAACTTCACCGCGCCATTTCACTTCTCATTTCACAGCTTACGCCACAGTCTTGCCTTGCACTGAACAATATGCTTGACACATCTTCCATCCTCTTACATTCTGCCATGCTTCGTTCCCTCACGACCATACCAACCCCCAACCACCCAACCCCCAAACTCACAACACGGCGTCTGTGTTGCACTCCTTGCACGGCCCCCGACAGGAGCCGCTTTACGCTGCCGTGTATGGGCGACTTGCCCACAAGAAACGAGCCCGAGTCACCGAATTTTGGCAAAGCAACATCCGCGATACTCGCCCGCAACCCCGCCGGCATCCGCACTCCCAACCAGCTCCCAACCCCGCCCTTGATACCACATGCCAGATATCCTGCCTGCCCAGCCCCTACCTGCCACCCTTACCTGCTCCTCCCTGCCTGTCCTGCTCCTCCACCTCGTCCCCGACAGTGTCCGTGCCCTGGCGCCGGATGCTCTTGAGCCATGCAGCCACCTTGACCTCGATGCAGCGCCCCTCGCCCGCCTGCGTGAGGGCCTCGTCCCACTCCACGCGTTGGTGTGCAGCCACTGCAGCGCAGGAAGCCGGGACCTACGGACGCACGGGCCCCTCGAGGGGACGGGACAAATCGCGCACTGTAAGCGGTTATGATGTATCCTTGAGCTTTAATGTAACATTCAGTAAGTAGAACGGATGAGATCCACTGTGGAGGTGGGATTCGGGTTGGCCGGTCGGACGTGTCCAGGGTGCGCGTGGTCTCGGCAAGGCGTACTGCACTTGCTGTGACGGAGCTCAACACTCTAGCACAATTGCATAAAACGTTCGACACAACTCCTTGTAAACCCGTCTGCCGCAGCCCTCCTTGTGTACATGTATGTTGCCACCCACAGCTCAAGCGCAAGAACCCCTACCCCCCTAGCACATGCCGCAACTACACAGCCGCCTTGGACCCAAAGCCACGCCAAACCGCCATCTTGTTGCGTACATCACAGTAGTCGTACCACGCTGCACTCGCACACGCGCCGCCCACCTGCTAGCCATGGCTTGCCCAAACAGCTTGGCCCCTCGGTGCGGCCCGAATGAGCAGCCTAGGCGCTTCAGGTGTCCATCATCGCATGGCAAAGTCGCCGAACCCACCGAGCGCAGATGTACGGCTCGCCGTCGGCCTGCGCCGTACAGGCAGGGGTACGTGTGCGTGAGAATGCGTGGGCACATTGTGGCAGTTACGCAAGAGCGGAGAACAGGCAGCGCGTCACCCACCTGTACTCGACCGCCGGATCAAACAGCTTGGCGCCCCCGCGTGGCCCGAACGAGCAGCCCAGGCGCTTCAGGGTGTCCATCATGGCTAGGTCGCCGAACCCACCGGCGCGGATGTACAGCTCGCCGTGGGCCTGCATAGGGCCAACATATAAATTCAAGGCGTCCACGGGCCAAGATATAATTTCAAGGCGTGCACGGTCGCTCAGCAGTAAATAAACTTGTTTCACAACGCCACAGGAGGTCGGTTCAAGGTTCCCATGGCTAGAGTGGTATGCATTGGGTCCCTGCATGAACTTAAGGCACGTGCGGGTAAGCAAACAGCGCAGCTTTGCGTCAGTTCAAGTGTATGGTACTTGCACAACCAAAGCAATATACAGCAGTTATCCAGGTCTAAGGGGTCATAGTGGTGAGCCTGCCGCGTTGCACAGCACCATCCAGCGCAATCCGACTGAGCCAACATGGCAACGCTCACCGGCACCGGGCAGCCCTTCCCCGCCATCCACTCCACCACCTCCTGGCTGCCGTGCATGGCGGCAGCACACAGCGCCGCCCCGTCCCACGCGCAACCCCGGCGTGCAGCCACTGCACCAGAGCCGTGCTACCGAACCGGGCCGCCTGCTCCATAACCGCAGGGCCCAGCAGCCGCCGCTTCCTCTCAGCCTGCTCCTGCTCCTGCTCCTGATGCTGCTGCCGGGTCACCATCCTGCGTACCCCAGCCGACCCAGCACGCCAGTCCCATACCCGCCCCCCGCCCCCCCCTCCGCGTTAGTACTTTGTTCCCCCTCCGCACAGCTGCGCCCAGCACCACCCCTCCACCTCCACGACGCCGCACCGTGCCGCATGCACCATGACGCCAGGGTCCAGCTTGCAGCGGTACCGCACCAGCAGCTGCAGCGCCGCCAGATGTCCACGCTGTGCTGCCTCCCTGGACAACGCGTAACCCACGGTGCCCGGCCCCTCCTTCCAGCCACCCTCGCCAACCCCTGCGCCCAACGCGCTGCTGCTGCCGATGCCGCTGCTGCCAAAGCCAATCCCACCACCGCCTTCCTTACCCACTACCCTCGACCCCCCCGAACCCGCCGTCCTTGGCGCAACCATCACTCTCCGCCCTTGCAGCAGGTACTCGAGCAGCTGTGTGTTACCACGCGCAGCGGCAGCCAGGGCCGTGTCCGCCTGCCACGTGCGGGTCGCGCACGGGCCCAACACCACCCGCTGGCCCGCACCCACTCCAGCCTCTGCACCGCATAGCTGCACGGCGCGACCAGATCAGGGTAACCCGCGGGCAGCAGAGTCCTGGGGTACCCCTTGGCTAGCAGCCACTGCACCTTTGCCCCCCAGTCGGGCGTGGGGCTGAACAGCACGCTGAACAGTTCTGCCTCCTTGCCGGCTGGTGCCGCTAGAGTGCTGCTGTTCGAGCACTCCCCGTACACGTAGCCCCCCGCTTCGCACGCCCGGTGCATCCATTGCAGCGTGGCCAGGTTGCAGCCCCATGCCACCTCGGCCAGGAAGCTGCCCCCGTCAACGTCCTTGCGGCCTTGCTACAGCTGCTGCAGGGCCCAATTCAGGATGTGCACATGGCCGTTGAGTGCAGCCACGGCGGGCACGCGAAGGATGCGCCGCATGCGGGAGGGGTACGCTGACTGGTGCTCGAACGCCGGGGTCACAGATTCCATCTGGGTCTGGGTCCATTGGCACACGGGCAGGCTGCCAGTCTGTGCTGCCACCTTGCACAGCGCCGGGTGCAGCCATGCGGTGCAGCCCTTGTAGGACCGCCTTTGCAGCTCCGTGTGTACGTTGAGGCACATGTCGAGCGAGCCGCTCTGTACGGCGGCGCTCATGATGGGGAGCGTGATGGGGTCGACCACGACGGTGGGTCGTGGGATGGGCAAGCCCGCGTGGCGCATGAGCCACATGAACATGTCTAGCTGCATGCTCTTTGCCGCGGTCGCAATGATGCCCGTCCGTCCGTAAGGAACGGTGTTTTCCGGAAGAAAGTCGAGGACATGCTGGACCAGCACGTCGGGAAGCTGCAGCAGGTGCCACGCCGTGACACTTGAGCTATTACAAACTTAATGATTTTGATGAATCATTTTGATGAATCATTTTTATGGTGTATCAGCGTCTGAGCCGAGCCCAACTTGTTGCCGCAGTCGCAGCGGTATTGTTGGCAAAGGCAAGGGGCACGTGATCACGGACTACAAATACAGAGGAGATCTTTTAAAACTAATATAACGCTGATGTCTGGAGGTCAGTCGTCCGAGGCAGCATGTATGTCAAGGATTGGTGTTGGCGGGATTTGAAGAGCTGGCTGTTGCAAGGCTGACTGGTTCAGACTGGTTGCTCCCTGCAGCTTACGGTACCAGCAACACATGGCACTCACGGACACACTCAGATCCTTTCTGCACGTGTTCTTATGGTTTTGGTCCCGTTCCAGAGCCCCACCCCACCCACGCACGGACGGATGCAGGACGCGCATGAGACAGGATGAGATGTAACAGGCTATCATCGTCTGTCCTTGGACACTGCAAGACTGCATTGCTATCATACAGGCGGTATGCCTGCAACACCCCTGCCAATGCCCTCTCTTAGCACCACTGTCCCAACAACTAACCTGCCCGGTAGGCGGCACACCATGTGTGCACCTCGCAAAGCGCGATCTGGCGCGATCCACGCCAGTACACGCACGTGCCTGAGCAGCCAAATTGGCCCGCGTCTGGCCACTTCCTCCTAGCGTCCTATGCCGCAGGGGGTCCCCTTTGCACCCGCGCACGCGTCATCAAGGCATTGTCCTCTACCGTACGGTATGCATTCCGTGCAAACACGCACGGCAGTTTTTTTACAGCATGCCCACAGACCGTCCTGCTTCCGCCACCAAAGACCAAACCCCATCGCCAAATTACACGCGCACTGAATCTATCCAGAATGCTCCCTAGCATCGTGACGCCATGGCCTTCCCACTGCCTCTTGACCAGCACCCATCCCCACGGCAGACATGCACGCATGCACCACCTGGTACTACCCTACAACTGCACCCTCCTGCTGCCGCTTCTGGTACCGTACACACGCACCTGCCCTGCACCCGCCTGCACCGTCGTGTACCACCCTGCGGCTGAACTCTACCAGGACTACACCACTGGTCCACTAGTACGGCATGCATTACACCATGGAGTCACCAGACGGCGCGTCCACACCCGCCGCTGCCCCCTCGGTGCCCTGCTGCTCACCCGCCTGCTGCTGCACCCCGCTCCCGCCCCGCCCCTGCCCCCGGCCCCTCCCCGCTCCCCTCCGCCCCCTCTGCGGCCTCAGCACCTCCGCCTCCTCGAGCCACCTCACCACTGCCGAATTCCCCTTCCTCACCTCCCTCTGCTGCTGCTGCTGCTGCTGCTGCTGCTCTCCCTCCTCCGCCCCCCTCCCACCTTCCCCTGCCCCTCCCTGCACGCCCATCTCCTGCTCCGCCTGCTTCCCCTCTTCTCCCCCACCCTCCTCCTCCCCTTCCCCCACTCTCCCTCCCCTTCCTCCCCCACGCCTCCTCCCCACCCCATCCCCATGCCCACCCTCCTGCTCCTCCTGCCCCTCCGCACCCTCCCCCTCCCCGGCCCCCCACTCCACCACATCCTCTGCCCCTCCAAACGTGCTCGCATGCAAAGACACTACACTCTTTGATCTCTGCACCTCCTTGGCCCAATTGAACCGCGCCACCTTAAACGCCATCACCCCGCCCTGCAACAAGTTCATAAGCGCGATCCCAGCCCACAGCCCCAAGTTACCCCACCCTGCCCACAGCGCCAACCCGGCAGCTACCGGCAGCCCCACTACCCACAGCGTCACCAGGTTAATCCACAGCCCCGTGGCCTGCCGCCCCGCGCCCCGCAGTACGCCCGACAGGATGGTGTTCGCGCTATACCCCAGTACGGCAAGCGCCACGCACGGGAGCGTACGAACAACGGCGGCGTGTACGTCACGGCTGGAGCTGAATAGCGCGATCCACCACTCGCTGGTGGGCAGCAGCACGCCGCAGGCCGCCACACACACGGCCAGGCCGGCAGCCAGGCACACCTGCAGGGAATAGAAGGAGTACGAAAGGGCAAAGTGTAATGCGGATTATGCAGACCAATGGACCATGCGGAACGAAGACACGCACGGCCAGGCCAGCCGCCAGGCACACGTGCGGCAAGGAGGGGATTGTACGGTATGTAGGCCCGGTCGGTTCAGTCCTAGTGTTTCCTAGACCAAGGCGACGTGAGGAGGCACAGGCCGCCTGGCACACCCGCACGTGGTGGTGTGCCCGGGCTGGGTCCAGAGCTCCAGACAAAGCAGGAAGCATGGGGGGAGGCCGGGGCGAAGCCCACGGCCACTGCGTGCACCTGGCCGACCTCTTGCCGAGCTGCCCCTGCCCCTGCCCCTGCCCCTGCCCCTGCCCCTGCCCCTGCCCCTGCCCCTGCCCCTGCCCCTGCCCCTGCCCCTGCCCCTGCCCCTGCCCCTGCCCCTCCCAACCAAACGTAGGTGATGCGCAGCACCCCTGTCCGCCTGCCTGCGCCGACCTCCTGGCTGCCCTGCCCCTGCCCGTTCGACACGTATGTGGGGCACTGCAAACCAACCCCGCCTGTCCACACCCCGCGTGCCACTCTCCCCCATCAACGCCGATCCCATGTACGGCGCTCGGCCCCTTGCAGGAACGAGGTATACTAGAGGCTTCACACGAATAGATCCGCCCCACACCTTCCTCCCACGCCTGCGTCGACCTCCTGGCTGCCCAGGCCCTGCCCGCATCCCATGTCACCCCACGCACTACCCGTGCGTCGCCCCAGACCCTCGAACCCGCCCCGTCCCCAACTCTCTGCCCACCTGCGCCGATCTCGCGTACGGCGCCCCACCCGAGCCCGAAGCGTAATTGGAGAGTGGGATGTCATACGCGCATGTGTTTGTAGTTTCGGTAACCCACCTGCGCCGACCTCCTCGCCGACTTGCCCCTGCCGGCGCCGAGGTTGTTGCTGACCCGTGTGCTGGCTGCGTCCCCGAAGCCCACCACCGTGTAGTAGATGAAGGAGAAGGCGTTGAAGCACAGGCCCATGGCAGCAACCTGAGAAGGGGGGAAGGGCAAACAGCATGGTGGGTTTGAGGTGTGCAAGCGATGTTACTCACAACAAATGTTGTCAACACATGTCCGGCTTCCCGACCGCCATGTGAAGACGTCGCAGCACACACAGGCCCATGGCGGCCACCTGCGACATGGGTGTTAGGAGAGAGGAGGCAGCTTGTTCAGGGTGTTCAAGTGTGGAGTGCATGTGTGGTGGACAACAAGCCCCACGGCGGCCACCTGCGAAACGGGGCGCGTGGGTGTTGGGGGGACAGACATGCATGAAGTCCAAAGGCCAGTTGGCCCGCCCCTTGGCTCGGTTCCCTGCGTTCCAGGGCACCTGCTGAGGGGCCCCACAGGCTGCCAGGGCGCAGGCTCGCATACTGCCAGGCATCGCGACATCGCCAGCTCGAAGGACCCAGCAACTGGGAAGTGCACCAGTCGGCCAGCCCTCCCTCTACACCAGCGTTATCTGATTCATGTGATTCAAGGTCATGCCGTGTTGTTTGCTGCTGCCCCCGGGCGCCTTGCCCTTCCTTCACAAGTACAACTCCCCGCCGTGCTACTGTCGTACGACAACTTCCGTACGCACCTGTACGGCTGCGTCCCCTCCCTCCATTCCGGCCAGCAGCACCATGACCTCCAGGATCCACCAGTCCAGGCAGGACATGAGGGTAGACGGCATCGCCACCTACGCAGGCGTGGGTTAGCACGTTAATACACATGATGGTTGGTGCAGTAGCACCATGACCTCCAGGATCCACCAGTCCAGGCAGGACATGGCGGTCGACGGCAGCACCACCTGCGCGGGTGTGGGTTAACGGCTTAACACACACAGCTGCAGCGAATACTTGTTGCAGCGTCCACCGCCGGAACCACTGACAACAGCACGCTTACCATGAGGAACGGCCCCACCCAAGCCGCTCCACGCCCGGTGGGAGAAGCCATCCCGGCGGGTGTGGGTTGACAGCGCGTTTACACAAACACAGCCCACCTTGAGGTAGGCCCCCCAGCCGCTCAATGCCCGCCTGTCGAACCTGCCCCCGCAATTGTGGGTTATACACACCTTGGTTCCCCGTGCAGCATCTCAGCTTGAGGTACGCCCCCCAGCCGCTCCACGCCCGCCTGTCGAACCCGCCCCCGCAATTGTGGGCTAACATGCTAATACACACCTTGGTTCCCCGTGCAGCATCTCACCTTGAGGTACGCCCCCCAGCCGCTCCACGCCCGCCTGTCGAATCCGCCCCAAGTGCGCTCCTCGGGCGGCTGCACGGCGTGCTGCGCAGCCAACACGGCCAGGAACAGCGCCACGCCCGTCACCTGCAGGGGCATTTACATTATTCTTCAGTATTTGAATTCTATACTCTCAGGTTTACGACTATGTGCGTGCTGGGCCGCCAACGCGGGCAGGAAGAGCGCCACGCCCATCACCTGCAGGGAGATGCACATGCAAAGCCGTCTGTTGTATATCACGCACGTGAAAAGCCGTCTGTTGTAAGAATGGTAGTACACCTCATCGACGGTGCGGCGGTCATGTCACGCAGGCGACTGCAGAGATGGTCCCAACTCATTAGCCAGGTAGGCGTACACCGCCCCAAGCAACCAGCCCATGCCCCATGCCCCCCATGTCCCAGGCCTGGTACGCCCCGACCTGCTTTGTCCCGGCCTGCTGCGCCCCGGCCCACCTCATCGGCCAGGTAGGCGTACGCCGCACCCAGCAACCGGAAGTCCAGCCTGGTGGGGTGGGGGGCCAGACAGCAACGCGGCTGAGCACAACAGCAACGAGCTGTAAAGCGATACTGTGTATTAAGGCAAGGGCCCAGCAAGCGGAAGTCCAGCCTGGTGGGGTGGGGGGTTAGGCGGTAGGACGACAGACGACGTCTGAGATCGACGAGGGGTAGGGGGTGTGGAACAGCATGGCGGCTGTTTTACCCACCTACACAAAGCTGTGGCTGTGTGCAGCAACGGGCTAAGTGTCGCAAAAGAGGAGCGAGTGGGCCAGGAATGCGCGCGGGGCGGGCCAGGCCACAACAAGACTGCGCAAGGTGGGCTTAGGGGTAGTACACAGTGCGAAGGCAAACTCGTTGCACCCTGGGGACTCTCCTGCCCATGCCTACAGTGCCATACTGCCGTACGACCGACCCAATCCCTACCATCCCTCGTACAGCCCGTACTGCCGTACTGTCGTACCCTCACCATGTGATGAAGAGGTAGTTGTAGACGGGGGTGAGCAGCGTGGACACAAAGGTGATGGCCCTGCAACCCAAAGCGAGCAAGCTGGTTTTGTTGGTTGGCGAGTTCGGTTGGGCTTGTTTAGTGAGTCCGGTGGGTCAGTCGAACCGCCACTTGACGATTTGAAGAAGCCCATGCACTCAGGCAGCACCACCCGCCTCGCGCATCCCTTTACCAAATAAAAAGTTGCAAGTTTGGCGCCAAACTCCCTATGTACGCCCCGTTAGCAAGGACGGCGGGACTGCACGACCATGTGACGTACCGCTAGCTTCACCGCGCCCGGACCTTGCGCACCCCGACACCAGTGGCTCTGGACGCATCCCTCACGCCCGTCCTCTTCGCAACCGCAGTTTCAGCCGGAGGCGCGTTCCAGCCGGGACACCCAAACCAGGGCCCAACAACACCCACCCACCCACCCACCCACCCACCTGCTTCTGCCCTCCCTGCCTCGCCCCCATACCTCTCAACGTGCGCCTCAGCTCACGCCCCACAAGGATAGGTTGAGGCGTTGAGCGCATGTGGCGCAACGTAGGCGCCGCCCCACCCCGCCCCTCCGGCTCTCCGCTCTACTCACGCCAAAAGCCTTTTGCGCCTTGCGATTACAAGTAAGGCCTCGCCAGTCCTCCTGACTCATTTCTCCCGGCCAGGCCCTCCCAACCCTTCCGGTCTCTGCACTTCTACTCACGTCACCGGCAGGATGACCCCTTGCACCGTGAAGTAGGACCGCACGCAGGCCTTGAAGGTGGTCACAGCCGCACTGGCCACGCCTGAGCCTCGAAGCCCTTGCCTTATGAGCACTCTGCGCCCGCCCAGCCCGTCAGGTCCTCCCGGCCCCTCCCTTCTCCCACGCCCCTACCCTGCCAGCCAGCCACTACCACCCTGATTACCCGCCCCACTTACGTAACAGGCAGAATCACCCCTTGCGACGTGAAGTAGGACCGCACGCAGAACTTGATGGTGCTGACGGCCAGGCAGGGCGACAGGTACAGCACCAGCTGGGCGGCTTGGGAGGTGACCTCGGGGGGCTGGCCTGCGGGGGTGGAGAGGGGAGGCGGTGGGGAAGGGGAGGCGGTGTGGTAAGGGAGGTAGAGTCATAGTGATGCAGACGCGCCGGGTGGAAGGGAAGAGGCACGCTTGGTGGCACCAAAGGACTGTAACGGTGTTACAGAGCACCCGTCCAGAGAGGAAAGGCGAGTGGCGTGTGGCACCATAGCGATTAGATAAGTTGGACGGTTAGTGTACGGTTTGTGGGCTGTGGGGCAGCGGGAGAGCCGCCGGGCGGTTTGTGAGGCGGTCTCTGGGGCGGAGACTTGCACTTACTGCAGGCGATAGCGAGAGACTGATCTGCAGCTGTAGGAATACGGTACCTCCTACCTGAACTTCACGTGGCACGCATGCTGCCCTATCCGTAACCCCGCTGCCCACCCCGCTCACCCAGCAGCAGCAGCACGCGCTCCGCCTGCCACCACAGCACGTACGACGGCAGCCCCATGACTAAGCACACCAGTACGGCGCGCTGCAGTACGATGCCCATGGCGCTGTACAGGCCCGCGCCGTACACCTGGCCGCACAGCGTGTCCATACCGCTGGCGAGGCCGAACACCCTGAGGCACGGGGAAAGACGAATGCAGCAGGAACAGGAAGTTAGGCATGCTAAGAAGTGATGGACCTCTGTGGGCGCCTGGGGACCAATAGTACGGCAGCGGGGCTCTTACTTGCGCAAGAGTCAGGGATGTCGTTACGTACGTGTGGATGCGAGACGAGGCTCACGCCAGCCTGAGCAGCATGATCAGCCGCACATCGGTGGTGGGATGTGGCAAGCAGTTGAGGAGTCAACGCTCAACGGTAAACGGTAAACGCACCATGACAGGCCGGTGAGGTTGAACAGTGTCGTGCCCAGCGTCAGGGCGGACAGCTCCACTGTGCCCAGCCGCCCAACCTGGGGGCGGGAAACAACAGTGGGTAACAACAAATATTCAGTAACTATTCAGCAATGCAGTATATTCAGCAATGTCTACAAAATTGGGGCAGTATGGAGCAGGAGCGAATCTCAAGTGGCCAAGGAAGTAAGCAAGGCAGGGTTTCAATACGGGCAGGGGAGGGCAATGGCAGGGGCCTTGTATGCGGATGGGACGCGGGGCCCCGGGCTTGCAGTATCTATGCAGCGATCAGCTTCTTCAGCAATGGCGGGTGCCCAGGATCACGGAAAAAATTTCCACCGCACCTAGCCGCCCAACCTGGACACGGGATAGGAAGGCCAGACCGGTACAGTTAAGCTCCCCGTTGCCCTTGCAAGCTGGGCGCAGAACAAGTCGCGGATGCAATAAAGACGCATGGCCCGCAGCAACAGCTAGCCAGAACACTACACACGTGCACAGCATTGACCAATGTGGAGACGGGAAGAGTGCAGCAGAGTAGGTGCACTTGGTGTCGCCGCGTGCCACGTGTCTCAGCCGCACGGGGTGCGTGACACGTGTACGACCGCAGGGGGGCAACCCCCAACGGTAACACCCACACTCAGGGTGGCCTGCAAACACCCGAAAAACCCAACAAGCCAAGACCTCCATCGAGACCAGCACAGGGACCTACGGCTTCTGGTTCAATATGGGCCCCCAACACTTGGAAGGAAGGCAATCCTGCTCCTCAACAGTGAATAAGGATGCGAGAAGTAATTCCTGCGCCTTCCTCCGTGTGCGTACCACGGCCTACGCCCCACACCCACACCGCCAGAACCCACCTCCACCACTGCGAACAGGGAGGCGAGGAACGACACGGTGTCCACCCCGCATGCAGGAAGCGCCAGAGCCATAACCCTACGGGAGGGTCGGAGGGACGGGGTTACTATGGCCCGAAGCCCCAACTTCTTGGTGGTCTGGGCGAAGCAGTGCAGCACAGCAGGGCCCGTTGCGCGCAACGCGAGGGGGCTACCGTACCGTATGACCCTGGGCCCCAAAAGAGCAGCGGAAATAGCAAAACTGGTTGGTGGACGTCCTAGGGCCGCTCGTTCCTCCACCCAGCAGCCGTGCAGGCCATCGCATCTCCCGAACACATCGCGATCATAGCAACGACAATGCGCCCCGACGTAATCCTGGCAAATCGTATCCACTCACGCACCACGACGCCCCTTACGAGAGCAGGCTGCGTCGGTAGCACGCCCAGTGGCATATGCGCCCGTCGGCCAAGTCCCTGGATCCCGTGGCGCCCCCCGCACCTTGACACCGCACCCTTGGGTCGTGCGCACAACACCCCAGCCCCACTGGCTTAGGCGCATACCCCTTCCATCACCACCCTACCATCCCCGGTGCATAAGTCACAGACCCAGACCCTCCCACGCCACTCCCGCTAACCCTCCCACCACCATACGATCGGTTCTGCGCCAATGGGGCCGCACGGGTTCTTGGCACCAACACGACACTGCAGCCCCGCGCCCCGCCAGCCAAACCATCCGACTTTCCAGTGTACCGCTCTCTCCGCAAACCCACACGCCCGCTCCAAACTGAATTGCCCGTCTGCACGCTGCCATCCATGTACACCCTCACCGGCCCCGTCCGGAACACACCGTAAACGTGGAAGACTCCGTGTCGCACAAGCCCCCAGACCCACTTGCTCAGCTCCACTCGAAGGGCCTTCTGTTTCGCCGACAGCCCCGCGCTTGCCGCAGGAAGCCGCACGCCCACGCGCTTCCTCCTGCCCGTCCCCGCCACCAGCAGTGGCTCCTCCAGCCCGCCGCCCTCGCCGCCCCCGCCCACCTCCGCATCCCCCTGATCTGCCTCGCTCCCCTCCTCGCTCGCCTCGCCTATGCTGCTGGTGACGTTGCTGTCGCTGCGCACCAACCGGGGGCGGATGTGCTGAAGGGGGTCGGGGTTGATGTGCGCAAGGTTGCGCTCATGGTGGCTGCGGTGGCTTATCTCCTGGTCGCTCGAGTGCCGCGCAAACGGATGGCGTTGGTGGTGCGGGTGGTGGGGTTGGGGTAGGAGGGGCTCCGGGAAGTGCTCAATGGTTTCGTTGCCCATGGCGGAGTGGTGCCTCCGGTGGCCAGGGTTGTGGTGTTGGTGGACCGCCTCAGTGCTCGCCGCGCACTCATCGTCCGGGGGAGCGGTCAGAAAGGCGGTCAGAGCCTTCATAAAGTACTCTTTTGACAGCCACTTCCAGTATCTAGACTGCTTTGCTGGTGAGGGCTGAATCCGCGGCGCGTGGTCGCCGTTGGCGTCCATCGGCCCGTGGGTCGTTGGTGAGCCCGTGTAAACGTGGCGCCCAAACGGCTGCGCAGGTTCAGCGCCAAGCGTTTTGGGTAGCCTGTAATGCCGCAATGGCTATGTGTGGTCGTCGGTAAGGGCGGTGCAGCCAAACGCCACCTGACCACTGAAGACGCCTGTTCCTTCTCTTTGCCGTCCTGATGAAATGTGAATGAACTATTTGATACTACTTTGCTTCAGACCGTTGCACCTAAGGCGCTTGGTGTTCCATTAGCGTGGCTGCGCCCAAGAGTGTCGCTGTCCCTGGCAAAGTCCGGCAAATAACCGAAATGTACTTGTTATCGAACACATCCATTGCTGCCGTCATGGCTAAAAAGTAGAAAGGTCGTTTGGCGAAAGCACACCGGAAAGCACAGCGCCGTGGCTGTGACGTTTCGACGGTTCGCTGGATGCGGTACAGGGAGCAGAAAACCTGCATGTGGGGAGGCATGAACGCCTGTTGCATGAAGGTCGAAGCTGCAAATGGTTGCTGTCGCATGCCGGTGCATGGGGCGCTCAGGGGAGGTCCCGGGTGTACGCCTTGCTTGTGCGCCCACGGCGCAAGAGGGCTCCCCTGCCCACGCATGCCCGTCAACGCCTTCTGCTCATCTCTGTTCCTTCCCTTATCCGCAAGATTATATGAGGTCCTGGCCGACAGCCCACTGGCGCTTCCGTGCTATGTACGTACCGGCGGTACCGGTACACCCAGGTCACACCCAGGTCACACCCAGCGACCTCAGGTGACGGTTGGCTTTGGTTCACGTTCTGTTTCCCCTGCACCGTATCCTATTGCATTAAGGACGCTGCATGACTAAGGGGCTTGCCATTTCTGACGGTCGTACGACATCCTCTCATCACCGCGGCTATGCCCAGGGGAGGTGGGGAGCCCCTCTCCCGCGCCTACGACACGCCCGGTGACGGTAGTGTGCTAGGATGTTATCCTGTGGCTCCTCCTGCTCGCCTGCTGTAACAGGGTGACACGGAAGGTAGTGATCATTATGAGCCGTTGAAAGCCCCGTGCGTGTCCGCCGTAGTCAGTCACACTACACACAGCGCGTTAGGAACGACTTACGCGTGTAACACCTGAAAACAAGGCGCTGCAGGGCGAAAAAAATTTGGTGTCCTGACGGATATAAGTAGGGGGTGCGCCGTACCGGGCGACAGCCCCACGGACGACTGGGCCACCAGCTACGCAGCATTTGACCTGATTTGACCACGCCTACGGCCTATCTACATATCAACCAACCCCAATCCAACATCCCCAGTCCCAACAATTTCCGCCCCCACTGCAACGCACACGGTGATCCTGTACAACGGGCAACGCCTACCAGCGGTATGTATGTCCCAACCGCCACGTCCGTCACCCCGTAGTCACGTTCCAACTGCTGCAGCACCGCCTGCCGCTGCCTGCCGGCACGCGTCGGCGTGTAGGAAGCTAAGCTCCCGGCAGCCCGTGCACTCCAGCTTCCTTAGCTGCACTGCACCCCGCTGCTGCTGCTCCTGCTGCTGATGATTGTGGACAAAGTCAGGTATGATTCCGGCTCATGCACTGTCTTGGGCGCAGCGCCAAATTGTTTTATGTACGTACTCTACTCATCTTATTGATACATTCAAGCGAAAATCACTTACAGAATTGCCCGCCAATGGACCAGAAGGAGCGCATGCTAGCTGCCGTGGCGGAAGCGGGCTTGGCCAAAGCTGCACTGGACGAAAACGAGTTGGAGAAGCTCTGGCAGGGAGGTTACCGTTCCGCCACGCGTCTGCGAGCTGCATCGCGTGAGGGCCTCGCGCAGGCGGGCCTGTCGGGGGGTGCCATGGACATAATCCTGACTCTTCTCAGAGCCAAAGGTGAAAAGTTGACTGTCATACCAGGCAAAGTAAGCCATGACGTTCGCTGCAAGTGTGCTGGGCAGTGGGAAGGGCTCGAGCTCGGCCGCGAGGCACGCCTCCTAGGCCTAGGGGAAGGCAACCCACTCTATGCAGTTCGTATAATGCCAGCCCCCACCCATGCCGCCTCACCCCTTTTGGCTCTCACCCATGGTTGCGCCTTCAACCCCACCTCCTTCCGAGGGCCATTAACCTCTCGTGTGACACGTTTCGAACCTTCTTGGGTTGGGGTCACCTGCGACTGGACCTGAGCAAAAAAGCGGTACTAGCTGCGGGGGCGGGCCCGCCCGGGGTTCCGCAAACAGATGGGAGAGGTTGCTGGCAACTGCGGGGATTCGCCTTCTGCCGCTGTGAGCACACCTGCATGACGACGGCGGCTGCTGGCGGCTGTCCAACCGGCTGTGCGTTCCTTGTGCGTGCCAGCCGCATGCTTGCAATACATGCCGCACTTAACTGCCCGGGGATTTTAGGTACTCACATACTGCGTGTCGTTGGTGCTCTGGCTATCCGTGCAGAGGGCGCTGGCGCGGGCGGTGCTGGCGGCGCTGGCGCTGGCGGCCTGGCCAGCCCCGACGCTACAGCCGAGGCAGGTGCGTACGTGCGCGCGTGCGTTGTGTCCTGGCGAGGCTTGCATGCTGTTGTCCCGGACAGACTGTGGCCGCGTGCGAATGCGCAAGTCTCTGCTTAGCTCGGCACGGTCCAAGATACCGTCTGCATGATTGTGCGGTTTTGTTCACATCGTAACAAGGGGTAAGGCCTAACAGACACCAAGTGCAAGCGAACAAGTAAGCGTGTTTACTACACCCGGTAACAGCTCTCTACTTGTGTTTCGTGGCTTTGCACTGTATGTACATCAGCAGACGACGTCATAATGCAGCGGGCGGCTGAATCTTGCAAGTACACGGGGCACGTGCTGCACCCTGTGTTCAAGCCCGTGCTCGACCCCAAGACCAAGGAGACCGTGCTCAACAAGGAGCCCGTGCTAGTGCCGAGCTGCGCCATGGTCATCACCCCTACATGCACAGCCACGTTCGCGCACAACCGCACTTGGAAAAAAGGCGACGAAGTTGATGTGGGTGTGTGGGATGCACGACAGCTAGCGGTGCATGTGCAGGTGCAAGTGCATGCCGTGCACGTAGGACCGGATGCATGTACGGTCACGGCTTGGAGTGGCCAGCAGGTGGCAGCACTTGCGGTTTGTGGCGCTTACAGTTTGCGCTTTCTCAAGAGAGTTCATCAAACGAGTAACTAGGTGCATCCGAACCTTGCACCGGCTATTTAGCACGTCCGAAGCCCGCAGTCCGCCTGTTTGGCATCATGAACTGTGCATCAAATTTCTCAAGGCATGTGTGCGCACACCGTGTGTGCACCAGTTGTAGGTGTGCCTTTGACCACACCTGCCCCGATCGTGCTCTTCATATGTTGCCTCTCTGTGTGTGCTCACACCTGCGCAGCTTCAGGTGTGCAACCACGTGGATACCACCCGCACGCGCTCCGTCAAGGCCAAGGTGGCCGACATCAATGAGCCCTGCGACTACGTGATCCTGGCGCACCCCGACACTGTGGGTGCAAGCGCTACATGTACAGCACCTCACCCCGGCCACCCGTCATGCCCTTTATCGCCTCTTTACAGCCCACCGCCCAATTTCTGCCAGCTCCTCCTCTCTCAAACTCATGCTTGGTTTCTTTATGCAGGAGCTTGAAGCGCCGGTCGTGGATACCGGTGTGATGAACAGAGGGTCAAGGTTCTACGGGCACGGCCTGTCCTGCCCGGTGCGGCATGCATGTGCATCTTTCACGCTCGCTCCTCCCTGACCGGACGTGACCGTGTGCCCTGTCGGGACTGAGAAAATTGCGAGCAAATGACGGGATAGTGCCGCACACATTGGGTTTGGCCCTATGGCAATGCCGTGTACAAGCAAGCAACGCATGCATGCCCTCTTCTGTCTGGTGTCGGTGTCTGCAGGGGGGAAAACCGAGCGTGTTCCACGGCATGCTGGCCTGCACAGAGACGGACAAGCGCGGGCACATTTTCGGAGACATCGCCAGTGGGAAAGGCGATTCCGGTGGCGGCGTCTTCTCGGTGGCCAGTGGGAAGCTGATAGGGATGATGGTCGGCCGCGACAGGGACCGGCAGAAGTCGCTTATCATTCCGGCCAATGCTCTGGTGACGGCAGCGGCGGCCCTCACCGAAGTCAGTACAGCAGAAGCATTGCCTAGTCGCTGCCAGCTGCCTCGCTTTTGTACCAGCCTGCTGGCGTCACTGGTGGCGCCCGCCTCGTTGCTACTCCTCTCCATCCTGTTGCGGCCCCGGTCTTTGTCCACATGCTATGACAATTCTTTCGGCCGTCACCCGCAAAAATGTGTATGTATGCGTGGGCATTCAAATGCTGACTCGCATGCATGTCGCGCTCAGTGCACGCACCCAGACCTTCTCCGTCAGCTGTTCATCCCAGTACCGCACCAAAGCCGCGGCTGACTCCCTTGCGTTTCATCTGTGTACCCCGCTGTTTGTGCTGCCCCCTCTGTGTAGGGGCCGCCGGCGGACCCGGACCCCCCTCCCTCCGACCAGATGATGATGTGAGACGGTGTGCTGCTGGTGACCCCTGGCGGCGCCGCAAGCTACATCTGCTACCTTTGCGGCCGTGACAGTAGCAGCAGTAGTAGCTTGGCACCGCCCGCTGACGCTGATGCGGCTGGATTCGCGCCGCGCCTGGTCTAGAAGCGGCGTCACATTTAGAGCTAACCTAGATCGTACGTTCAACCTATGATTGAATGCAGCGATTGGGTTTCGTTCATTGGTTGCGTAAGAATCAATGCAGTACAGGAACATCAACGTCATCTAGCATTCAGTCATAATGCATGCCCACCCGCTGCAAAAATGGCAGCCAGTTGCATTTACAACTAAGGGCGTGTTCACATGCGGACGGATTCGGGTTGGATTGGGGGGTCGAATCCGGATTCGACCCCCAATCCGGGCGAAACCTGAATCCGGCCCCGGCCCCCCCGATTGGCGCCCGATTCGCCCCGACTACCAGGATTGGCTCATTTCCGCCTGTTTCTGGCGCGCTTGCGCAACAAACAAACGGATACGTAGGCAATCTCCAAGCTTAATCAATTCGCTATGGCTCTCAGGCCTCCGCGAGGTGCAACCCCTTGGCATGCAGTGGTTTCCGAGCGGAAGTGGTGGATACACAGCGGTTGCTGACGTACAAACATCGGTGATGAGCCATATACATGCGAACAATGGGTTGAAGCCTCAGCAGCGGCGGGGATATGCGACAGGCCACCGAGCATGCCACCATGGACATGTGGCCAGGGCCCAGGAACGCAATTGCGGCACCGTAGATGCAAGATTGCATACATAGTAACCCAGATTGGAGGCTTGGGGATGCGGACGGCGGCCCTAGGGGTCAGTGTGCAAGGGAATCCGTTCACCCCAATCCGGATTGCCACGTGTGCATGTGAATGGAAGACGGGATTGGCCGCGAATCGGTTGGATTGGGGGGTCGAATCCGGATTCGACCCCCAATCCGGGCGAAACCTCAATCCGGCCCCCAGACCCCCGATTGGCGCCCGATTCGCCCCGACTACCGGGATTGGATCATGTTCACCTGTTTCCGGCGCGCTTTTGCAACAAACAAATGAATACGTAGGCAATCTCCAAGCTGAATCAATTTGCTATGGCTCTCGGGCCACCGCGAGGTCCAACCGCTTGGCATGCAGTGGTTTCCGAGCGAAAGTGGTGGATACACAGCGATTGCTGTGGTATCAACATTGGTCATGAGCCGTACATATGCGAACCATGGGTTGAGGTCTCAGCAGCGGCGGGGATATGCGACAGGCCACCGAGCATGCCACAATGGACATGTGGCCAGGGGCCAGGAACGCATCTGCGGCGTCGTAGATGCAAGATTGCATACATAGCAACTCAGATTGGAGGCATGGGGATGCGGAGGGCAGCCCAGGGGTCAGTTTGCAAGGGAATCCGTTCACCCTAATCCGGATTGGCACGTGTGCGTGTGAATGGAAGACGGGATTGGCCGCGAATCCGCTGAGCCCAATCCGACCGCATGTGAACACGCCCTAAGATAGACCACGCAACACCGCATGTGGCGGGTGCTCTCACCTCCGTGCGCGGCACTGGGCCCAGCCGCTGGCCATCCCAGGGCGCCTTCCTGGTCTGTGCCCCGACGCGCTGCGCTTGTATACAGTGCCGCGCCCGCGGCACACAGATGACGGGCGCCACTGACAACCCAACAGCCAACACACGTGCATGAGCAGCGCAGGGGCGGGCAATACACGTGCAGCAGCAGCCAGGTATAAGGCCCAAATGCTTCGGCGATTCAACGGCAAGCAAGCGCCGACGGTGCTGCTACTGCTTCAGCTGCATGTCTGTCAACACCAGGAACGTAACACCAAATGCAAAGCACCGACGCTGACACACTGCCTGTCCACGGAACCCCAGAAACAATGCTCCCGGAATCGTACTTGCTCTGGCGCTGCATCGTACCGGCGCTACCGGTACCGGTATGCCACACGCCCGCCCGCCAGCAGGTCGGCCCTCCCAGCCTCATGTAGCAGTGTCGTTCAGCTCGACCGCCTAAGCCACGTGCCCCAGGCACCATACCCCACGTTTCCATACCACCACGTACGGTACCCATGTACGGCCTGGTGTCCGGTCCCACAATACGGGTGCTATGGCACGGCTACTACGGCATTGAAGCTCAGCCTCCGGGGCAAGCTGGTGCTAAACTGCTGCGTGGTGCTGCTACTGCTGCTGCAGCTCCATGTCCGTCTCCAGCCGCCGCTGCCGGTGCCCCGTGTGCGGCCGCGCCTCGCTAGCTGCCCGCAGCTCCTGCGCCCCGTTCTCCTCCCGCAGTTGTTTGTTCAGCCTTTCCAGTTTCGCCTTGAGCACGTCTTGGTACCGGTGGACGACCTCCTCGAGGTGTTCCCGGGTGGCTTCGCACGTGCCGAAGCCTGCATGGCCGAGCGACATTTATGCAACGGAAAGGGGTTTCTTCAGGCAATTGGCCAGGAGCTACGTAGAGAGGTTGGATGGGTCCGATGCGCAAAAGGGCTGTGGGCGCAGCAGGATGCCACAACAGACCGACCGTGTAGCTGCTTTACGCAGCCCAAACAAGCACCTCTTCCCACCAAGCAACCCCATTGTAATGCGACTGCCCTGAGCATCCAGATTGTGCAACCGTGCCACGCGGCCACAGCCATACCACTACCCACCCGCTTCTGTCACTACATCATTATACCCCGCTACCCACCCGCCTCTGTGTAGATCTTGCACGCCTCGTGCAGGCCATCGGCAGAACGCACGGCGCGGCTCATGCCTGACGGGTGGGTGCTGGTCAGCGCCGAAAGCAGGCCCGGCTCCCCGTCCTGCAATGAGCGGCGTGCAATTGATGGCATGATAATCCAGGTACTTCACAGACATGTTCCTGTATTTATACTCGGATGCAAGAGGTTTGCCCGGCACCCCGTCCTGCGACGAGCAGCAAGCGCGAGTCAAACACGCACGCAACAAGCAATGCGCGCGGCCGCTGCTTTTCGCGAACCAACGCGCGAGGAGGGGAGCGTTAAAACACGGCAAGCAGTCGAGCTTTCAGCCTTGCGTACAACTGCGGACTGCATGCGTCTCGTACATGAGGTAACCGCCACGGCGGAGGGGTGTTGCTCACGTCATGCGGCACCCAAGCTCCATCAATAATTGCATGAAAAACGTCCCAGGTTCTGTACACTTGTACACTGGCCATTTTAAACACAAGCCGTACTGTTGTGCGGCGGAACTTGGTCTTGCCGGTTCTGTATGTACCCCGCAATGTGCTGCTGCACGTATGTATGTCGCGCTTTGTGTGCGCTGGTGCAACCCTGCGCACCTGTGAGCAGCTCCTAACGAAGTGCAACAGGGTGTCCGAAGCGGGGTCGAATCCCGCCCGCGCCATGATGCGCGCCCCGATTGCATCTGCCTCGTACTCCTGGTACCTGAAGGATGACGGAAGAATGGGGACACAGTGGTGTACTAGCAATGCATTGTGAATACTGGCTGGCATAGTAGGATGGGCAGTGGGTTTTGGTGGGTTGCAGTGGTCCAGGTAGGGGGAGGGGCGGCAGATAGAGCAGGGCGTAGGGACGGAGCAAAGCAAGCAGTGCGCGCCACGGATAGGCGGCGGACTGAGTGGCGCTGATGCATTCCAGGGACGGGAATACGGAACGCACTCTTTCGCGGTGCTCTCAGCCTGCACGGTTAGTAAGGCCGCAAGGACGTGCCACTGCAGGATCCAAAAAGGTCGTATATGACAGTTAGTTCCGTGTGCTACACGCCGCACCGTGCTGCTGGCTCGCATGGTTGCGGTGGATGCAAGGCCCCGCCGTCACTTGGAAAAACACTCGTACGGCAATTCCCATGTGCTACGCGTCACGTGGTACTCTCAGCCCCTGCTGGTGTGACGCACGCAGGTGCTAGCAGGGGTTTTCACATGCAGCGTAGGGCCATAGCAAAACCGTACGTTTGAACTACGAGGATATACTTGCTTCAAGTGACGGGCCACAGCAGCTAGCATGGGGTCCTAGCAGCCTGCGTGCTAGCTGTCAAGCATCCGCCATTTTGGACTGCAGCTTGCACACGCATAGTGGCTGCAGCATGGGAGAGGTAGGGAACGACGTGTCTAGGCAGGCATGGCCCTAGGTCCCGGAGCACGTGCTGCTGGCCACAAGATGCTGGCACCGGGACGTGCGGAGGGCCCATGGGTCAAAGGGGCATTCGTGTTGCAGGCAACGCGTGTTGTGTATATGGTACTAAGTTCCGTCCGGCAACTAACGTCCCGGCATTGGCTGGTTAATAGAGGTTAAAGTGGTGCGCACCACTTGCATGCCAAGCCCGGGGTTGCAGGCCCGCGGCATACTCACCAGTGCAGCGGTCGCAGAAAGGGTACCGAGCTGCTGCTGAAGTGGAACGCCAGAGTTACGAAGGGAGCCCAGCCCGCCACCGCGACCCACAGCGGCGCGCGCCGGAACACCGTTGCAAAGGCCCACAGCGCAGCGAGGTTGCCGGTGACACGGCATAGGGTGGCATTCTCGCCCTGCACGGGTTCGGCGGAGCCAGGATGGCACGTGGAGCAGACGCAGGGGTGAATGTGATGAGCAATTGCTGCCCTGTGGCGGCATCCCCGCAGTGCACTTGCAAAGGGGCACAGAGCACTTGCAAAGGGGCACAGAGGCACAGTGCACTTGCAAAGGGGCACAGAGGCACAGTGCACTTGCAAAGGGGCACAGTGCACTTGCAAAGGGGCACAGAGGCACAGTGCACTTGCAAAGGGGCACAGTGCACTTGCAAAGGGGCACAGAGGCACAGTGCACTTGCAAAGGGGCACAGAGGCACAGTGCACTTGCAAAGGGGCACAGAGCGAGTGCACTTGCAAAGGGGCACAGAGCGAGTGCACTTGCAAAGGGGCACAGAGCGAGTGCACTTGCAAAGGGCACAGAGCGAGTGCACTTGCAAAGGGGCACAGAGCGAGTGCACTTGCAAAGGGGCACAGGGCGAGTGCACTTGCAAAGGGGCACAGAGCGAGTGCACTTGCAAAGGGGCACAGGGCGAGTGCACTTGCAAAGGGGCACAGAGCGAGTGCACTTGCAAAGGGGCACAGGGCGAGTGCACTTGCAAAGGGGCACAGAGCGAGACCCAGGCAAAAGATGACGTGAGGCGATATCAGACCCTGCTGTGTACGAATGCAGTTGCGGGGTCACAGCAGCATATCACAAAACAAGTACTAAATACAAGCAAGCGACGGGTTGCTATTCTAGTGACTAGGGACAGGCATCGAGGCGCTACCAGCAGACCTTGCTCCGTGTAAAGTTTGGACCAAGGACGGAGACGGTGGCAGCAGCAGGGACCACACGAACAGCAGCAAAAGCTAAACGTGGGGCAAGACACGTAAGTACGGTACATTAGCAACTGTAGCTTGCCGTGTGCTGCGCAACCTCGTGTGCCACCTCGTGGGCTAGCACTGCCGCTATGATGCCTTCGTCACGCTCGTGCTCGTCCAGCCAGGCCTCGGAGATCCACACCTACGAGCAAGGCAGCGATCGAAGACGGAATCAACGTGATGAGAGGTGTTAGTACTTGCAGGGCAACGGGGCCGGCACCGGCGATATACATGTTAGATTTCACGTGTACAGGTTGGATGAGTGCATTGAGGGGCGGTCCCGTACATGAAGGGCACCAGGATCGGAACCGGCGATAAGCTGCAGGTGGTGGTAGGTGGGGTGATGCATGGAGCCATTACCGGCGACAGACTGCAAGCACTGAAGACTCTTGGCAAGTGTGGTTATCGCTCAGCACTGCAACTGCAGAGCGTTGCTGTGTACGTACCAGGGTTCGACAGTGGCTAACCTTGGGGATTAGGGGGGCCCACAAAACTTCAGACGGCCCTTTAGGGGCAAACGTGCGCAACGCGTTTGGCTTTCGGCGCTAGGACCGTTCTCCCTGTGGACCCTGGCCGGTCCTTTCGGGCCCGCCCGAAACGCTACGTGCTAGGCTTTAGGGCAAAACCGTCAACTGGCCCCAAACTTTCGGCGCATAATAGGGCTGTCGAACCCTGGTACGTACGAAGGACGCACCTTGCCCCCGTGCTGGATGTAGCAGATCCCTCTGTGCGAGTCCTCCACAACGTGGAACTCCCACTGCACGCCGCGCAGTCGCTCCGCCGCCTTGCCCTCAGCGCCCTGCACTGCCGCCGCCACCACCGCCTCCCCAATGCGCCGCACCATCAGCACGTCGGGGTGGGACGGAGGCAGCAGTTTGCCGGAGGCGGCGGCGGCGTCGTAGTCCTGCATGTGCATGAGAAGCCGACACTGGGCATGTCAGGAGAGTGTGTTATGGCATCGTTGCAGTTGTGCGTGTCCGGTACGTATGCAGAACCTGGGCATGTCAGGGTAGTGGGTGGCGCTGAGCAACATGCATGACAGCATACCGTTGACACGCAAACAGCACGTAGGGCCTTGCCAAGTGCAACGCAACCTCCCTAACTTGCCTCCTTGTAGCGCATGTCGCCTAAGGCGTCAGTTTCCTTCATTACGCGCGGCAGCAGCGCGTGCCACCTCCCGCTGTACGGCACCCGATCGACATGCCGTACGACCTGCGCAAGCTCGTACGACAGGTACGTGGCGTAGCTGGCAAGTCCTGCCAGGAACGCCAGCCGAGCGGTCAGGAGCACAGAACCTCTTTGCACGGCCCACCAGCTCCGGCCGTTGGTTTGCTCGCCTGCCGCCCTGCACGCAACAGGACCGCAATGGAGAGATTGTGTCCCCTCGCAACAGGACTGCAATGGGTGAATACAGTGACGGAATAGATGGATAAACCTTGCAGGAGGGGCAAAGCTATGCCGGTGCACCTCGAGTACCCCGTTTCTGGTATCTCCACCAACCCCCATCCCACAGGTAACCCTGGTTTGAAACTTGCGCCGGCATTCTGCCGCGACACCGTAGACCAGCATGGCACTCCCCACCCACTGCTCCGCCTCCTTGCCTTGCCCGCTTGCTGGGTGGCTCAGCTGCACTCAACAACCCTCCCCTGCATCCGACCCGCCCACCCGCCGGCTGAGCCAGTGAGCAACTGCCACATGCGCGCCATGTAACCCACCTGCCACTGCTCTCCGCCTGGTTGCTGACACTGCGGACTAGCGACGCCGTCAAGTGCCCATGCGCGCTAACCGGTGCAAGCCGGCCGCCTGCGCCGAGGCGAAACATTAGAATATTCGAGCATGTCTTATTGAATATTGTCGACGGCAGCCCGACGGCTCACATCAGCCGCCGAGGCTAGCAACGAGCGCTGTGGCAGGCGACCATTAGCCACCTGCCGCCACCACCTTGGGCGCGGGCTAACCGATTGACAAACCAATCCGATGGCCAAGGACCAGGACAGTGTGTGCTCAAAGCATGCCGAGCGGTATCGGACCTCCTTGCTTGGCCGTACCTTGTGTGGTAACGGCACATGGCGCCACGCCGCTCCAGCGGCTGCCCAAGCCGCTGCTCCGAAAAGGAAGCCGCGGATTGCAAGGAGCGGCGCCGGAGGCAAGGCCGCTCAGGCCCCTGAGGCCGCTGGGCCCTACCGGGGGCAGCACGCCAGCGGGCCCTGCAGCCTCCTCCCGAGCTGCCAGTAGCAGCAGGCTTCGGGCCTGCCACATGAGGACCCCGCTGCTCGCACTGCCGCCTCCTCCCGCGTACCCCAACGAAGCCGACGTCCAGGCTGTGCCCCATGCGGCAGCCAGGGACCCAACACCGCCAAGCGGCATGGCGGCAGTGCGGCGACGCCCCACACTGGTTGGGATGCACGTCCACGGTAGAGATTCAGGCGGGGACGCAAGGGCTGCGGCAGCAGCAGCGCTTTCGCCCGAAGCAGGCGCGGCGATGCGCGGCGAGGCGACGGCACGGGGAACTGCCTGATGCAGCCTGTCGACAAGAAACCTGATCTTGCTCATTGGCCTCACGTGCTACTGTGGCGCTGTGTGGACTCTCGAAGGGCGGTTAACGACGAGACGGCGGGACTAGTTGAGTGCGATCGATGGAAGGAAGGCCGTTTGTCGCGTCCCAGGGGTCAGTGACAGCAAGGTGTGCAGCTTGGTATGGGACTATATGTTAGCCGAGTGTTAGCTACTTGAAGCAGTCATGTCGTGGCGGCGTGCCTCGGTATCAGTATCTCGTCAGGTCGCGGAAAGCAACGGAATGCTCTTCCGGTCGTCGTTCTCTTTGAGCGAGGCAACGCCGACGGACCTACGGTACTTTCAGTATTGCAGCTGTAATGCATCGTATCTCCAAGTGTTTTTGAGCTCGTCCAGGTTGCACCCTTGCGCCTTGGACAAGTGCCAGGAGCCGTGCTGTCACAGGAGAATCAGAAGCGCAATTAAACAGTCGCCTGCATGCAACATGGTTTCCTAGTTGCACATCGGCATCTGCAAGATAGAGGACACCGCAGTGAACGCAAAAGCAGACCGCTGGCACGTGGCAGCAGGTGTCTCCCCTGCACAAGCATCCATCACAATTCCAGCAGGGTAGTTAACGTGTCCACGCACAACAGTTGCCTTTCCGTCCGCTGTCAGCTGCAGCTCGTACTTTTGCAGGGCTCCAGCTAGTCTGCTCCCGGCGTGCTACCGAAATGATACCACCTTTTTCTCCGCCATTCGCCGGAACGCAATTCAAACAACGCCAAGTGTAACTCATAATTTGTGGAGTATACGCAAATCGTGAGACTGGGGTAAAGGCTGATGTTCAAGCGCAACGCCAGCCATCTTACTGCGAGACGAGGCCGAAGCAGGCGCCGCATGGCCAGCTACCAGCACAAACGGCAGCTTGATTGCGTAGACGGGGGGTCAGCTGGTTCATTGAGTCTTTTCCAGCTCCCCGACGAGCTCCTGGCGCGCGTGCTGGCGCAGCTCCCGCCAAACGACATCGCATGCAACGTCCGCTTTGCATGCAAGGACGCGTGCGCACAGCTGACAGGGCCCCAGCATACAACTGTGAGCGTTGGGGATCAACCTGCACGGTCCCGGTCCGTCGATGAGCCAGAGGTGGTCATTCCCGCGCACGCCCTCCTCGGTCGCTGAGGACACCCTGGCGCGGGCTCCGGCCTCACCTACACCCGCCGGCACCAGCTGCTATGCTAGGCCGCCCGCACCGGCAACATTGCCGTCCTCGACCAGCTCTCCCGCTCCCTCGGCTGCCTGATCTCCCGGTTCTTCCTGTTCGCCGCGGCATCGGCCGGCCAGCGTGACATGTGCCGGTGGCTGCTGCAGCAGCGCAACGACCCGCCACACCCTAATGGCCATGTCTACAGCAGCATACTAATGCGCGAGGCGGTTCACAGCGGCAACGTGGAGCTTGTCAGCGCTCTGCTGGACATGGGCTTCAAACTCACCGTCCAGCACCTTCATTGCGCTATTGAGCGGCAACAGGGCCATGTGCGAGTGGCTCGCAGCCCGTGGATGCCCTTAGGCTGTAGAGGTCGACCCTGACGATCTCTGGTCGGTGTTAGCGTCCGAGATGCTGCTGTCCGAGCACCTTCCCGCAGCCGCCGCCGCGCGCAAGGGAGACCTCCCACTGCTCGCATGGGCGCTCAGCCATGGCAAGGACGCCGGCAGTGTGCACGTGCCTCGCGGAACGGAGGGGATGCTGCTGGCCGACGTGTACCAGCAGCTGTCCCCCGCGCTTGTGCTGAACGACTGGACTGTTACGCCAATGGAAGCAAAGGCCAGGCTGACGAGCGCGGCATGCAGCTCCACGCCCGACTGGCGTGACAAGCTGCTGTGGCTGGCACACCAGCCGCGGTCGCCAACCGTGCTCCCTGCCGTGGCCCGCTACCTCGCACAGTGCAAGGAGGACGCGGTCGAGCGGCTAGAGTGGCTGCGGGGGCGGGGGCTGCTGGTTATGGGGCCGCGTATGGGGGAGGGGCTGGCGATGTCCGCGGCTGTGTACGGCAACCTGCCGTTACTGGAGTTCCTGATGGACGAGGGTGTGCTGAGGCAGTTTGAGGGGCATGGGGGGGGGAACAAGAAAGCAGTAACGCGAATAGGTGGCAATAGTACTAGTAGTAAAGGCAGCCGTACGGTAAAGGCGTCTCACTGCAGTTGCGGGGGGGGCCGGGAGGTGATGTGCAGGGGGATGAAGGAGCGGAGGAGGGGGAGGAGGAGGACGGGGAGGAGGGGGCGGAGGAGGAGGGGGAGGAGGAGGATATAGGGGCTAACAACGAGGATGAACAGCAGCACGACGACGGAAGCGGTGATGGAGAGGAGGAGGAGGAGGAGGACGATGATGGCGGTGGTGTTGATGCTGACCAGGGGGCTGATGCGGGGCAGGCCGCCACGGGCAGGGATAGGAGGGAGGAAGGCTTGGGCGGCGGCGAGGGGCAAGCGACAGGGGCAGCAGCAGTGCTGGCGCCCGTGCAGGAGGAGGGAGAGGGCTGGGAAGGGGAGGAGGAAGCGCAGCAGCAGCAGCAGCCTGCAGGGTCAAACGTAGATGAGGGGAGGAGGCGGAGGAGGAAGCGGACGCGGAGGCCAGCGAGAGCGAGGGCGGTGCGCCAGACGAGTGGGAGTACTCCATCCCTGGCCTGGTTTTCGCGGCCCTGGACCGCTGCCACCTGCATGTGCTCAAGGCGCTGCATGCGCAGGGGGTTGTCCATGGCGGGGTGCAGCATGGTGCGGGCGGCGAGGCGGGGTAACCTGCCCATGGTGCAGTGGCTGATGGAGGTGCAGGGGAGACTCCCGGCGGGCGGCGGGGAGGAGGAGGCAGGGCCAGCGGAGGGTGCACTGGGCGGCGGGGAGCAGCAGGGCTGGCAGGAGCGCCAGGGGAGACGGCCGGGGGCCAGCGAGGGCCCAGGGCGTGGGGGTGGCGGTGATCAGGGGAGACTCCCGGCGGGGCAGCAGCAGGAGAGTCATGGGAGGCCCCCAGCCTTAGCGGGTACGTCTGAGGCAGAGCTTCGGGGACAGCAGGAGCAGGCGGTGGGGTAGCGGAGTGTGGAACACGGGGTGCGGAGCAGCAGCAGGAGGAGCGTCCAGAGCTGGATGATCAGCAGCAGCAGCAAGAGCAGCAGCGGCAACTGGAGCCGGAGCTGCACAGGAGGCGGAGGCGGCTTACCGGCGCAGTGATGCACACGGCTGTGCACTCTAAGAACAAGGGCTGGTGCGGTGGCTGCGCGGCGTGGGGTGCCCCTGGAGCGGGGATGTGCTGACTGGGCTTGCGGAGTGGGGCAGCGAGGAGCTGATGCAGTGGGCTGTGGAGCAGGAGGGCTGCCCCGTGACGGTGAGTGGGTTGAGTGTTGGGTGGGCACTGGGTGGGTGGGTTGAGCGGAGGTGGAGCAGCAGGGATGCCCTGTACCGGTGGGTGGGAGGGCGGAGGGATGTGCCACGTCTGTGTCGCATGCGTGCGGGGCGGGCTGTGCCGCGCTGGGGAAAGAGGGCTGCCCCGTGCTGGCGAGCGGGAGGGAGCCGGGCGGCAGGGAGCGACCGCGTCCCGGAATGGCATGGTACCTGTAGGTGTAAGTGCGGTCACACGGGGCATGTCGCAGGGGCGCTTGGAGAGCGTGAATTCACGTACAGGGGCGTCCTACATGGTGCAGAGATCAACTCTGCTGCAGCTGCCTGAATGAAAACATGCCCTGCAGCTCCGACCCCCACCTGCTGCACGTCCGCAGCCCGTTTCCAGTGCGACTGCACCTTGTCTGTCTGGACCGTCTGCTGCCTGCATCGGATGCCTTCCTTCCCTCCCTCCCCACGATGCCGGTGAGCCCTACCTTGGCCGCCAGCCGGCGGTTCAAGTGCACCTGTTGGTATCTGACCGCCTGCTGCCATGCACCCATCCCGTTTCTTCCCTCCTTCCCTAGAACGACGGTGAGCCCTACTATTGCGCTGCCGAGAACAGGGACCTGGCGCTGCTGTCCTGTCTGCGGCGGCTGGGCTGCTGGGACCGCGACCCCACGGCCCTCATGATCCGCATGCCGTGGAGGCTCCCCGTGCTGCAGTGGTTTGCTGAGCAGGGAATACCTGCCAATTGGCGGGTGCTGCACGAGCGACTGGGTTTGGCACGGCCTGACGTGGTCAAGTGGGTCGGGGAGATGGCGGCAGGGTACGACTAGGAATGATGTGAGAGACTAGGACTAAAACGCTGCGCGGGGGTCACCAACGGCGCAGCATGCTGGGAGGTGGCATGGGGACTGGCAGGGTGTTGAGTGGTGTGGGTAAGGGTTGTTGGTTGCGGTCTTGCTCTGGGTTTGCTGCAAGCGGAAAAGAAGGGGACAGGCCGGCCTATTGTGATGTCGTGTGGGTCCGGGAGATGGCGGCGGGGCTCGACCCAGCGGGAGTGTCGCATGGAAGGGGGAGCACGTACAACGCGTCGGGGCCGTGTAACGCCTTACGCGGAGCGTCGTTTTATGACAGTCGCGAGGTTGACGTATGTGGGTTGAGCCGGGTTCAAATGTGGGTTAAGAAAATGTGTTGAGAGCAGCGTTTGGTTGCAGGTTTGCGTGGTTGAGCCAGGCGTTGCACAGGAGAAGGCACAAGGCATGTCTGTCCAATGGCACATGCGTGCTGCTTGCGTCTTCCGGCATGCGCTGACAGCCCGTGTGTGACTGAGCCTTGCCGTCGGCCACCTGCACCAGCGTCCCTTGCTGAGCATTGCCCGGCCACCTGTGCCCTGGAGCCTGGACCTGCCAATGGTCTTCCCCACGCATCGGCCCCCCAAGCAGTGTGTTGCTTGTTGTGCACTATTCTACACGCTGTGGTGAAGGTCCGGCAAGTCAAAAAGTCTCCGGGATGCAAGCACAGTGCACGTGCTCAAGGCGCTGCATGCGCGGGGGGTATCCATGGCGAGGTGCAGCATGGTGCGGGCGGTGGGGCGGGAGGAGCTGCCAATGGTGCAGTGGCTGACGGAGTTCAGGGGAGGCTCCCGGCGGGCACGGGGCCTGACGGGGAGCAGGGGAGACTCCCAGCGAGTGGTGGGGAACAGAGGAGGCTCCCGGCGGGTGGCGGAGAGCAGGCGGCAGGGTCAGCTGAGGGTGGCGGGCAGCAGGGGAGACTCCCGGCCGCTGGCGGGGAGCCAGGGCATGGGGACGGCGGGGAGGAGGAGGCAGGGCCAGCGGAGGGTGCAGTAGGCGGCGGGGACCCAGGGCGTGGGGGTGGGGGTGTGCAGGGGAGACCCCCGGCGGGGCAGCAGCAGGAGAGCCAGGGGCGGCTGCCGGAATTAATGGGACCGGGGGAGGCAGAGCTTCGGGAACAGCAGGGGCAGGCGGTGGGGCAGGAGAGGGTGGAACAAGGGGCGGGGAGCAGCAGCAGGAGGAGGCGCCAGAGCAGCAGCAGCAGGAGCAGCAGCGTCAGCGGCAGCAGCAGGAGCTGCACAGGAGGCGGAGGCGGCTTACGGGCGCGGTGATGGACGCAGCGGTGCACTCCAAGAACGAGGGGCTGGTGCGGTGGCTGTGCGGCGTGGGGTGCCCTTGGAGCTGGGATGCGCTGGCGGGGCTTTCGGGTTGGGGCAGCGAGGAGCTGCTGCAGTGGGCGGTGGAGCAGGAGGGCTGCCCCGTGCCGGTGGGTGGGGTGAGTGTTGGGTGGGCGCTGGGTGGGTGAGGTAAGCGGGCGCGGAGCAGGAGGGCTGCCCCCGTGCCAATTGGTTACGGGGATGGACAAGAGGGCTGTGCACCTGTGAAGGGAGTGGGGCTTTGGGGCGCTTGGGAAGGAGGGCTGCCCCGTGCCGGTGGGTGGGAGGAGGGGCGCATGGAGACGGACGGTGTCGATTCTTGGAACCTGGGAGGCGCCAGGACGCTTACACGGGGCATGCCGCATGGCCCTTGGAGGTCGTGGATGTACGTGGGTGCAGGGTGTGGTGCAGGATGCAAGACTTCCGTCTACAGCAGCTGCCTGAAATAGCCAACAGCCCTGCAGCGCAGAGCCGCCCGTCATGTGGTGCCCGTCCCGCAGCGTAGTGCGAGGGCACCTTGTCTAGCTCGCCATCTGCTGTCCTGCGCGTGGCCCCGGTGATTTCATCCCTCCCCACGATGCCGGTGAGCCCTACCTTTGCAACCAGCCGACGGTTCAGGTGCACCTGTCGGTAGCTAACCGCCTGCTGCCCTATATCGACCCACCACCTTCCCACCCTCCGCAGGACGACGATGAGCCCTATTTCGCCGCGGCCATCAACGGGGACTTGGCGCTGCTGTCCTGCCTGCGGCGGCTGGGCTGCCCCTGGGGCCCCGACCCCACGGGTCTGATGATCCGCGTCGCCTGCGGCATTAGCAGCAGGGTCCCCGTGCTGCAGTGGTTTGCGGAGCAGAGGCTGCCGGCCGACTGGCGGGCGCTGCAGGAGTGGTTGCGGGTGAGTGCGAAAGACAAAGCGGGTGAGTGCGAAAGACAAAGCACGGCCAGATGTTATCAAGTGGGTCGAGGAGATGGCGGCGGGACAGGGCGGGGAGTGATGTTGGTACGCGGGAGCCAAGCACGGTGTTGCCGTTTCGGATGCTGGCGAGGGGACTGGCAGGGTGCGGGGAAAGGGGCCAAGGGCACGGCCCGACGTGGTCAATTGGGTCGGAGAGATGGCGGCGGGGTACAACCGGGAGTGATGGAGAACGGATGGGCGGGGTCACTAACGGTGCCGCGTGCTGGGAGCTGGCATGGGGACTGGCAGAGTTTGGGATGTTGAGTGGTGTGGGCGTGTGTGGGTAAGGTTTGTTGGTTGCGGCCTTGCTCTGGTTTCGCTTCCAGCTTCCGCTTTCAGCTTCCGCTTCCAGCGGAGGAACAGCACGGCCTCGCGAGGTGGCGGCGGGGCTGGACTGAGCGGGAGTCTTGCATGTAGGGTCAATGCGTGAATCGTGTGGGAGCAGAGTACGGCGTGCCAAGGAGCATCATTTTTTCTTCGTGAGAAGGTTACAGGGACTTTGAATTCGTCATTATGAATTGTTGGCCGCGGCCTTGGGGTACGTGGGTCGGGAGAATGTGTTGAGAGCAACGGGTGTTGCAGATGCGGTGCGGGAGTCAGGCATAATGTGCCTGTTAAAGTAATATGCAGGCAAGGTCAGGAGACAGGGCGACAAGGCAATAGGGTGTGGCACACAGGTGTCGGAGTGCAGGTCGAAGGCGGAGATCGCTAGGCCAGAGCAGCGTGTGTGTTGGAAGTTTGCGTGGTAGGGCCTGGTGTTGCATGGGAAGAAGCACACAGCAATTACGTACAGCGGCATGTACGTTGCCCTTGGTGCGTTGCTCTGGAATGTAACACACAATGCCAAATGCGCACTAACGCTTGCGTCTTGCTTCCGGCAGATTGCAGCAAAACATCTTATTGGGTGATTCATGGCACAGATGATCCATAGTCTCGTGCGCCGGGCCTGCACGAGGGACTCGCACGCATGACACGTGAGCCGATTGGTGTGGACTCACGGTCAGATTTGCACGCGCATACGGTAGACGGATAGAGGGTGAGGCAGTCGCCACACTGCGCCACACGATTGACACTCCACAGACTGGGCTGCACTGTACGTTCTAAAATGAACGTATTTTAAGAAATCCGTAAAATACGGGGGTATGTTCGCAAAATACGCTCAAATACGCTAAAAATACGCTCGTGCCAGTCCACCCCCCTGGAGCAAGGGAGGTCCCCTCCCGTGTGCTGCCAGACATCAGGGGAGCTCCCTGCAAGGCACCGCGGCAACTAAGCCACAAGATATTGAGGCATGAGAAGTGTCTCGCATATGCGTATGCAGTCGTTGTGGTGTGGTTTTGCTGGCGCCTGATCTCCCTGGGACCTCCTGGGACAGTCCTGGTGCGTGTGACACTGCCACGTGCCGTGCCTGGCCTGGACCGCAGACCGTATTTCTCTCATGTACGGCAGAAAATGAACGTATTCCGTACATGTACGTACTTGGTATTTGTACGCGTACAACGTACTGTGCAGCCCAGTCCACAGATCTGTACCACGCAGTACTGTGTAGCCCTCCTTGCCAAGCTCCTGTGCCCTTGGCCCAGCAGCCAGCGCATCAGATGTCCTGTGACTGAGCCTTGCCGTCGGCCGTCTGTAAAAAGCGTTGCCCTGGCCACATGTGCCCTTTCCCTTCCCCGCGCGCTGGTTCCGAACAACTCCCCGCCCACGCACTCCGTCTCGCTTGCTGTGCGCAAGTCTACACGATGTGGTACAGGTCCTGCAAACGCGTCAGGCATGTCAGACATGCACGTGAGGCCGTCAATCAGCGGACTGGCGGAGCTCCAAGCTGCCCCAACCCAGGTGCTAGGGTTCAGCGCGTAGTGGTGCGTACGGCGTGGCTGTGGTGCCGAGGACCTGGCGTGGGACAGCCTGGCGAGGGGTGATGCCGCTGCTTACATACTGTAAGCTGATTACACTGGCCACGATCACGTACCTACAACGAGAGCTTCCCTGACAGCGCATGCTGCTTTGTGCTGACCCGCCAAGCGCACAGCGCTTTGCGCGCCCATCGCTATGGCCTATCAAGCCATTCGTTAGTACGTACATTGCACAGTCAAGAAGACAACACCAATGCCGTGCTCAACTGACGGAACAGGTCAGGATGCCGGACCAGGCCAAGGTCCACACACAGAACGCTGCAATAATCGGGGACATACTGCAATACTGCATACAATATAACATCTTCTGTTAACGTGCCTGTAGAGGGCTTGCGCAACAACCTCCCTAGACGTGCGCATCCGCCGGGTGCAATCCATACTCGACTTCAGGTGGCCAGACTACCAGCAGGCAAGTTCCATAGGTCGGGCAGAGCGGGAGGGGGGAGAGCGTGTAACAGTCAGCGTGCGCCAGGCATCACTCCCTGTGGACACTTGCTCTGTGGGGTGGGGCCTTGCTAGGGCTTGGGTGGCAGGGGTACCGGTACGCGTAAAGCGCGAGTAACCCGGGGGTAACAGCTGGCCACGTGACCCGACCAAAGCCACGTTGCCCCCGTACCACCTTACGTCAACTGTATGCACCTGCACACCCTGTGTTACTGTTTAAAGCCCGCCTGGGCCGCTACAGGGCCCCTGCACGCCCATGTCTACCGTAGGCAGTGGGCCTGGTGTCTCACAGATCTGCCCTCCCTGCACAGTGCTACTGCTCCCGGCTGTCCCTTGCTCTTGCCCTGTGGCTGCCCGTCGTTCCGCGGGGCCTCTTGTAGATCACTGGCCCAAGCTGTGTGCCTATTCGTAAGGTGCCTCTCCCCGCTCGATGCACGCCGTTGCTCCCCGACAGGTTGCCCGCCTGCTGGCAATCGCATTTTACTCTGACAACGAGCCATGGATACCAACCGTGGACCAACAGAAGCAGCAGCAGCAGCCAGGTGCACCCTACGGTGATGGCGCAGACCCAAACAGCGGCGTAGCACCATCCATAGACGACCTTGACCTGTGGTCATGGGGCCGAACACAAGAGCAGCAGCATCAGCAGCAGGAGCAAGCTGGTCGGTACGACAGTAACGGCAGCAATGACGACTTTCGCGGGCGGCTGGGCGCGGAGGTGTTTGGCTGGGCCTCGCTGCTGACGCTGCTGGCGCAGCACGTGGTGTACGGCAGGAGGCACGTGACGCTGCTGGCGGAGGCGGGAAGCCGGGTGAGATTGATACATTTATTACAAAACCGTACTGCAAGTTTCAGTAGTAAGATAGGGCATTGCTGGCGCAGCACGTGGTGTACTGCGGGAGGCACGCGATGCTGCTGGCATAGGCGGGGAGCAAGGTAAGGGTGAGAACATGCAGGCACTGTTTGCCTGGCGATCTGCAGCGAGAAGGCAGCCGGGGACATGGCCTGGTATGCAAGGCGGAGGTCGCGGGTGCGATCTGTGGGCTTTCCCAGTTGGACTAGAGTGCAGCTTGCGCCTGGGTCTGTTCCTGGCGCACGCTTTCTTTCAAGGGCACGGCAGGAAACTTGGGAGTGCGGGCGTTGTGATGGAGAAGAACATCGGGGGCTGAGGTCAGATGCACGGCGGAGACTGAATGGGGTTGTCGCCGGGTGTGCAGACGGCATCTGAAGCACAGGCTGTGGAAATGCGCACGGGCACGTGGGGGTTCAGCCGAAATGAGTTTCACCGCTGGCCAGCCTCGTTGTGCAGCACAGGCCATTTCACCAGGACCATACCTACATTCACGCGTGCTTCGACCGTACTGAACGTGTGCTTCAACTGTTCCCTTACCGGCATTGCCCTTGCGGCCCAGGGGCAGCTGGTCGGGTGTGCTGGCGTTACGGTGGACCTGGCACCCGACGACGTGTCGACGGCGGTCAGCCCGCATGTAGCAGCAGAAGCAGAAGCAGGGGCAGCAGCAGATGCGGTAAAGGGAGTCCCTGGAGGGGTGCCTGCTGCGGCAGCTGCGGCGGCGGCCGGGGCGGATGGGGCGACGCTGGGTGGTGTCATGACGCCATCGGGAGGAGGGGGTGTGTCTGGGAGGGCGTTAGCGACAGTTGCGACCGCGTCGGCGCCGGCTGGCGTAGCGCGTGCTGTGGAACGGCTACGACAGGGAGGAGGGGACTTAGCAGAGGGGCGCAAGGTAGCGGAAGGGGCGGAAGCAGCAGCAGCTGGAACGGAAACAGCGGGCGGTGGTCCCGTGCTACAGCCCGGCGGGGACTACGGGCTGCTGACGGGGCTTGCCGTACACCCAGCGTGCCGGCGGCGCGGGGTGGCGACGGCGCTGCTGACAGCGGCGGCGGAGCTGGCGGCGGAGAGGGTGGCGGCGCCGGCGCTGCTGGCGTTACTGGTGGCGCGGACGAACACGGGAGCTGTGAGGTGGGGGACATGTCGTGCGTACAGCAAGGTTGTTGCTCCCTTGCCCCTTGCTGTCACCGGTTGCCTTGGCCGGTGTATTTTTGTCGGCTAGTACGGCCGGAGGCGCCAACACGTGGCAGGCAAAGGTGCACAAGAGCCCTGCAGCGTGCGGCGTTGCACTGTTTTTCCGTTGCGTGCAGGCGGAGGAAGTAGGGATGGGTGGTGTGCACACCTGGGTGCCCATTTTCACTGCCTGCCTCGATACGTGCCTAGGAGTGCGGGTTGTGTACGAGCGCGCCGGCCTCCGGCAGCAGGCTGTATGGGAGGGAATCCTCGTTTCCTGGATTACCACTACTGGGCAATGTGTCTCTCCCTAGTGTTTGCTATGCCATTTTGGTTTAAGCTGATTGCGCTACGACAACCCAACAACCCACATCTGCACAGGCGAGTAACGTGTACAACACGGACCCACCCTGCCCGCGCAGGCTGTACGAGCGCGCCGGCTTTCTGCAGCAGGCTGCCTGGGAGGACGAGCGGTGGAAGGCGGAGGCGGAGCGGGGCAAGGTGGGGAAGCCCAGGAGGCTGCTCATGGCCAAGTGGGTGACCTAGGGCGCTGTGTATTAGCGGCAGCCGTGCTTCGCTTGCTGGGGACAAGCAATAAAGCTGCGCAAGGCCAAGTGGGTACGCGTGGAACGCGAGGAAACCGTGTGAGGCGCCAGGGAAGCAAGGAAGGGCTGGTACGGCCAAGTGGGTGACCTAGAGCGGTGTGTGTTACCGGTAGCCGTGCTTCTCTTCCTAGGCACGAAGGAACGAGGAGGCTGATGCGAAGCCACGGAGCAGGCGGCATGGCTCATGCGTGGCTGCATGTCTGTTGCGTGTGGTGCGAGAGAGGCATACGGTACCTGGCAGGTGGCGGCAATTCGCCAATGATTTCGTAGTTTGGAGCATGGCGGTGCTGAGGGACCAGATGGGTAATTACTGTGGTCTCCGTTGCGCAGTTTGCCGTGCAAAACGTTTCGGTTGTAGCACCTTTCCCGCACGCATGGCAAGGCGGTAGGGAGCGTAGGGTTACAGAGGTGGTATGGGCGTCCTTTGCTGTGCAGCTACACCAGATGTACCACGCCCTCCGGGGCCAAAGGGCCAAACCAAAACCTTCCGGCCCGGAGGACAACGGAAAGCCGGTACATGCGGTGGGTACAGCTGTAACGTGTACGCAGCTGCTGGCCTTGATAGCAAAGCCAATGTGACACAGGCCGCATGCTTGCAGGACAGGCCTCCCTTGCGTACTGGCGGGCATACCGGTACCAAAGCTGACGCAGAGGGTATCACTATGCATTTCGCAGAGGCCATGCTCACGCTTTCAATTTCAGTATGCAGTGTCGCCTTTCCTGGGCGGACACTGTAACCAGTACCGGTCTTTCCAGGGGAGTCCCCTGCTTGAGGCGCCACGATGAGTAAGCAAGGACAAGCACATTGGCGTTCATCACTTTGCACAACACGCCAGTCGATTAAGTTTCGCCATTTTGCTCACGGAGTTACTACGCGCGAACAAATTAAAAGCGTGGACCACAAGACCACTTCGCGGCATACCGCTGTGTAGCGCTACTCTCCTTTCACTAATCTTCTAGCCCTACCAATTGTGCAGCATACATCACTGATCGAAAGCTTGCACGATGCTCGTGGCGCCGCCGCGTCTCGCACTTGGAAGGGGAGCACTTGCGTCTCGTGACCTACAACGACAAGCAGCGCGTAAATGCATACTTGTGCCCTCGAAAAGAGCGTTGGTATCATGCGGTGCGGCTCGTCGTGATGTCGACGAGGAACAGGTGGGGATGTGGCGAACCGTCACCAAGAGCCTACTGCGACACAGAATGGCCTGTTACAGCATCATCAAGCGCAAAGCAGAAGATCATACGCAGCGTATCTGCTTAGCATCGTGTGAACACACCTGAACGCAATACTCGCTCAGTTCTGGACGGTGCCTCCTGTGCCGGCTGTGCGTGCCGAGCTTTCGTAACCCTTGGCACCCTTCCATGTCCACCGGTCTAGACATGCACCCCTTACCTCTCGCACGTGGGAGGCACCAATCCCACAGCGGCAGCTTTAAGGGCACAAACCTGCCTTGCATCGCAGCAACACTCGACACGCGACAGCTCGGCTCTGCGCCGGGAGGTGCCACTCTTGCGTGCCCACCGGTCTTGCCACGCACCACGACATACTGACATGCACACCTTGCCGCCATGCTGCAGAGCGAGGAGGAGCGCATTGCCACTGCGCGGGCTGACGTGACGCGGCGGATAAAGGCTCTGGGCGCCTCGGGCCGGGTGAAGGAGGCCATTAGCACGCTGGCGGGGCTGGCGGAGCTAGGCATTCAGCCGGACACACGGGCAGCCACTGCGCTGGTGCAGGCATGCTGCCGGGACATGCAGCTCGCGCAGAGCATCTTCGAGGAGATGTTCGGTGAGCAGATTGCTGTTACTGTGGGCCAGCCGGTACCTCCATTCCTGCTGTACTCCTGCCCACCGAGTGCGCAACCTTAACCAGGTCAGACGCTCCTTTGCTTCACGCTTGTTCCACCGCACAGGCTTACCAAGCACCCCTACTCGCACCAACACTGTTAGGGAAGAAATCAATCTCCTCCCACACGCCACGCACCTCTGCCCGTCCGCCAGGCGACTTCCTGACTCCCGACGAGGTGTCCTTTGCCGTCCTGCTTCGCGGGTACGGCGCCCTCAACCCGCCCGACTGGCGGGCGATCGACGCCACGCTAACCACCATGCGGTCAAAGTACGGGATAGAGCCCACAGCAGGTACGGCAGGTTCGGGCAGCTACCGTACGTGCAAGGGGGCTGGGGCGCGTGGGTGCGGGCTAGGGCGGGGGCATGGGCAGGGGAGACCCCACGGGGAGGCCCACACACGGCCGTGGGTACTGGCGTCGCAGTGTGTTGGTGCAGTGGTGCGGCGCTATGGATCCAAGGTGTAGATCCTGCGGCGAGCCAGGGGGTATGTACACCTGGCTGCAACGGACCGGATGACGCAGGAGAGCGTGAGTGATGACAAGGTTGGAAGTCGGAGACTGCTGAGGCCCAGGGGACTCTGCTTAGGCTCATGGGCGGCAGGCTGGGCTTCCACATCAGAGCGATGAGGGCTTAGCCGAAGGGCGTGGGGCTACGTGCTGATCAGGGGTAGAGGTGACATGCAACTCCCCTCCGCAATCCATGGAGATGTTGCTGCACTGGACATCCCTGCCCACGCCCCTGTACTCCATACAGCTGCGCCAGGCGAGCTGTAACAGCTGCTGCAGCAGCTTGTCCGTCCTAAACCGTACATGAGTAACGACCCACATGAAACAGCGTGCGCCAAACACCGCAGTGTCCTTACACGTGCTGCATGAGGTACCGGTGCGTTCCGCACGTACATCCATGAAAATACCCAACAAGCTGAATACCTTATCTTCCGTCTCTCGCTCACAAGCTACATACTGCTCTCCACTCCGCGTGTACCACATCCCTAGTGTCCTTCAACGCGCTGCTGGAGGTGTGCTGCCGCACCTCGGACGTGGACCGCGGGCAGGACATCATCGACCGCATGGCCGCCGACGGGGTGGAGCCGGACGAGATGACGGAGGAGGTGGTGGCTAAGCGCCGCGCGCTGCGCAGCTACCTGCGGAAGACGCTGCTGTGAGCTGAAACCGAGCATGGTGATGGTGCGGTGCGTTGAGTCTGAAGCGCTCTACTGCGCTGCAGACGCTGCGGTGGATGGGCCTTGCTGTGTCGTCGAGGCGGCAGTACAGGCATGCGTTGGGCTGCGCAGCTACCCGCGACAGACGCTACTGTGAGCTGGGCAGATCAAGATAATGCCATAGTGTGTGGGGGCTGCGCAGCAAGCTGCGAAAGGTGCCCTTGCGAGCTGGACGAAACATATTGAAGCTACTGTGTGTGGAGCTATCTGCACAGGGGGCGATGTCTTGAGGCGGGCCTTGCTGCGCCAGTGAGATGGCTGAGGACCACGGCGCGCGGAGCTGCGCAGTGATAGTGCGCCGTAGGGGCTGCTTCAAAGGGCCTGCGCCAAAGACGCTGTCTTGAAGGGGCTGTCGAGTCAGTGAGGCAGCAGAGGACCACGGTGCGCGGGGCTACACTGTCGCAAGCCGCTGCTGTGAGTGGGGCCAAGGGCTTCGCGGCGATGGTTATGGGTGGGTGCGCCCTGGAGGGTGATATGTGGTGGTGCCACGGCGCGTGGGCGCTGCACAGCTCAAGTACCGGTGGCCTGAGGTAGCTGCGCAGTGAGTGTTAGTCCGGCCAGCTGGTTTCCCACGTTTGCTGAAGCTTTGATTGACAGCAGGTGTTGACTGTGGTGAGGGGCACGGGCGCTGCAGCGCAAGGGCCTGAGTGCGGCCTGGGAACGCTGCAGGTATTGGCGTGATGGGCTCGTGGTTCCGTTAGGATCGGTACTGCCAGCGGTGCAGGCTTGTTGGGCTACAGTTCAAGACGCTGCTGTTCCGCCCTGCTCGCCGCTGTGAGAGGTTTGCCAACACGCACGCATTGGCGCTCGCGCACTTCACGTACCTACAGAACGCGTTACCACTGAAGCCAAACGTACGGGGGACATTGCGGGCGCTAGGAAGCTGCGTGAGTACGGTGATGCACAATGGGCACACTGTAGACGGGCAGAGAGTGGGCTTGGCGCTTGGCCAAACGAATCCCATGGTGATCCAGGCCCCTTCAGGAGTGGCCGTGGGTCTAGTGGCGCAGAGCCGCAGGACACAGAGCCATTGAACTGGAAAACAACATCCGCCAGGCTGTGTTGCGAGTAGGCTGCAAGAGCCCAAGGTACTAGTTCGCCACGCTTCCATGGGACACTAGGGTGGCAGCGTACGCAGCTGCTGTGCCGAATGTGTTACCCTCTGTTGTTCACTGAGGCCAGGCATCTGGCACTGCTATCATGCTGCACTTGACGACGCGATGGCGCGGCCGATGAGCTTGCAGGGCTGCCGGTGGAGTGGGTCCCACACTAGGCCTGCACTAGGCCTTCCCGAGGCAAGGGCATCGCTGCTGCAAACCTCCACGCACTGCGTGTCGTGCTACAGCGTCCGAGGTGGCCTGTGTTGCGTGCCGCACTCGGCATACGGTAAACGCATCCTGACGCATCCGTACTGCACGCGCCAGCCGATCAGCAACATGGGGGTGATCTGGCATCGTGGCATCGTGGCCCAGTGCATGGCTGACTGGTGCCAGAGTGCGCAACCTGACGGACCTGTTCCAACGGGCAACGGCAACCCCAGGCCGCTCCGCGGTCAAGCCCGACAGGCCAGTCCTGCACCGCGTCAAGTAAGATTTGACTCCTTCTTGTAAATCATGTATACATGTCTCGTGGCGAGGCCCGGGTCCTGAGTCCGGCGCAGCGCGGACGGCGGAGCTAGAAGTTGGCGGGGTTTAGCCGCACGGTACAGTGAGTTGACGGCCTGGAAGCACCCAGCCATTGTAACCTTTTCCAACAAGAGAACGATGTGCGTAGTAGCCCTAGTAGGTCGGCGGTGGCGCTTCCCGTCCCGCGGACCTGGCGCAACTGCCGTCGCAACGTGCTGCGTTCGTGCAGCAGGTACTTTGCGCAGGCCCCTGGCCGGTAATGCATGTGTAGCCGGTACGCGTCTGCGACCTCAACAGCTGTCCTGCGGCAGTGTACCTCGGTAGCGTTGGCGTTGGCTGCAACCAACTCACGTCCAGCAGGCCAATTGCACGCGGTGGACAAAGTCCGTCCGTGCGCAAATGTGATGATGTAAATAGTTCTATACGTAGCACATGCTGGATCATCGCCAAGAAGGCATCCCGCCGTGCTGCGGCGTCCTTCCAAATTGCTCTTTGCAGCCAAGTCCTTGCTGCGTAGCAGAGCTGAACACTTACACGTGACCACTCTCATACAACTGTGCATAAGTCAGATATGAGCATTGACCGTTTGCTCAGACCCCGTCAAACGCCTTGACGCGAAGCGGAACGAAACCTTATGTGCCAAGCAAGATGACTCTTGGAGCATAGAGCTACTATAACGTGCGCCAGTGCAGGGCAAGAAGCAGGGACGACCCTTTCTTTTTAGCATGAGTAGAGCGACCGGAGGGAAGCCAAGGGCGGCCGGAACTACATATTGCTTAGGCAAGTGAGCTATGTCAATGGAATATGCAGGAAGGGCGCCAGGCGTCGCTGCCGCGGGTCGCGGTCACTGCACACAGCAATCCGTCACTGCGGCCGTGTTGCGCTTGCTCCAAACTCCCAAAGCAAGGACTACAGAGCCTACAGATCTGCATACAAATTTGTTACATGCCATGTCGTGCTACTGCTCGGGCGTCAGGAGTTGTCGGGGATTGTCTTCAAACGCTTTTGCTTGGCCCTTATCGCTACCTCTCTAGCAGGCGCTGTCTACCAACTTGATGCAACAACCTGACGGGACATAGACTTACTACGGTAGCTCAGTCGGACAATTGCTGGGCGCTGGTCAAGTCTCTCAAAAAGCAGCAGAAATGGGCGACGTCGCCGTGAACCCTAACCAGATTCCAGCCACCGTCGAGGTAGTTTGTGGCAACTTGAGGGGCACCTATGACGTGGCTAAGGCAAAGGTCCTGTACCTATCGCACCTCGGCGGTATCCGTGAGGCTACACCCACGGAGTTCGAGCGTCTGGGCGGGCGGCAAGCAACGAAGAAGTGGAAACAGGCGAGCCTCTTGGGACGCACTTCTCTTCGGGGACTGCTTGCTTAGAGAGAGGTCGCCGGGCGGTATTCACGTGGGGCTGTTGGCGCACACGCCATCAGGGCACTCCAGCCCTGCACATGATGCCGGAACACCACGTCCGAGCATGTAGCTGCCTACGAATACAATGTAGCACCCTTGCAACTGCTCAGCTTGGAGGCTGCCTGCCCCGAGGGATGTATAACGTCGTATCCCACTCCTCCGTGACAGAGCATACGTGTCGTGGACACACACGGCCAGCCGGGCAAGTCCCTCGGAGAGTGGCTGGCGGGCACGGCCGGAACCGCCAACGAGGGCACCCGCGCGGTGTGGCTAGCCATGGGGTCCGCGCCACAGTCGGGCGGCCATGCGCAGGAGCCTGTCCGTGTGCAGGTAAGCGCACTACAAGTACCGCTCCGCCAGCTGTGCAGCTCACATCTTAGCCCACGCGCTCGCCAGGTCTTCGTTCGTTGTTTGGGTCGTCTTTCAAGCGTGCAACCACACCCCCATGCTAGTGTGTAAGCTCTTGCAGCACCTTGTTGCGCTGTGCTGCTGCCGGCGCAGGGGCTCGAGGGGCGCGAGCAGGTGCAGGTGCAGATGCTGGAGTTCCTGCACGGAGCAGTGGACGAGCCGCCCGAGGCAGCCGCCCACGTGGAGCTGGGCTCCCTGGTCTTCGACCTTCGCAAGCTGTATTCCGTGGTAGGTGCGCATGTTACTGGGGCCAGTATTCATACCGGCAGCCTCCGTGCAGGCCGCCACAGACATGGTATTTGCGCTGTATCGTTGCCGCCTGCATCCCCTGCCTGTGGGAATCGATGGAGTGGGTCAGCTACCGGCACTCTGAAAGGTACTGCTGTTGGCTTGTGCTTTGCCTCCTACCTGTGCCGTGCCAGGTGCGGAGCGGCGGCGGGCACGCCCGGGTGACCGAGCGCCAGGGCTGGGACAAGGTGGCCCACAGCATGGGCCTCGCCGACATGTCGACCAACGCGCCATACGCCTGCTGGTGGGTGCCGTACACTCGATGCCCCCAACACGCCCGCCCTTGGCACCGCATGAGATGCAGGAATGTGCTTACACAACCGTTGCCTTGCAATGCTGACGGAGAGGCTCCACGACCACATGATGTCGCAGACCTGCTGTTCACGAGCTCCACGCGCGGATTACAAAGCTAACTGCACCGCCTCCCGTTACTTGTGCCGCACTGCAGCTCGATCTACGAGCACTACCTCCTGCGCGCGGAGCGCCTCGAGAGCGCGCGTATGGAACTGGGCCTGCCGGTGCTGCCGCCCCGGCCGCAGCAGCCCAGCAGCCCAACCTGCTCCGCTGAGCAGACCAGCCAGCAGCCTAGCGGACCGCAGGCCGGCCCCTCAGCCGCACAACAAGGCCTTGAGCGAGCTGCCTCCGCACAGAACCCCAGCCAGCAACAGCACCGGGGCGAGCCGCCCCCGATCCAGCGAAGGTCCGTGGGGCCTGCGGGGGGGGCCCTGGGCTCTGGGAGCCAACAGGGTGGCGGAGGACAGGGCATTGCGGGGCCGTCCCGCGGCGGTAATGGCGGCGGCGGTCACAACGAAAGGGACAGGGAAAGACCAGACCGCCGGCAGGACGGAGGGGCGGCCGGTGCCGGTGGTGGCGGTCGGGCAGGGCCTGGGCAGGGAGGTCTGGGGCGGGGCGGGGGAGGCGGCACTGCGCCCAGTCTGGACCTGCGGCTAGCTGCTGGCGGGGCTGGCGGCGCCGGCGGTGGGCTTCTGGGGCTGGGCACGGGGGCCCCGGGCAGCCCTGGGCGTTCGGCGGCGGAGAGGCTGCTGGCGGATGCAGCGCTGGAGCAGCAGCTGGCGGGACTTGAAGCCTTGCTGCTGCAGCAGAACATGCAGGGGCTGCTGGGCGCGGGCGGCAGGCTGAACGCCGCGATGCTGCCGCTGGGTCTGGCCACTGGGTCGGACGTCGAGGGAGGAGCGCAGGGGCATAGGGGAGGGCCCGGTTCCATGTCGCTCCTGCCGCTGGATATGAATGACGACCAGCTGCTGCTGGCTGCGGGCCTGGGTGTGGGGCTGCAAGGGGGCAAGCTAGGCAACGGCGCGCTTGGGCTGGGCGGGGGTGCGGGTGCGGGCGGGGCGGCGCTGTCGCTGCTGCAGCTGGATGCGGGGCTGGGCCTGGGCGGGGGACTGCGTGGGGTGGCGGGTGGGGGCGGGGGAGGCGGACGGCAGGGGGGTGGCGGGGGGCAGCAGCGCGGCCTGCAGCTGTCGGAGGACGGCGGGGGTGCTGCGGCGCAGCGGCAGCTGCTGCAGCAGCAGCAACAGCAGCAGCTGCTGCAGCTGGGCGGGCGCCTGCGGCAGCTGCAGGAGCAGCAGCAGCAGGAGGCGATGCTGGTGTCGCTGGCGGGTGGGTCCGCCGGCAGGCTGGGCCTGATGGCTGGGGACGACGCTGCGGCGCAGCTGGCGCTGCTGCAGGCCTCCGGGGACGATGCGGGGCTGGTGAGCCTGGCTGGAGGGCGGTCGCTAGGCCTAGGGCGGGGCGGCGGTGGCGGCGGGGTTGGAGGCGGGGACCTGGGTGTCGGGGCGCTGCTGGGAGAGGCCGTGCATCCTGGGTGGGCTGGCGGACGCAGGGGGGCGGGGAATGGAGGAGGCGGTGGGGGTGGAGCAGGGGCAGGAGGAGGAGCAGCAGCGGGGCTGCAGCTGCCGGCGGGGCGGGGCCCGGTGCTGGGCTTGGGGCGGCAGCAGGCGGGGCTGCTGGCGGCGGCAGGTGAGGGTATTGTGGACGATGCGACGATCAACAGTCTGCTGCTGGAGTACGTTGGGGGAGGAGGGCTGGGGCTGCTGGGGCGTGGAGGGGGCGGGGGAGCGGGAATGGTGACGCTGAAGAGGGGGCTGCCGGAGGGCCTGGAGGACCTGCAGCCGGAGCTGCGGGGCGGGCTGCTGAAGCGGCAGGCGCTGCAATGAACGGGACGCGGCGTGCGCCCGCCGGTAAGCTGTGCGGCAGTCGGCTGCGTGGCGACGGGTAAATCAAATAAGCGAGGCATGAAAGGGGCGCGCTGTGCTGGTGTGCGGCGGCACTACTGGGGCGACCGACAGCAACAGCAGCACTGTTGCATCAAGGCCCTTGTGAGGAACGCGCGGGTTGGGGGGTCATTGGGCACGGTGCATGGTTTGAGGGAGTACGGTACATGCATGGGAACGAGCGTCGGGGACTGGCATGGCGCTTGGGGGCTGTGCATAGATCGGGACAGGGGGACGGGTGTTGGCACCGTCCGCTGCATGGCCGCTGTTCAGGGTGCACGGCATTTTCAGGAGGCGGGGTGGTGTGGCGTGGCACAGGAAGTGTGTCACATGTGCGCTGCATTGCCTGCTAGTGCGCTTGCCTGGTGTGCGTGTTGCATCATACGGCAATGGCTCGAAGGAGGGGGTGGGGGTGGGGGCAGGTGGGGAAACCTTGGGTGCAGAGGGGGATTGATGGGTGCTCGAATGCACGTGCGCAAGGGCGGGGGGGGGGGTTGACTCTTGGTGGTGGTGGTGGTGGTGGTGGTGGTGGTGGTGGTGGTGGTGGGGCATAGTCATCGGGCCTTGTTGTCGGCGTGCATAGCACTGGTGCAGCACAAGGCATCCTGAAGGTGGCATCCACATCCCTGCCACATGGTGGGTCGAGGATGGAAGCACGACACGCACCTGTGCTGCCTGGCATGAAGAGTTCACATAACTGTGCAGCCCCATAGCGCACCGAGGCCGAATCATTCGGGCCCGCGTTGCACAGCCACAATAATAACGCGGCCGGTTTGTTCAAGGCCACGGAGCAACGCAAACGAGCAACCAACTGCAACAAGTGCACCCTGAGCCTGGCGTGTTCCCTGTCCTGAACTTGCTGGCAGTGAGCACATGTGTACGGCCAGCCACTGACGTGCATGTTTAATGTGTCAACGGCGACGTTTGGTTGACTTGGGTACGGCAAAGGGCCCTGCCTGCGTCGTCTTGCGCCTCGTACAGCTTTCGTACTGCTTCCGGTGGCGAGTCGTGTACGATGCCCTTGTCATGCCCTCCGGTCGAATCACCACACTCCTCTGGTAGCACGGCATGTCGTGAATGACGCATTCCGCGTGAAAAGCAGAGGTGCCGCGGCGGTCACGTGCCGGATTGTTTGAAAGTGAGCATCGCACCCATTTTCCATTGCTTTGCTGTGGGATGGCGTGACGTGTACGGCTGCTTTCCGGGCCGATAGACACAGTGCAGTACCCTGTTTGCTTGTGGATTTGTTGCATGCCGTATGGCATAGCTCCTGTTGCGCTGGCGCGGGACCAACCGTGCGTATAGGGCTGTTGAATGGGCCCGACACGGTTTGAGCTCCCCTGTCCGTACACCGATGTGAGCATGCTTTTGCAGCGAAGGTGAACGTCTCTGGGGGTTACTGGTGCGGTGTACATGGCTGTGTTGTTATATTTGGTGCACGGGGAGCACGTGCTTGTGAGCCACGCAGGTCTGCGGTGGCCATGGGCGGGTTGGGCTTGGTCGACAGGGCGCATGTGCTCATGTTGCTGCGCATGTCAGCGCATGCAGCTTGCGGCAACGCACTATACACCACATCATGTTCTCTGGATGGCACTTTGACTGTCGTTATCGTGGCGTAAATGCACGGACCTCCCCGCGCGCAGAGGTTGGGGCTCCCCAGGGGGGCATCACACCAGGCTGTGGATTGGCAGGGGAACCAGTGGGCGAGCCGGCGGCCCGGATGGAGAGCCTTGCTCTAGATCTTACGTATGCCGGTGGGGTAATCTAGAAAGTGCATTTGCCTAAAGTTACCAGAATGACGTGCTGTTTTTGCACAATCAGGCGGCACCGTGGCAGCATGGTGGGTAGCATGCCGGCATGCGAAATGGACGCTCGTTGCAGATGGGCACTGGTTTGGCCTGACGATCTGGGGTCTGGCCGCAGGTATGCAAGCTTTTAGAGCTGATGCGTTGCAACTTTGGACCAACGACGCTACCGTACTGGCTTCGCATGGAGGCCCCGTTTGCGGGGATATGTGAAAAGCTGCAGGGTGGATGCCGTACGCTGCGCTGCGCCGCTACTGGGCTGTGTGGGGTGCAGGCTGGGCGCTTATGTGATGTGGGGCTGCTTTGCATGCCAAGAAAGTGCTGTGTAACAGGCCAATGCTGCCTCGTCCAGGTTGCATCTGCACACTCCCTTGCTTTGCGCATGAGCTTCGCCCGACAACCTGCAACGTGCTTGGCTTACGGAACCCGAACAGAGCAGGACAACATGCAGGAGCGTCATAGGCGCTATTGCATCGGGCGAGAGAGGTGTAACACGTATAGTGGGTATGAGATATGGTGGCCGGAAAGACTGCGGCATCCAAAGCGGAAACGCGGCATGCGGCAGGTAGATATTTCGGACCAACAGGTGAAGCATACGGCAGCAGTACAGGCCATCAAACCCCCCACTACTGTCTAGGTAGTTGTCCAGAGCTAAATCGCGCTATCTGTACTGAAAATAGCTCACTACCTGAAGGGTGCGGCCATGCGCAGCCAAGGCCTACGCACCGGATGCCATGGGAGTCGGTGTAGTTCCCCAGGCGCTCCGGCGCTTTGGGGCCACAGCAGATGCCGGCCACTATCTGCAGTATCTGTCAAGGCTGGGATAGCTAGCGGCAGGGGCGAGGGCATAGGGTCAGGCCCAGCATCGAAGGACTGGGGCCAGCCCCAAATGGCTTTCCAGACTCGTGATGTGCGCGCTCGCGTGATAATGGAAGCAGCGCCTCAAGGAGCAGTGGACGTGGACGTGTACATCCGAACCCTGGTGCAGTTTCAGGGGGGCACTGGAGAGGTTTCCGAAGCACAGGCGCTCGCTGCAGCCGAAGGCATTCGCTCTGCAGTTTCTACAGCAGTGAACACAAAAATGCCAGGCATCAAAAACCTGCAGGTATGGACCAGAGACGCAGGCGCATGCCACGCGAAGGGCCCTGGCTGCGCCGGCTCGCCGTTACATCCTTGCTGGGCTTCATGGGCTGGAATGCAACTTGAAGTTGTCTACATGACCTGCAGAACGCCGTCGTGACATCCGGGGCTCTCCAGCCCCTGACCACTCTTGCCCGGCGAGGATACCCAGTCGCGTTCGAGGCGCTGCAAATATTATGCTACAGAAACACTGTCACCTGCCAGCAGCTGGTGGAACAGGGCGTCAGTAAGTCATGAGCAGAACTTTGCGCTGCGAACATCGCTACACATGCCAGCCAGGCGTCGCCCTGGGGAACGCTTCTCGCTAACTATGCAGACCGGGAACCTCCTGCCGCAGTTGACCTCATCGCCAACACGCTGAACGACTCAACGGTGGACCTTCAGTGCGCCATGTGCTTCTTGTTAACGGCCTTTGCGGCCTTCGCCGATTCCTCTCACGCTCCCATGATGCGCTCGGGGCTTGTACCGAAGCTGGTCATGCTCTGCAGAACAGAGGTGAGGGCTCCTCGGTCGCAGCGCGCACAACTTCATGTTACCTGAACCCCCGGTATACTGCCCTCCGTCCCCAACCACGGCCTCACACACTCCAGCAGCATTTTCCCTCCAGACCATACCTCACCCCACCTTCAGGGAGCGCTCTCTTGCACCCCCGCACTTGGCCCTCTGCCGACAGCCCGCCCCCCCACGCGCTAACCTCGTCTTTTGCAGGCTGACCGTTGCCGATATAGTTACTTCGCCGCTTTGCGGTTACCCCCCACGCACTGTCCCACCCAGCCCAAACCCAGATCAGCTGCACTTTCCCCTGCCTCCCCACGCCCACTCCACGCATCCCGCACTCACTGCCAGGTTCCCGGCGGCCCCTCCGTTCCCCTCCCGGCACGCGCCCCATGTCTGACTCCTTCATTCCCGTCCCGATCACCGCGCTCACTGCCAGGTCCCCGGCGGCTCCTCCGTGGGCGCTACACGCGCGGGTGCGCTGCAGACCCGCGCCGCGGCCGTGCTGCGCAACTTGGCGCACAACCAGCGCAACCACGCGGTGCTGATTCAGGCGGGGGCGGTGGACCCACTGGTCGACATCATGCGCAGCAGCGCGGTGAGCAGGAGGGGTGGGAGCTAACAGCACAAACGTTCATGGTTTAGATGATGAGACTTGCTGGTAGGGCAATTGGCGGCATCTGTGATGGGGCCATCCAGGCGGGGGCGGTGGACCCCCTTGGAGTATCTATGCACAGCAGCGCGTTGAGCTCATGGGCGGGGCGCTGGGGCCGGCCGCGTGTTGGGGGCTTGCGAGGGTTGTTGAACTGTGTGCAGCGGCCTAGGGGCAACGTGCCCGCATACACGTGGGGCGCAAACCAGGTCTGGGGGAGGAGGGCCCACGAAGTAGCTGCACTCGCGGCAGCCTTGGAAGCGGCGGGCGTGCAGCAGCTTTCCAGGGTTCGGGGATTCGGGCACAGCGCATGGCCCCGCACAACTGGCGAGCGGGCCTCCCTGTACACCCGCCAGGGCGTCCGCGCTTAAGGCGCGTCAACAGATGCGGTGTGTTGGTCAGGCTGGACATTGGGTACGGCGTGTGGGGCTCTTGCCTGGTGCGTGGGTGGCTTGGCTTGGCTAATTGCCAAGCAGCTGCGTCATGGCATAACGCTGCGCGGCCCACCAGGACTGCGTTGGGATGACCATGAGATCGACGGATTGCGTTGAGGGCAAAGCGGGGAGGAGAGGCGTGCGCGTGGCGGGCTGCATGGATTGCGGTGGGCCAACGTCCTCCATCTTGGCAGCAAGCAGGCGCCACGCAGCGCCAGCGGTGCAGCAGCGCGGCTGCAGTGCCCCGCAGCAGAGGCGGACTGTCGACAGTGATGGGGTGCAAAATGGGGCAGCACGCGCTTTGGGGACCGGCGCGGGTTGTGGGTCCCTGCATTCGCCGTTCGTGACACTCGCCGTTCACAACAATCGACACAAAACCGGTGGCGTTCATGTCCATTAACCCCTGAATGTGCTCAGGGCCCCCTCCTGTATGAGCTATGACGGTTTCCGAGTAAACAATCATTACTTTAACGCAACGACGCCTACAGGACCCTGCCTCCCGCATCAACGCGGCGGTGGCGGTTGCCTGCCTGGTGGGGCACGAGGAGGGCAACCCGCGGCTGCAGCTAGACGAGCCGCTGGTGGGCGAAATGCTGGAGGTGCTTGACGCCGCGTGCGCCGGCACCATGCGGCACGGCATCTTCTGGACCGTGTGGAAGCTGTGCCAGGGGCTGGCCAGCCTGTCGGTCAACGACAAGAACAAGGAGCTGATCACCATGAAGGTAGGGCAGAGTGGGACCGATTGGGTAGGTAGCCTGACAGTTGTGGCTTGAGGGACGAGCAGCAGTGACAGCAGCAAGGACAAGGAGCTCATCACCACGAGGGCAGGGCAGAGTGGGTTGGTAGGGGGAAGGGAGGCCCGGAGGTACAAATACGAGAGTTGAAGAGGCTGCGGGGACAGGAGGCGTCCAGGATGAAGGATTTGCAAGGCAAGCCGGGGAGGTGGGCAGCGGGTCCTAGGGACAATGGGGGTGCAGGGCTCGTGCCAGGGGTTGGCCAGCCTGTCGGTCAACGACAAGAACAAGGAGCTGATTACCAGGAAGGTGGGACGAATTAACAGGGTAGCCTGGTAATCGTGACTCGAGGCACGAGCTGTGGTGACAGCAGCAAGGGTAAGGAGCCCGTCACCATTGGGAGTGGGCCGGGAGTTTGGGGGTGGAAAGCGAGGCTTCGGGATGCCAACGGAAAAAGGGGGCGAGGGTGGGACTGGAGGGGCGTGATCGGAGCTGGGTCCGAGGGCAGCAAGGGAGTTGTGGAAAGGGAAGGGAAAGGGAAAAAGGGGAAGGGAAGGCTTTGGACACGTGGAGAGATGGGCAGTGGGCCGCCGCCATGATTAGGCGACTACACACGCATGCTGATGTCATCAACACCCTCATCACTGTTGGCCGGGTCGTCCCCCGCAGGGTGGTGTGGAGATCCTGGCGGAGGTGGTCATGGGCCGCCACCACAACCAGGAGACGGCGCACCGCTTCGCGCTGTCGGCGCTGTGGAACCTGGCCTTCAACGAGCGGTCCAAACAGGTGCGCGTGCGTTCCCACTGTGCGTTTGGTGTCACCCGTGTTCCAGGGGGTGCCCAATTTCCGCTGCGGTGGCAATTGGCACGTGCAGGGCCCCGGGTTGTCCGGATGCCGGTGCGGCTCTTCCCTCACAATGGGCATGGCGACACGGCCGTTTTAAATTCGGTTCTCATTCTGTATGGCCACACCGGTGCGCACACGAGCTTGTGATGTACGTCTGAGGTGGGTTCGGTTGCTCCCCTCCCCAGGTCATCATCGGGACCCCGGGGCTGGTGGACGCCATCCGCACCATCCTCACAGCCTCGGAGTCGCCCAAGACGAGGGAGGTGGCCAAGGGAGCGCTGTGGACGCTGGGTGAGTTTTTATTGCAGAATGGGTGTGGTGTTGTGTGCCAAAGCAAGGGAGCGCTGTGGACGCTGGGTGAGTCTGTGTTACGGTCTTACGTGTGAAGACGGTGTTACGCGTCTGAAAGAGGGAGATGGCCAAGGGAGCGCTCTGGACGCTGGATAAGTTTTCATGGCAGGATGGGTATGGTGGTGTGTGCCAAAGCAAGGGAGCGCTGTGGACGCTGGTTGAGTCCTGACGGGCTGGGCGCCACGCGTGCGCAGGCATGCTCACGGTGAAGGCTTTGGGCGTGTTGGTGTGCGCCAAAGCATGTTACACACACCCTCGACTGTGGCGTTTGGCTGACGTGCGGTCCGCTGCCACTCGCATGCATCCGTTGGTATCGACGCCACGCAAGCTTGACTTCTGCCTCTAGCACTATAACTCGAAGCCCTCCCACCCTCAGGCCTGGAGCAGGACGTGAAGAGCCCCTTGTTGCAATGTGCCGACCCCTTCGTCTTGACTTGGTGTCCTCCCATGGTCCATGCGCCAACTGACGGTTTGCTGTCATGCCCAACTGCATTCCTGCTGGTCAGGAGAAGGGCGGAAAGCGCCTCCTCCCCTGGCCTGCTGTGCGAATCTGTTTCTTACTACGGAACTCTATGCAAAGTCCCATGCACCCTCCGTCACAGGCCTGGAGCAGGACGTCAAGAGCCTGCAGGAGGGCGCGGGCCGCGTGCTGGCGCTGGACGGCGGCGAGGCGGAGCACGCGCAGCACGTGATGCTGTCGTACGAGTGGGGCTGCCAACAGAGCGTCATGCTCATAAAGAGCGAGCTGCAGAAGGCGGGGTATCAGACCTGGATGGACATCGACAAGATGTCGGGTGGGTCGGGGCAGGGACGGGGTGTCGGGTGGGCAGGGGCGGGTGCGGATTGGGTGGACGGGAAGGTGCCGAGGGTGACCGGGTGCGGCGTCTGGGCTGGCTCGGGGGTAAACGCAAATGGCAAAGTAAGTGTATCGGCAAAGTAAGTGTATCGGCAACGGTCAGCCTGCAAAGGACGAGGTTAGCAGCGAGCGGCAGAGAAGGTGACAACAGGGCAACAAAGGCTTACCGAGTAATACTTACCGACGGAAGGGCTGTGCTGGCTGTGCTGGAAAGTGGCTGCGCTACCTAATGCGACCCCACGACCCCGGCCGGAAAGCTGAAAAAGCTGAGGACTGAATGCAACCTCGTGCCTATGGTCCCAAGACGGTGCAAGCCGGCACAAGGAACCCACGCCCACCCATATCGACACGACTGACCTGAAAACGAGGGCCGGAAGGGAAGGGGGCAAAGGAGGGAACACGAGCTGGGCTGGCTCGGAGGGGGGGGGGCTTTCTGTGGGGACACACCCTTTCGGGCTGGCGTCCTAAGCGGCGAGGCTTAGAGAGGAATAATGGGCTTGCGTCGTGGATTGGTGGTGGATGGAAAGGCACCACCGCAAGAGGTCTGTACAGTGGGGGTCGAGTGGCGGGTGCGTGGAAGGACATGACAAAAGATGTCGGGTGGTTAGGCCTGGGTGCTGGCGGGGACTACTGGGGTACCTAGAGCACACGTACGTGTGCTGTAGATGGTGCTATCGGCACTGCGCATGACCCGCGAGTGAAACACACGACAGGCGCTCGACGGGTTACGACAAGGGTGCGGGTCGGCTTGGCGGATGGGGTTGCGTCAGGTGGACAGCAAACTCACATGTATGGTAGCTTAGTACCATACCCAACATCCTTTCCAACCCCGAACCCGGTCGGCAGGGTCTACTCTGGAGGCCATGGCCAAGGCGGTGGAGGACTCGGCCGCCGTGCTGGTGTGTGTTAGCAAGCGCTACAAGGAGAGCCAGGCGTGCCGCACGGAGGCAGAGTACGCCTTCCAGCAGCGCAAGAAGATCGTGCCGGTGAGAAGCCCCAAGGGTGTCTGCTTGTGTTGTCTCTACATACGGCCATATGTGGGGCTTGTGTCAGTGAACACGGAGGTCGAGCACGGCTTGCAGCAGCGCAAGAAGATTCTGCCGGTGAGGAAGCCGGAGGTGCGTGCTTGTGCGTTCCTGAAAAGATATGCGGGGCTTGTATCAGCGAAACGAGCGCAGAGGCCGAGTACGCCTGTCAGCAGCACAAGAAAATCGTGACCTGTGAGCGTGACGCGTGCCGAAACAGGCAGGTACGGTACCGGTATGTTACCTAGTCTGCTGTGCGATAGCTGCCTCCCAAGGGCCGCGAATCACCTTGAAAATTGACTGGCGGAGAAGGGTAGCGTTGCAGCATGATCTATTGTTTAGCTGATCGCCTATTTTGTTACCTCCTTTGTTTGCAGGTGTTGATGGAGGCGGACTACAAGCCGTCCGGGTGGCTGGGCGCGCTGATGGGGACACGGCTGTACTTCAACATGAGCGACCCGCGGCAGATACCGTCCAAGATGGGGGCGCTGATCAAGGAGCTGGGGGATGCCGGGAGGTGGGTCAGGAAGCGGGAGGCGGACGGGGAGGGGGCAGAGGCCGTCGAAGAGGGGGTAGCTGGTAAGGAGCCTGGGAGCTGCTGGGAGGTGGGTCAGGAAGCGGGAGGGGAAACAGGGCGGCGGCAGATGCCGCTAGAGATGGGACGCTCTTGAACGAGCTCGGCGATGCTGGGGGTGGGCAACCTGTGGGAATGTCGAAGGGACCACAGGGCGGCAGCAGCCAGATGGATGAGGGTGAGGCGGCTTAGTGGGAACCTGGCGGGGGAGGTGCCAACCACGCCACACCACCGTCGTGCTCCAATCAGTCGAGTGACCGACGTCCGGCTTGCTGCATAGAACGTCCAACCGCAATCGCCGCCCTGCACCTCCCCCCGCGAGTTCCTTCCGCAGGGCCACCAACACCACCCTCACAGACGCCATCTTTGCGCATCTGCTTGCTTGCTGAAGGGACGCCATGATCCGCACTCACTGCCGCCTGCATGTGTGCCCCTGGTGTCCCCCGTGTGGTCGGGACCAGTAAGCATCGTGTGGCCACACCAGCCCCGCAGGGCCACCAGCCCCACCGCCAAGGACGCTTCCTTTGCGCACCTGCTTTGCCATTCAAGAGAAGATAAAGGGCAATTATTCTCATTCCCCAATCATTTCCAATCATTCCCAACTTGTATTATTCCCACTTACAGGGCCACCAGCCCCACCGCCAAGGACGCCGCTGTGCGCACCTGCTTCATCATATACGGGAAGATGAATTACAATTAATCTTTATCCAATCATTCCCAATTACTATTATTATTATTATTATTATTACTACTCCCACCTACAGGGCCACCAGCCCTACCGCCACGGACGCCGACGTGCGCACCTGCTTGCTCGTTTAAGGAAAAAAGATGACCCACACCCGTCTCCCACACCCACAGGGCCACCAGCCCCACCGCCAAGGACGCCGCTGTCCGCGCCGCCTCGTCCACGCTGCTGGCCGCCGCGTCGGACCGTGCCGACACGTGGAACGTGTACGAGGTGGAGGAGTGGCTCAAGCGCATCCGCTGCGCCGAGTACGTGGGCATCTTCAGGGAGCACGGCATGGACGGAATGGCGCTGGCGGGGCTGTACAGGTGGGGCGCAGCGTCGTTACATGGTAGACTGTAAAGTAATGTTACATTGTGTCGTATATCCATCTTTTTGCCGGGAACAAATAGCACGGCATGGACGGAATGGCGCTGGCGGGGCTGTACATGTGGGGCACGCGTGAAAGGCTTGGAAACCGGGGAAGGCGTCAGGGAAACACGGAAACGCTGGGTCCTGCACATGAAGAGGAAGAGGGTGGGGCGCAACGTCGTTGATGGTGCATCTTGAGAATGGTACAGTACATTACGTTGTGTACCGGTATCTTGTGTTGTGGCGGGAGCCGATAGCTAGCACCTCGCGGATTTTGTGGCGCTGGCGGGGGCTGCGAAGGCCAGGCGGTAAAGTGGACGCTGGTGCGTGCACAGATTGCCCAGACCCTTCCAAACTATGCATGCGCGGTCAGTTTATGTTGGCCCTTGTCCATGGCATTGTACTGCTTTTCAACGCCAACAGGATGGGCTCGAACGTGCGCTTCCTGCACAGTCGCTTTCAACTTGTTAAGCCGTGTACCTGTACAATGCGTGACCCTTTCCCACCCTGGACATGTCCTGCTTTCCTTCCCACCCTGAAACTGCCCTGCTTTTCCTCACGTCGACAGGATGGGCTCGGACGTGCGCTTCCTGCACGACACCCTCAAGACGGAGTTTGGAGTCACCCCCATGGGCCACCGGCTGCGGCTGGTGGAGGAGCTGCACAAGCTGTTCTCGTGATGCAAACACCTTAGAGCGGTGGGTTAAGCAGCTGCTTTATGTTCCTGTGCTCAGTCCTGCGGTGGGCAGGGCGCCCTAGGAGGAGCTGCTCGCGTGGTCCTGCTGACAGGGCAGCGAACGGTGAGTTAAGCACCTGTGTTGCTCTGATGAGTGAGCTTGCCAATTTTGTGGGCTTGTGGGTAAGCCTGATGCATGGCGGGGCTGGACGACGAGCACGACAAGCTTCTCTTGTGGTAACAGCAGGGAGCTTGGATCCGGGATCGTGCAGTTGCATCCTTTCGTTCCTATCGAGCAGTATGCTGGTGAACGGATGGGAAGGGGCATGGCGTGCTGTCATGCAGGTCGGCGGGGTTGCACGCAAGCGGACGTGTTAGTAAGGCAGGTTGGTGGTGCCCCTGGCACGTTGATGTGCGCTGGCTGGTGGTTGTTCAAGGTTTTGCGTGCGGTGTTGGCGTTTGGACCGGTAGGAGAGTGGTTGGAGGACATCAAGGACGCGATGTTAGAGGGAATTGGGTGGAAACACAATAACGCGTGCATTATGTACCGATAATAAGTTGGTTTTGTGACCGAGGATGGACTGTTGGCTAAATGGTATTGTGTTCTATCCGTGGTCGTTACGAACCGACGTGAGCGGAAGCTTGCTTCATCGTCCGCCGCAACCTGCTCACGGGCAGGGCACATGCACAAGCGGTCTAGGGGGACGTGAGCTGTGTCTTGCAGAAGTGGGGAACTGTTAATACACATGCCGTTAAATGCACGAGAGACTTTTGCATCAGCACTTGGGACTTTTCCTGCCGTCGTCGAGTGCTGAGGCGGGATTGGGGCGGTGATGCCGGCCGGTTGGCCCCATACGATCGCGTCCCTGGGACTTGATACGCCGCCGCAGTGTTGAGGTTTGCACAAACAGGGCATTTGCATTGGCTCGCTGCAACCGCATGACTGTGAGACGCGGCTGATGCAGGTTGGGGTGCAACCCAGGAAGCTGGAGTGCGCGGGGCGCGAGACGTTGCGTAGGCAGCTGGTGCTTGTGAGCTGTGGGGACTTGTGTTTGTCATGGCCACGTGTGGTGTTGCGGGGCAGCTGGTTGGACAGCAGCAAGCCGCGGTGATCAGGTGCTGGCGATTCCAGCAACTGGGTCGCCCCTGCGACGGCGCGTGCGTGTTGCCGGGCTATGGGTTTGCCTGTGCAACTCGGAGTCATACTGGTGGCGATGAGCTACGATTTGCCGTGAGAACCCTGGGCTTGAGCTGTCGATGTTCGGCGTATGGTGGCATGGCCCAGCTCGTGGCTCATGGTGGTGGTGGTGGTGGTGGTGGTGGGAGCTATGTGGGCTAATGGTGCCCTGAAGGGATGTGCTCCGGCAAGTTGCACTTGCACGGCCCGGTCCGTTGGAGTCACGTGTGACGGTGCCGTACTGGGTCAGAGCAACGCCTTGCCTGCGCAACCGGGTCGCGGAGCAACTTTCAAGCTGCACTTGTGAGTTGGGGTTGATGTTCCTGCGAATGTCCTTACACCTTTATACAGGTGATTAAGCTTAGATTCATCCTTAAGGGCCGTCTGTTTATGCTGGCGACTGCTGTTTGTTGCGAGTTGCTGGGAAGAAACCAGATGGGGGCAGCGCGTTTGTGCATGACTCTGTATGCCGGCGTGACGCACCGTGTAGCTTCCTAACCTACTGCTTAAGGGTATACCGTAACTGTGCAGCCTGTAGCGTTGCCTTAAGTGTGTGCCGTGGTTGCATGCCCACGGTGAAGTTGTGCTGCTTTCGTGCGGCCAGTGCATCAGGTCAGGTTATTGAGGAGTTTGGCATAGTAACAGTTGCAACGGTGCACAGCGACTCGGCTACCGTTCCTGTTGTTGCCAAGTAGGCCAAGCTTCGACGTGGCTGGGTGCTGACTGTGCACGCCGAGTGCTCCATCTGTAGTCAATGCAGCGGAGGGACGGCTGTGATGCGCCGTAATGTCTGACCGTGCCGGAAGGGCACCGTATAACTCGTAACGGCGTGGCGTGTTCGGCTGGTGTTTCGGGCTCCTGCGATGCTTGGTTGCGCGCGAGCTGCATTTACAGCATCACCAAGCCTGTAATCCCGGAACGCAAACATGGTTGTGGCGCGAGGTTGTTGCTGCTGTTGCTCCAGCTCACGGTGCAGGTGTGTGCAGGCCTTAACTACCGTATAGCCTGTCCACACTTTGCATGCCGTTGCTTGGGGACCAGGGCCTTCATGTGCACGCGTGTGCTAGGGCGTACGGCAATTAATGGCGGAACGCTAGTATCCATGGTGTTTATCGTAGGCACATGACCCACACGTTGTGCCGGGTTAGCATTGCCGTACTGTGCAGGGGGGGGCCGGGGAAGCACTGAGTGTTTCATTGCTGGCATGTGCAACGTCCGGAAACAAGGGCATCCGAGCGCTGCCTTGCTGCTTATGCTTCAGAGCCGTCCAGGGCCGTCAAGCAACAAACTGCCATCGTGCCATGATGTGGAGATTGTCGGGATATGTGGCCTCCGCGTGGCGTGACGGTCAAGTGCCCGGACCGGTAATAGTCGAACCTATATGTATTGATCCATTCCTGAGCTTGTAACATGCTTAATCTGCACAGCGCGGCTTACAGTCCGAAGGCCGATCGTGGTTCAGTAATGCGCACCTTTGGGTACCCAGCAGGCCACTCCACCCAGGGGAGCTCCCTTGACCCCACCTATCCGGCACGCCGGCAGGCCACGGCCACCCGGCCTTGGTGGTGTTGCCTATCTGGCCGTTATGCAGGTGTACAATGTTTCAGGCCATGCACGTGACGGTTGGGTGCTCAGCATTGGGCTGCACTGGCAAGTTCGCATCAGGGGCCAGAGCGCAGGGGAGGCTCCCGATGTGTCCGTCTCTGCTGTCTCTAGGCGCAAGGCTTGCAGAAAGAAAGACACGAAATAGGATTGCAAACGTGCAATACAAATGCGATGCAACTGGTCTTCCATGTAGCCCATACCATTGGGCTACCCTCCCAGTGTGCGACAGAATGCGAGAGGAAGTTCGGACGCGGTAACCAAGGGGCACAATGGCCGAGCGCCCCCGACAGACATACGACAAATTATGCGGGACGGATTGTGGTGTGGAGGTGAGGGAAAGGCAAATGGACACTGCGTTTCAGCGCCGCATCTGTCGTGCAGTAACTTGTCCCGTTTCTTGCCAATTCATGTCATGCGCCTGAGCAGGAGCAAGCGCTTTTTAGGACAGTAGGCGGGAGCAAAAGCATGGATATTCTGTAGTTGTTTATGATGAACGATGCTGAAAGCTTGATCACCAATAAACTCCAAGTTATTGCCGAAGAGGACACCGGCGACGCGAAGCAGGCGGCAGCTCAGGCATGTAACGACAAGGTGAATTGTAGACCTTGTAGTTGTTGGTACCTATGCCCAATGGGGGCTCGGTGTTTTGCGGCTGGACCGCCAACGCAACTGTAACCCAGCCAGTCAACTGAGCATTACAGGGCTGGCCCTTGACATTGTTTCCTCGCCAGGCTTTGCGCGACGCACTGATTCTACAGCATTTTACCTGGGCGGTGACAGTTTTCGCTCTAGACGGCAGCCACCGCGTCCTGCATCAGAACCCCCAGTCCGTGGCGCTGCTGGGTGACCTCGTACCCCAAGGGGACCACGGCCGACCCAAACCGTCCCCAGTTCCGGCCGTTCCAGGCCTCGTCTCCTCCTCAGGGGGGCATAGTGTGCTGTTGCACATATTCGCCGGCGAGCCACAGAAGCTCAATGAACTGCTGGCTGAAGTGGCAGCAGAGGGCGGCTCTGGTCGATGGAACGGTAAGGCGGGGTGGTTGCATTCCTCGTACTTACCTCCTGGTCCCTCTTGTAACCTCCGCTATTTCTAGCTGTTTTTTACTGCCTGATGTCAATGGCACCCGTTTCTGCGTAGCTCTTTTTGCAGCTGTCAACGTATCTGATGCACCTGCTCCTGCTGTGGTCACCTCTGCAGGCGTTGTGCGGGTGTTAAACCACAAGGCGCCAGCAGCGGCGGCAACCACCGGCGCCGCCACCGCAACCGCTGCGGCCGCTGCTTCTGCTGCAGCAGCCAACGACGCCTCAGGCTCCGAGGGGTTGACTCCCGCTCAGCAGCCATGTCCGCCCGTTGGGTGCACACACCATCAATCTCAGCACAGGGCTGTTGGCCATAATAAGCCGCCGGTGCGTCGAAGGCTGTTTGCAGCTCGCAGCGAGCCATACTGTGAGCAAGCTGCGCTTGTGGAAGCGGGGCCAGCAGCTGGTAGCGATGGTGGGGCAAACCACGGCCTCCATGTCCCGACGGCTGGTGGGTTAGCGGCCATGGACAGGTTCCCAAGCACGGGCGCTGCCCTAGACTCCACACGTGCTGCACACAACCGTGCCTGCACCAACAGCAACAGCGGTATCAACATCAACAGAAGCAACAGCGACGTCAACAAAGCCACCAGCAGCAACAATCGGCTGTTGGGCAAGCTGTGGGACCTCCCACGGGTGACAGAAACGGAAGCGGCAACTGTGGGCCTGGTGCTGGACCCCTGTCACGGCGACGAGAGGTGCGGGTGCCACAGCCACATCAGCCACAAGCGGCAACAGCAGCAGCAGCAGCAGCAGCACACAAGCAGGCAACCGGCAGCGCCAGCGGGCGGCCAGCAGCTAGCGGACGCTGCGTCAGCACCGCTGCCGAGCGCGGGCAAGGGAGGCGAAAAGAAGAGGTTTAGCCTGAGTAGGCTGCGACATTTAGCTCTGGGCCTTGTCAACAAAGTCCGCCTGTCCGCTGCTGGATCCGAGGCCACGGGCAGCGGCAACAGTAAATGCAGCAGCGGGTCCGCTTCGTGGAGCGCCCGCGGGAGCGGAGCACGCGAGTCCCTGCACTCCATCAGCATAGCGGCTGCCGCGCACGCCGGCACAGCCCAGACCGCCGCCTCCTTCCTGTCTTCAACCTTCTACACCAAGAACACCGTTAACACACGCCCCGACGACTGCAGCTTCTGGGGACCGTACCCCGCCGGTTGCAGCTACACACCGCCGGGGCTGTACGACAGAACCTGCAGTACGACAGGCTCCCATGGCGGCCGTACACTGCTGCAGCCCAACGTAGCACTGTACCCACGGGCATCGCCGCACATGTGTGCCGGTCCTGGTGCTACGTCTACGTCTACGTCTGCGGCTGGAGCAGCTTCATCGCCTCATGCGATAGATGACAGGGACCCATGGGCTGCTGCGTTAGCCACAAGCACCCTCGCCCTCAACCGGACACAGACAGGCCTCCACCCCGCCTACCTGACCAGCATGTACCGCCCCAGTGGTGATGGCAGCGAGATGGCCAGCCCCTTCACCGCCCCTGCCTACCCGAGGGACATGCACAGCCCGCGAACCACGCGGCAGCAGCAGCAGCAGCCACGGCACCGCCCCTCTGCGCCCGTCGTTCCGCTTCGCACCGCATCCTTCGGCGCGGACGTCCTCCATTACCAGCCCCTTGCCGCCCTGAGCTCGGTACGGTCGGCGGTGTCAGTCACAGGGCCACCCCCCCACAAGTTCCATGCAGCCCCTGCTTCGGCGGTGTGGGCCTTCCGCCAGGGGACGTCTCCGAGCCACCTGCTGAGGGCCCACAGCGAGCAGCCGCACGGCTCCCTGCCTGCAGGCCTGGAAGGCTATTACGCGCAGCTGCAGCAGCAGCAGCAGCAGCCAGGCATGGACACCAGCCCCCGCGTCTCCGCCCCCGGCTTCCCGTGCGCTGGCCCCAGCTCCTGGCATGTCGAGGGCGTACACGCGCAGCAGGCCCTCATCATTGGGGTCCCCATGGACGCCCATGCGGCCCCTGTGTCTTGCCTTGACGGTGATGGTGGCAGTGCCATGCTGTCCCGCCTTCAGCCCCAGCGTCTCTCTACTTTCAGCCCTTCAGTCAGGGACTCTCCTTGTAAGGAGCCCCACGGGTCCGGCGTCCGCCATGACGCCGGGCCCTTGTGCAGTGCAGGGGAACTCAGGTTGCAGCACGGCGGTGCGGTGGGGCTCCTGGGCGGCGTTGCCTCTGCACCTGCAGCTGGCCCTCGCGGGGGCCCCGGCGGCGGCGGTTGTGGCGGCGGCGCGCAGCCCCGGTTGCCGGATGGTGTGGCGGCCCCCGCGGGCGGCGCTGCCTCCTCTGCCGCTGGCCTCGCTGACGGTGACGGCGATGCCGGCGGCGGCGGCGGCAGCGTGCAGCCCGGGTGGCACCAAGTGTGGGCGGTGCGCACAACGGACGCTGTGACGGGCGAGGCGGCCTTGGTGCTGTACCAGGTGGGTACGCGTAGACGCGAGGAAACCGTACAAGGCGTGCGGCGACATGTGCAGGACGGTGAGCCTGTGATTCAGAGGTTCAACTGGGAGTCCGCGCAGGTGAGTGCCCCGCCCCGTAGAGATGCTTTTTTCCTGGGTCTCTTGCTGCATCACGGTTTGTGCCCGAGCAAGGTAAACGGTAACGTTTTGCAGAAAGGATATACGGCCAGGGTGCCGGCAGAGCAGGATTTGGGACTCGCTCGCCCCTACTGACGCTAACCCACGTCCCTTCGTGCCTAACCCACGCGGTCCTGCAGCACGACGTGACGGCCCGAGTGCTTGCCGAGCGCCGCCTGGCCCTGGTGGCTGAGACGCAGCACCGCCTGCTGGCGCAGCTCTTCCCACGGCACGTGCTGCAGGGCATCACGCGGCTGCAGCTGGCAGCAGCACCAGCACCAGCACCAGCTGGAGCAGCATCGCAACCTTCTTCGCCGGCGGCGGCGGCGTCAGCGGCCGCGGTGCCGCCACCGCGGAAGAGTGCGACGGGCGTGGGCGCGGCGGCTGCCGTTGACTACGCGCCTCTTGCCACGTGGCACGAGCAGGTTACTCTGCTGTGTGCCGACGTGGTGGGCTTCACGCCCATGTGCAGCGTGGTGCACCCCGCGGCGGTCATGGCCATGCTGAACGACCTGTTCTCGCGCTTCGATGCGTTGCTGGACAAGCACGGCGTGTCAAAGGTGGGTCTTGAGCAATGAAGCAAGCATAGGAGTGGGGGCGTTTGGCACCTGTGCAACACGGCTAGGATGCCGCGTTGTGCTGCGCGCACAGCCGCCTCTTGCGCGGAGGGCCATGCCGCATATGTATGCATGCCCTGTGTGTGGCTTTGGCGGGAAAGCGAGCCCGTAGGGTCCTTCGACAGTGATGGACATGTCGCCATGGGCGGCCCCATTTGACTGTACAGTGATGCGTTGGGGCCTGGCACGTGAAGCAAACGTAGGAGTGGCGGCGTTGGCACCTGTGCACGTGAGCAGCACGTGTCCAGCACGTGTGCAGCACGTGTGCGCCGAGGCTAGCTACGCCGCGTTGCGCGTGGCTGTGACGGGAAAGAGAGCGCGCAGGGGCCTGCATCAGCCGCCATGCGCGGCACGTGTCAATGCTGTACTATTTGTGCACTGCGCTGTGACGCCATTCCCATTGTACATCCATGCACCACTCCCCAGGTTGAGACCATTGGCGACTGCTACATCGTAGCCGGCGGCCTCATGGGCTGCGGTCCAGAGCAGCAGCAACAGCAGCAGCAACAAGTGCATGGCGGCAACGACGCTGAGGAAAGTCCTGCCGCCATGGCGAGCACCCGCGGCGGCAGGCCTGGCGGCACCATCACTGCGCACAAGAGCGCCCACACGGCCGAGGCCGGGCTTGCCGCTTTGGCGGGCGCTAGCGGCAACAGCACCACAGCACGCAGCAACGGACACAGGGGAACCCAATCCTACCGTGACCCGCTGCACGCGCACAAGGTGTTTGCCTTTGCCCAGGTAGGTGTTCTGTGGCATGGGCAGGGCAGGGCTGTCAATGGCCCCAGTGGGCAGCCCATCGGCCAGGGTATTTACTGGTGGTGAATGGCCTTGGAACAACTCCCCATGCGATTGCAGTCAATGCCGCCGGTAGCGGACGCATAGCTGTAGCGCTCAGCCCAGCATGTAGTGATGGGGAACTGCGCAGGGGGCTCTTCGTGCGGTTGCTGTTGTGGACCGGCATGCATTTCAAGCAAGCGCGAAGAACTCCTTCGCTTCCACTGTCGTGTGTCATCTTGTACAGGATATGCTGGTAGCGGCGGCGTGCGGTTCCCTGCCCCACCGGCAGCGATGCACATATGCACATTGCACAATGATACCGCCTTTTCAACGTACCGTACTCACGCCTTTTCAATGTACCGTACTCACGCATATTTGTTCGACCAACCATCCAGGACATGCTGGAGGCGGCGGCGTGCGTGCCGTGCCCCACCGGCGGCGGCGAGGCGGTGCAGATCCGCATCGGCCTGCACAGCGGGCCGGTGGTCAGCGGGGTGGTGGGAGCACGCATGCCGCGCTTCGCGCTGTTCGGCGACACAGTCAACACGTGAGTCGTGCGGAGCCGTGCATGCATCAACGTGTGTGCACATTGATACATGAGGGTGTGTGCACATGCCGCGCTTCGTGCTCTTCGGCAACACATTAGATTCAACACGTGAGTCTTCCACACCCGCACGTGTTCCATATCCTCGTGCGCTAATGAACCCATTTGCGCCACCTGTGCTGTTAGAACGGTCGCATGGACCAACATGGTTGCATGGGCGGCCGTACCCCTGTCATGCCGCCAGGGCACACGCACGCCGGAACAGCAGCAACACGCACAATACCAACACGTTGTTTTCGGCAAAGGTTAGCTTTGCTCAGCGCGTCGCAGGTCCAGCAGGGGGTGCAAGCATAAGGCAGTGAGGGATACCGGTGCATGCGTGCCGGCACAGCATGCACTGTGTGCGATGAGGTTATTGGAGTGATCGCCGATACTGCTGCCTGACGGTTGATACCCCTTCCTGGTGTCCCTCTCATGAACTGCCTGCGCAGCGCTAGCCGCGTGGAGGCTGCTGGCGAGGCGGGGACCATCCACGTCAGCGCGACAACGCACGCTTTGCTGCTGCAGCCAAGAGCAGCAGCAGCAGCAGGAACAATAGGAACAGCAGCGGCCATGGTGGCAGGAACGCCAGGCGGCGGTGCAGCAGCAACAGTAGCAGAAGCGGCGAGCAGGAGCTCACAGGAGTGGAAGCATCAGCCGCACACGTGGCAGCCGGGTCGCGGCATCTCCCTGCGCGGAAAGGGCAACATGCCCACCTACCTGTGGCCGTCCAAGCCGCATGCAAGTGTTTAAAGTTCATCAATTATTCTATCTGGACGGCTTCATTTTAGGACCTAGGCAAATTCGAACAGTGGTCCCTAAATGCATGCACCTTCTGGCTGACTGCGCAGGTTTTGTGTTGTTTGTAAGCTAGGAGGGAGGGAGGAAAGGATGGGGCAGGTGGTGCATGGGTGTGGACGTGTGCAGAGGGTTGACCAGGGAGCAGCCCGTTGCTGTGAGCAGCCTGCCTGTGTCACCGTATGACAATACAAGTATACTATAAGGATTTATTGTCGTAATAGTTGGAGATACGACTTAGGCTCGCCCCGTGGGCAGCTCAAGTGTGCAAGGGACTTGCACCGGGTACGACGGAATGGAATGGAACGGTATGGCCGGGAAAGGGAGAGGGGGAGGGAAGGTATGCACAGCGGGCCTCGTTGCCCTTGCTAGCATGAACAAATTGTGTGCGTTGCTGTAGGATCCGCACGCATGAACTGGAATGCACGCATCGGTGGTGATGTTGACCACCGGGCGCTTTTGTCACTGTCGGATTATCAACGGTTGATGCGTATCATGCTTATCGGTGCATGCCATGCCATTGGTAGTCGCGTGTTCTGTGTTGCTGCGGCGTCTAATAGCGCACAGCGGCGCCGTTACATGACATTTTGCTGTTGCTAGTAATCATCGACCCCGAACAACTAAAAGTTATCTACGACGCCGGCCAAGGCCTTCATGTGGTGGCTAGGCTCCGTGTACGGCATGCACGCGCTGCCGTTATGCGTGGCTTCAATTGCACATGTGACAATAATGGCGAGTATTGGATTGGCATGCATTGTGTTAATAATGGCTGCCGTTGGAGTTGTGAACATTGTAGTCCGTGTTGAGCCAAGCGTCAAGAACAGTTGCTTGGGGTGTGTTGGGGTCAGAGCCATTGTGGTCGTGCTTATCCCACGTGACACACCGGTAGCTCATCAGGTCAGCGTTGTGCCTGGTTGTGCTTGCTTGTAGCAATCATGGGAAGTGGTTTGCGCAGTTGACGACTGGAGATAGGGCGTGTGGCTTATACCCTTTGATAGTTGCCTGGGCTTGTTCCATTATTCGTATAAGGTATGCTTGACACCCGAAGGCCATGTGTGGCGCAAACAGCACCAGCCCTGGGCTCCTCGCTGGTGATGGTAGTGGTGGTGGTGGTGGCGGTGCTGCTACTGTTGTGATTGTCAGTATGGATTGCGAGGGCAAGGCTGTACGTATAGGGTCCCCTGCAGCTGCCTGTCCTGCCGTGTAAGCGCTTTGGTTGTTTGGTACTGACGGCGTGCCGTTCTGCCGTCCCTTGCCCCCTGGCCTGGAGGGTGGAGGCCCGTGCAAACAGCCTCTCATGTAACACCTCTCGTGTCAACACAGTAACACCAAATTTGCAAGGTTACATCAAGCCAGGTTGTCAATCTGCAGTACCTCAGCCGTTGCCAGCTCGCCCAACGGTACCGTACCTGAGAACCTGACTATCATTGGGCTTGGAACGCCGACTGGAGCGAGCACGTTCGTTGGTCTGGGGGTCTTCGCTTTCAGCGGGACCATGCTGCTTCACTGTGCCTTTTCCTCACAGTCCCTCACAGGTCGGGGTCCAGCAGAGGCCAGTAGGCAGCTGGCCCCCGTTCGTCGCTTTGTTGGGGCTGGTCCTGCGGCATGGCAGGGCTCCAACTTCCCATACCCACCCTCCACGTAAGCATGATCAGGCATGATCCATGACCAGATGGAACGACTGTAAACATACTCTTATACTGCAGATGGATGTCGTTCATCAGGACGCAAGTTGTCGGGAGGGCCGCTTGGGCGTGGGCAGTCGGCACGGCAACACGGCAACGTGGCAGCAGCAGCACGTGCCATCTTGCCATCTTCGTGTGCACCGTGGCAGCGCGGGGGGACTGTCGTGCCCACAGTATATTTCAGGCCGACCTTGGCATGCCATTGTGTACAGTCTGACAGCATCAAACTGGCGAAGTCAGCTCACGACTCAGCTGCTGCACGAAAAACAGGAGCTCCCGGCTCCAAAAGGCTCCCCAGTCTGGGCACCACGGACAATAGAAATACATGCATACTTGATTATAAGTACAAATAGGGATATACGCTGTGGACATGAGATAAGGCTACACGCAACACCGATGGCGGGAAGCTTCGGCAGCCTTGGGCATGATCAGAGCCGACTCGCGGCCTTACAGGGAACGTTAGACGATTTGAACTGTCTGAACGTTAAACATGCCGAGTCCCAGGGTGCAGCCGATGGCAGGGCGGTGTCGCAGGCATCGCACGGCCTCCGCCGCGTCTGGACAGCGCTGCTCGAACGCCTGGGCGGCAAAGAGAAGAGCACAACAGAATTAGAGGCACTTTGCGGGCAAAGCACTGCTGCAGCTGAGCTGCTGCACAACCTTGCCCTTGCTTTCAGCGGACACAGCCGCGAAGCCCCGCCCTTCGACACCCCCGGCCAGGCCAGCACCCCTACTGCAGAACAGCTGCCATCCCCTGCTTCTAATGTCTCGCTGCACATACAGCAAGATGCAGGGGCGGGGCGCTCAGAGGGGGCTGCTACCAGGGAAGAGGCGGCAGCACAGGTCCGGGAGGCGGTGGTGTGGTGCGCGCAGCAGGTGCTTGGCTCTGCTGGAACAGCCTGTGTCCACCACCTGTCTGAGCACGACGACTGCATTCGGCGGTGGCTCGAGGTGCAGAGCCGCGTGGCTGACGCTTGCAGCCGGCCGTGGGCCTGCGCTGCAGGGGAGGCGGGGGCAACGGCAGGGGCGGGCAGGGTTTCGGAAGGGCGGCAGGGTGGTGAGCAGCAGCAGCTGCCGCCGCAGCAGGGCGAAGCTAAGGTCGATCTCCTGCCGCTTTGGTCGGCGCTGAAGGTAAAATCGCAGCACGTTTCACATGCCTGGGTGCAGTGGAAGCCCCGGGCACCGTTGAATTGGCACATTCGATGTGCGGCACCGCCTGGTCGTGAGGCCAGGGGAGAGGTTGCGCAACCATCCTGCCACATGCTTGATTTTGAGAGCTTCATGCCATTTTCCCCCATGCTGGTTTCTGACAGCCCCGTCCAATGCTGCCACCCTTCTTGACAGGGTCCGGCAGGCCTGCAATCGCGCTTCCCGTCCGTTCGACTGGCGGCCGTGCAGCTGCTGGGGAAACTCATGCTGCTCACGGAGCAGCAGCAACAGACGCAACAGGAGCTTCAGCAGCAACAGGCGCAGCAGCAGCAGGAGCGAGGGGGAGCAGCACCTTTCGCGGGACAGCCCCTGATCAGAGCCGTTGGCGTCAGCCCCTGGACGGTGTGCAGGGAGCTGCTGTGCGGTGCTGGGGCCGAGGCAGCAGCAGCGGCAGCGGACGCAGCACCGGGCAGCGTTCCAGGCGGGGCAGAGGCTGCGGGTGGGGTTGGGGTTGGGGGTGTGCTGGGCCGGGCGGGGCAGCCGGGTGCTGTGCGCAGTGCGGCCCTGAGGGTGGCTTCGGAGCTGCTACCGTTGTGTCAGGGAGGCAGCCGGGGTGTGAGGGGGGATGTGGGCGAGGGCGGGAAGGCTGTGGCACCTGGGGGCCCGTCGGAGCGGGAGTGGAGGAGGCTGGCGGCGGCGGTGTTGCAGGCGGCGGGAGGCGCGGCACGTGCAGAGGCGCATGGGGCTGGCAGCTGTTGGCAGCAACATGAGCACCAGCGAGGCAAGAAGGGGGACACGCTGGAGGAAGGGCAACAGGAGGAGCTGGGGGATGGGGGACAGCAGGTGTTTGACGCGGCTCTGGCGTTCGCGCGGCTGCACTGCTGCTCCTCCGGCTGGCAGCACGGCGTGCGGAGCGTCGTACGGCAGCTGCACGACGCTGCGGTGTCGGAGGAGGGCGCGGTCGAGGTGTACGGCAGTGACGCCTGCTGCCGGGCGGCGGCGGGCGCAGCGGCGCTGCAAGCTGCCTTGGGCCATGAGTGTCAGCTGGGACTGCTGGTGGCGACGCGTGAGGGAGCAGCAGCACAGCAGCAGCAGCAGCAGCAGCAGCAGCAGGAGCAGGAGCAGGAGGGGCAGCGGAAGCTGTGCAGGAGGAGATGCTAGAGCTTTTGCGGTGTGGCGCGCTGTGTATTAGCGATGGGATTCGCAGGTGGCGTGTAGAGGGGCGCGACGGTGGGAGCGTGCTGGCTGCAGGCGATGAGTCGGCGGTAGTGGCGGTGCTGTTGGGCGGTGCATGTCCTGCGGACGGTCCGGGCGGCGTGTCGCTGCGGAGAGGTCCAGGGCCTGAGCAGAAGCAGCAGGGATGGATCGAGGGAGGCGGCGAAGGGGCCGAGGAGGGCGGGGAGCGGGAGCAGGAGCAGCAACGGCTAGGTGTGGAGAAGGCTCGGGGCTTGATGGCGGACGGGCGGGCGCTGTGTCGGGGCCTCGGAGGCTCGGTGGCAGCGGCGGACGCCCTGGGTGTGCTTGAGGTGAGCGTGGGACGGCGCAGAGGGCTGATCGATTGGCGGGCTTACTTCTTTAAGAGTCATTCGCAGCAATCACAGGATACGGGTTGTTTCTTCTTGGCCTAACCAGTGCATGCTTTTGGCTTTGTGGGCGAAGCAAAAAAGAAGGCATTGTGTGCTGTGCCCACAGGAGCTTGCGGACGCCGCCATCCGAGCTCCGCTGGTGTGGCACCCTGCCGGCGAGGACAAGGGCGGTGCGTCTTCCGCACAGCAGGGCAGCTGGGGCAGCAGGGCGGGCGCCCTGGCGGCGGCCGCCGCGTTTGCGGGCGGCGCGGGGGATGTCCTGACGGCCTGTTGCGGGGGCGGGGTGAAGGGGCGACAGGGGCAGCTGCAGGTGCAGCAGCAGCCGCAGGACAGGGCTGCTCAGCTGGCGGCAGCTGTGCGCGTGGCTGGCATCATGAGGACCGTGGGAGAGCTCCTGCAAGTAGGTGGACTGGGGCGAGGGGATCTGGACTTTGCACATTGGATGGTGACATGGGTTCCAACCATGCTTGACATTTGCGGTTGGTCAAGATGGTCAGCAAACCCGGCCCTTTTTGACGATCGTCTACGGTAGGTGTCTCCACGACTGGGTTCCTGTCGCCCCGCTTGGCTTAGCCGCTTGCCGGGCGCATTGTGCTTTGCGTGCCGACCCTGCCATGCTCATCGTTGATACACTTTTTCGGTTGTACGGCAGGACCCGGCGCCATACCTGTTTTCGGAGGCGGGCGGCGCCCCGGCGGCGCCCACCGATCCAGGGGCCATTGCGGCGGCTTCGCAGCACGCCTTGGCAGTGGCAGCAGGTGTGTTAGCTTTGTGTGCTGAGCTGCTGGCCCCTGCCCTGGCACTGGCTGGGCTGCTGGCCACGTTGCTTACGGAGTGCTCGGTGTGGGGCCACCATTTTACAGCAGTTGTGCGGCTAATGTCAAGGAGTCGGCACACACGGCTAAGCTCGGTGCCCAAGATGACGCGGTAGCTGGCCATGGTCTGGATTATCTGGATTACGGGAGTCGTTCTTTTGCTACTGGCTGGCTAGCTTTGGGATTAGCTGACAATGACTGTGATGCCTGCCATGCTGCAATGGGCTGCGCGTTGTGTGGCTGCGCCTTCCGCAGTTTTTTGAAGCTTCGGGTAGGTGTGCGGGTAGGTGTGCGGGTAGGTGTGCGGGTAGGTGTGCGCTAACACTCAGGTGCAAGGCTGCTGCAGGAGCTGCTGGTGGCGCTGCCATCCGTGACTGACTTAGGTGCCCTCGACGTGTGCTGAAGTCCCCTCGATGTGTGCTAACACACAGGTGCGAAGCTGCTGCAGGAGCTGCTGGTGGTGCTGCCCTGGCCGCTGGTGCTGCGACCCCCAGGGGAGCAGCAGCAGCAACAGGGAGGCGGTGCCGACGGGCAGGAGGGGCAGCAACAGCGGGTACAGGAGCCTGCAGGACAAGGAACCCATGCGCCAGCAGCAGGGGTGGGCGGAGCCCGAGCACCGCGGGTAAGCACCTCCCCAGTGCTGCCATGTATTCCATGGCGATGCTGTTGCGCTGTGGAGCCTCGCTCCGATTTTCAGCGGTACGGTGATTTGCTCCCTCCAAACACCAACTCTTCTTGATGCTCCATATCTATCATGCCCTTAGGTGATCATCGAGGAGCTGCCCGCATCGCCCACCGGTGCAACGGCCCCGCCGCCGCCCTCCCCCGAGCAGCAAGCCACCACGTCATGGCTCCGCGAGCAGCAGCGCCTGCTGCCCGGCCTCGTGCACCTATGCACCGCCTACGCACCCCCAACACCCCCACCCGACGGCCCGCCAGGCAGCGCCCCCGTGCACGCAGACCCCGGCCTGCCTCCCCCGCCCACGGACCTCTTCACCCCATGGACATCCCCTGCTGCTGCAGCAGCCTGCGGCGCGCTCCTCGACCATCTGCAGGCGCGCGCCCGTCCCCTGCCGCCGCCCTCCCGAGCCCTACGCAGCAGCATCATTACCAGCACAAGCAGCTTAGGAGGAGGCACCGCGGCCGGTACCTCGTCCTCCTCCTCGCCCAGCGGTGCTGGCGCCGGCGGCAGTCTCGCGCTGCTTCCCGCACATGTGGTTTCGGAGCAGGACCTGCTGCTGGCCTGCCTTCCGTACATTCTGTCGTACGACCCATGGGTCTGTCCTGAGGAGGATGCGGCCGGCGGGCAGGGGCTAGGGCCCGGGGGAGGCAGGAGCAGCAGAAAGGGGGTGCAGGGGCAGCAGGGGGCGGCAGGAGCAGGCGCAGGGGGCGCAGGGGGCACAGGGCAGAGGCGTGGGGGGCTGCGGGGCGTGCTGATACAAAAGCACGTGCAGTCACTGGAGGAGGGACCCATCACGCCGTACGGCGGGCCAGGTACGCGGTTGACTGTCGTACGGGTGATGCGGGCCGGCATAGATTGTAGTTGTGCGGACATGTGTCCATGCTGCTTGGCTGACAGCTGCTTGCATGTGTCAACCGGAGTGCTTCGGGCAGCGAGCCCTAGAGGCTTTCAGAGAGAGAAGTGAAAAGATTACCTAGTATATGATATTTTTCTAAATACATTAAAATTATTGTTAAAAATGATGATAAAAACACATGTTCACTAGCTTCGTTCGTCATACGTTGTAACGGCTGTCTTGTTAATGGTGGCCTTGTCCGCAGACACCTTCACGCGCGCCGTCGCCGCCCGCCGCCTGGCCTGGCTGCTGCTCCGCGCCCGCCACCCCTTCGCCGGGCCCGCCCTGGCGGCGGCGCTGCCTGCCCTATTGGCGGCGGCGGATGACCCGTCGCCAGCAGTGGCGGCGTACGGCGTGGCGGCGCTTCATGCGGCGGCGGCGGAGTGCTTGGCGGCAGGTGAGGTTGTATGTGCGTATGTGTGCTAACAGCAGGTGCATGGTGTTTTGAGCATATGGGTCCTGCCGAATATATGGGAGAGCTGCTCGTGAGCGAGATGCTGGAGTCAGGTGGATGGGTGTGTGTTCTTGCTTCGTGTGCTCGCTGCACTTGTGGGCAATAAGACGCATTGATGCAGTACGAATCCGTACAGCGCAGCAAGCAGCTGGAGAGGTGCTTGCTGAAGTGCCACGCCCAAGCAGGGCGGTACGAAGCATTCTTGCACATGTCAGGCTGCTTGGCGGCTGATGCGGCGCAAAGGCATGCAGTTGCAGCTTGTGCTGCTGCTGCTGCTACTCGTACGCTTGCTTTCTGCATCACACGCGTACTTCATTGGTGCCTTACCGTGACGTACTGAACCGCAGACCTGCAGCGGCAGCGCGAGCTGCTACTGCAAGTGGGTTCCATTTCGACTTTGCCTGCACGACATACTTGCGTGTACGACACATGATTTGTAACCTCCATGGTTGCGCCGTATTGTACCGCAGACCTGCAGTGGCAGCGCGAGCTGCTGTTGGACCAGGCCCGGCGCATGGTGGTGGGATGCCAGGAGCAGACGTGGCACGTGGCGTGCCCGGCGGCGCTGGCGCTCACGCGGCGCATAGAGGTGAGGCTTGCACGTGCCTGCGTGTTGAATACATCGGCCACGTAACCCCCTGCCTGTTGGAATACTGCCGCTGACGCGGCGCATCCAGATGAGGCCTCCCGTGGCACGTGGCACGTGCCGCGTGTCTTATGTCAAGTAGCCATACGACTCCAACGCTGAAAGGCAGTGAAGTGGCGCCGACGCGGCGGCTCAGGCGACAGGCCAGCGTTCACGCGCCGCGTGGTCTTCCGTGTGCACAGTGGCCACACGTGGCTGAATGCTGGGGCTTTGGCGGCGGCATGGGTAAGGCTGGCCATCCCCGCAACCCGGCGTACGGTCCGGATGGAGTGTTGGTTTAGAAAGCCTAACTCATCCTGGCATCGGCATGGGTCGTGGCATGGTCACGCTGGCAACCAGACCCTATCGATATGACCTAGGTAACTGCATATCCTGAAGCCTTCGACCCTGTCTGCCCTACACTGCCCGCAGGGCAAAGATCCGCGGGCCGCCGGCTACCACCAACTGGTCTCGGAGTTGCTGACCGAGATCGAGCGAACCGCCCACCTGCCCGCCCGCCGCCTGCCGTTCTTGCACACCGTGTCGTACATCGCCACGTGCCTTGGCCTCACGCTGCTAAGACACAGCGGCCGGCTCATGCCGCTGCTGCTGGAGTGGCTGCACGCGCACGACGCGTCGACACGTGTCGCCGCACTGGACGCGCTGGCGGCGGTGGTGCGTGTCACGTGGCCACGTGTGAGCGCCCACGCGTCCGTGCTGTGGTGCCACGTTCTGGTGTGCGTGGCACGTGCCGGCGGCGGCGAGGGACGACACGGACAGGCGCGGGGACAGCAGGACGAGGAGGAGCAGGAGGGGGAGAGGGAAGAGGTGATGGCCAGGAGGGTGTGCGAGCTGCTCCTGTGCTGTGCGAGGGAGCAGGTGGTGGGGGTGCAGGTGGAGGGTGCGGTGCGGGTGGTGTGTGAGGGGCTGCCTGGGCGTGGGGAGGAGAAGGACGCGGTGGTGGTGGGGGCGGCGGCGCGGGGGGCGCTGGAGCCGGCGGCGCTGCGGCGGTTGCATGACGCGGTGGTTGGGGAGTTGTTCGGATAAGATAGTTGAGGCGGTTGCAGGGGTGGGAGGGCGGGGTACCGTAGTTATTGGAGGGGAGGATTGAGGGTGCTGTGGGCTCAGGGGCAGCAGGCGCAGCTCGAACCAACCAGGCGGAGTGAGTCATGAGTCACGGTAAAGAGTGTGTAGGTACCGGTATGCAGTTGCGCAACCCGTGAGAAGAGTACGACCTAAAAGTGCCGTCCGGCGCATCTGATATCCTCCGGAAGAGTGTGTGGTGTGATTTGTCACCGTGCGCGGCCATACGCGGGCACACACACACGGTATGCCAGGGCCGGAACGCCGGATGCTGTCCTTGTTAGCTGCTCCACGTTGCACAGGCCTGGCCGGCACGGAATTCCAGTAGGATGTGTCCATGTGCAAGGCGTTGTCTTCCTACCAAGCCCCTTCTCACGAAGGAGAAAGATGTTGGGCACATGGGCAGTTTCAAAAGGCAGGGTTCATTGCCCCTGCCGATATTAAGTTGTGCCTAAAATTTGTAGTAACAATAGCTATAGCAATCGTCATATCTTCCTAGGCGCGGCAGCGCCGACGAATTGTCTTCCTCCGGACGGTATGTATACCGTCGCTATGTATATAGGTCGACCTAAAAAAATTTCGGAGCATCGTTGCCGCCCCTTGCCGCTTTCTGTGCCCTGCAGCATCTTAAACGGCAATACTTCTTCTATTATTCCTTCGTTTCAGATGCGTTTCCAATTTGTTGCGGGTCCACAGAAGTTCAAAAGCCGCGGTCCCCTACCTGCTTCCAGCCAGGCCTCCTTACACAGCCTTACCCTACATTTACTTCAGATGTTTCATCTGCCGCTTTACGCTTCACTATTCACATACTGTTATCGCATGGTTGTTAACTTTGGAAGCCCAGCAGGCGGTTTCGTCCGTACGGCTCATACAGCTCGCATTAAGCTAAAGCACAGGGCACGTGCATATAGGCTTGTCAGTTACAAACACTTGCATAGCTGATTGGTCTATCGCGCAAATATCTCCCACTCCTCGCGGTGCAGTGCTCCATCACCGGCTCTCCTTACGCAGTCTTCACAAGAAAGACAGACGTATAGCCTGTCACACCCTTTTTCAAGTACCTACAGTCTGCAAGGCAGTCTTGGGTGCACGCGAAGAGAGCTCTTTCCGCACATGACGGTCCAGTTCGCCATGGACCTCCGCAATAATCCCCGTGCTGCACCAGAAAGCCCAGTCCTTGGCAACATTTTGGTCCACAACGTCATCCTTGAAGTTCAGGCCCGGGGCTGCGTGCATTGCATGGCCGACGGACAAGTCGAACCACTACTGCACGTGTGCAAGCACCTGAACAGTAAACCAGCATGTAAGTAATACAAAACATTCTTGCTAGTAGTTCATCCTCTGGCAGTCCTGACATTCTACAGGCATGCTCCGCACGTGCAGGAGCAGCACTACTGCAGACTACCGCAGGGGCCAAAGTCAACTGCAAATGCACCAGTACTTATGGCAACATTTTTGTATGTCAACAAGCTCAGCAGCAGGAAAACGGGGAAGAGGAATCAAAGAACAGCGAATGGACTGCTGACCACAGGAAACGCACAGTGCAGGGGTTTGTTGGTGGGTGGGCTGCCCACCCACCGTGGGCACGTGCCATGCTGCACTGAACTTTGCGATTTCCAATGCACCGCTCCCAAACGGTACAGCGCTCAGATCGTTTCTGCATGCACTTGCACTATCTTGCCACATGTCAAGAATACTGTAGTAGCCAGAGAACACTGTAGTAGCGCCTGGTGGATGCTGAGTGTGGTAGCTGGTTTGTGCATATAAACTTAAACTAGCAAGAGTACGGCTTGTCACCCCGTAATGTGCTTCTGTAGCTGCTCTGTGGTCCCTGTTCCGCTGGCAAACCACCCCAAGGGGGCCAGGTGGGGCAAAAGGGGGCGGCATGCCCCCTGAGCCCCACCGGTGGCCCCCTTGGCATCCTAGAGGCCGTACCAATATGCATACCATGTCAGCCCCTTCCCAGCTAAAGGCAGGGGCGTCCAGCATATGAAGGCACGATTACGCACGTATTGAGGAAGCTGAGCACTGAACGAGTTGCATACAAGTAAGGTGTCGTACATGTAGCAACGGAGCGGAAGTAGCATGTACCATGTACCCCTTGACATAAAAAGCCGAAAAAAGTGTCCAAGGCCGCAAGGCGGCACGTGTAATAAGGCCTCCAGCATGTTACACAGCAAGGACAACCGAGGCCCTGCGCGTCACAACGGTCGTGCGCGGACCGCGGCGTTGGGCCTGCCTCCGCCACAATTTTGATCCGCGTCGCAGTACAGTGAGCCCTTACGAAGCCGAGCCTAGCACGTGCCCCACGTTTGCCCATGTGCGCCTGTCGCATGGCTAGCGGACGCGCAAATAATGTATGCGGCAGACGAGAACCGGCCAACGCCAGACCATCAAACAGTACCTTACTCACATGCACACCCACATCCGCATCTACAGTTATATGTACCAGTCGAATCTACATGTATGTATGGTTCTTCAGTTTTGGTCCCTTTCCAGATCCCGGTAACACGACCCATGTGCCGCCCCTGCGGTCCCCATACATACAGGTACCGCCCAGTAACATGCATGGCCCATGTGCCGCCCGGTAGCATGGCCCACTCCTCACCTGCTGTCCTCACATACACCCCTTCCGTTCCGCCCGCTGGTGTGACCTAGCCAATTCTCACACCCCTCGCCCCCATCACCCCGCCCTCCCTCCGCACTCCCTGCGTGCTGTAGAAGGGGTGTGGCGACCCCGGAATTGTCACCTGAGCTTTTACAGCTCGCCTTAGCTCAGTCATACATCGCCACACGTGCCGCTTGGCTGTCGTGACCGATCCATACCCACATACACTGCCCCGCCACCGGTTCAGCTGACGCGCTCATTTTGTTTCATCCCATCCCATCCCGAGTGCGCTTGTCAGTTTGCGCACCCCTAATCAACGGCATAGGAGATCAGATGCTGACCCAAACTCCACTGGCGGCCAATGTTTGGACATCCGCAACTTCCACCAAACATAGCCTTTTGTCTTCTATTTCAAGCATGTTGCAACGTGTCCGATGGTACACGCTTTTCGGCTTGCCTGCATGGATTTCATGGGGCTGGCCAGGGGCTGACACTTACTTTGCAATTGTGGCATTTTCTCTTCCTCCTAAGCTATCTACACTCGTTCATTGTAAACTTTGCTGTGCTGCTTGCAGCTTCCGAGTTTCCCAGTTACTAGCCGACTGTTGCCAGCCCACTGTTGCCAGCCCAGCCTGGCACCCATAGGCATACTCAGCATAGCTTACGGCGAAGTAAAGTACGTCCGTCGCTCCGAACATCGTTGCTGGGCCACCTTGGAGCAGAGCCCCGCCTTGGAGTTTCCAGGTCAGTGGTATCAAGCTCAGCCAAGACACATATTGTTCGTCTGTAAGGCGCTTGATTTGGAGCCGGTTGAAGCTGGCGTCCTTTGCAAGGCACTGAGTTGCCTGACCTTTCCTTCCCTCACAACAGGATGCCACACATTCCAGTCATTCTTCATCAGCTTACGGGCACAGTCGAACTGCCCGAGGCCAGCTCTGGAGGCAGCTTGCTTACCGAAGCTTGCCAGTGCGCAGCCAACAGTCTCAACGCGCCTGTAGAGCACTTTTCCGTCAAGTCGGTGGAGTTCGAGGATGGACAGCACCTCGGTTCAAATGCAATTTCGGGGTATTCCGTGGGCGAGCTGGCGCAGCGTAAAGCTGTGGTGAACGTCACGAAATCCCAAGGCCCAGCCGCCGACGTGATGCAGCAGCTGCAGGAACACATGCGGGCTTTGGCGGTGGCCCTGAGGACAAATCAGGAGCGCACCGCAGCGTCCGTCGCAGGGCTGCAGGAGTCGTTCGCGTCGCTAGAAAGCAGCCACGCCAACCTGCAGCGCGACCACAACAACCTGCAGCGCGACTACAACAACCTGCAGCGCGACCACAGCAACCTGAAGACACAGGCGCAGCAGGCGGAGAAGACGAACGAGTCGCGCTACCAGCGGCTGGAGCAGTACTGCCAAAAGCTGCAACGGCAGAAGCAGGATGAGGAGAACAGCAACGTGCAGCTGCAGCAGCGGTACGAGTCCCTGCAGGCCAGCCACACCAAGGTGGAGGCGCAGTGCAAGAGCCTTGAAAAGTCTGTCTCAAAATTGCTGTGGCGGTGCCACAGCATCGCCCTGCGGGTTCTGGTCGATGCCGCACGCCAGGAAATCAACGGTGGCGGACTCCAGACCAGAAGAAGGAGTGGAACAACCGCGTGAACGAGCTGTCAGAGTCCGACCTGAATGCGTTGAAACTCAGCAAGGAGGCGGTGGCGCTCACTAAGTACAGTCGCGACACAAAACTGCCAGTCGGCAAGGGCAACGCGGCTGCACACGTGGCCAGCATCGCGGAGGTGGCAGACGCTGTGACGGCGGTACAGGAGGGAGAGGGACGGAAGGAGCACCTGGAGCTGTTCGAGTACGTGTACGGCATGGCGGCTGAGCAGTGCACCTTCAGCGTGTGACGTGGTAGTCCCTTATAAGGCAAGTGATTAGGGGATGGTAGGGAGTGGGGGTAACGGCAAGGGCAGGGGTAGGGGTAGGGCCGGGGGCAATGCTGGGGTCGGTATTGAAACAAAAAGGCCTTGCTGGGCTTGCATACCAACCGCATGTAAGGCAGTGGCTTGCAGAACCCAGGACTAGCAGCGATGAGGTTAGAGCACAAGTGTATGACTGCATGATACATGGGGCCTTGTGGTCAAGCGCAATCTGGCTAATTAATTGCTCATGTCTGCATCGGTACTGCATACATGCATTCAGCCTGGTCTACTTGTATCTACAAATAGGATTAACCCTAGTGTCACCCTGCCCTTTGCACTGTGGTGCAGGACGTGCGGTGGTGATGGTGGAGATGGCGCACGCATGCTGCCGGCGTGGGTGGGGAGGGGGCAGCGGTGGAGGTGGCAGCAGGTCTGGGGGATGTGGCGGGGGCAGGAGGAGCAGGGGTTGTAGCAGGGGCGGCAGTGCCGCATGGGTGGCGGCAGCACCTCGTGGGGACAACGGCGGCCGAGGCTGAGGCAGTGGCTGAGGGCGGCCTGAACGGCGCAGCCAGTGGTTGAATCCAGCCACGATATGACAGCTACTGCTTGAAGGAGGTTCAGGCGACGAGGGGGGTGCAGGGCAGACTGGGGGTGCGGCAGGGGCGAGTGCGGCGGCAGGCAGGGAAGCAGCAGCTGGCACGGCCGCCGAAGCTCAGGGTCAGGCGTGGGCGCGAACTTGCTGGTGAAGGCGTTGCAGAAACGCGGCGGCATCAGCAGCAGCACCGCCGCCAGCGGCTCCTCAGTTGGCGCCGCCCCGCGTGCCACCACAGGCGGCAGCGGCCTCTCCAACAACGGCAGCACTGCTGCCGCTGCGGCTGGCGATGGCGGCGGGCGTGCTGGGGCGCCCAAGGCCTCTGCAGCCCATCAAGGGGTTGCTGCCAGCAGCAGCAGCATTCGCGGCAACGCGCACAGTATGCTGGCGGACTGGCTGGAGGTGTGCAAGCCGTGGCGGCCAGGTAGGGTGGCGGTAGGGCCGGGGTGGGACGAGTAGGGCGTGTGGCAAGGGCGGCAGCATAGCATACATTGGCGGCAGGACAAGCAGCTAGCGCGGGAGGGGAGGGAAGGAGGCAGTGGTGGAGGGTGGCGGCAGGGCCAGGGGATGAGGCGGGAGCAGGGCGAGCAGGGGGTGCGGCAGGGGCGGTGGAAGCGAAGCTACGCGGCCAGGAGGGTGCCGCGGTGGGATGGTAGCACGGCGGGGGAATGTGCGGGAGGAAGTCGGGGTGCTGGCAGGGGCCCCAAGGGCAATGGTGCGCAGTATATTGGCGGCGGAGCTGGCACCCACAGGCCAGCGGCTTGGGGAGGGGGCAGCGGTATGCGGGGCGGCAGGGTTGGGGGACGTGGCGTGGGTGGGAGGAGGAGGGGTTGCAGCGGGGGCGGGGGGGACGGCAGTGCAGCGCAGATGGGGAATGTTGTGGGGTATGGCTGCTGCGGTTGTGGTCGCGGTTGTGGTGGGGTGTGGCGTCTGGTGGCACTGACGGCACCGGTGGCCAGGCCGTCAGCAGCACTGCCGGGGTGACCACCAGCTGGCTGCAGGGGCCAGCGGATGAGGCGGAGTGCAGGCCGGACGAGCCTGGAGCTTGGCAGGAACTGCCTTTACGGCCTGTGGCTGCTCACACGGTTGGGTGCCAGCAGCAGCGGACAACGGAGGGGCTGCACCCATGGACGCAGCGGGGCCAGTGGCCGGGCCCAAGCTGCTGGCGGCGTCCTGGTAGCAGGTGGCAGCGCGGCATTGGGCAAAGCCATGCTGCTGATGGGGCGCAGCGGTGGCGCTGGAGCCCCCGTGCACTGTATGGCAGCGGGTGTGCCGGGTGCTGCTGCAGGCAGGCTGCAGGGGTGCCTTGAGTCTGCCATGCTGCAGCTGCTGGCAGAGCAGCGGATGCTGGTCATGGGCAGCCTGCGCAGTGGTGGGCCCGACATGCTGGTCCGCCGCCAGCCCGACTGTACGGCAGGTGATCACATCCGGGCGGCCGGAGACGCTGCGGGCAGCTACCGCGCCGCGGGGTTTGAAGCAGCACCGAGGGATGGGGCCACACTCGTGTCCATGGCCGAGGGGTACGTGGCCGGGCGGCCTTACGCAGAGGGCATGCTGAGGAAGTCTTGTGGACCCGGGTCGCCACTGTGGCTGCTGAGCCCTGTGGAGATGGGGCGGGAGCTGGGCGGCAGCTGCTGCTGCAACGCGCGGTGCACACGGCTAGAGGGGGACAGCGAGGCGGGGAGGGGCAGGGGCAGGGGCTGCTGGTGTGCGGGAGGTTCTGGGGCGCGTGGTACTGCTGCCGGGAGTGTCAGGTGGTGGACTGGGCGGCGGGGCACAAGGCGGTGTGCAGGTGGAAGTAGGTTGGCATCGGACAGGCAAGGACGGGCGGATGCCGATGGCCAGGATATGAGTGCATTTAGCATGACCATGTAGGTACCAGCCTTCTGGGTCGCCATATGTAGCGGAAACATGTAAACATTCCTGCACGTGGCATACGTGTTGTGTAGCTTCGCTTTCCCTGGGGGCTCATGTGATGACAGCTGGGGGTACGTGTTGGAGTGTGCTGTACCGCGCCGCCGGCTGATTGATGCATTCCACCGGTACCATGTGCGATGTACCACGTTGAACAAGCGGCCTGTTGTGGACCGCATAGTAGCGGAGTACTTTGCAAGTTACATCTGCATGGCCATACTGTACCATTACAAGCTGCCGTGGCGGGGCGTGACGATTCGCATGTACAATGTACGACAGTGTACGGCAATGTACGGCTACTTAGTGGGCACGGACTGCACGATGCCTTGACGGCCTCCGCCACAGACGGCCACCACGGTGGCTGGCGTCTGAAACCTTACAGCTGGAGTCGCACAGCCGATACGGATACACAGCAACAGTCGGCGGGTCATTCTGTTGTCCGCCACTCCCCGCACGCAACGTGCTCACCAGGTACCAGCGCAGGGGACAGTCAGATACGAAGGGCAGATGCTGCAGTGCACTGCACCGTTTTCCAGGGCACCGGCATATGTAGCCCACTCCCCTCTGGAGGCACACACACAAATACATGGAAAGCTACTCTTGCAATGATGGACCCTGCGGGCAAGCGCTGTGCGGCTATGTACCACTTGACACGCACGGTTGCCACGTGTGAATGTACAAAACGCCTGGCACGGGCGGCACATGCGCAACCACGGCATGCCGGGAAGAACCTGCTCAAAACGAACATGCATCCCAACCGGACTGCCTTACAAGCCGGGTCCCATTTGATACCCGGAACCCTCCCCGGAAGGCAGCTGGTGGACCCACGGGCATAGGAGCCCTGCAGTGATGATAAGCGACAACACGAACAATACAACATTCCAAGCGCGCGTCGTGGTAAAAGGACAGTCATTCGCTGGGACACGTTCATCACTCACAAGCATGAACGATGTGCGTCGGGGGCGCTCGTGTACTATCAGTACGGCAACAGCTGCACACCGCACCGGTACTGTACAGCGCTCGCTCGTCCATACATGCAGGCTGATCGTAACATATTAACCCTGCTAAAAACACAGTCGTGACGTGGTAGTGCGGAACATATCTATATAGATCGGCTCGATGGAAGCGTTGGCTTGGTAGTACACCTGTGCCGCAGCGGGCTGTGTGCGACCACCAGCCTGCCCCGTCACGTGTTCGGGCCTGCCCGCGCCCATGCATGCCATCTCTCCACCGCCCCTCATGCTCCATGCTGCCCCTGCACGGCATCTGCTCCTGATCATGCCAACACCACATGCCCCCATAAGTCTTCATCAGTGCCGTTCTAACTCTAACCTAAATCAGGAAAGAAGAAAGCACCTGCAGCACGCTGATAGCCCTCTCAATGCAATGCGCGTGCAGGTGCCCCTAAAGCCCTGGGTTGTAGCCTGGAATGTAACTCGAAATGTCAAAACAGCTCTGGGTTGCCCAACCCGCGCCCTTGCAGAGCGCTACGCCACGACTTTCCTACTCGTAGATAGCTGAGCCTGCCTAGCTATTCAACCTGTACCTCCTCGTGCCCCTGACAGCCCCTCTAGACCCCCGACCCTCCCTATCCCCCCTAGCCCACGTGGCGCCCTCCCCAGCCCACACCTCAATCACACACACACTACCAGCATGACCCCCCCGCCCCCCCACACACACCACTCCACGACTTGTGGACTTCGTATGTCCTCCTACCGCCTAACCCCCAACCCCCCACTCCAACCCGCAAACGGCCTCTGCGTGCACAAGTGTACTACTCTTCAACGGATATGTATTACTGTGTGTATTACGACGTGCAGGTGCCCCCTGGTGTCGCGCCTACCGTTGGCCAGCGTGGCTCCCAGTATGACGAGGATGGCTGGGATGGTGCAGTCGCCCAGCATGCGCAGCACGTGGGTGATCAGCGCCAGGGGAGCCCGAGTGGGGGTCGCCGAACAGTGCGCGGCACAGCGGGGGTGCGCAGCCCACGGGCACCGACAGCAGGATGGCCAGCAGGGGAGGGGAGGTGGCCTCGCGCCACACGTGGCGGGCGACGGCGCGGTAGTCGATCTGGAGGGTGGTTGGTGGTTGGGTTCGGTTGGGGCAGAAGGGCGGGTGTAGGAGGCGGAAGAGCAAGGCGCTTGGTGGCTTTGACTAAACGCTGTTCAACATTGTTTATTCCTTTTTTCAAAGTAAAGGACGAATAGAGTGCGTTCTGTTTGCGATGTTTTTTAAGTAATTTGAAGCAATTCGGTAACTAGTTAATGTTTATTGTTTTTGCCAGCGTTGTGCGTGCAGGGGTGCGGGAGGCCGCGAGGCCCCGCCCTGCAATGCAGTACCCCTGGACCGCCAGGCGTGGCTTCAGGGTGCTGCATATAAAGCGCACTCTGGAAGGTGGCCCAGCAAGGCGACCCACCTTGGCGTGCCACTCCAGCAGCACGTGTCGGCCGCTGGAGGAGCGGCCCAGGCGGGCCAGCGTGCGGCGCCCCTAGGTAGACCTGCGGGGAGGGGGGTAACCGCAAAGCGGCAAAGGGGAATCGGGGAGGGGGGAGGCATAATAGGCCACTTGAGCAGATGTGTACGTGAGTAATTGACAAGTAGAACGCAAAAATAGTAGGTAAAACTCAAGAAGCATAACTAGGGCCAGCGTGTGGCTGTCCGAGGCAGATCGGCAAGTGGGTGCAGACGACACGGTATACAGGTGCGTGCTTGACATCGTTGCCAGTCATCTGCCCCCAAGAGCCAGCGCACGCATGTCCGTCCCGTACGCTATTTGCATATCCCGTATGCAGCAACACGACGTCATTGTACCAAGCAATGCGGTGCAGTCGCAGAAGCGCAGCTATCAGAGAGGCCGCACCAGACCAAACGTTTGCTCATCGGCGCCTGCACCCACCTGCACCCACCCAGCCTCCCCCCACCCTACCGCCCAACCACCCTCCCACCCACGCACCCACCTGAGCACGTGCCCCCAGCCGGCCGGCCCCCGCTGCCGCACCACACGCGCCCCCGCCAGTGGCGGCAGCGCACTGCTGCTGCTGCTGCTGCTCTCCACACCCCCACCCCCCCCCCGCCCCCAGCAGCCTCCCCTCCTCCACGTCCTCCTCCCGCTCCCCCCTCCCCGCCCTGGGCCCCCACCCCACCCCCAGCCCCCCGACGGCCTCCCCGCGCCCGCCCCTGCGCCCCAGCCGCCCGCCCCCTCATCAAGCCGCTCCGGAACCACCCCCCCGAGAGGCCCATCCAACGGCTCCATGCCCCCCAGCACGCCCCCTGCAGCCACCGTCCCACATAGGCTGCACCTGTGCGGCTCCCCGCTCTGGCGCCTGCCCCCACCGACCCCGCAGCCCCACATGAGGACCCGCCGACCCGCACCCGCAACCCCCGCAGTGCTGGCCACCCCTCGTGAGCACTGCCCCTGCCCCGTCCCTGCCGCCGGCCGCGGGCCCCTGCCCACACCCTCTTCGCGCACGGCACGCACGCCCACTTCGGTCTCCATGGGTACGGAGGCGTTTCCGCCGTTGGCCGACCCATGGGTCGGCCTTGGGCCCGCGTGGTGCTGCTGATTAACCACCTGTTGCTGCTGCTGCTGCTGCTGCTGCTGCTGCTGCTGCTTGTCAGCCGCGTCCCATTGTGGGTCCTGCTGCTGCTGCTGCAGCGGCACCCTGTCCTCCCCCAGCATTTCCCCACCGCCCTACCGCCCTCCACGCTCCGCTGCCGCCCCCAGCAGCTCGTGCTCACCGCCCCCAGCCGCTGCTGCCGCCGCCGCCGCTGCAGCCGCGTTGGCGCGCCACAGCCGGCCGCAGCTTGCACAGCGCGCACACCCGCCGCACGCCAGCCCCTCCCCTCCCCCACTGCCATCTTCTGCCTCCGCTGCCCCCGCTGCCACAAGCGATGCAGCTGCCGCACCTGCCGTCCCCCCTCCTGCCCCACCCCCACCCCCACGCCCACGCCCACGCCCACGCCCACCACCGGTTCCCCATTCCCCTCAGACCACAAGGAGCCGTTGCTGGTGCTGCTCCTCGCCCCTACGCCCTCCGCCACTGCCTCCACCCCTGCCACCCGTTGCCCCTCCGACAGTGACCCACGGGTCTCCTGCCCCAGCAGCTGCTGCTGTTCCAGCGCACCCGCTCCCCCGCACGCATGGCACGTGGCCCCGCCTTGCCACATACAATCCGCCTCCGCCTCCTCCACGTGCGCCCCGCCCTGGGCGACCAGCTCAACATCCGTGGCGTACGGCAGTGGTTGTACCTGGTGGTGGTGGGTGGGCAGCTGGTCCTTGCCCTCTTCATCGCGCCCGCTATCCCACCGGCAGCCCCGCACCAGCCAGCTGTGCTCCCGCTGCCCCGGGCCCACCACATACACCGCGCCGGGGCGGCTGGCTGCGGCCGCAACCGCCGCGCTCAACCGCGGGGTCGTAACCGACACCATCCGGGCTGTGCCATCGGCCCCTGCCTCCGCTTCATCGTCCCCACCGTCCCCACCACCACCGCCGCTGCCGCTGCCCAAACCGGCCGCTTGCCACTGCCCGGCCCATTGGCCTGCCCTCCAGGTCCGCTGGTGGCTCGCGGCGTGTCCTCCCCTGCCGCGGGCAGCACTGCCACGTGCGGCTTGCGCAGCATGGAGAAGCCTGCGAGCGATACGCGGTATGCCCAAGGGGCGGAGGGTAACTGGGTTGCGAGCGTTACAGCGGATGCGTTACACTCAGACACGCCGACCGGGAAGCCACACGCCAACTCGTCATGCTGGGCCACCTACGGGACTTGCTGTTGTGTCTTGCAAAGCGCACGTGCACACAAATTTGGCCCGCCCCGCCGATGCCCGTGCCGTGCACCGCCCGCGCATCCGTACAATGCCTGTTAACCCACGCGTACCTATGGTGGCGTGCGCGATGACGGGCACCAGCAGCCCCACCACCACGTCGCTGACGGCCAGGTCCTCGGCGCGGCCGGCGGGAATGCCGCTGAACAGCGAGCTGGCGCTGTTGGCCAGCGAGGACACCATCACCAGCGGCAGGTTGCCCAGGTTGCCTGCAGATGGGGGGAGCGGGGAACCGGGGGCGGGGATACGCGCGAAGAGGGTGGGGCAGGGATCGGGCCTGGTGTTGGAGCGGGACAAAGGGTTCAAACTGCTGTTGGTCACTTGATGAGCTCACTTCACAGCATACCTGCGGGAGTCCGTGCGCAGGTCCGGGAAGCATTTCTTTTGCATATTTGGCACCAGAGAGCCTTGCACCAGAAAATACAGAGGCGCCCAAGCAAATCAGCAGCACAAAGGACTACGGTACAAGATTGCGCAGAGGCCTATAGGGCCGCGTGCATCCATAAAAACTGCGCCTCAAGGCCCACGGGGCGCTACCAACCTAAGGCGATGCACACTACGGCGTGCGGCGGCATGTGTGCCATACAGCCGTACCGCGGGGGGGTACGAGGGCTGTGACGGCCGTGTTTGCGCGGTCGGAACGCGCAGTAAGGGCTACGAGCCCGTACCTACCCAGGGCGATGCACACGACGGTGTGCGGGCGCAGGTGGGGCGGGCAGGCGGGGCGCAGCAGCCACACGCCCAGGTAGCCCAGGCCCAGACCCACGGCGGTGGTGCGGAAGTGGAAAACGGCGCTTCGCGGGGCCATCCCGGTCGGTTCGCCGCCAGGAGCCATTGGTTCCTCCACGCGTTTCGCTGCCAGCTTGCTCGCTATCTCTTGCAAGGAAATGTAGCAACGCTACAACTGTAACAACCTGTAGCTTGTATGCATAAGAAGCATCGTTGTGTCGTTCTTGGTATGTCATGGCTCGAAGCATGGGAGTCCCCTGCGCGTTGTATACGTGTTTTGTGGACACGTCCAGTAGCCTAGTAGATATAGAGGAAACGGAAAAGGGGCACTGGATAGCGCAGAGTGCGGCCTGCCCCCGGCAAATCTGGCTGCCTCCCCGCCAAATCCGGCTGGCCCCCGGCCCAGCCTGACTCCGCCGCTTTTGCCCCCGCGCCCAGCGGATACGATACATTTGCCAGCAGCTTTGCCGGGCGGCAGATCTCAGACCCCGCTTGCATTTCGTGAACACCCCAGTGTCATCCCTCTGTATGCGCAATGCACCATCTGGATAGGCGGTACTGTGTCACAGCAGGCAAGGCTTGGGCAGCTCAATGGAGCCGTATCAAACACGAGCAACAGAGCACCTCAGCAATTTAGGGTACGTCACGCGCTGGCGATACGACAATACCAGCACCTCATGCCTTTACTGCTAGCGACGATGCACGCGTATTCACGCTGCCAAAATTTTGGCAGCGTGAAACAGGGCACCGCGCAACGTGTACAGATCTACAGAACACCAAGCAAACGTGGGGACACGAGGCGCAGCTCATGAACAGCCAACACCCTGAGGGTGAGGTGCGAGAACCGGTGCAACGCTCACAAATAGCTTTGGGAGGAGCCCTGTCTAGGGCCACAAAGAATACCCACACGCTCATACCCCAGCATATGGCCAGTGCGTCTTTGCTTGCTCACATTAGTGAGTGAGCGGTAACACTCACTCACGCTGCAGGTTTCATGCGGCAGTTTGCCCTGAACGGTACTTGTGAAGTTCCTGCACGAGTGGGCCCATCCCAAGATATAACACCCCCTGGATGGTAGAGCACTACACCACCACCAACATCACATGCCAGCCTCAACAGCCATTTGCAAACATCCAAAACACAGAAAAGTGCACAACGACAGCTCGAGTGCAATGCAAGCGCGACGGCGACGAACGACTCCGAATGTCCCAAAAGACGACCTCCCATGTGCGCAGCACGCATGTCGTGTCAGAGCTGATGCCAAACGATGGGGTGTTCCGTCATGAAACAAGCGAATTGAAAGTGCAGGTGGGTAGCCCCACCTCGCCACACGTGCCGCTCGGGGACGCGGTGTTGCAGCTATCGCTGCTGCTGCCCGAACGGCCCACTGAACTGCTGCTGCCCCTGCTGCTGCTGCTGCTGCTGCTGCTGTTGTTGTTGCGGTTGGAAGGCGTACGGCTGCCCCTGCTGCTGCCCCTGCCCCTGGCCGTGCTGCTGCTGCTGCTGCCCCTGCCCCTGCCCCTGCTGCACCATCATCATTTGCATCATGGCCTGCGCCGCCGGCCCCAGCCCGCCCATCGCCCCCAGCCCACCTCCTCCCCCCGACAGCAGCCCTGCAAACGCCCCCAACATCCCCTGCGGCAGCCCACCACCACCACCACCACCACCACCACCACCGAGCCCCTGCGCCATCATCCCGCCCTGCCTCTGCATCAGCGCCAGCATCGCCATCGCCGGCCCCATGCCCTGCATCCCCGTCCCCGCCCCCACCTGCCCCTGCCCCACAACCCCGCCTGCTCCACCCGCCGACCCAGACCCACCCGACCCACCCGAGCCGCTCAGGTCGCTCGAGTGCCGCTGCTGCAGCTGCTGCTGCCCATGACCCTGACCCTGGCCTGCGCCCATGCCGCCCATCATCGCCGCCGCCAACCCGGCGACTCCCCCGCCGCCGCCGCCGCCGCTACCGCCGCCGGCCGACGCGTTGCCACGTGTCCCTGCACCGCCCTGGCCGTGCAGCGCCTGCTGCGCCTTGCGCATGAAGCTCTGGAACTCGTGCATGATGGCCACTCCGTCGGGGATGTAGGGGTAGGACACCACCAGGGCCTTGCCCACCTGCAGGGGCGTCAGCACGCTGCGGGGGAGCAGAGGCAGGGAGAACAGGGGGGTCAGGCTCACGACGGTACGGCACAGGGTGTACGGGTACGACACGGACTGAGCTTGGGCCACCTGCAGCGGGGTCAGCACGCTGTGCGGGCAGCACAGGCAGGGCAGGGGGGCGCCAGGCAGGGGCGTATGGCAGGGTACGGCCCAGGCACGTCGTCTGGCCACGTGCAGGCTCGTCAGCGCGCTGCCACGTGGCGGCGCCGTGGGGTGGGCAGGAACGGGCCATAGCGGGAGAGTCACGTGGGGCCTGGGCAGTACACGAGAACACGCACTCAGACCGACAGCTCGTCATGCGCAACGCAGCGCTTGCGCCGAGCTGCAAAAAAACTGTCTTCAGGCCCTGGCGCCGAGCGCTTACACACTTCAGGATAACCGTAATCTCCGTTACCTGTGCATAATCCGTTACCTGTGCACAATGCCACGAAGAAGAGGCTCACAGGCTCACGTACCGGGCGCCGGCTGTCCCAGCCTGCCGGTCTGGCCCCATCCGGGTAACGAACCCCCGCCCGACCCTCGCACTAGCTATGCTGTACCCGGCACGCCCCGCGGCCCCCACGGCCCCCACGCACTCGACACACCAGCAGCTGTCTCTGCTGCGTCCCTGTCCACCTGACACCTGTGCACCGCCCACCCATGGGAGACAAGGCACCCCAAACGGCCAAGGACCCCCGCACACCCCTCACGGGCCCGATACTTTCAAAAGCGGCTTGCTCCGAGAAGGGTGACTGACCCACCTGACACACAGGAAGGCCATCGTGCACATGACGATGTCCGACGTCCCAACCCAGTACAAACTTCAACGCAATAACTACAAGCTTCCAGTTACCATCTTGACTCACCTGACACACAGGAAGTCTCCGATGTCCCAGTGCGCCTGGTGCTCCTTGAGCACGTTGCGGTGCAGCTGCGAGGCCAGCGCGTCCACGCTGTCCAGCGCCTGGGGGTAAAGCGGGGGCGCACATGACACAGGAGGAATGCCTACTATGACAGTCCTGCGGTTAGTTGTCGGAAAGAGGCTGTAGGCCAGCGCGTCCACGCTGTCCAGCGCCTGGGGGTGCAGCGGTGGTGCGGCTTTTGAACGTTGTAAAATGACAAAAACAGTTGGAATGCTGTGTTGAGAAACAGTTGGCTAGGCTGACATGCGTGGGCACCCGCGCTGCCTAGCGATCCGAGGTTTGCGGGGTACAGCAGTGCAGGTGGCAGTACGGCAGTGCAGGTGGCAGTACGGCAGTGCAGGTGGCCGTACGGCAGGCCGAACACGAAGGCGATGGCGGGTGTGGCCAGCAGCCAGTAGTACGACAGCATGCCGGTGTAGTACGGCAGTGCAGGTGGGGTTTGTGGCGAGGGGCGAAAGTGCAGCAGGGCCACGTTGCCAAGCCCTGGGCGCTCGGTGGCATGGAGCATGACACGCAGCGCCCAGGGCTTGGCAACATGGCTCGGTGGCATGGAGCACGACACCGTGCGCCATTGGAGCACACTTTGCCAGAACGCGTGATGCTCATTCTGTCATGGATATCGAGCCATTGACGGCCCCACACCCACCGCCATGGCCTCCCCCATGCTGCTGGCCGCCGTGTGGCTGGCCGAGTGCCCCTCCAGCCGCGCCGCCAGCTCCGCCGCCAGCTTGACCCGCTCCGCAACCACCGGTATGACATTCTGCTCGTACACAACCGCCAACGAATCCACCTCGGAGATCTGCTGCGGCGTCAGCGCCAGCGACCGGGCTGCGGCATACACGGGAAACGGTGGGGAAGAGGTTCGTCGGTTGTGGATTAAGCGCCGTACGACACACTACTGGCAACGTGCATATGCCTAGCTGCACCGCCGTACGACACACTACGGGCAACGTGCATGTGCCTAGCTGCACCGCCGTACGACACACTACGGGCAACGTGCATATGCCTAGCTGCACCGCCGTACGACACACTACGGGCAACGTGCATGTGACTAGCTGCACTCTGTGCAGGCACGCCAGCAAAGCTGGCGACACTCCTGTGCCACGCGCACGCTGGTCTGTACGGCACAGACCAGGCTACCACTGCCCAGGCCATGTTACCAAAGCCATGCGACCATCCGCGCGCACCACCACCGGTAGCGCAAACACCACCACCACCACCCCGCCTGCTCACCCACTGCCGCCCAAAAGGTGCCGGTGGGTCGCTCCTGTCGACCCGTCTCCAGGTTAATGTACCTGTGAGGGGCAGAGCCAAACCGTTGGTTTTCTGTGCATGCGTATCCAGTGCGTGCGTACAAGGCGGACTGGGTGGACAGTGCGTGGGTCGCCCGCCTCCAGGTTAATGTACTTGTGGGAGGTTACAAAAACACCGGTGGGTTACTGCACATGCATACGGCATGAATCCTAACGAGTGCGTACATGGCGGACTGTCTTTTCCACTGGCATTTGACGGCAGCATGCATGCAACACGCGCCTGCACGACCGGCACGCCCATGCCGCCCTGCAGGAGTGGCCACGTTGACCCGTTTTGCTGCTTGTACACGTAACACACGGTTACGACCGTGCAACAGCCGTCCTCGCCAATACTGCTTCTTTAACACACCGCCTCGCTGCAGCGCGCGTTTCCCCATGCTGCCGCGCGTGTCCAGGCCCACGCCCCAAACCCGCACTGCGTCCAGCCACTACGCCCACAAACCCTTGACGAAGCAACGCACCCACGCCCACTTCCTCGCCAGGTCCTGCGCTCATGGACCCCCGGTGACAGCAGAGTACTCACAGGCTCTCCACAAAGCAGCGAGGCGATAACAGCGTGACCTTGTCCACGAAGGCCATCACGCGGTCTAGGTAGGTCACCAGCCTCGCGTGCTGCGCGCTGTCGGGACCATGCACCTCCGCCCCCACCACCTGCACGCCCAGCTGCGAGGGGGCAGCAGGCACAGGGACGAAACAGTGCTCTGTCATGCTTTGATAGGGTGTGCCATGCATTCATAGGGTGTGTTGAGCAGTGCATCGTTTGTGAGCTGTACACCCCCGCAGCAATCATCACGCCCCCGACGCGCACATGCACATGCACATGCATGCACCCCTCACACACGTCGCCACACCCCTGCACCCGCCCTGCACCAGATAACTCCACCTGCCCGTCCTACCCCACGACACCTCCCTAACCCTTCCCCACCTGCCGAACACCACCACACATGCGACACCACGCCCTTCCACAGCTCCCTGGGCTGCCCCCCATGCTTCATCCACCTCAAGCCCCAAGCCCCCAACCAGTAGACCCCGCCTATCGTCCCCATCCGGCCCGTCGCCGGGGGCCCTTCCTCTTTCCTTCCTTTAAAGTCCCCTTCTCCAACTCATGCAGGCCCGCCGCACCCGTAGCATCTGGCCTCTAAGCCTCTGACCAATCCCCAGATCCTTCCCGCCCCCCTGGCCTGTCCCTCCTGCATCTCTCGCCCCACAACCTGCCTCCACTCACCCCCTGCGCAATGGCCCCCCTCCCCGACCTACCTCACCCCGCCTCTAACCCCCTACCTGCAGCACCAGCTGCTTCCACAGCTCCCTAAAGTGCTCCCCGTTGACCCGCTTCAGCGCCTCAACCGCCGCCGCCGTGATCTCCGGACACGTGCCGTCCGGCCGCGGACACAGTGACAGCAGCAGCGCCGTAATGTCAGCCCCGCCGCCGCCGCCGCCGCTGCTGAAGCTCCCGCCGCCGCCGCCCGCCCCCAGGCCAGGCGAAGACGCCCGAGATCCGTGCCCTCCCGCCCCCGCCCCTGCCCCTGCCCCTGCCTTGGCACCCGTGCCGTTGCGGTCGTCGCCGCCACTGACACGTGGCACCGACGGCGCCGCCGCCACGGCGTCGGGAGAGGGCGCATAGTACGGCAACGGCGGGGATGCCGTACAGGTGGCGGCGCCGCCGCCAGCCGCAGAGGCGGAGGCTGCGGCTGAGACGAAGTCCATCATGGCGGCTGCGGCTTGCTGCCCCGCACCCGCTGATGCTGCTGCTGTTTGGGAGTTGACCACCTGGGCCAGGAATCCGAGGCTCTCGTCTCTGTACGGCAGCACCTTCTCCAGAACCTGGGGCCGTACCATCCGTATCGGGGTGTACAACACAGCAGGTAAGCGCAGTGTAGTAAGCGTGCTACGACGGATGTGGTCAGACTGGGATGATGGGCATGGACAGAGGCCTCTAGCACAGAGCCTGTAAAGGTATCAGCCGCAGGTATCTGCAACGGAGGCTTGCAGTCTTAGGTCTCGTGAATGGCAGGAAAGCGGGGACCTGCACCAGCGGCACGTGTGGGGATTCTTGACGCGTCCTTCACCAAAGTGTTGTGTTGGACTGCCCCTATGCGCCCCCTTACAAATATGTAAACACTACGTGTCGGGGTCGCATGTGCTGTGAGGTCAGCCGCAGTGAGTGTTGTAGGTGTGGGTGCGGAGTGGGGCAGCGTGCGGCAGCTTCCGGCTGCGCCCTAACCGCCCTGCCTATGCCTGTCCAACGCGCTAACACATGCTTGCCTTGAGTTTGTTTCTTAGAAAACCGTTTTCCTTGTTTAGCGTGTCGAACTGTCGCGTCAAGCTGTCGAGCTGAGCCTGTAAATCTGGAAGCTTTGGCAGGCTCTTCCTCCCTCGCCGGCCCTTCTCCGGCTGTGGAGGCAGCGCCCCAGTGTTGAAGCTTGGGTATGCCTGGGACGCCGGCTGGCTGGCGCCGGAGCCCGAAGCTTGCCCAAACGGCATGACAGTTGCCCCGGCACCGATGGAAGACTGCTGCGGCTGCGAGCTCGTCGATTGAGTCTGTAGATTGTGGTACACGGGCTGTTGTTGGCATTGCATCGCTGCAACATCGTTGGTGGAGCTTAAAGGAGTGCAGTGGTCAGCGACCGGCCCGCTCTCAACGTCTGCATCGTCGCTGACATCCTGCATCAGCTCTTGTATGATGCTTGGTCGCAACTCTAAGCTTTCTTCCAAGGAGTGCGCTCTCTCCATTTTCGGCAGCGGGAAGTATGGTCCGTGTACACGTTTGGGCACAAGCGGTGGTGAAGCAGCTCAAATTACATGAGCAGGTTTGGGCATTGATGTTCAGGCGTCAGTACATGGTGTCCCGCCTTCCTGTTCGACTCACATGACTTTTGCTGCTAGGCCTGCGGCCCTGACAGACGCGCGTCATCAGGTTGGTTGGTCGTTGGCGGTTAGTGCACACGCCTGCCCAGTGCACCTGCTGCTCGTTAAGCTCAACGAAGGCAAACTGTTGAGGCAGCTGCCCCCGCTGACCCTGTCACCAAATGAGGCTGCACGCTGAGAGTTCATCCAGGGTCCGTGGCTTGCTGAGTTAGGGAGGGCCCCGAGATTCAGCCTGACAGGAAGCCATACCGCGGCCATACGCGCACTTCCCCAGCCAGTTAGCCATACCCCTGCATACCAGCATACCCAATTGAGCATACCGGTGTTCAAGGAATATGGAGTCGGTTCCATAGCCAAGGATCCGCACCGCGCACAGCCAGCAACCTGCAGCAACGCAGTCAGCAGTCCCCAGTGTCCCGGTCTTCAGGATTATTATGATTTTGGCGGCCATTTGGGCTGCCTGTCAGGATTATTCGAGGCAGAATTCTGAGCGAATCAGGATTTTCAAGAGGTTTTGCCCCCAGGATTGGCCCAGAAATCCTGGAAAATGTACGATTGTCAGGATTTTCAGACCCGAAGGCTCTGAAATTATGAACGGTCAGACTTTTCCGCCAGATAAGACCGGAACACTGGCAGTCCCATACCATAGGGGCAGCAATCTGCAGGCAATCGCCAAGTGCATTTATGTACGGCGTCGGTGGCGCAATCCATGTTCCACGCGAGGGCCAGCGTCAGCAGACCCCACTGCAGCCACACAACATACCGCAGGACACCATGTTGTCAATCCATGCACAAAGCTACATCCATTCGCAACGTGTGATCCCCTGGTGTGATCCACCCACCAAGCCCGCCTCCATCGGGGAGGGACCACATACCGGTATCTGCATCACTCGTCCGCGGCAGACCTTCATGCCAGCGGTATGCGGTCCAGTTGAGCATGCACATGCCAGTTGTCCCTCGCAAGGCCGCAGTACCGGTACAAAAGTCACAAACCAGCGGTGCCAATCACATATTCCTCTTCCTGCTCCATGCCACTCCATTTGCTGCTCATCTTAGCGCCCAGTTCATACCATAATATCTTGCATGCATTCCTTATCAATCGTTGCCAATTGATGGCAGCATGCTTGATGGTAGAGAAACCTGATGTGGCTTAAGGGGTGGGCCTGCTAAGGTATACCTGAGCACTCATGCATCGCAGTCATCAATCGGTGCGGGTCAGCCTGGATCACCTTGCCCCCAGGGCCATACACTGCGGCAACGCATGCTACAACTTTACACCACCCACATACCAGCCGCCGCATCCACAGCATTATAAACCCAAGTACAGTCCTGCTGCCCTAGGTCACTCAGAAAGTACACGCACAACGCAGAAAGCATCAAGACATGTTAGTGCTTTGAAACACCAAAATGCCGAGCCCAAGCATTGCAAAAGCAGTCCGTACGTGTGCGCACGGCAGGCAATGCTCTGCGGTCATATGGTAAGCATGCATTGCTGCTCCGAAAATCCTTGCAGCTGCACGACCTCGTTTCCTGCTGCTGTTGCACATTGGTGCCTCCAAACCCTGGAGCCGGCCGCATGCCCGTGCACCACAAAACAGTGATTAGGACGAATGTGCCCCTAGGCGTCATTGGACACCCATGCATCCTAACAAAACCTCAGCCAGCCCCTGCCTGTACACGCTGCCGTACCCTCCGCAGGAGCGACTGTCCTTCTGCGCCCAGCACCCCACCGCCCCGCCGTCACCTCGCACCACCATGTCTTGGATGTAACACGGTGGCTGGGGTAGCCTGTGGGGTCTAACACCCCCTACCTGCTACTCCACCCCCTTAACCCACGCCACGTGGCGCCTCGCCCGGGCGTAACCATTATTATTATTATTATTATTATCTTGGATGTAACCCTGGAGCTGCTGCTGCTGCTGCTGCTGCTCCAGGCCCAAGCTCGCGTGGACCATCATACTCGCCCCGAGTCCACTGTGGTCCAGCTCCCCCGCTGCCGCTGCCACCGCCGCCACCGCACGTGGTGACACCGGCTGCTTCAGCACCAACCAGGAGCACCCACCACGAGCACCCACCAGGAGCACTGCTGGGCCTGCCGAGCTGTGCGTGCGTTGACCTGCAACTCGTGCACGCGTCCCACCACTGTGCAGCGCGCGACCTGCTGCACCGTCCCACCTGCTGCAACCTGCTGTTGTGTACATCCAAGTATGGCATTGCTGCCTTCCACCCACGGATGCGGCGCAGCAGCATGGGCACGCGTGCAGGGCTGTCCGGGAGGGACGCTGCCCGGCTCCCCCAGCTGCTCATCTCCTTGTGGACTGCCTAGCCAGCTGCCACCCGCATCCAGGCACCCGGACCCCCAAGGCACCAGTGCCAGCGCCTCAGCCCATGCGCCCCGGCACGGCCAAGCACTGCATAAAGCCCTGGAGCTGCTGCTGCTGCAATAGCTGCTGCTCCAGGCCCACAACCGCGTGGGCCGCCATGCCCAGCCCCGGCCCCAGCTCTGTGCTGCTGCCCGCTAGCTGGCTGATGCCGACTCCACCACTGCTGCCGCCGCACGTGGCGGTCGCACCGGGGGCTGCTGCTGCTGCGACACCTGCTAGCGCCCGCTGCGCCTGCCGTGCTTTGCATGCGTTGCTCTGAAACTCGTGCATCAGAGCCACCGGGTCGGGCAGGTAGGGGTAGGACCCCAGGCATGCCTTGGCCACCTGCAGGGGGGTCAGAACGCTGCAGGGAGGCAGCGGCAGGGGGAGCATGGGTTTCAGACTGACGACGGTACGGCACAGGGTGAATGGGTACGACACCACACACGGACGCGTACGGCACGGACTAAGCTTTGGCCACCTACAGGGGGGTCAGCACGCTGCCAAGCGGCAACCAGGCAACGTAGGACATGGACATTAAGCTGACTGACAAAAGAATAGGTCGTAAGATTGCGGTGCTGAATGAGAACTGGCTACTTGCAGGGGGGTCAGCACGCTGCAGGGAGGCAGCCAGGCAACGCAGGACATGGGCATTAAGGCTTACTGACAACAGAATAGGTTGTTAGATTGCGGTGCTAAATGAGAACTGGCTACCTGCAAGGGGGTTAAGCACGCTGCCACGCGGCGGTAGGGCAGCGCGGCGGGACAGGGTTGTGACCGGGCACAGTGGCACGACCACATTGAGCTAAGATGATGGACAACTTGGCCGCACAAGCAAGAGAGCACAGGGGGATGGACCTTGCGTTGGGCTAGCAACCGCAGCTGTCCAGCGCAGCACGTCCTACCTGAAGCACAGGACGTCCGCAATGTCGACGTGTGCCCGGTGCTCCTTGCACACCAGCCGCTGCAGCTGCGAGGCCACCGATTCCACGCCTTCCAGCGCCTGTATGGAGGAACCAATTCTAAAATAAATTATACAAATGCTTCATAATAGAAGTAATCAATAACTATAACATGAAAAGAAAACATCTGAACAGCGCGTGGGTGTACGACCGCGGCGTGCATTCAGTGTGACATTTGCACGTCGTTGCTTGCTGGTTAAAGCTCCGAGGCCAAACTATGACACAGCAGTTGCTACTCCTTCAGGGGAAGCACAGAGAAAAGCGCGCCATGCTCATGTGCCGTGCTCGGCCCTCCGACCTTGGTCAGCACCCCGTGCGCCGTGAGCAGGCAACACTACCACACGCCCAGCCGCTCGCAAAAACTCACCCCGACATGTCATAGATCACATTTTGCACATTACGACAGTAGCTGCTTACCGTCCTGGCTCACCTCAATGGCCTCCCCTATGCTGCTCGCCGCTGCCGCCGCCCCTCCCGCCGCCGCCTGCCCCTGCAGCCGCGCCGCCAGCTCCGCCGCCAGCTTAAGGCGCTCCGCGTGCACGTGGCCCAGCTTCTGCTCGTACACGACCGCCAACGAGTCAGCTTCCGCCACCTGCTCGGGGGTCAGCCCCAGCGCGCGAGCTGCGGGTGGTGACGAAAGCAAGCTCTCAGGCACGAGGTCGGGGCGGTGCCCATTAGCCCAACCATGAAGCCAACGTCTGTTGCGCGCTATCTACGCATAATGGTGATTGGTATTTCCAGCAACAGGCGTTGCGTGCGGCATGCGGAGGGTTGAGAGTGACGCCCGTTAGCCTGGCCATGAAGTAAGCCAACCCGGTGGAGTATATGCACCAGCTACAGCAAGATGCTGGTTACTACTATACTCCAGACAGAGGGTAAAACACGCAGCCGCCGGCTGCCAGGTGCATCCTCCTGTTGTCTTACCCACTGCCGCCCAGAACGCGGGTGGAGGGCGCTCCTGGCGCTCCGTCTCCATGTTGGTGTACCTGCGGGGGTACAGCCGTGCAGGTGGGCTGCTTCCGTACACTGTACGGCAAGGGCAACGGCACAACATCGCGAAAAGCCTCAACGTTCCGACAACGGCAGTCAGGCAGGCAGTACGGCCAGCTGCTTCCATACACAATACGCCGCGAGAACCTCAACGTACCAACGACGGCAGGCAGGCAGCCTTCAACCACGTGTTGGCAAACCCCATGGCCTAGCCTGCAGGTAGCTGCTGGGCGATCGCTCTGAACCCAACACTGAACAGTACACTGAACCAACCAATCTATGCATGAGAATGACGTACCGAAAGGATCAATTGCTGCTTAATAGGTCACTCCTTGAATGCACGCGGTACTCACATGGCCTCCACGTAGCTCCTGGGCGCCAGCAGGCACACCATGTTCATATACTCGAGCAGCTGGTCCAGGTACCGCACCACGTGTGCGTGCTGCGGGCTGTCGGGGCCGTGCACCTCCGCAGCCGCCACCAACAGGCCAAGCTGCGCACACGCAGGGTCCGAGTCGCAAAACAGGCAGGATGGACTGTGGTGTGGTGCGGATGCAAACAAACAGCCGCGAAGTGCTTGGTGTCCCCTGCTGTGCATGCGGTCTTGGCATGCACGCCTGCTATTGTGCCTCTGGTCCTGGAGAACAGCTGCTGCTTGGTGGCCAGTGTGTGCAAAGCGCGCGCTGTGAGGGAGGGTCAGGCCGTTCGACGTCCCATGCTGCGCCCATGCACACACAAGCAACTGCTGCATGCCCTGCACCAGCTGCACCAGCTGCACCAGCTTGCACCAGCTGCACCAGCTGCACCAGCTGCACCAGCTGCACCAGCTGCACCAGCTGCACCAGCTGCACCAGCTCGCACCTTCTCCATGCCGTGCCTCCACACGGCCACGAAGTTCGCCCCCCGCACATGCTGCAGAGCGCGCATGTGCGCCGACGTGATCTCGGGACACGTGCCGCCCGGACGCGGACACAGCGACAGCAGCAGCGCGGTCACCTCGTCGCCACCGCCGCTGCCGCCGCCACCGCCGTTACCGCTGCTGCTGCGGCTGCCGCTGTCGCCACCGCCGCTGCCGCTGCAGGTACCGCTGCTGCTGCCGCCGCCCCTGCCAGCGCCATTGTCCCTCCCTTGACACATTTCCGCTAGCTGTTGGGAAGCAGGCAAGGGCGAAGGAACAGCTGAGCAAGCCCCGGGTTGATGCAAGCCAGAAGCAGCCACCGCACCACTTGCTATCTTAGCTACGGCCGCTCCGCACTCGCACTGCATCTGCAGGCTTGAGGTCGCCAGGTCTGGGGGTTGCACAGGGACGCCATGCCGTGCACCGGCCGCCGCTGATGTAGTGCATTCACCGTTGTGTGCTGCTGCAGCTGAGGCGGCCGCCATATTGCTGTTGTTGCACGGTAGCCCTGCTGCTGCTGCGGCTGCTGCATGCGCACGTGTTGCTGGCATGGACGGCTCGTGGCCCATGGCCTGGACTAGGAATCCCAGGTGGGTGTCACGGTACGGCAGGACACGCTCCAGGGCCTGCGGCGTCATCGTTACGGCAGACCGACAGAGCACAGGTGAGGCGCTGCGCCACCGGATGTTTGTCGCCGAGGAAAAGCAGTCAGTCCTTGTGGCAAGGGCACCCCCGCACTCGCACAGCTTCTACACAATCCAAGATGCACCTACGTCATTCTGTCATTCTACTGTTAAGGTGAATACCAGGAGTGCTCGTTGGGGCCATGGGTGCAGCGGAAGGGCTCTTGCGCGGCAGCGTGCCTCTCCTCGCCTACCTGCCTCGCGCAGCTGCAGCTTCACCCCGCGCGCACGTGGCCCCTGGCAGCACGTACCTTCAACTTGTGCCGCAAAAAATTGTTCTCCTCCTTGAGATCGTCGTATTGCTGAGCGAGCAGTGTCAGCTGCCCTTCGAGCAATGGAAGCTTTGAGCGACGCCGGTAGCTCGTCATAGCTACGGTGCTTGGCTTCGCGCTATGCCGGACAATTGGCATCGCTTGCTGTGGTGTAAAGGTACCATGGTGCACACGGCAATGCGTCCCTGTGCTTTGTTGTTGGCCAACCGCAGCACCGCGCTCTGCCGTTGGCCCTTGGTCCGAACCCCCGAGCAGCACACCGAACAGCTCTTCGTCATCAGCCAGCTCCAAATTCTCCATGGAAAGGCCGAGGACTCTGTGTCAAGGGCGATGCGCGTCGTTGCCCCTGGGTTTACACAATTTGCATACGTCGCGATGCTGTCAACTACATGTACAACGATGCCCCGAGAAGACATTGACGCCAGATTGCGTCGCCTGCGCTTTATGCGTTGAAACTAGCCCTTTGGAGCCGAACCTACAACCGTCCTAACTGCCGCAAGTGGATTGGAGGCGCGCGCGGCTGCTGGAAGCCGCAAGACCACGGCAGGACATGGAAGGCCCGAAGCACTGGCGCGCTTGTCACTGTCGACGGCAATCGATGACCACTGAGCGCGTGACACTGTTCATGGGCATGTGCCACGTGGCACCGGCCGGGACAAGGGACATGCCCCTGGACATGCCACACAAGTGGTCACTCTGGGCGCGGGGGCGGCACAATGTCTCAGTGGGAGAGCATGTAGGAGCAGCGGTAAGGCGCGTACTGTGACACACATGACCTCCCGCCGCTCTGGGCAGCGAGCCAGTCAGCATTATTCACGAACGCGAGTACGGCACACCATGAATTCCACAGGCAACCTGAAGCGTCCAGATTATTGACGGTTTGACGCCAACCTCCGAACCTGCATGCCGCAGTCGGCGAGCGCAGCTTCGCCCTAAGAGGCACGCGCCCATTACCGGTACAGACCGGTATGACACGCAAGGCTGAAACGCGCACTGAACCGCTTCGCAGCAAAGCAGACACGAGCAGGACCCCACCAACATGACAAGCCGTACTTTTGTGGGCCTGCAAGCGCACGCACTGCCTTCACCTGCCCTCGCGCACACGTGTGCAGGCTCTGTCCCCAAAGAGTAGGGCAACTCGGCTAGGTTACGCCATGAACATCATGTGCGCCAAACTGTACTGTACGGTACGTGGAGGCAAGCAAGGAGGCACAGGACGCTTCATCCCAATTGTGCCACCGACCTGGACCTGTCAGCTACGCACCGAACCCTGCGTCCCGGCTGGAACAGGCTGTGCTCTGGCAGGGACCAAGACTGTAACCTCATGCGAACTCTCGAGTTGGACGAGCGACGCTAATACACAATGCCCCGTGCTGCGCTCACACGAGATGCAGTCCAGCCAGTAAATGCACAGCAGGGAGCAGCCCGCTACAGACCTGATGCACCTGTCCGAGTGTGCGTCCTACGCTAGGTCCTACCCGACGAGACGCTTGCCCCTGGTACAGAGTTGCAATTAGATGTACAGCCCCCGCTCCAGTACCAGCACCGTCCCGCACATGCCGCTCCAGTACTAGCACCGTCCCGCACATGCCGCTCCAGTACCAGCACCGTCCCGCATATGCCGCTCCAGTACCAGCACCATCCCGCACATGCCGCTCCAGTACAAGCACCGTCCCGCACATGCCGCTCCAGTACCAGCACCGTCCCGCACATGCCGCTTCTTGCGCCCTCCAGACCAACACGCAGCAGTAAGCCTCTCGGGCCTGCGTGCAGCATCCATTATGCTGCAGCCACGGCCGCCGCCGGTCCTGGTCCTATTCCTGCTGCTGCCCCTGCTGCCGCTGCCGCTGCTGCCGCTAACACCCAAGCGGCAGCTTGAACGCACCTGACGCAGTCAACCCGCTTATGCTTGCCTCTACAACAAGCTCAGCCCTCTACAATCGACCCCCACACCCCCAGCACCACCCGCCGCGCGCCACGTACGCACTACAGTCGGTGCTGATGCACTAGACATGCACAGCCTCGTTTTTGCTCGCCCAAATCTACCAGCGTCAGCTTACCGCACGCCTACGCCTGGTCCCAGCGGATGCAACCGCCTCCGTCATCCTGCCTACACCTGCCTCATGCACACCCACATCCTCCGAGCACGAGGACACCACCCCGCCCCATCCTCACCCCTGCCCACCCCCACCTCCCCAGCACCTCCCTGCCCTGCTCCTACCCCTGCAGCGGAAACAGCTGCTGCCTCTGCTGCTGCCGCACAGCCCGCAGCCGCGACACCTGCTGCTGCTGCTGCTGCTGCTGCTGCTCCAGGCCGCCCGCACCCACACCCGCCCCCGTGCACGTCCCCACAGCGCCTGCCCCCGCCCCCGCCCCAGACAGGGCCTGCTGCGCCTGTCGCGCCTTGCGCGCGCTGCTCTCGAACTCGTGCATTAGCGCCACCGTGTCGGGGATGTACGGGTACGACACCACGCATGCCTTGGCCACCTGCAGGGGGGTCAGCACGCTGCAGGGAGGCAGCAGCGGCAGGGGTAACAGGGGGATTAGGCTCACTACGGTACGGCACAGGGTGTACGGGTACGACACAGACTGAGCTTTGGCCACATGCAGGGGGGTCAGATGCACAGCACGCTGCGGGGAGCAACAGTATCACGGGCATGGCACCGCCAGAACGTGGTAGCATTGAAGGGCTCGTGTGGGTCCGTCCTGGGTGGGAAGCAACGGGACCGTCGGCATGGCACCGGAGGGACGTTGTAGGGAAACCAGTCTGAAACGGACTACAAAGGGCTTGGGTGCGGCTTACAGGGCGTGTTGTTGGCACTGGGGGCACCGGCCATGTGCACACGTGACCGTCACTCGGGCAGCTGCACCGCCACCCACCTAATGCACATGAAATCGGCAATGTCCCAGTGCGCCTGGTGCTCCTTGAACACCATGCGGTGCATCTGGGAGACCAGCAGCTCCACGCTGTCGAGCGCCTGGGGGTAAGAGAGGTACCATTGGAGCGCACATTGCTTAGTGATAGGTAAATTGCTTAGTATACAGTTAGCTGGTGATGATGGCTGAGAGGCCAGCAACTCCACGCTGTCCAGCGCCTGTGGGGGTTGGAGCAATGGGAGCGCAAACTGTGTATTAGTTGGCTAGTATATAGTAAGTCAATATGGGTATGGTAGCTGGTCACAACTGAGAGGCCGGCAACTCCACGCTGTCCAGGGCCTGGGGGTGAGCATGCAAGGCACGTGGTTAGGAGGTGGTGGTGTCTTGCATTCGGTGTTGCCTGGGTACGATGGCACGTGTTTAGGAGGTGGTGGTGTCATTCGTGTTGCCTCTACGTGCGATGGCACAACGGAAGTCTCATGATGAAGATGCGAGGCCAGCGCGTCCGCGTTGCCCAGCAGCCGGGGGCAGCAGCTGGGGTCATTAGTGGCATGGTGTGCAGGCGGATGGTGTGCAGCGTATAGTTTACGGTATATGCACCGTGCCCGCTGGGGGTTGCAATCCGCTCCACGCTGCTTCACGCTACTTGCACAGCACGCAAAGCACCGGCTTCTTTCTCCTCACCTCGATTGCTTCCCCTATGCTGCTCGCCGCCGCCGCCCCTCCCGCCGCCGCTTGCCCCTGCAGCCGCGCCACCAGCTCCGCTGCCAGTTTAAGGCGCTCCGCGTGCACGGGGCCCAACTTCTGCTCGTACACAACCGCCAACGAATCCACCTCCGCCACCTGCTCGGGGCTCAGCCCCATGGACCGCGCTGCACGGGGCACGCGTGAGGGGGGCAGCGCAAGGGTGAAGAGCTGTCGTTTCTTAAGCTCGACGCTTCACATGTGGCAATGCTGCTTCGGGCAATGGAAGTTACTGAGAAGGCAGGCGCGTTGGGTCACAGCCTCAGCGAGGAGGAAGATTTACGAGGATATTTACTTGCTGGGCTTGCAGAGCAGTGGTCAGATTGCTTGCCCACCGCACGAGGTCGAGAGATAAGGATGACTTGGGTGGCAGATAATAGGTGACTCGGTGTGCGGCTCACCTACGGCAGCCCAGAATGCCGGCGGCGGGCGCTCTTGTCGCCCCGTATCCATGTTAATGTACCTGCAAGTGTGGGTTATACGAGGGGGTGATCTTTCGGCAAAGTACGGCAAGAGCGCAGCGCTGCGGCAGCCCCATCACAGCAACAGTACAGGACAAAGGGCGCATTGCAAACACGTTGCACGCATGCCATTGAACCCTCGGGCATGATGATAAACCACATCCATGATGGACTGTACCTGCATGCCGACCACCCCACACAGCTGCTTCCCCCAGTGCCAATACCAGTCTTGTACCGGTGATAAACCCATCCCATGCCCCCAGCAGACCTCAGACCCTCTGCCCTTCTGCGCCAATGCCCCAGCTCCCCTGCGGGTCGGCTCGCAGCCAATGCTACCGATTAGCACAAGTCCCCAGTAATTTCCATCGCCCTCATTGGGGAACTACGACAGCAGCGCACCCACATGGCCTCCAGGTAGCTGCTGGGCGCCAGCAGGCATATGCGGTCGGTGAACACCAGCAGCTGCTCCATGTAGCACACCATGCGGGCGTGCTGCGGGCTGTCGGGGCCGTGCACCTCCGCAGTCGCCACCACCAAGGCCAGCTGAGGGGTGACACGGGAATACGTGGTATGAGACCACGTGACACGGGACCACGTGACTAGGGGACCTGTGACACGAGGCCACGTGATGACACGGTCTGGCGGCAGGACCCAGCTGACTACGAGAGCCCAAGGCGTTGTGGGTTGGCAGCAGAGTGAGTCCTCAAGCCAATGGGCCGCCAGGCTCAAGCTTTCTTGTGGATGATGTGCAGAATTAATGGCGTCGACCCGCAGATGAGCACCACTCTGGCAAAATGTGCTGTAGGGTGTCGTGAGGATCAGCTGGGATCAAAGTGTCCAGGTGGCCCAGTAGATGAGGAGTAAAGGACTGACGGTAAGATGGGGTGGCACTGGGCCATGGGCCTACCTTCTCCATTGCGATCTTCCACACCGCGGAAAGGTTCTCCCCCCGCACGTGCTGCAGGGCCCGCAAGTGCGCCGGCGTGATCTCAGGGCACGGGCTACCGGGCTGCGGGCACAGCGACATCAGGAGCTCCGTGAGACCACTACTCCCGCCGCTGCCGCCCCTGCCACCGACGCCGCTGCTGCCGCTGCCGTCGCCTTTCGCGGGCTCACCGCCACCGCCGCCACCAGCTAACACACCGTCGCCGCCGCTGCCACCGTCGGCCAGGACGCCGCCAAAACCGCTGCCCCCGCTCCCCCCGCTAAGGATGCCGCTGCCGCCGCCACTGCCGCTGGAGCCCCCACTGAGCGCGCCGCTGCTGCTGCTTAGCCCGGACATCGAAGACGCACGAGATGCCACACCGTCGTGCCTAGGGCCGCCCTCGCCTGCCAGTTGGACCGTCGCTGACTCCGGCAGTGTTCCGCTATGGCATGCCTGCGCAGCGCACATGTCCGAGCTGGACCGGGGCGGGAATGGTAGCTCAAGCTGCTCTTGGTGTTGAGCCGCGCTTTGGTTCGGTGTGGCCGCAGGGTCGCCCGCTGTCCCGTTCATGTCCACGTCGCGGACCTGCTGTGCGTCTGTGCTCCCGCAGGTTGCTGCTGCCACCCCCGCTCCTCCGCCACACCTGCCCGCCGCCGCCCCGGCCGTTGACGTAACAGGAGTAGCATCAGCAGCAGCTGGCGCCCCGGCCGCTGCTGCCGTTGCTGCAGTGGTGACTGGCGCAGCAATAGCTGTGTGAGCTGCTGCTGCTGCTGACGGTTTGACCGCGGGTGGGAGCAGCTTCAGGTTTGCCAGGAAGCCCAGGTGGTTGTCGCGGTATGGCAGAACTCGCTCCAGGGCCTGAGGAAAAAGGATGTGAAAGGTACTGGAGCCTGGGCTTCACAGTGGCGATGCAGATGGCGTGGCGCTGTGGGGTGTGCAGTTATCACAGGGCCGTACCGGTACGACATGCACGGGCGTGTGTCAGCGTGAACCCCCTTGCCCGAAAATATAAGAGCCGTCATACATATGTTGCATATTTGCGCGTCAGGCAGCCTTTGCTATACCGGCCTTGAGCTTGTGTCGCAGGAAGTCATTCTCATTCCTCAGGTTGTCGAATTGCTGCGTGAGTGCGTCCAGCTGCGCCTGAAGGTCAGGAATTTTCACATGGCGCTTTCGACCACGCTTACTCTTCGCTGCGGCTGGGGCGTTGGTCCCCACGCAATAGCTAGGAAAGGACACGGCGTGCGGTAGGCTTGTTGTGCAGGTTGGGCTTTCGTGCGGTCTGGGTGATACGCCCTCGTCTCCAAGGGAGTCGCACTGCTGCTCAAGGTCCCTCAGCAGCAAGTCATACAGTCCTGATTCAGAACTGGTGTCCATCCCTCCGCTCCTCCGGGGCTGTTGCAGTGATAGTGTGGAGGCGGGGGGGGGAGGGCTATGAGCTGTCAGCAGAGCCCTGAGCAGCTCTCAAAAAGACCGGCAGACCGCGCCACTGAGCCGTAATCGCGGATTGCATAGATGATATTATTTTGTCCAGGACTTCGGTTCCATATCCTCGAGGAGACACTGCATCAGCTGTATGCGTCAGCCAGAACAAAGCCCCTTCTGCTGCTAAGGCTGCACGAATGCACTCTATGCACTAAAAGCTGTGGATTGCAGCACGTGAGTGCGCGTGCCCTCCTTGAAAGCGCTGGCTATTTAGGTAATGGACATTGGCCGATGACTGTTTTTTGGAGAATGTGCCCAGCAGCCAAGGGCAGCCGCGAGGAAGTAAGTACAGTAAAAATTACAACTTATACGGTTTCTTGCCTCCTGCCTGTGCGGCGACCGCAAGGCCTCCCTTGCAGTGTTGCCAAGGGAGGTACCCGGGCTCGCCTAGGCTCAGCTGGTTGTCACAGGCGGGGGTCCCAGGAAGCCAGGTAGGAAGGCATGTTGGCATCTACGCCTATATGATAAAACGGGCACATACCGGAGGCTACAGAGCTGGCGCACGTCCGCAATGTGGTGCAGGGGATGGGGTCATGGGGAGCTCAGGAGGTGGGGGGCGACGACGGCTGTGGCCAGGGGAGAAGCTATGGCATGGCCCTATGACAGTTGGTCAGCGCGACCGGTCTGCGACTTGACAAGGAACAGCTTCGCCCTACATCGTGTGTTGCGCTATCAGAGAAGAAAAGCCGTAACAGTACTATTCAAGGGCCCGCGCTCCACCGACATTTTACAGTCTGGTACCGGCATGCAGCATCAGGTGTGGCGTTGTGGCCACTGGCCAGGGACTGCATACGTAGCTCATGTAGGCTGCAGCGCATAACACCGCACACGACCCCCTCCTACGACATTTGCCGGTGTCCTAGTCCGGTAGTACACCCTGTTCAGCGGCCATGATCCCAATCAGAGCCCGGGTTGTACCCCGAAAGGTACTGCCATGCGCCTGCTTACACAACCCCTTCCACATGCAGCCGAAGCCTCGCACTCGTATAGCCATGGCACTCAAGGCTGTCCCCAACTCCGACTCGCCATACGGATGTGGTCGGCGCACTCGGCACGTGTCGGTCTGGTCGTTTCGTGTCAGCTGCTGGTCGAGCGGTCAGCGGTACGGTCACATGTACTCAATGTCCGAGATGTCAGACGTGAAGCTTGTACGGCGCGCCGGCTGAGCGGCGGCTGGCCTGCTTGCAGATGACGCCACAGCCTGCACAAAAGCAGTGGCAATCGGGGGCAGCACACACAGGGTTAACTAATAGCACACGCCGAACGTTTCAAGCACTTTGCCTATGGAGTGGCGTCAGGCTTTCATCCAGATACAGCTAACTTTCGAGCCAGCGGCCAAGGGTAACTGCGTGCAGACGACGGCACAATACCTGGTGTCCCCATGACCCAAGCCGTACCGCATTGCATATCCGTACCTGGGAAGCGCCCATGCCTGCCGCAAAGCGCCCCGCCGGCCGAATGCTGTCCGTGAAGGACTCAAGGCCTGTGATATCCTGTAAGCACAACCATAACACGTGGTGAGACGGCATGGCATGGGACGTGTTCCAACATTGCGATAGCAGTCGTCCAAGGTATTGTTTGCAGCAAAGGAGCCCCCTTTGATTGCGCAGCGGCTTTCATTCATAAGAGTACACCAGTACACTCTCTACGCATACCAGTACAATAGCCGCTCATTAGTTTGTACTAGCCGCTGCACCCCCGTCGCCAGCCAGGCTCTGGCGTGTATTGCGCTTAGTCCTCCCACTGCACCAGCTCGGCCCGCTTCCTGTTGCGCCCCCCTCACCTGCATGTCCTGCACCTCGTCCCCGGCAGCACTGGGGACCTGCACGGGGTGCAGCGAGTCCGACGGCTCGTCCCAGTCGGACTGCCGGCTGGTGCCGCTGATCTGCACGACACACAACAGGAGGGAGTACAATTTCACAGGCGTGAGCATGAACCCTGGCATGCGGCACACGTTGGCACGAACTGACTGATAACCAAGCACCACCCTGTGTCAAATTGCACTCCTGTCCGCACTAGCACGACACAGCGTTTGCGCGTGCCCAGGTGGACATAATTGCAAACACACGCGCCAAGCAGCTCACCTGTGAGCACGCATCGCGTGCCCCGGCCGCCGCCCCTGCCCCCACCGCCGCCGGCGCGGGCGCATGCGACAGCGAGGACTTGCGCAGGGTGCCCGCGGGGCTGTCCCACGCCCCCGGCCGCCGCGGCAGCGACGCGCTGAGCGTGTTGTTGAAGGACTGGATGGACTCCACTTCCGCACTAAAGCTGGTGGTCTGCTCCGTGCCCTCCTCGCCGCCCCCGGGGTGCATCGACATGGGGCGCGCGGGTCCGGCGGGCAGCAGTGGCTCGTCGGTGGCCCAGCCCCTGGCGTGGTATGAAGCGGGTGCGGTGCGGGATGTAGGCAAAACAAGCCTGATACGGTTACAGGCAAACAAGTGGTCGAGGCAAAGCGAGTGAGTGGCTCGTCGGTGGCCCAGCCCCTAGGGCGGCATGAATGACATACGTGTTGTACGATGCTACTTACAACTTGTGAACCGACGCTGTATGCCGGTTTGAGTACAGACATGTTCATGGCCGGGAAGGGCACGCGACCCCACAAGGGCGTTCTTGCGGAGTCATGGGGATGAGAGCAGCCCAAGGCCGTACCTGCTCTGACCCGTTGCTGACGTTCGCTGGGGGCCCAGTCGGCTGGGCTGCGCAGGGGCCCTGTTGGGCGAGCCGCTTCCACGGATGAGGATGCTGGGCTTGTTGCCTAGGGGGAGGGGGCGGGGCCACGGAGCACACGTTGGGGGCTTACCAAGGCACACTCAAAGGCGAAGAATGCTTAGGCATGCAGTATTGCAGTGGTCAGTGCATGCACTAATGGACACGAATACTGAAATGTAAATGTACAGCCCAAGAAGGCTTGGGTAGCTCCAGCTTGGTACTCCTCTACCCAGTTTCCTCACCTGGGCTGAAGTCCTCCTCGCTGCCCTCTATGCCCATGTCCTGCTGCGCCTCCTCGTCCTCCGTCAGCGCGTACTCGTCCTCGGCCGCAATGCGAGCAACTGCATACGGCACACCCAAAGCACAAGGCGGTATCAGCAAACGCACGCGCGGTCCAGCAGGTATAGGAGGGCTGCACCTTACAGACGCCTACGGTATTCATGGGCCCGTGTTAATGCTATCGCTTCCGCACTCGTCGTCCGCAAGCACCCAATGGCTGGGGCTTGCACCCTGTCCCAGACTGGCTACCACCGCCCACTTAACCCACCTGCTTTGGGCAACTCCAAGCAGGACGTGCCTGGGGCCTGCATGGTGCATGGTGCAATCCTGTCACTTGACAGCCTGCCACCCGTTAACCCACCTGCTTTGGGCACGGGCAGCTTGGCCGCCAGGTCCTCCTCCTCCTCATCGTCAAAGTCGCTGTCGGCGTACTTGACCGACCGAATGGACATGTTCATGTTGCCGCCGCCAGGGGCCCCACTGCCACTCGCGCGGCCCGCCAGTGTGATGGGCTGCGGCACGGGCAGCTGCCCCGCACCACCACCCTGGCTTGCCTGCTGCGGCCTAGCAGCCGCCGGCGCTGCGAATCCCACCGCGTGTGCGTCGGAGCCTTCGCTGGATGCCGGCTCGGAGTGGACCGCACCCCAGCCTGTGGAGATAGGGCCCTGCTGTTGCGACGCGCGGGTGCCTTGCTGCTGTGGTGTGACGCGCTGGGCGGCGAAAGCCCCCGACTCGCCGGAGCGTGCTGAGGCCATGGATGCGTTGAAGGCCATGGTGGGGGTGATGCCGGGGCCGGAGCCGGACGCGGGGCCGGACTGGCGGCCGGTCAGCGATTGGTTGAGGGCCGCCTGCCCGGACATCGAGGCACCCTCTGCAAGGAAAGGGACATACGTGGGAGTCCTATTTCATTTCGTGGTGTACATTGGGGTCGTAACTCTGCCACAGGAGGCATGCAGGCATATTGCAGGAGTTACTGTGGACACACTCTTGTTAAAGGAGGAAAGTCAATCAAGAGGTGTTGCGGATGCTGCTACCTGTAACGGTGCAAAGGAGGCAGAGGAGTGCACACCATACGGCAATAGGAGGGGAGGCGGGGAACTGCAAGGGACGTGACCGATACTACGGTACCATGATGCCATGATACTAGCAACGATGGGATGTTTGAAGCACAGGCCTTGCTGCGGGTGGAGTCACTAATAGCCCCAGTGTAGGCCACGCCGGTAACCGTAGGTAGCTACCCACGTACCGCGGACCCAGTCACATGCCCGCCGCCCACCTGCTGTGCTCCGCCGTACGAGCGCCCGGGCTGCTGCATCAGACGGCGGCCTGCACGGGGCGGCGGCGTACATAGGTGTACATACGTAAGCAGACATGATGCAAGTCCGGGACACAGCCTTATGGCAACGCAGGTACGGTACTGCATGGGAACCGCACAACACATGGACGGTTGTGCCACGTGGCACCAGCACGCCCAACTGGCACCTACCTGCCCGACATGGGCGCAACCGGGTGCAGGTCCTCCGACGCGCCCACACTGCTGGCCGCCTCGCTCCGCTGCATGCTGCCCTGGCGCGGAGGGAACGCCGGCAGCTGCTGCTGCTGCTGCTGCACCACCTGTGCCTGCGGCTGCTGCTCCCCGCCGTGCTGCCTCCCCTGCCCAAAGCTCCCCGGCCGCCCCAGCGACGCCACCGTCCCCAGCGGAGCCGCAGCCGCCGCAGCCACCGCTACCATGCCCGAAAGCCCAGCAGCCCCTGCCCCTGCTGCCCCTGCTGCCTCTGCCCCACCACCCAGCTGCTGCTGCTGCTGGGGAGCCTGAGCCTGAACCTGGGCCTGGGGCTGCTGCGTGATGGCGGCAGCGGCCTGCGCGTCCTGCTGCAGGCGCTGCTGGGCCACCTCCAGCTGCTCCCGCTGTGCGCGCCGCTTGACCAGCTCTAGGTGGGTGAACAGGGCGTCGCGCAGGCGGTCCGCGCGCTCCTGCACCTCCCGCGGCTGCCGCTCCAGCAGCTTGCTGCGTAGCAGGAAGAAAGGCAAGCGCATTGAATCTTAAGCGCGTGCTGGAAAGGCAAGCTGTGCAAGCCGTACCGGCGATGTGTACATGAGGTCAGGCTGTGCAAGGGTAGACCTGCACCTCACGCGGCTGCCGCTGTAACAGCTTGCTGCGTGCGGTAGCAGGAAGGATGGCAAGGATGTGGGGTATGCGGCAGTGTGCCGTGCCAGCGGTGTGCGTTAAGCCCCATCGTGGGGTATGATGCATCGGTTACGGTGCTGCGCGGCGTCTGCATGCGGATCGCCCCGCCTTGCGGGCGTTGCGGCATCCATGCTACGTTATGTGCAGGAAGACGGGCATGATCATGCTTGTCTTGTACTGGTCCCCTTGCCGCCAACGCCCCTCCCCCCTGCCGCACCTGCGCCGTGCCGCCAGCTCCTGCATGCACGCCGCGTACTCCTTGTCGGGCAGCGAGTCTGCGGTGGGGTCCACCCCCAGGCGGGCCACCTGGTCGTCCACCACCGCCAGCAGCTGGTCGGTGAGCAGCCCGCGCGCGGCCTCCAGGTCCTGGGGGTGTGTGGATAAGTAAGGAGCTCGGAAGCGATGAGTGTGTGGGTGTAGGTGGCATTATGTGCGGTCAGTGCGTGAGAAGCCCCCGCGCGCGGTCTCCAGGTCCTACTAGTGTGGGTTGAAGGAAGAAGTTCAGGAACGACGAGTGTGTGGGGGGTTAGGTGGCATTGTATGCGGTTAGTACATGAGCAGCCCACGCGTCGTCCACCACCGCCAGCAGCTGGTCGGTGAGCAGCCCGCGCGCAGCCTCCAGGTCCTGGGTGTGTGTGAACAAGGAAGGAGTTCGGGAGCGATGAGTGTGTGGGTGTAGGTGGCATTGTGTGCGGTCAGTGCGTAACCAGCCCCCGCGCGCAGTCTCCAGAACCTGGGGGTATGTGGGTGAGGTAGGAGGGTCAAGGGATCATCAGGCTTATGGCGGGTAGGCCGCCAAGGTGCGGGCGAGGGGGCATCACGGCGGCCTGCAGTTCCGGGCGCTGCGGTGGAAGAGAAGTGTTGGGACGAGATAGATGGGGCTACATGATTACTGCAATCCATTACCGCTTCGAGCGCGGCCTCCGGTCCCGGCATTTACCTCTGCCCAAGTCACCTGATCGGACCCCTTTCCAAGTTGATGCCAGCTCGCCCCAATACAACTGTATCTCTTCTTCCCTTGCCGTAACACACACCAAGACACGGCCAGAACCCACGGCACCCAGCCTTCACTGCGCCCCACCCACCTGCATGACGTGCGGCTGCACGGACAGCACGCCCTGGCGCCCGGGCAGCTCGTGCGGCAGGCGCGCCCTGAACTGCTGCTCGTCGTCCTCCTCGAACTCGTAGGGGTTCTCGGTGATGACGCGGATCTCCTCCGCCAGCATCATGTCCAGCTGCTCGGGCTTGAGGCCAGCCACGCGGGACATGACGGCAGCGCGGACGCCGCTGCAAGGGGGGCACACAATGACCGATTGAAGCGGTGAGACCGTGTGTTTACGGCAGGTGGGTAGACTATGCATATGAGATGGCACACTGCTCGGCCTTGAGGCCAGCCACGCGGGACATGACGGCAGTGCGGATGCCGCTGCAAGGGGAGCACACAAAGACCGAGCAAGTTAGTGCAAGGGTGTGTAAGATGCAGGTGGGCGGGCTATGTTGAGCTGCCCGGGCTTGAGACCCCCAACACGGGACATGACGGCAGTGCGGACGCCGCTGCACAGGGCAGGAAAATATGATCACTTGGTTTACCAAGTACTAGTGTACTTGAAGAGCTATAATTGATGCACAGCGTGCGCACAGGTGGCCCCGACAGGGCTGGTGAGTGGATGTGCAACTAGCGGGTTGGTGGGCTAGGGTGTGTGCATATGGGGCATTGCGTGGCTGGTTGCTAGGGGTGTACTTACGCGGCCTCCGCCGCCGAGGGCCGCGGTATCCGCTGCAGCCAGCGCATGGGGCGGGACGTGTCCAGCGCGTACGTGGGCTTGCTGGGCGAGGGCGGGGCGAAGCTGGGCGAGGGCTGCGGCGATGGAGACCCCTGCTGCGGGGATGCCTGCTGCTGCTTCTGGGGCGAGGGCTGCAGGCCCACGGGTGTGGCCGCCTGGGCGGCGGCGGCGGGCACGTTCTCGGGGGGCACAAAGGAGAAGGAGCTGGTCTTGAAGCTGCCCCCCGACACGGCCTTTTGCTCGTACTCCTGGACCTGCAGGCAGCAAATCAGGTGCGGCATGTTGTTAAGGGCTGCCTCAGGAGACGCGGAGATACGTGACAAGTCCTGTGGGTATCAACGGGAGGAGTTGCGGGTGGTCATGCTAGTACCACCAGGGTGGAGGCCAGTACCGGTAACACACCTGCTGCTTGACGCGCCCCAGGGCAGGGTCCCCAGGCCGCCGCTGCTCCTCCAGCATACCCTGCAACGGTGGCAAAGAACCCGTTACACAGGCCCCTCAAAACCGCTTGGAACCGCCCTTTCCTAGCTTACTGGGTAGAACCTGCATTTGCAACACTTCCAGCACCCTGCTCTATACACCTTCGCCTCTTCTGCTGCCGCTGCTGGTGCTGCTGCAGGCGTGTCCCGCGCCCGCAGCTCCCTGGCACAGCCCCGCACATGCGGCAAACCTTACGGTGCCCCACACCTGCAGCTCCCGCTTAGATCCCGGCATCCGCAGCTCCTGCCCCGCCCCGCACCTGCAGCTCCCGTATGGTGCCCCGCAGCCGCTCCACCAGCGCATCGCGGTCCCGCAGCGCCTCCTGCAGCTCCGCGTTGCGCCTCTGGGTGCCGCCCAGCTGCACACAGGCAGTGCGGCAGAAGGGAAAGGTAGGTCGCCAACAATGAGCAGGGAGGCGGCGAACAGCGGCCGGTGCGTATGGGACAACATCTTGCGGAAGCACAGCCGTGAAAGGCGCAAGCACTAGCGTTTAGGCGTGCGGTTGCGCCGTCACCTGCAGCGCCGGTAACACTGACAGCCTAGCAATGCATTGCCCCACCTCTGACCGTAGCCGGTCAATCTCCTCCGTGCGCCAATCGTGGCCGATCTCGTCGTCCCGCCCGCCTCGGCCAGGGGATGGTCGCCCCTGCAGCTGCCCGCGCAACCGCTCCACCTCCGCCGCGAGCGTGTTGCGCTCGTCCTGTTGCATGGGAAAGGAAGCGGGGCGCCCCGGTCAGTGCAGCACCAAGGCGTGCCTCATAAGGATGTTCTGCAAACAAGGACTAGTACTACAGGAGAGCGCATGCACACAGTGCGAAGGAATGCTACACCGCGCCGCTGGTTGCTCTCTGCTGGGGTCTTCATCTCGGTTGGTGCCCCACCTTGAGCTGCACCAGCTGCTGGTTGAGCCGGTCGTTCATGGCCTCGTACTCAGCAAGCATGCCCTGGCGGGAATGTGGCAGAACCTCAGAAAGGAAGCGTGGCGCATGGCTCAGTCCACGCAACACTGCCGTCCTTAACCCCGCACACGCAGCAGGGCACAGGATCCTGCAGCTTGAAAGCCAGCGAGGCTACCGACGACGCACCTAGCAGGTCATGTACTGCGCTCAGATGCGCACACCCCCAAGCGTTACCCCTACAACGCGTCACCCCTACAACGCTGCGTGACCCCTACAACGCAACATCACACACCCAGGGAAGCTCCAGTGCTTGCCCGGCCTCGGCACACCCTGTCTCCTCTGCTAACTGCTTGCTTGTACCTACATTGGGCTCATCGTGCATGCATCCCGCACCGCATGCGCCACACCCAGGTAAGCTCCCGTGGCACGGCCTCGCGTACCTTGCGCTCCTCCTCTTCCTCCTGCCGCTGGCGTTCGTCCATCACCTTGACGAATCCGCCTTGCTGGTGCGTGGAGGTGCGGCTGCCGGGGCCAGCCTGGGCCACCGCGGCCTGGGACGCGCGCAGCTCCGCCAGCCTGGAACATCAGCCGTCGGGTTCGGGACGATTTGGCAAGTACGAACGAAAAGGTGCTGCGTGTCAATGTACTACCACACATACCAGCCGTCGTTTGCTTGCGGGGCCTCGCGGGGTCAGGCCAGAACTGCGTGCATGACCCTCGCAGGTGTGCACAGATGGGGTTAACCCCCCGGCGCCACTCACTTGCGGTCAGCCTCCACTGCCTTGGCCTGAGTCATCTCGAGCTCCTCTGCAGACAGGCATGCAACACAGGCCCCACGTATGGCTCAGTTACAATGCGCTGAAGCCCAAAGCCACTGAACACCAGCTATCGGCATCGCGGTGCCAGAACTCCGCTACTGCCTCCCGGCTGGCCCCCATGTGCTTCGCACGCTCTCTGAAGGAATGCTCACCCCACTCCACGCCTCACGCCTCCGGGCATGTTCACGTGTTTCAGCAAAACAACCGCCTTCGTGCAAACGCTTCGCGCGACACCTTCTCCCAGCCGCGCCTTGCAGCGGCCCGATGTCGTCGCGTTACACAGGCGTCAGCGACTTAACCCCGCTTTTCCTACGACCTCCGCGATACCGTTATCCATCCCCCACCTTGCAGCGGCCCGATGTCGTGGTTACACAGGCTTTAGCGACTCAACCCTGCTTTTCCTACTCCCCACCTTGCAGCTGCCCCACGTCGTCGTGGTACGTCCTCCGCAGCTCCACCAGCTCCCGCTCCAGCTGCGCCTTGGCCGCCTCCAGCTCCCGCACCACGCTGGCGCTCGGCCCCTGGCCGCCCATGCCTAGGCCCATGGCGCGCGGGTCGTCCATGCTGCCGCCCACGGACTGCCCCGACGAGCCGATTGCCCTGCAGCAGCACATGCACAACAAGCTGATCAAGTGCTGTGCTGTGCGTCGGGAGCGATAATGGGGTCAGCGGACTCAGGCCGAGGTCGCTGAGGTGTGGTTTGTGTGTTGGGAAGTGGGCGCGACTGCAGGGAGGCTGCTGGTTCCCGCTGGGTTGCCATCTCACCCGAGGGGGGCGAATGCCGTTGCCTTCATGGCCTTCATCAGCTGCTTCTGAAGCTGCGTGATCTCCGCCCGCGACTCGTCCAGTTGCTCCTGCAGGGAGCACGGCATAACAGCACGGCTATGAATGGCCTCATTAAACCGTCTGCACGTGACTTTACGATGGCCAAGCGAGAGTGCACACATCTGTTCGACTACGGTATGCAAGCGGTCGACGAACAGGGTATCTACAGCAGCCAAGCACCAGACCATTCCCACCTGCAGCGACGCCTTCTGCTTCTCCGCATCCAGCAGCATGCCGCCCAGGTTGTCGGAGCGCACAGGGGACTCCGCGCCGCCGCCAGACCCGGCGCCCCCGCCCAGCTCGCCCCTGTCCAGTGGCACAACAGCCAGCAAGCGAATCACTATTACAGTCTTGACAAGTCAACCACCACTCCTATGCGCTTGGGTAGCTGCGCCGGACGTGCCGTACCAAGGACAGGCGGTGCCGATAGGCCCGTTCATCCGACGTACGGTAAGCCCCTTGACCGGCCTCACCGCTCCGCCAACTCTGTGAGCAGCTTGGCCTTCTCCTCCGTGAGCTGCCGCTTGTCGCCGTTGGCCCGCTCCAGCTCCTCCGCAAGCTCCCCCTTCTCCGAGCGCAGCTTCCTGTGAGGGTGCGGGGTCACGATTTGAACACTTCGAACGTGAGGGTCTGGGGGTCGGGAGTTAGCTCCTCCACAGTGCACATGTTGCTCGCAGGAAGCAGCTGAGGACGAGTGACGCAACGTGCTGCTGGTCCAGCCCGTTAGCCGCCAGGCTTGCGTTGTGCCACCTGTTCCGTGCTGCAAAGTACGGCGGCTGTTATTGTGCGTTTCAACCCCTTGCTTACGTGATCTCGGCGGTGGCCTTGTTGAGCTGATCCTGCAGAGCTTGGGATGCCTGTCCCATGTCGGTGCTGTGGGGAGGAGCAAAATCACAGGGTGTGATGAGAGTTGGTGGCAACCCGGAAGACTACTGCTCGTTCTCTTGGCTTAGCCTTGCGACGGCAGAGAAGCAAGTCGTTTTGCACGTACGGAGGCTCGCGGGGGCTCACGCACCTTTGGCGCATGTACGCCGGGGGACTCGCTGCGCCGTTCATATCTGCAAGATAGGATATTAAGTAGGGGCTGACGTTTGACCAGAAAGATGTTTTGCGTGAGCTGCAGGTTGAGCTCACCTCCCCAGATGCCCGAAGGACCCACCAGACAGCTACATGTGTTACTCGGCTTGCTCAGAGCAAGCTGGTAGTCAACAACCCCCAGTGATGCCAGGCCCTCGCCCACTTACGGCCTCGCGACTTGACCGCAACCTCCAGCTCCTTCACCACCTGCGAACACGTGTGTGACAACAGCGGCAGGCTCGCTTGACGGCGACGACCTCATTCCCAGCACAGTCGTGGCCCCGTGCCCAGTTATCACCCTTGCGTTGTAGGTGAACATCGGCTGTGTAGGTGAACATCGGCTGTGTAGGTGAACATCGCCGGCCGCTACCCCCGCTCTTCGCAAGCCTCTGCTTTCTGTTCAGGTCACACCTTGCCCCATCGCTCACACCTGGTCCTTTCCGCCCCCCTGCGGTTACCCTGCGGTCCACACCTGGTACAGCTCGTCCCGCTCGCCCCTCAGCGTGGCGCACTCGCCGGTTGCGCGGTTGAGGCGCTCCGACAGCACCGCCAGCTCCTTGCGCAGCAGCGCTTCCATCGCCACGGTCACCGGGTTGGGCTCGGCGGGCTTGGCGGGCTGGGAGAGGGAAGCAGCAGGAAAAGACCGGCGGATCGGCATGGGAAAACATAGTGCATGCGTCGGCGGACAGGGTCGGCCGTAGGGGCACTAGCGCAGAACGGAAGTCGACGGGCATGCCGTCTGGTTATATGTGCCCTTGCTGCTGCCGGCCGTGACACGCCTTTCCCGCCGGCATCATCCTAGTGCCCACTCTCAACCCCCCGCCCCGCCCCGTGCTCATGGCCCCCTCTCCTGGAACATGTGCCTGCTGCCCTCGTGCGCGGAGCCCAATACCCTATGCCCCCATACCCGCCCTTCCCTTGCGGGCATTCCCTTCGCAGTGAGCCCACCTGCGGCGGCGGCGCGGGCTGAGCGGGCTGCGTCTGTATGAAGGTGCTGCCCAACGTGCCGGTTGCTGTGGCATCCTTAGCTGGCAGCCTGCCGTCGTTCAGGACTGCCAGCAGCTCGTACGTCTTTATGGTTTTGCGCGCGCGGCGCAGCTCGCGCTTTGACATTTTCGACGCCGCCTCCAGCTCCCGAATGCGCAAGCGGGCGGCCTGCACGTACTTGTCCATGTTGCTCCTGGCGTAACATGGGGAGGGCGGGGCAGGTTAAGAAGGAGGGTTGCCGCGGGTGGACATGCGGAGTGCCGCTGTGGTGACGAACACGGGGGCTGGCAGTGCCGCCCAAGCCAGCTACCAAGTCCGTGTGGTCGGATGAACCCTAATACACAGTGCCAGCCCACCTCTCGACCACCACCACGACTGTGCACACCGTTGCGCACCTGTCCTGCTGCAGCCAACCGTTGCTGCTTTGCAAGCACTCCTGGACGTACAGCAAGTACTCTATCATCATCTGTGACAGCCTGAAAATTTTAATGAAGTTGAGCTCCGTCAGGTGCCGGGTGTCCTCCGCCTCTATGTCCCCAAACGCCACGATGTTGACGATTTTCTCCAGTGTGTCCAAGTCCACGTCCCGCATCTGCAGTCAGCAGAGGGGTAAGGGCTGGGGCACGGATACGCCGGGCGCACAGGTGTGCACCTGCTGGGGATGCCCACCATGGAGTTGATATCGATTCCGTGGAGCAGACGCCAGTCAATGCGAGCGCGACGCGGCTCGAATTTGAACGGCGGGAAAGTGGGAGCAGTCGTCATAGTTTGGTCGCGCATTGGGTGGTCGTATGGGTCGAGGAAGGGCCCGAATGCCCCGGTGCCCCGGGTCATGCTGCTCCGGAGGAAGGTCGTCGTCATTGCGGTTGTATTCTTTCTGAATTGCAGGGGTTTATAGACTGCAGTTCGACGAATGATAGGCCCTCCAGGTTGAGGTGCGCAAAGCTGCCAAGTGCTTCTGCCAGCAGCTGGAACCCTTCCTTCTCCGCTTTCCTAGCATGTTGTAAGCTGGCAGCGATAGACGATATAGTGTATCTTGCTCATGTGTAATGAAACTGGGCTAACTCGCAACCTTTCAGTTTGGTCAAATTCCGCGATGCAGCACGCCCAGAACCCTATCGCGTCAAGGCAGTGTCTCTGATGCGTATACTTAGCGCATAGCTATTGACTGTACAGGGTATGCCGCACCATGGACCTTGTGCAAGTGTGCGGGACTTCGTTAGTGACCGGCAACAAGCGATTCGCATTCGCTGGTGCTAACTGCCACTACCTGATGGTAGGTATTATATGCATGCGATATGTAACTGACAATGAGCCTTCCCGGCATGGTTGGGCGCATGGACCGAGGCCGCAACGTTTCGTCGCGTCCAAGTGGTCTGGCCTTTGCGAGGCACAGAAGCAAAGTCGCTCTCAATTTTCCTAACAGCATCCAGCCCAGCTATGGCCCCAAGCGAAGCCAAGGACGGCGCCAACGAACCACTGCACAGGGTGCTGGTGCTGACTGCTGACCCACGGGACACTGCCTTGGCGCCTTCCCTCCCTTTTTTATGCAGACACATGCAGCCGACGAGGGCCAAAGACCCCTTGTGCAGGAGGTGCTGGATGATGCCATGAGGTTACGGATGTCTGTGATTCGCTGCTGGGCGTTCTGCGATGGCGCCGACGAGTGGAACGCGCTGCAGCCCACACCCGGTGAGCGGTGCTTGCCTTCTGTAAGTGCGCACGGCTGGGCTGCCAATGTTGCAATGCGGACTCCTTCGACAAAGGCACACCCCGTATGAGATCTAGATGGCCTCTTGCTGTTGTACATGGTGGGTGTCCTTGCACGTGAGGTGCCGGTGCGCTTGGTGGGTGCAACTAACAGAACTGCGTACCGTTACACGCACATGCAAGGTTGCCGAGCAAGACCCGAGCATGTCTTGAGACGCTTAGTCCACAGATTTGCTCACGTCTGCTGTCCATTGCTTTGTGTGGCGCTGTGCATGCCCTGTAGGCAGGTTCAGCGACCGGGTGCTGCTGGGGCTGGACTGGCTGCTGGCCGAGGCGTCCCGCAGGGGCCTCAGGTGGGCTGGGGGCAAGGGAGCAACGTACGGTACTGCGGTACGGTACGGCAGTGTTGCGAGGATGCGCGCGGTGGACGGCGGGGTGGTGCGCAATGCTGCAGGAAGTACGGGTACCGTGCTGCTGATGCCAGTGCGCCAGGCGGCCAGCAGCTGGAAGATTGCTGGTGATTTGCTTGCTTGCGGTACGGGTGATACGGCATTGGTGCAGCAGGCTGCCCACGTCTAGGTGCCAACGTGCCATACACCAAGTGCCGCACAATACAATTTATCACTTGTCCTCATCAGGCTGCTGCTGGTGCTCACCAACTACTGGCCCGACTATGGCGGCATGGCCGCTTACGTCAGGTGAGCTGGGGCCAGGGAAGGCTGGGTACACGAACGAGAAGAGGCACACACACGTGCTGACATGCAACTGTTCATCCTGCGACACGGAGTGATGGTACGCGTTACCGTTGTGGTTGTATCGTCAACCAAGCTGCCCTGGTCTGCTTACCAGTTACAGTTACAGACCCCGAGAGGGGCACGTCCGGAGAGCCAGGGGGCCATAAGGACGAGTAGTGCTTATCGGTAGCGGTGTCTTTGACCCTTTGTGGACTGCAGGTGGAGGTACAACATCCCCAGCAAGACGCACCATGATACCAGGTGCGAGGGGCACGTGTCATTTTACCACGTTTCAGGTGGTGTGGCGACCATGCGCGGCTCGGCGCGGCGCGGATGTTGGCTCATAAGCGGCGCCAGCTGCAGCCCAGTAACACGTGTACAGCACAACATTTCTTCCACGCTGTTGTGTTTAGCATTCAAAGCAAACGTACGAAGTCGATTGGGTTGCTGGCCGCTATGCTGCCTGCCTACTCGCCCCCTGCACGCATGTACACATGCCATAAGTCTGCAATGGGCGCACTTCAGCCGCCATATTTCATATTCACCCTGCTGAACACAAAGCCGTGACGTGGAAGTGCGGAACTTGGTCTTGACGGAGGTGTTGGCATGTCCCGCGGCGTCTCCCGAAGGCAGGCAAACAGAACGCGTGCTGCAACTGCGAACGTACCTGAATGAACTCACCTCACTGTATTTCATATGTGCACCGCATCCTACCGGTATCTACACCCGCCCCCACCTGCACGGTGCACGCAGGCGCTACCCGCCGGAGCTCTTCTACGGCGACGCCCTCATGCAGAAGTGGTTCCGGGGCTACCTGGAGGTGCTGACTAAGCGGGTCAACGCGTTGACCGGCGTGCCGTACAACCGCGACCCCGCCATCCTGGGCTGGGAGCTGGCCAACGAACCCCGCTGGATGCTCAACGACCCAGTGGGCGAGCAGGCGCTCAAGGTAGCACTTCCGAGACTTGCTTCGTGACTCTTTTGTCATCACCAATCATAGCAAGCTCCACCGGGCTTGATCTGTTGCTGCGTGTGCTCCCTGCACTCCTGCTCCGAGCGAGCCCATGGCTGCTAGCATTAATGCATGTCCAAGTATGCATGCTGTGCCACTCTTGTCCCCCTCTTGTTGTGGATGTGGTGCGGGAAGTAGGCAAAATGTGCCTTAACAAGTTCCCCTTTCACGTCTGCGCCGCCGTAACGTACAGGCCTGGGTGGCCGATACGGCGGTGCACCTCAAGCGCCTGGACCCCAACCACCTAGTCACGCTGGGGCTCGAGGGCTTCTTCGGCCGCAGCACACCAGGTGTGTGGGTGGCGAGCAGCGTGCGGGGGCCAAGGCCGCGTGTGTGCTGGGGCTCGAGGGCTTCCTCGGCCGCAGCACACCAGGTAGGTACATACGCGAAGGCAGTGGTGCCGTACGTGCATTGCACACCCATGCACTACTGCCTCCTGCTGCCCAGGTACTGTATGCGCACTGACGTGGGCATGCAGGCGCACGTGTGTTACACTCCGGCACGTACGCCTGCTGAGGTCGTGGGCTTCGCTGGCCAGCCACAGCACACCATGGTGCATGCATGCTGTGTGGGCAGCGTGCGGAGGACAAGGCCGTGTGCTGTGCGTTAACCCCTGGGCACCTGGTTACTGCTAAGCGCCCACAGCGCCCTGTGTGCACATGCACTTCCTCTGCCTCCTAGCAGTCCACCAGAAGGGAGCATGCAGTAGTAACAGGGCACGGTGTACGCTGTACGGTAGCCGTATCGGCCTGTCTGGCTGGCTACAGGCGTCTGCAGCACTGTCGTTAACGCCGCGGTACTGAATTTTGCTTAGATAAGCGGTACACCGATACCGATACCAGTACCATGATGGCATTGGTCCGCTGCTAGCCTGCCACCTCTCCCTCCTGCGTGCGACCGTGGTTCCATATCTCCGTGCTGCAGAGCTGCAGCGGCACAATCCCTACCCCAACCCTTCTGCCCACGGCGCGGACTTTGCGGAACTGTTCTCGCACCCCTGCCTGGACTTCGCCACGTGCCACCTGTACCCCGACCAGTGGTGCGGCCTGGAGACGTCCGCGGAGCAGCTGCGGTGAGTGACATGCATGCATGGCGGAACAAGCAATTGCCTAGCGTGAGAAGTTGGTTGCCGGGTGTGCCAGCAGGCGCTGCGGAAGCAGCTGCGTGTGGGGAACGGAAGGCAGGTGCTGCGAGTCGTGTGCATGCGACAGCACGTTACCTGCTGTTGGTTGATGCAGTTGGCTGATGCAGTTGGGACGCTCTGCAGCTTGGGGACGTCGGAAAAGTAGCAGCAAGCGGCTTACGTTACAACGAAGAATCAGGATGCAGTACACAAGGTGTAAGTCATTGTCGTACTCTGGCCACATGTCGTGACGCCTGCCCCATTACTGCTTCCGTGCGTGCAGCACCTTCATCCGCGGCTGGCTGACGCAGCACGCCGCGCTGTGCGGCCCCCGCCTCCTCAACAAGCCCCTGGTCCTGGCAGGTACGCTTCCGCCGAGTGAACACCCAGCCAGCTCGTTGCATTACATTTTGCGACACAGAATGGAGTGCATTACATTACGTGACCAGACAGCGACACTGAGGGTGTAGGCGCGTGTTGATGTGAGCCTGGCTCACTGCGCACATGCCGACGAAGGCTTAATGTACAACGCACGGGCGGGCGTGCACGCTCTGCAGAGTTCGGCAAGCGCGACCCTCAGTCCTACCACGGCCGGGACTGCTGCTACCACCTGGGCCGCACACAGGCGTTCCGCGAGGTGAGGTGGGCTGCTGGACAGTGCTCCACAACCAACACGTGTGACCTGAGACGTGCGTGTGACCTGGCACGTGTCACCAAGACTTGAACACGTCTAGTGTCGCACCAGTTGGAGGCTTCCGGGGATGGGCCGCATCTCACAGAGGCGTTCCGCGAGGTGCGTGGGGCCAACCAGGGCTGCAGCACACACTGTTTTCGTGACCGGGACAAGAAAGCCAGCCTGCATGTGGACGCCTGCCCTCGTCCCCCGGGTACCATCGCCATCACCCTTCCCTGCACTTACGTCGGCCTGCTGCAGCTGCTGCAGTGAGTGGATCTGGCCCGACAGACAAGGGGAGGTTCAGCCCAGCTCTGCCAGGTGCGAGATGACATCCCTGTGGGCTAGGCCTGCCTTGCCGGCGACGTCTCCGTGCAGGTCGCCGAGGTGAAGTGCAGGTGTTGGGCACAGGCGCATTGCTGCCGTGGGGTCCATCCTCCACGGAGGCGGTGTGAGGTCTAGCGCTCACCAGTTGCTCTTGACCTCTGCGATTTGCATGGAGAAATCGGCGACAATGCAGGCCAAGCCAACAGAAATGTTGGCGATGGTGGGCTGTACCTCCCTTTTTCTGTGGGGCCAGATCCACAGACAGCAGCAGCTGCAGCTGGCCGACGTAAGTAAGGCATGCAGGCACGGGTGATGGCGAGGGTACCAAGGGGGCGCGGGCAGGCGTCCGCATGCAGGCTGGCTTCCGTGTGTCAACACACAACTGCACCGCCGGCTGCAGCAGCTGCAGCCAGCCGACGTCGCGTGCATGTCTGCACGGGGGGTGGGGGGGTGCTCCTGCCTGGCCCCGCTCGTCGCAGGCTCACAGCCCATGCATAACCAAGCAACGTCCACCTCCCATGCCTGCCGAACTGAGCTGCTGTCCCACAGCGTGTCCTAACAGGTCCTAACGACCGGACATGCATGGCCCGCTCTTCGTTCACTAACCCCACGTCCTGGCCTGAACCCCCCACCCTGCAAGCCCCCCCGCCCCCTACGCACGCGTATGTATATCCTGCCACCTACTACGCTACGTACTGGCCCAGGACTGCTGCATGGATCTGGCGGTGGGGCGCGGGCCATTATTGGGGCCGACGGTTTGCAGGCTGCTGTCCCAGAAACGCATGGTCTCATCACCAAGAATAATTTCACCTGTTGGTGAACGTATAGTAATTGATTTCTTTATGAGTATAAGAAATATGTACTGTACCCCAGCCCTAAGCTCCATCGACCACACCCATACCCCATGCTTACCCTCCTCGCCCAGGCTCTGGCTGGACTGCTGCCCCTGGAGCGGCCGTAGGGACCGCACTGCCGTGCGTGGGCGGACCCATGGAAGGGCTGTGGCCACGCACACCACCTGGAATGTAACACAAAATGCCAAATGTGGTTCAACAGTTTCCTTCTACAGTGCGCGCACAGTCCCCCAGACCACCACCACCAGGCCCTGGATTGCTGCGTGGAACTGGCAGCGGGAGGCGGCCCCGTGGCGGGCACACGGTTCTCTGGTCACCCGTATGTATATGCCTCAACCCTAAGCCCTCAGACTCACTTTGCCATCTAGCACTCCCATATCCGACCCGAGCCGTATTCTGCCCCGTCCCCGCTCCTCCCCCTCCCATCCCCAGGCCCTGGACTGCTGCATGGAGCTGGCTGTGGGGGGCGGCCCCATGGCGGGGGTGTGCGCGTGGATGCTGGCCGCACGGCAGTACCCGGGTGAGGGGGCATTTAGTTCGCTGGCTGCACGCAGTCTGTTAGACGCGCCCAATATAGCGTACATGATTGTTTTTTTTTCGCGCGCCGTGCGTGATATGCATTGCGATGTGCGATGCACAGCCGGGCCAGTGTTGTCTGGGGATCAGCCGGCGGACGACTGGGGTGGGCTTGTGCAATGCAGTGCCCTGGGCTGCCATCGTCTGCATGCACTCTGTGCACGGACTCCAACGGCAAGTGCAGGACACACATGACGACTCGGTCCACTGCGGCATGCACCGATTCACGAAACGATGCCTCATGCCACAGACTACGACGGCTACACGCTGCGGCTGCGGCCAGCCGCCCCAGAGCCCGCCGGACCCCCTTGCGACGCCGGAGCCTCCTCACCATCGGCCGCACCTACCACCGAGGCCGCTGCAGGAGGCGCCACCGCCGTGTCCGGCCTGTTCCCAGTCGTGCCCGTGCCCACCAGCACCAGAATCACCGGCACCACCACCACCTCTAGTCAGGCAGGGCCGGGAGGTGCGGGTGGTGGCGATAACGGTAAACGGCCGCCCATGCTAGGGCAGGACCGGCCGCACGGCCGGACACACATGGCGGCACCCAAGGGACTGCAGCAGCAGCAGCAGCTGCTAAGCCACAGCCCGCTCCGGGACCACAAGCAGCAGCAGGACCAGCAGCAGCAGGGCGTGTACGAGGACGACGAGGAGGCTGTGCAGCTGCTGCGAGAGTACGGGGAGGTTATGGGTGTGCTGTGTGGGGCGGAGGTGCAAGTGGAGGGCGCGAGGGAGCAGCAGGGGATGTCCGCTCCGGTAGGCGGGATGGGGGCCAACGAAGGGGAGCAGGGGATGTCCTCTGCGGGCGGCGGGATGGGGGGCAATGGAGGGGAGGCAGGGATGAGGGCGGCGGGCGGTGGAAGGGGCGTGTTTGGTGGGTGGATCAACAGGCGGTTGGAGGGCGAGGGAGGAGGCGGGGTGGGCAAGGGGAGCAAGGGGGAGGGGGAGGGTGGTGGGAGGGGCCGGGAGGGCAGGGGGCTGGGGGTGGTGCAGGAGGAGCGGCGGGGCGAGGGCGAGGGGGAGGCGGGAGACGGAGGGGAGGGGCGGGGGTGGAGGCTGACGGTGCGGGGGTGCTTTTGTGGGATTGGCGGCTGAGGGCCGGGAAAGGGGTAGGGGATGGCAGGGGTGTGCGGCAACCGTTCATAAGAGTCTACGGGCTGGCGGCGTGGGGATGGGTGAGGGGGAGGGGGAGAAGGGGAAGAGGCTGCCTGGAGGTGGGTGCTGCAGTGTGGGGTTGCCTCTTGCTGTGCGATACCGTACGCTGGTGGTGGGCAGGTTTGGGAAGGGAACCGGGGGAGTGCGGTTCTGCAAGAGAGTTTGCAGGCTGGCAAAGCGGGCAGGGGGCCGCACGCACATTAAGCAGGATGTAGCTTTGGTCGTATGTCATGACGCAGGATGGTTTTGCGCGTCTGGAGGCCTACGTGCCTTGTATGCAGCAGGAGACATCGCGTAAGTTTCTGTGTGTGTTAGCTGTTAGGTGCGTGTGGTGCACGCAGTTTCATTATGTAGTCACTGTACGGCAAGCGGCGGCCTCATAGGGTGCCTTGTTGTCGTGCTCACCGTGGCAGGCACGCGTGGCACGTGACACGTGGCATTGCAGACATAACAGCCCACTTTGTATGCGAGGTACTTGGCTACGGTTTACGGGGATCACGGGGGCTAGCATGCCAGTGTGTGCGTTTTTGTAATGATGCGTGTCTCAGCGGTTGCGGGCAGGTTCTCGGCCGAAGCACGTGGGGCCAGGCACGTAGGCTGACGCTTTAGGTCGGAGCCAACCTGCTGATGCCCTTACCTGTTGCTTTATGCCGTTTGCTGCCCCTGCCGCCTGCGAGATGGTGGCTGCAGCCTGCATGCAAGGCTACTCGCTACTGTATGTGTACGAAAGCAACCGGGTTGGACTCTCTCGACTGGTCTCAGGCTTGCCCCGTCCAATACTACCCTGACACCGCAACCGTCAAAACCACCCACCTGTCTTCAAGCCAATTTGAGCACCGAGGCAGGCAGGCAGCTCGGTCGGCACGACATATAATTACTGCTTCACATGTAACATAGATTCTAAGCGCTACCTTTTGGCTAGCATGCTTGCCTCGGGACAGCCTGCCTCTCGGCAACAAGACAGCGAAACATCGCGCTGCGCTTCCGAGCCGCTGCGGCCTCGCGCCCAACTCCTGCAGAAGCTCCGTGGCAGTTCAAGTCCTTTCAAGGACATCTTATACGGAACCGCGTTTGATATGGCGCACGCGAGGCTTCCAAAACCTCTTGCGCGGTGGGTGCGCCCCCTGATAGTGGGACGCGGCGCGTTGCTACGCAAGCCACCATGGGCTTTCCTCGCCCAGGGACACACCTGACGGTGTTACTGCTGTGCTCGCTTCTGAGAGCATGCGCCGCTTCTGACACAGCCCAAGGCTCAAGCCACTTGAGGGTTGCAAAGCTGCTAACGGGGGACGTGGAGTTGCGTCGCACCCGCCTGCCATCAGAGTAGGACGTCAAGACCAGGCGCCAGCAAGGACTTCCACCACTTGCCCTTTCATCGTTTGTCTGCACTTACTGCATGCCTCCAGCCTGCTTTCGTTTGTGCACCATCCTGCCAAGCTGCTTCTACGTGCGGCAACATCCGGCCAACCTGCCTTCATCCCTGCAACTTGCGGGCACTGCGTGACGCCCTGTGTGCTGCGCCTTTGCTTCCATCAGGCAGCAGCTTTCCGGCCGTTCGGAGGTGCCCAGCCAAGCCTCCAGCAGGGTCCACAACGCAGCTGCCAAACGGGCTGGAGAAGGAGAGCCAGACCTGGCGGCCGTCGCCAAAGACTCGACCGACCCTACCCTTGCAGCTGCCTCACGGGCTGCAGCAGCAGACCCAACCCCTACAGCCGTCACTGGAACACCGGAGGATCCAACCCTAGCGGCTGCCGCCGAAGCCCTCGGCGGCACACAGGCAGTTGGCGGTTGGCAGTTGGTCCTGGTGGGGTACGACAGCGGCAACATGGAGCCGCTGCGCGCGGATCTGCAGGCAGCTGGGGCCCACGTGGTGTCGTACGTGCCGGATGACACGTGGCTGGTGGCGGGCGCGGAGGCGGCGGTGGTGGCGGCGGCATGGAAGCACGGCGCGCCCACGGTGCGTGGGTCGGTGTCTTAGAGTCGTGCACGGACTGCACCAGGGCATAGCAGCGTATGGGGTATGGCACAGCAAAAGGGGGCTGTCAGGTGACATGTGGTAAGTCAGGGCACTTGGTATGCACGCAACTTGATTACGCGTACGGCAAGGCATTGCCCAGGTATCGCTCTGCAACGTCAGCAGCTCCCGTACCCCACTCCCTTCTAGGTGTACCGCCCTCTTTCTCACTCGCAACCCTGCACTGGCCACCGCAGGCGCCCTACTCAGCTCAACACAAGGTGTCGCCGACGCTTCGCATCCTGGAGACCGCTACAGGCCTCGACGCCCGAGCACCCACCACCAACCCACCGGGCACACCCACCACCAACGACGATGCTGCCAGCAGCGACGTCAGCAGCAATGGAGGCGGCGGCGGCGGCGTTGCCGCCGGCGAGCGAGCCAGCGTCAGTGGCAGTGGTGCGCCAACCGCCCCCAACCCTTCCAGGAGGTTACTGCGTAATGCTAAATCAGCAACACCAGCAGGGGCCCCTGGCCAGCAGCAGGACCAGGCCGACGCCAGCCGCCGTGTATTACAGCAGCGTTCGGGAGGCTTGGCTGCGCGTCAGCAGCTGCTAAAGTCCATGAGCTCCTTCCACAGCGACCAGAAAGGCAACGCCGTTCAACCAATGAATCTCCAATCAATGAATCCTAGCGGCGGTAGTGACTCTGGTCGGAACATTGGCGGCGGCTCGGACAAAGGGCAGCAGGATGCGCACCAGACCGCCCCCGACCGCGTTCTGGAGGAGCTCGACGTAAGGCCGTACGACAATGGTACGGCCGGGCCCGACGCCGGCCCTCGTGCGCTGCTGTACGAGTTGGAGGTGGAGGTGCTGCCCGCCGCGCTGACGGCTGCGGACCTGGCCCGGGCGGAGGAGGCGTGGCCGGGGCTGATGGCACAGGCGGTGTGGGGCGGTGGTAGCGGGGGCAGTGATGGTGGCAGTGGGGGCAGTGACAGCGGTGATGGGGGCAATGACAGCGGGCTGGCGGCGGCGGCGGCGGCCAAGGCGGCGGGCTGCTGGCCTGTAGTGCGGGCACCGAGGGACCACGGTGATGCGGTCCTGGAGGGCTCGGTGGCGGGGGGCACCTACCTCCTCGTGGCGCTGTGCGAGCAGGTGGGCGGGCTAGTGGGTGTGGGCGTGGTTCTGGCGTACGGTACGGTACGGCACGGTACGGTACGGTACGGCACGGTACGGTACGGTACGGTACGGTGCGGTGCGGATGCGGTGCGGTGCGATGCATATGGCATACCTGCGAGTGTGCGCCAGCAGTGTGCGGCTTGTCCTTGGTCCCCGAGTGAGCATCCATGGACCCAGCTTGTGAACAACTCCAAACCACGCGTCGTACCTGCAGGCGCAGGACCAGATGCCCAGCTGCCAGATATGCTGTACACGCACTCAACTGCTGCCGTGTGCTGAAAATACATGGTGCACGTGCAGGACCTGGTACCCCGCTGCCACACACATCCTACACGCACCCATCTGCTGCCGTGTGCTTGTAACACTGTCGCGCATGCTGCGTGTGCAGGACATGGTCCGCGGCTAACACGCTTACTTCACGCCCGTTCGCCTGCTGCCGTGTGCTGGTGAAACTGTCTTGGCCTTCGGTGTTTTTAAATTTTTATAATGGTTTAAGTTTACAGGATATTTCATTTTATTGCAAATTTAGTGATATCCGCATTCTGCGCCTGCAGGACCTGGTCCGCGGCTACCAGTGGCTGTCCTCCGTGCCGCTGGTGGCGTGGGTGGCGCCACGGCACAGGGCAGCATCACGCAACCTGGTCAGCAGCACCATCCTGCAGACAGGTGGGTTAGGAGTGGGTCACGTGACTGGTGAAGTGGATGGGCGAGACAGCCTATAGGCTGTCTCGCTTTTTCGGTACGAGGATGCCCAAGATTGTGTGGTTTTTGTGTGTCCAGCTGTGTGCTCCCAGTGACCACGTGTTTTAACGCTTTCACCAGAAATGCCAGCTTAGCACCCACCAGCGATGGCGCACGGCGGCACGCGCCCGAAGTACCGGAGCCGTTGATATGCACCTCCCCCCACAGGCGACCTGACCCTGGCCCAGTTCGCGTGGTCCAACACCACCACTGACGCCACGGAGCGGCCCTACCGCTACGCGGGGCTCACCGGCGAAGGGGAGGTCGTCGGGGTAGGTGTACACATACGTGTGAAGTACATTCCCCACGCATATGTGCAGCGTATCCCCCACCGCATGCATGACTCACTGGCGAGGGGGAGGCCGGTGGGGTGAGTGAGGTTGTGGGTTGATTACGTGGTGGTTGGCGGTTCGTGCTATGAGGGTCACGCACGCTTACCTTGTGGGGGCGTGCGCTTGAACATGCATGGCATCACACCGCTCGAGGCCAGAGCGACAGCTAGCACGCCGTGTGCATCGCCTCCAGGTTTAATGGCTGCAATCTGTCCGGCTGCTACCTGGCAATGAGACGGGTGTCTCTCCCGTATGGTAAACGCCCCACTCCACCCTGCAGGTCGGCGACACGGGTTTCGACCTGTCCGTCCTTCAGCTGCTACCTGGCTGGCCCACGACGCCACGGCCTGAACACCCCCTTGCATGTTGCCACACCGTGTTGCACCCCGCAGGTTGGCGACACGGGCTTCGACCTGTCCAGCTGCTACCTGGCCGACCCGTGGTTCACAGTCGCCGCCATTGGCAAGGCCCTCGCCAGCAGCAGCGCACGGCCGCTGCGTGCCACCATGGACGGACACCGCAAGGTGCTGCAGTACGTGCTGCTGTCAGGTTGGTCACTGTGAGGAGTCTGTGGGTTAGAGGAAACGCAGGCACGTGTGGCTCCTGGTTACTGCTAGAGGTAAATTTTGTATTAACATAGAATGTAACATAGAATGTCAACAGTGGAGAAGCTGGGGAGCTGCCCAAGGTCAGCTCCCGTGCACGTGCGTGTTGGCTTTGGAGCATGGACCAAACCGTGCAGCTGTACCTTCGCGAGTCGCAGGGGAGAGTGCACAATTACCACACAGAGCTAATACATGGTCACCAACCGCCCTGGCCCTCCGGGATACTCGATCCTGATAGGTTTACTCGGGGTAAGTAAGCATCGTGTGGCCACACCACCTGGAATGTAACACAACATGCTAAGATGCACGTTTTGGCGGCCCTCAGACGTGTCGAACTTTGGCGAAGAGGCGCGTGACGACCCCTACCGCTTCCCGCACGGCACACACGTGTCGACCAGCGTGGCGGGCGCCCGCCTGGCCAATCTGTACGACCCGTACGGCCCCTGGAGTACGGACGCCGCCACGGGCTCCGCCCCCAAGGCCAGGCTGAGCCTGGTGGACATGGTCGGGTACGATGCATCCGGCGCCTACTCGTTCCCTCTGCCCCTCCTGCCCGAGGCAACTTACTTCCCGGTGCGTTCGCACACGATGCCATGAACTTAGGGCCATTCACGCCTGGTATTGGCTCACATCTTGCGGTGCGCGGTGCAGCCTTCTTCTAGAGGCCAGGGATGGGGTAGGGTGTGGGTTCAGGCAGGCTGCCAGTACGTTGCGCTGTCTCAAGCAGCTGCACAGGCCTGCGACTGCCACGGGCCTGAGCTCCCATTGCTCCCATTCACCTATCCAGGCCCGTGTGCATAACGTTTTAACCCGGCGCCCTCGTGACTTTGCCATGCCATCCTGTCCGACCCTGTCGCCCCACGCTGTGGCCCACTCCCAACTGGCTGCTGCTGCTGCAGCTGCACATGTTAGCCGGGGCCTCAATTACCTCCGACTCGTGGGGCAGCGCAGACAGCTACTCGTACAGCCCCTTGGACAGAGGTGCGACACTTCAAAGGGCAACGAAAGGCATTCCGTATATTGGGCTTTTGGGGCATATGTAGCCATATGCCCTCCGGAGTGCATGGGGATTAAGGAAGTGGATAGTACATGTGTGCGTGGCGGGGCCCTTCTCCGCGAGTGAGAATGGTGGGCGAAGACTCCAATTACCGGCCCGCGGACGTTGGTGCCCAGCGACTGCTGGCTGTGCGCTCTCTGACTGTGGTGTACCCACAACCACTGCAGGCTATGACCTGTTCCTGTGGCGCAACCCCAACGTCACGAGCTTTGTGGCAGCCGGGAACACAGGTTGGTTGCGGCGGCCTGACCTGATTGGGTGGTTGGTTGGTGGGTGGATTGACGGTTGTGGCAGCTGGGAACACAGGGGCCTGGCGATGGTGCCAGTTGCAAGGGAGGCGTGGGTCAATGGAAGCGAACAGACCTGACGGGAACACAGATGTGCGTTGCGGTGGTTTGGCCTGGATGCTGCGCTTGTGCTTGGCGTATGCATCCAGGCCATGGTAATACACTACGAGCCATGACTCATGACAACTGTCGGGCTGCTACGTTGCTGCGCACCACCCAAGCTGCCGCACTACGGGCCTGTGCCCCTGCTGCAGGGTGGCTAGCCCCACACTTGCAAGGCGTATACTATATTCTATCATAGTCCAGCGGAGATGCATCTTGCGTACGGTATACCGATACAGCACGCACACATCGGCACCTGCACAGCGCTCCATCCGAATCCCCTGCAACATACGCAGGCTACTACGGCCCCGTCCCCGGCGGCACGGTTGCTAGCCCTGCGCTGGCCAAGAACGTTGTGGCGGTTGGGGCAACCGACAAGATTGCCCGTGGCTCGGGCTACGCCAGGACCGTCTACCGGGTGGATCTGTACGACATGAGTAACGCGGCGGTGACTAAGGCGGCACGAGCCGCCGAGGCGGCCCCTGCATGGGGTCAGACCCTGTGGCTGCAGGAGTTCGTTCCCGTCGGCGCGCCGCGTTTGGGAAATGTTCTGCCAGCATCTGCCTCGGTAAGTCGGCTCTCAAACCGAAGGCTGGGAGTGGCCGGTGGGTTACCGCACGCCACCGGAGGACTTGCAGTAAGGTTAAGACTGGGCATCTGGGGCTCTGCTGAGTGCATTCTGTACCGGGGCGGGCTCTTGAAAGCTTATATGCACGGTTTGAGGTGGATGCTTTTGCATGGGGCCAGTCCATCGAACCCATGCACCCGGCGAGTTTGTGGTGTGCCAGTCCGCTGCTGCGAACTGAAACGATGGAACCCACGTGCCGTGCCGTGCTGTGCCACGTGCCGTGCCGTACGCGCAGGTGCCTTTCGCCATGGCATCCATCTCGAGCGACTGCGCAGCCCTGGTCTACATAACTCAGCCGACAGCAACACAAGCAGCCGTGATGCTGGACCGCACTGTGAACAGTAACTGCAGTTTGGGGCAGGTGCACCAAGTGGCAGTGGCGGCGGGGGCGCTCGCGCTCATCTTGTGGTACGACATTAGTAGTCAAGCCACGAACAGCTACCTACAGCTTTTGGACTCCATCAATGTAGCAGGCTTTGGTCTGGCGATACCCGTGTCCGTGGTGGATACTGTTGTGGGAGGCCTGGTTTCGGAGAGGATCCGTACGGCGCTGTCTACGGGGCAGTACGGCGGGATCTGGCTCGAGCGACTGCAGGTGGGTGGAGCGGTTCCGTTAGGGGAGGGCGGTGTACGGGTCGGAGCGTAATGAAAGGGATGCGGAGCTTGTAGGGGTGAGCCGTGGGCATGGGGACTCCTGGTCGTTTACTGCCTTGACGGCAGGAGTGTTGCTTGCGGCAACCTTGGTTCTTGCTGCCGGGCGTCGGCCTGTGTGGCAAGTCGCTTGGTTGCTGGCTTCAGGGCGGGTTAAAACTGCTGTCCAGGCTGCCCTCTGACGGGTTGACTTGCTGTGCAGTTCAACGCCTCCATCCTGCGTGTACGGAATGGGCAATGTGTACGGCAACTTGGACTCTTGTTACTATGTACCTCTGGCTTACTGGTTTGTTGCGCAGTTCAACGCCTCCATTGACAACACGGCGGATTTCTCAGCGGCAGGCCCCACCGTGGATGGGCGGTGGAAGCCGGACATTGTGGCACCCGGGGAGGACGTGCTGTCAGCAGTCACTCCCGCCTACATGGGCCGCAGCCCACCCTCCGGTGCGGACAGGCGGAACAGATTAGTCCTGCTGTTTGGTTTCCTGCAATCCAATTTGAGACAATCGCACTCCTGCTACCTGGCGTGCCTTGGCTTGCATTAGCATGCCATACCGGTATCGCCCCTAGTGCGTGTATATAATTGTCGTTTGCTTGACAGCACACACCGGTGTGCAGGTGACACGTGCCATACCGAGACCTCCACCGGCATGGGCACCTCCATGGCCACCCCCTTGGTGGGTGGACGGCGCAGTACATACCGTGTCGAACCAGCTGCTGTATGTGATATTCTAGGAGGCCATGGAAGGCATCCGGCCAACCCCCCTCGGGGGTCGCTCTATCTCTGCCCATCTGTGGCTTACCGTTTTACCTTCCCTTGAGGTGGGCGCCCTGCCTAACGGTGTGGCCTTGCTGTCTCCATCTTTCTGAGACGGAGAGGCGGATTATGAACACTTACATTATAAGTGCCAACTGGTGCCAACACACCAAAAGCTATCTGACATGACAATATACAACGTTATGACTGGCCGTTCGTTGCCTGGTGTCCAGACCTTGTCATGCCGTACACCTGCTGGTCACCTGCCTGCCTGGCCCGGCTCAGCTGGCCACGCAGCCCTAGGGTCGTGCACAGGCACACTGTGATACAAGGACATTTTCAATGAATATTTTCATTTCGACATCCCAAGTACGGGACGGTACGCAATTTGCTGAACTCCTAGTAAGTGACCTCCCGCTTTCTCTTTTACACCCTTGTAGTCTGCTGGCCACTCCGCCCTCATCCGCCAATACCTCAGGTGGGAACTACCGGCACACATGCACTACAGAAATGTGCAGCTACCGCCCCTGCACAGCGCATCACCCTGTGAATGGTCAGGACGGATCACACCATATGCTGACTTGGGTGTGCCCAGCCCCTTGCGGCAACCTACTGCAACCTACTGCAACCTACTGCAACCTACTGCAAGTCTGCAACCTACTGCAACCTACTGCTGCTACCCCACCGGCCGCCCCTGCACGCGCTGCGCACAATGGTGAGGTGCATGTGTCCCAACGACCCCAACTGCAACTCGCCCAGGTCCGGCTTCTACCCCACCGGCCAGCCCAACGACCCCACGTCCCGGGCCTTCACCCCCTCTGGAATACTCGTGAAGGTGAGCTGCCGTCGGTGAGCGTGGTGAGCGCGTGCTGGGGCTGGCCACACTGGGGGACACATGCGCCACACCGTGTGGCATGTGTAATGAGTGCCGGTACGTGGGTAGGTGGGTAGGTGGGGAAATGGCGGAGCTAATTGTTGACATGGGAGTCGGGTTCAGATCCAGCTCCAGCAGCGCTGGCGCCCGGTGGGTGCTGCACATGCGGCAAATGCCAGGGATCATGGTCATAGACTCACTGACCCTCGTGCGCCTCTCAGTGCCCAGGGTGCCCAACTGTCCGTGTAGGGCACCGGTAGCGATCAGACTGCTGTGCACACTGCGCCCAGCCGCCGAACTTGGGCCTAGGAGGGCATGCGTCGCTCACGGCCCTGTACCCGCATCTTTGCAAGAGGCGCGCGCTGGTCAGATCACGCACCTTGGTGTCTTACGTATCTTCACCCGCGTACGTAAACCTTGGCCCCTGCCTCCCTGATAAATAACAAAGTATGAAAGTACGTGCTTCTGTAAAAAAATGTGTGGACCCCACGGCCCTACACTGCAGGCCCTGGCCCTCACCGGCGCCCAAGACCTGGCGGTGAGTCTACTGGGTACCCTGGAAGCTATGGGCGGTAGCAGAACTGGAAGGGGGAAAAGGGTTTCCTTGGGGGCTCCGCACGCGCGGGGGATGCTAATGTCTAGGCGCTCCGTAACCGTTCGCAAGCCGTCCACACGTCAACCCCTTCACTTTACACCGTCGCTCACGTCCTATCGGCCCTAGCACGTGGCGTTGTCCAATGCCCCAGCAGCAGCCCAGCGGGCCCCATCTTAACCCCGCGCTTCTCGCCGTTACTCACCCCCCGAAGATCCTACTTTCCCACAGGGCGGCGTCGCGATGCAGGTGGCTCACCCCCTGGGCCCCTCCCCCGACGGCTACCAGGGCTGGGGCCGCCTCAGCCTCCACGGCACGCTGCCCCTGCGGGGCTACACGCACCCCGACTTTGCACTGCAGCTGCTGGATGGGGGCGCCTTTGACAGCAACAACACAGAAGTGGTGGTGACGGGCGTCACAGCCACTGGCACAGGGTGCGTGGGGTGGGGTGCAGAGGGTATGTGTATTAGCACACGTGCAGCTGATGGACGGGGGAGCCTTCGGCAGCAAGAACACCGAGGTGGTGGTTACACTACGTCACCGCCACGGGCACCGGGTGCGTGGGGTGCACCATAGAGGGTGTGTGTTAGCACACGTGCAGTGAACGAGGGGTGGGTTGGGTGGGGCGCCTTCGACAGGAACAACACGGAGGTGGTCGTAAGTGGTGTCACCGCCACAGGCACAGGGTGCGTGGGGTGTAGTCGGTATGTGTCTTCGCACATGTGCAGCAGCTGCTGACGAAGGGTCGTTTGGGAGGAACGGTATGGAGGTGGTCGTTAGGGCCGTCGCAGCCGTAGGTACTAAATGTGCAGGACCCGACCTCGTACCCAACTAGCACCCCAGAACGTACGCACGTATTGCAGGCAAGGCGCCGCACGACCGTGAGAGCATGTTGACTACCTGTACTGTTTGTCCCCTTTGTGTTGTGCGGGGGCGGGGGGAAGGTATTGGTGACGGGCCACAGGCACAGGGTGCCCAAGGAGGGAGTTTCGTACCATGCCTTGCCGGGCAAGGCAGCGCATATGGGGTGCTGGTGCAAGTTCTGCCGCGTCTCTCACTGCTTCCGTACTGCTGTGCGCCCCGCTGTACGGCAGGCCTGTGGCGGTTGGCCTGGCGTGGTACGACTACCCCGCGTCGCCCAACGCCGCCCGCACGCTGGTCAATGACCTTGACCTGGCCGTACTGCTGCCAACGGTCAACGAACAACCACCATCGTCGTCATCGGGGGCAACAGGCGGCAGCACCAAAGAACTGTACGGCAACAACCCGGAGGACAGCAGTGAGTGACGGCTGTGCCAAAAAAGAGAGAAAGTCACGTGCAGTGCGCAGATTGGTCATTGTGAAGTACAGGAAACACCAGGAAACACCGTGTGGCAGCAGCCGTCCCCATCCTGTGGTGCTCGCAGCGCAAAAGCCGCCATATAACTCATGACAGCCAGCACACCGAATGCTTATACACTGTGCGCAGTACATGCAGTTCGCACGGCATGCCGTATAAATAAGTCTCACTCGCGCCCTCACGCACACCCTTCCATACCCCCACTCCCCGCCTTCCTCAGCTTTCCCCCACCTTTCCTTCGTCTCCCCCAGCCGCCCCCGTGCCCGACCGCCTCGGCACCTTCAAGCGCGTGCTGCACTTCAAAGAGCACTCCCCTAATTGCAACCAATGCAACTAATACTTACCAGTGCGAACACTTGCTTACTCCCTCCAACTTGTTTGGCCTCCCAGTCGCCCCCGTACCGGACCGGCTCAACACCTATGAGCGCGTGCTGCTGTCTAGCCTCCCAGCGGGGCAGCAGCTGGCCGTGCGTGTGCGCGCCGCCAACCTGCGCTCGGTGGCGCTGTCGGGACCCGATGCGCAGCTGCCCACACGTTGGGCGGTGGTGGTGCTGGGACACGTCCGGGGCACCCTCAGCAGCAGCCTCAACCCCGCTTACACGATAAGCCAGGGGGCGTGAGGTGCGTAAGAGGTAAGACGCCATTCGAGTGTACAGGAGCTGGGTTGTTGACCAAGGAGGTGTGAGAGTACGAGCAGAATGTGTTCAATCGCCGTACGATGGGTGCCTACCGGTGGGGGCGACTTGCACTGCTTGGCCGCTCAGGTTGATGTTGCAGTTCACACAAGAGCCTTGGGCACTGCTGCAGGTGCATTGCAGGGAGAACACCTACCAGGGGGCAGGGACGAACACCTACCGTGATCTCCGCTCCGAGACACACCCGTGTTTGTGTTGTTTGTGCCTTGGCATGCGTTTCCCTGCAGGCGGCGTCCTGACACCGCTCTTGACGGAGGCTGGTGCACCACAGGAGCTAGGAGCATTGGCGGGGCCCAAAGCGTGAGGCGCTCGTCCCCACCTCTTACATCAAACAGTGGGCAAGCAAGCCTGTAGCGCAACGGACCTGGGGCCCTGTCGAGGTGCACATACAGCCTGCTGCCAGCCCCTTGATGCGAGCCTGGGTGCCGTACGCATTGTTAAGAGAGATGCGCATGGCTTTACTGCTGCATTGCGTATGGTACTCACCGTTGGTGTTCTCTCTTTCTTCGTACGTTGCATGTCGCACTGACTTGGTGGCGGCATTGTGGCCATGGCCATGCTGCCAGGCAGCCAGAGTGTAGTCGTGATCAGCTGTATATGATAGTATACCGGGTACTGAGCTTGTCCAGTGGTCAGTGGTAACCTGGTAGATAATGCCTGCTGTCGTGGCTGCTCTGGATATTACGTCTGACCGTAATTGTATGCACCTTTTGCTTTACGCACTGCCGGGTGAGGGGCCAGGCCTTCGAGCCTCGTCGTCCTCATGCACGGTAGGGCCTTTGTTGCCTTTGTGCAGCGTATCAGGGTTATTCATGATGGGAGTTATAATGTACATACCTAACAGAAAGTACTGTGTTCGGTGAGCTGAATGACCATTCTGTAGCTCGTGCTTACCGTATATTTTTGGTGTGGTGGGCTAGGCAGGAGCAAGGAGGTGTACGGCGATCGGCGTGCATCCGTGGTGTATGCAACTGCAGACCAGGATTACGCTGTGCTATTTTCGGCATGTATCATGCACGAAGGTATAGCTTCATGATGCTGTATGATACGGTCCGGTCCGGTACGGAACGGTAATGTGAGCTTGCACAGCCCGGGGGCACCCCCTGGTGCGTCTTGTACCGCAAGCGCGGTCCCTGCTGCGGCGATAGGCAATGTGCGATCCTTAGCCCAAACCTTACACCGCATTGTAAGCGTCCCTCTGCAATTGCCATTTGCTAGACAATCGTGGTTCAGCCTGGTTCAGCCTCTCAGGACCACACCATCTATATGCCACACCAGGGGAGATCTCCCCTGTCCCATACACACACGGCGGCGTCTCCTTATGCAGGAGCCCCGTGCCGCTTCTCCCCGTGCAAGCACATGCAGCCCGTCTCCCGAGCATCACACGTCCACATATATACACCGCCAGTTCCAGCACTACACCACGCAGTCTCCTTGCCCGCCGCGTGCAGCGCTGAAGCCTGTCAGACTCCCCTACCCTGGTGCCCGCACGTTGGGGTGCTGTGTGTAGGGGGCCTGCCCTGACCTGTGGGCAGGCTGGTGTTAGCCGCCAGGCAGCACAAGCTGTAACCAGACCAGCGCACCAGCCCCGCCGCACAGGGAACCACAGGCTGCCGGGGAACCCAAATCGCGGCACCGCATCGCAACACGGCCGCGGCCGTACCGCCAACATACCGTGCACGCACGCCGCACTCCCCACCAACAGCATCGGGTGCAGGCCAGCATCCTCGCTCTGCAACCCTGCAGCCCCCGCGGCTTGTCCACCCACCACGACAGTCACCACGCACGCCCCAGCCAACCAAACCCCTGCGAAGGCAGCGGCCCATTGCCACTTGCCAGGCCCGTTCACCCCATGCCCATGCACCTCCGCCACCCCCCTCCCTCGAGCCGCGATCCACCAGCAGCCTGGTCTAGTAGCTTCGCCTGGCTTCTTGGAGCACAGCCACACGCTGCCCACAGCACAACCTCCCCTACGCTCGTCCGCGCAGCTTGCTTCGCCCCTCCACACAGCCGTCCGGGTTAGGGCCCACATGCTGCCGCCTGCTGTCCCCGGCTCCAGAGCTTCCTCCTGGCTTCCGTCAGAGGAACACGGCCACCCGCCGCCCCTCCCTCAGCCAACCCCAGCCGCCAGCCCGCCCTGCGCAGCCTGGTTTGCCCAGCTCGCCAGGCCGCCTTCCCAGAGGCCAAGCGCTGGCCCCTGAAGTCGTGCAGGCGTCTTGCAGCCATCCGCTCCCCATAACGGTTGCCGGCCGGCTCGCCCGCGCAGCTTGCTTTGGCCTTTCGCGCAGCTGCCCGCCCCCGATCCCCACATGCTGCCGCCAGTTGTTCCCCCCGCCTAGTAGTTCCTGCAGGCGTCCCGGAAAGCAGCCGCCAGCTTCCCACAGCACCACCCCAGCTTCGCCCTAGTCACCGCCTGTTGCTCCCCCCACCCGCTCAGTAGTTCCTGCACGCGTCCTGGAAGGCCCCGACCTTCTCCTCGTAGTTGCGGTGGAAGGTGGTGGCCAGCGTCATGAAGGGAGCCTCCACGTCCTTGCCGGGGGGGTTCTGGGGGTGAGGGGGTACGTGTGGGTAGGGTGATTTGAGGCAGTAAAATGTGGGGGTACGTGTGGGTAGGGTCATTTGAGGCACTTGCCGGGTGGGGGATCTTGGGAGTACGGGGGTAAGTGTGGGTTTCGGGCACGGCGGGTCCTTTCCATTGGGGAGATGGGGCGGTGCACGGGGGCTTCCCTGGAGGAGCGGGGCGCGTGCATGAACGTGTGCATGGCATGGCTGGGGGTGGGTCGCGGCGGCGGGTGGATGCTCCTACGCCCTTGCGTGTATTGTGTTTTAGGGGAGTGGGGCCAGGCGCGGTTGCCGCGGGCCCTGGAAATAGGGGAGCCTTGGTTCCAGGCCCTGGAACACAACCCTGTCCCGCTTGCCCGGACGGCGTTGTTGTTCCGACCCTGACAATACGCTTGACCCCACACACTTCGTGGCCGGCCGGGGAGGGGGCTGGGGTGGTCGTACGCACACGTGCGTGATGAAGCAACAGAGGACTGGCACCATCAACACCTTTGACGCTCATCGAGGCACTTGCCGGTGAGCACCCGCTCAGGTAACAGTTCAGGTAACGAATGCCCTTTGTGCCCATCACGGCACGTGCTGGTACGTCGTGCGTACCCATGAGCCCCAACTGATCTCGGCGACCTCGGCCCATGGCTCTGGCCCATGGCTATGAGTATCGTAAAACAGGCAAATCCAGTGCGAGCATACCCTTTTCCTCTTGCTGTACGACCCCAGCTCACCGCGGCCACCTCGAAGAGCTCCAGCTGGTTCCTGACCCCCCGTGGCTCTTACCCATGGCCATGAGTACCGTATAAAATGGCAAATCCGACGTAAAATCATTATCTACCTTGCTTGCCGGCCCCTACGGTACTCACCGCGGCCACCTCGAAGAACTCCAGCTGGTTGTTGGCCGCCCACTCCGCCGCCATTTCGGTGCGCACCTGCTGCCGCTGCGGCGGCAAATCCGTCTTGTTGGCCACCAGCACCGCACGCAGCGGCCGCTCGCGGTCGGGCCTGGCGGGTTGCGTGCGGTGGGGTTTGTGCGGAGCAGGTGCGGGGACAACGTTAGCATAGAGCCAACCCGCCATGCCTGTCGGGTTACAGGTACTCTACATGGTCGGGGGAGCTGCCTTCAGTCAGGCCTGGTGGGTTATAGGTCTTCGATACGGCAGAGGGGCCCAACCCCCGTCAGGCCTGGCAACCCGGTTGGTCCATTGAAGGGCTGCCGGTGGTCATCAGGCCACAGGCGCGGGGAGACCGTTGGGCTGCAGCAGTGCGTGTGCCCAGGCACTGCCCCCTTCTTGCCCCTTCCCCCTTTCCCCCCTTCCCACCTCGCGGATTTGAGGAGCTCGAACCAGGCTTTGCAAGACTCGAAGGTGTCCATTGAGCTGACGTCATACACCAACATGGCGTAGTAGACGCCGTTCCAGTATTGCGATATCTGGTCCTTGTACAGCTCGTTGCCCGCTGTGTCTAGTAGGAACAGCTCCACCTGGATTGTTGTGTCCGGGATGACCACCGGAGATACGACCACTTCCACGCCGCTCGTCTGCAGCGCATAGACGCAGTGCCGCTTAACATGGCCCGGACATGTGCACCCTACCGATGAACTGAGTGCCGCGGGCTGCATTCTGCGTGACTGCACATGTGGTAACCGCTCACCATGTTGTATGTTTTCGGAAATTTTGAGCCCTTGCTGGTAAACATCGATATGAGCGCGCTCTTCCCGACGGCAGCTTCCCCTGCGGTCCCGATAAGCTCTGTCAGCGTCCATCCACGGTGGGCCGCATTTTGGTGACATTATAGAAGCTTCTCACCTACTACTGCGACTTTACATCTGAGCGTCGCCGTTATCTCAACTGGCTTGATAGGTTTGACCATTTTCGCGCTACTCACGTCTTTGACTATGTATGCGTATGTTTGTCTCTGCAAGCTTTCCTTTACCTGCACAGCACGCAAGTCCAGGTCGCGAAAGGGCATGAATCGGGCGGTTGGTCTCGGAGGCAGTGCCTTCAGGTGCCCCTGATGTGCGACCTTGACACCTGCCGTTGGGCAGCCCTGCGACAAGTTACATTTGACGGGGCCCTACACATAGGTAGTCCAAACAGCACGGCAAGATAATGAGGAGAGCACGTCACTCGTGCGGTTGGTTTCGGAGGCAGTGCCCAGGCAGTGCGGCATGGGTGCCCGTCTGTGTCTGGACACGTGCCCGACGTGCGCTAGGCAGCGCTGTGAGTTTTCAGGGGGCCACACACCCACACTTACTCAACTAGTACATGTTTTGAGTCCCGCAACTGCGTGGCTACCCACACTTGCCTAAGCTCCCTGCCTTCCTATACATGGTTTCCTTGCGTACCCCAACGTCCACCGTAGTGCCCATACATACCTGGCTCGCCTCTTGCCGTGCTGCTCTCCGTCCTGTGCTCTTATGCCTACAAAAGGCACGTCAACCGGCCTACGTCACTTCTGCCCTGCCTTCCATGGGGCTGCCTGCGCTTTGTGCGCTCATGCGTCCTTCACCACAGCCGTTCCCCTGGACTCACCTACCTTGTCCCTTTCCCGTCTTCCAACCCTGGAAGCTGGCATTTGCCTTCCAAATGCCTTCCTGTCAACCCCCAGGTCCTTGCCTGTTGGGCAGACCCCACGGACGAGTCTCTAGTGATGCACGACTAGCAACACAACTAGCAACACAGGAGCAGGGGAGCTCCGCTGCACATGAGCACTTGCCCAAAACCGCTGTCCACGCAACTGCAAATGTACCGGCACGCAACCCCAAACGCGCTCAACCATTAGGTGGGTGCCACCACGAGTTCATGCTCTCGCACTGCACCGCCTGCACGACTGACCGCGCCAGGGTATGCCCCTCCACAGCAGGCAGCGCTACTCCGGTGCGGGCTGCTCAAGGTCTACGCAGAGCCAGCCGCCCACCGCCTGGTTGCCTTGCCCCGGTGCCCCGCCTGGCTGTCTCCTGCACGCCCCTCTCACACACCCGCGTGCTCTCTTAAACTTGCCCCCAAACATACATGCGTTGTAGTCACCCTCATCGCATCTTGCTACACACCCGCGCGCCCTGCCGCCTGTATCCACCGAAGCACCGGCTCCGGCACGGCGCCATTCCTTGCCCTCAGCCACAGCACCTCGCTCCGCGGCACCCCCAGGCGCTTCAGGCACTCCAGGGTGCCCCTGTCCCCACGCTCCCCGGCCTCGAGGTAGCAGGCGTCCATCTGACCCACATCCTCCGCTGCTGCAGCGCAGCCCCTCGCAACCAGCCACTCAAGCACCGCCTCGCACCCGCCGTGCACGGCTGCCTCCAGCACACGGGGCTCCAGCCTGGCCCCCAGCTCCTCATGCAGGTAGCGCAGCAGGCCGGGGTCTCCCCTGCGCGCTGCGTGCATGGTTGCTTCAATAAGTACCTTGACACGCTCTTCCGCCGGCAGCTGCAGCCACGCCGCATGCAGCAGTCGTACACCCGCCAGCAGCTGCCAGCTGTCTGCTGCAATGGTGCTGGGCCAAGCCGCAATGATCATGTTCAGCGGCGGAAAATCGCTTGGAGGCACGTGCACCTCGTCCAGGAGCCACCGGAGCATGGCCAGGCCGCCCTTGCAGCCGGCGTAGCACCATGTACGACACGCTTTCTGCGCCACACCGCATCCGCGGCGCAAAAGGAGCGCAGCCGCTGCCACGTTGCCGGAGCTGAGCACACCGTCCATGGCGTAGCTATTTAGCAGCTGGGCACCGCCCTCCTGCTCCAGCAGAAACTGCATCACCCCGGTGTCCCCAAGCCCCGCGGCCTCCATAAACACCCCATGCTGCCACAGCTCGAAGTGCAACCCGACCCCGCACGCCTGCAGCCAGCGCAGCTTATCGACGCTGCCGCTAGCAGCCGCAGCAGACGCCACCTCATTCGCGCTGTACAGGTCCGGAAGGGGGCACCCCGCCTCGTCTAACAGCCAGTCAGCCACGGCCAGGCCTGTGTGCCGCAGTGCTGCCTCTAGCACGCCCCAGTTGTCGCACCTCCAGCCACGCTCCCGCAGCCACTGCAGGCGAGCGAGGTCCCCAGACCGGGCTGCGGCGGTCGCCGTATGCCCCGTTATCAAGCACTGGCCCTGCTCCAAGACCCAATCCATCTTGGCGAGGGCATCAGGCGCGGTCGATTCTGCAGCTGCGCAGAGCACTGCGCTATCCAGCCTCGGGCCGCTGCTGCTGCTGCTGCTGCCCGCACCGCTCAGCAGCTCCCACGCCTCCTGCAGCTGCAGCAGCGGGAGGTGCTTTGCCGCCGCCTCTAGTGTGCGGGAGCGGTGCACCAGGCTTGGGCAGCGGTCCTGCAGCCACGCCACCGCCTGCATGCTGCCGCCCTTGGCCGCAGCAGTGCCCGGGTCATCGACGTCCGACCGGTCTCCTTGCAGCTGCTCCAGGTAAAAAGCACCCTGCAGCAGCTCCGGAAAGGTGCACGGCTGCAGCAGCCGCCACGCCACCTCCAGGTTGGTGACACAGCCGGTCCCGGCTGCGACCGCGAGGGTCCTCAGCTTGTGCCGAAAGCTGAGGTGGTGCATTGCCTCCTCTGCCGCTTCCAGGGGCTCGATGGCCACGTGTGGCGGCAGGGGCTGGCCGATGGCGGCGGTGCGGTGGTGCGCCTCGGTAAACTGCTATGCAGCGGCCCTGCAGGTGCGGCGCACACTGAGCGCCATATCGTTGGGAAGCAACCATGATAGCACGGCCAGCAGCAGCTCTGGGGGAAGCTCGGGATCTGCCCCAGAGGGCCCGTTGCAAGGTCTGCTGCTGTCACGGCGGTGGTGTTGCCCGTGTCGACACTGCTGCCCGCGCTCTTCATGGTAGCACGCACGCTACCATCTGCATCAGCCTATGGGCACGCAGCGATCCGGGGGCAAGGAGCCGATTAATGGGCTGGAGGTCTGCTGCAAAGGGCACAGCAGTGCCTACGGCGCGCTTCCTTCCTCGGGTCTCCGTATGGCCGCTGAAACAGCCAAATTATGTCCATAATTGCTGCTAGCCAGCCTTCTTACCATTCCGAAGCAGCAAGCGAACCGCCGAGATAGTTAAACGTGTCGACACAGCTTCTCGGTACGGTTTGGGAAGTAAGATGCTGTGTTTGCAGGTGCTCGTTGTGTGCTTTTGAAGCCCTTTCTTGAACACGGCATGCCGACGAATCGACCCAGGTACATGCTTCTGTTGGTTGGGAACCGACCCAAGCGACTGCCACCCTGGAGCTCCCCTGGTACAGCCCACTGTGCACCTTCGACCCTTATCAACCCGCCTTTCATGCCTAACCTACTATCAGTTCCTGTTGCCACGGCGTGCAGCCGAAATGTCAGGTGTCTCGGCAGTTGCTACCCTGCCTACCCAGTAGTGGCCCTCGGCTCAGATGTTCACACGTGCGGGTTCCACACACGCACAGTGTACCGGTACCACTTTTCCATTGCCGTTTACTGTTTGAGTACGGTCTGGGGTCCAGGGGACGAAAAGAGCTTCCCTGGGCCTCACGCGGCAGCAGCATAGTACGCATCAAATTGAATTCGACCGCTTTGCGCACCCCTTGCGCCATAAGCCCCATACTCCCATTCGACCATGAGCTCTGATGTGCTGCCCCTCGCCAAGAAGTGCTATGAGCCTTGGATCCTCCCATGCCAGCATCGTTAGCTCCAAATACGCCACCCCCCCCCTTTTCCACACAGATATATGCCGGCACTACCTCCCCATGACACAACAATACTTTTCAAAAGGTGCCATAGACCCCAGGCCTTTGCTGATTGTCGCACAGCCGCCAACTAATATCCTAGCCACCACATCACCTCACTGCCCCTGCCCCCATCCCTGGCCCCGTTTCCCCCTTCACGACCCCCCTCCCATCGTCATCCTGGTGCATGAGGTTCGCCCGGTAGGTGTCCTCGTAACGAGACTGCTGGCTACAGCCACTTCCAGCTGCCACAGCTGCCCACCCCGCAGCCACCCTAGCGCGGCGCCTCCGTCGCCACGCTGTCCTGCGCCGGCCCCTACCCGCCTCACACGGCCCCTCCGCTTCACGCTACCCGGACCTATCGCCCCTGCCCCTCACGCCCCCCTCCGTCGTAGCCGCCCTGGCCTACCCCCGCTGCCCCTCACAACCCCCTCCGTCGTAGCCGCCCTGACCTACCCCCGCTACCCCTTACGACCCCCCTCCGTCGTCGTCCTGGTGCATGAGGTTTTCGCGGTAGTTGTAGTCGTAGAACTGCTTCACGTCCGACAGCATGGAGAAGAATATGCCCGACATGCCGCTGGTGGCCAGGTCCTCGGCCGTGATGCGGGCGGTGACCTGAGGAGAGAGCACTGGAGGTCACTAGGCGGTCGCTTTCTCTACTAGCACGGCATCTCGGCACACTCCGCACACCCCCGCGCACCAGTATGCCACAGTTTCCATATAGAGCATCGCAGGCACCCAGTGCAACCGGCCCAAGCAGTACAGCAGCCCACCTTTGGCTTGACCATGTCCAGTACCAGAACCCCATCCACCACGCCTCCACACACACCCGCACACCTGTATGCCGCGGCACTTGTACGGTGCACTGCTGTACCCTGCTGCTACACCCGGCTGCCACAACCTGCCCCAAGCAACACGGCAACCCACCTTTGACTTGACCATGTCCAGTATCTCGTCTCCGTGTACCCCCGCACACCGACGTATCACAAGGGTTCAACACACGAACACACGCTTAAACAGCGACACTTGGGACCCACCTTTGGCTTGACCATGTCCAGTATCTCGTCCACCACGTCGTATATGGACAGGTCGGCGTACTCGTGCAGCACGTTGACCCACATGTCGTGGATCTCCTTGAAGAAGATGTACAGCTCCACGGGGCTGATGTAGCCCTGAGGGGAGCCACGGGTCTACATTAGCCCGGCAAACGGCGCTGCTGAGGCGCGCACTACACGTTGTGATCCCGACGAAACGCAAATGAGCGGCGCCGTGCACTGCGCTGTGAAGTGATAGGCTGGCATCTACTATTTGCCGCAACGCTCTGTCCACCCTAGCCGCGCAGGCCTGCTTGCTAAACCCAAGGCAGGTGGTGCTTCCCCCGTTCCCCATCCACACACAATACCGGTACTAGCGCTCTACTCTCCTCCACCCCACGCCTCCGCCCCCCACCGCACCTGCTTCTTGAGGTCGAATATGTCGAAGAAGTACTTGATCGCCGCGGGGTGTGAGCGGTGGTCCCACGCCAGCACGAAGTCGGTGAAGGCCAGCAGGTCCATCTCGTCCCTGGGGGGCAAGAGCAGGGGGGGAACACTATGACCATTTGTCATCAATAGGAATGCAATCATGCGTGATTAACAGGGTTGCCCTTCACAGTCACTGCACCACCACCTACCAGGCCCCCCGCCCACGCCCCACCGCCGCCTGCCCACCTGTGCACGGTGCGGCCCAGTGCCACGCGCGTGCCAAAAGAACTAGCACGCATGCCTCCACCTCAGTAGCGGACCCTCAGCAGTGCGGATTCGCACCACCATATCCCACAGCCTGCCACACCTGTGCACGGCGCGGCCCTGCACCACCAGTGGCTACGTTCCATGACGGAAGTGCCACGCCCGCCCCACCTGTTTGCGCGGTGCGGCCCTGCACCACCAACTACCATATTTGATAGCCCACAACCCACACGCCACCTGCCCCACCTGTGCACTGTGCGACCGTGCACCACCAAATACCATGTTTTATGGAACGCGACGCCGGGTACCGGGCCCACCTGTGCACTGTGCGGCCCTGATCCCCAGTGTCCATACTCCGCGACACAAGTGCCACCATAAGTGCCACGCCCGCCCCACCTGTGCACCGTGCGTCCCTGCACCACGCGCATGCGCATGACGTGCTCCTCGAAGATGCGGCTGATGAACAGCGGGCTCATGGTGCCGTTGGAGATGGCGGAGAACTCGGCGCGCGACAGCAGGCCGTTCATGTCCTCGTCCAGCGCCAGGAAGGTCTTGTACACGCGCTGCGTGGACTGCGGGGAGGAAAGTGAAGCAGGAGGTGTACTACCTCTGTCGCTTTGTAGGCTCGCAACTTCGTAATTGCACACGCGCTAGGTGGACTGTGGGCCGAGAAGCACGTAGGGTACCATAGGGTTAAGAAAGGAAGGGCTCGCTCAAAGAGGACGGTCTCATCCAGCGCCAGGAGGGTCTTGTGCACGCGCTGGGTATACTGCGGGGAGGTAGGAATGGCACATGACGGGATGGCGGGAAGGAAAGCAGTGTGGGCCTGTCAAGGAGCGCTGTGCTGGGCGGCGGCGCTGATGGACACAGGTACCTTAGGAAGGGGGGACACAGCTGGTGGGTGTGCCAAGCAGGAAGCAAGTACCGCTGGGCAGGTGCTAGCTAGTGCTAGAGCTACTTGCGCACAAGGCACTGCACCTGTGAACAGCCAGTCCCTGCCCACCTGGAAGGAGAACCAGTTGGAGATGAGCTGCGCCTCCTGCAGCTGGTTGTTCTTCAGCTCGTTCAGCTCCTGCGGGACGGGGTGTGCCACGGTAAGTTTGAAGAGATTGCGGTGCGGAAATGGGCACGCTAAGTGTGTGTACGCTGCGTGTGTGTGAAAGGGCAGGGTAAAACAGAGGTGCAATCTGTGTTCCACGTGCTCTGCCTCATTTCTGGCCAGGGCGCCAGGAATGTGGGTCATACAGAGGAAGTCCGTTGCGGCCGGTGCTTGGCGTACACAGATTCCTGTGCTGCCAAACTGCCATCCTTGGGCGGCTCAACGCACATTGCTGCACCCCTTCTTAGCAAACCCGCACGTTCCCCATTCCCCACCTGCAGCACGATGCTGTTGACCAGGTCCCGGGTGCGTATGCTGCCGTTCTTGCCGTGGAAGAACAGCAGCTTGCGCACCGCGATGCGGCCGTAGTGGTCCAGGAAGGAGGGCTGGAAGGGCAAGGGGAGGGCACGATAGTTGGCGTTAGCAGGACTGGTGTACGGTACAACCTGCGCTTCCCCGACCCCCACGACACATCCTACACGGACCCAAATGACAACTCCTGAGGCTCCGCTCGCACTCCTTCCGTTGCAGCCCGCACGCCGTATCCCACCTGCATCTCGCCCAGCGCGGCTATGCCGTTCACCAGGCTGCCCATCCCCATCGCCTGACCCACATGCCCCCACCTGCATCTCGCCCAGCGCGGCTTTGCCGTTCACCAGGCTGCCCACTCCCATCTCCTGACCCCCATGCCCCCACCTGCATTTCGCCCAGCGCGGCTATGCCGTTCACTAGGCTGCCCACCCCCATCTCCTGACCCCCATGCCCCCACCTGCATCTCGCCCAGCGCGGCTATGCCGTTCACCAGGCTGCCCATCCCCCCTTCGCCCCCATGCCCCGACCTGGATGTCGCCCAGTGCGGCTATGCCGTTCACCAGGCTGCCCCCGTCGCCCCCGTGCCCCCACCTGCACCGGTCCCACTATTTGGCCATTCCGCGATTACCCTCTCGCCCCAGCCCCCACCTGCACATCCCCCAGCGCGGCTATGCCGACCACTAAGCCGCGCACCCCAACCCGTCGCCCCCAAGCCCCCACCTGCACATCCCCCAGCGCGGCTATGCCGACCACTAAGCCGCGCACCCCAACCCGTCGCCCCCGTGCCCCCACCTGCACCGGTCCCACTACTTGGCTGCTCCGCGGTTACCCCCAACCCTCCCCACCTGCGTCTCGCCCAGTGGCGGCTATGCCGTCCACCAGGCTGCGCACCCCACGAGCTCCCGCCCCCACCTGCACCGGTCCAACTACCGTAATTGGCCATTCCGCGGTTACCCACCTCCCTCTAGTTACTACTACGTGGTTCCCCCTCTCTTCCCCCACCTGCATCTCGCCCAGCGCGGCTATTCCGTCCACCAGGCTGCGCACGTAGTCCTCCAGCGCCTCCGTGGTGAGGCTGCCGCTGTTGTCGGGGTCGAACGCGGACAGCTCCAGACGCTGCGGGGCCAGGAACAGTGCTATATTAATTGTTAGCGATGCCTGCACAGTTTCGGGCGAGCGGTGGTCTAAGCGATGAAGTATCAGTGGGCTTTGGGGGAACCATATGGTAGATCAACAGTGACAACGGTGATGTCGGCCATGTGGGTTTGGGCGTGGCAGCACGGTTGGTTGACCCAGACAGCTCCAGCCGCTGCGGGGCACACGGCTGGCACATCAGGTACCACCGGCGTGAACACTACCAGCGTACAATGCAGCTTGGTGGGGGCCGTACGCATAAGTAGCAATTCCTTCAGGCATATTGCTACGGTGGCGCCTGTGCGGGTTTCGGCTTTGGGCTACTTTTGATGCCGTGCACTCCCCAACGACCCCAAGCCGTTCCGGACCCAGCGGGTGCCTCACAAACGCAGCTACGAGTGGATGCCATGTGGCTTTGTAATTATGAGCCAGTCTGACTCTCTGTAACTCATGACCCAGATCGTAGAAGGGCCCAGCCCGTGCGGAGTTACAGCCCTCCTACCCGCCCACATGTCACGCTCCCGAAGCATGTGAGACGAGCACGAAAGCGCGTACGCTCTAGTGTATGGGGAGGTTCGCACTCCCCTACCAGCCCTCTTGTTCCTCAGCTAAGCGTGTGCAATGCAGAGCACCCAGGCACAGAGCGTGCCATGCACGTACGTTCTGGTGCATGGCGGCGCGAGAGAATGCGTGGTTAAGCCCCACGCTTGCGCACACGCAAGCGTACGTTTTGCTGCATGGTGGTGCGCACTCCTATAACAGCCCCTTTGTCCCCTAGCCAAGGGAACACAGTACACAGCACCCAGGCACAGTACAGAGCACCCAGGGACAGAGCGCGCCCTGCACGTACGTTCTGGTGCATGGTGGTGCGCAGGTTGAGGTAGTTGAGGAACTGGTTGGCGGAGATGCAGCCGTTGCCGTCGCGCTCGAATTTGAGGAACACGGGAGCCTTGAAGTACACATCAATCTGCGGCCCGAAGCACTCGCGGCAGCGCGTGAGCACCTGCGCGCGGAGCAGGGAAACACGTGAAGGGGTGGGCGGTGGGTGCTTTGGAGGGGGAGAGCGGGCAGGAGGCCATGTACGAAATTGCAAGTACCTGGACGCGGAGAGTGCAGCGCGTGGGGGTTCCATGGGCGAAGGCCCGGCCATGCCCTGGTATGTGGAGACACGTGCCAGGTACCCGTAGGTAAGTCGTGGGTGGCATGAATGTGCGTGCATCTGTCGTTGGGGGCATGCTGCCCCAGGGCCGCTTCCCAGTGCAGGGCGCACAATAGCCGCCCCTTTCCCTTGCCGGGTGCGTAAACTGACGTCTGCGTGGCCAGCCATGGCCCCAGGACTCCAGCTCCTGCTCCTATCCGTCACCTGGCGTACACCGCTTCATGCCTCCCGACTGCCACCCTGCCGTGGTTCAGAAGTCGCTATGCCAGCACCGTGTAACACACCTTTAGCCTACGCACCTGCGAAAACGCGTCGTAATTGATGCGCACTTCCTCTCCGCTGTCCGTGTACGACCCCAGCTCCTCCATCATGTACCAGATCTGCCGCAGCTCGTCCTCGGACAGCAGCAGCGTCTCCTGAAAGCACGGCAGATATACCCGCACTGTTGAACCCCAAGCCTGCCTTGACCAACATGGGGTGCGTTGACTCCACCCGACCCAAATCCCATGCCGAGGGGGGGGGCACCCCAGCGCCCAGGGGCAACCCACCTGCTCCTTGCGCCGCTTTGCTTCCCGCCGCACGAGCATCGAGAGTGACTGCGGCTTTGCCTTCTGCAGTACAGGGAAGGGGTGGGCACATGAGCGTGTAGTTCAGGAGACGTGCAGATGAGCAGGGTGCTCGGTCCCAGGCCAAGCACGTTGAACGTCACTCACCGGCTTGTAGAATGTGGGAATGGACTGCTTCTTGTCCTTCTCATAGTTGTCTAATATACTTGAGAAGTTGTCCAGAACCTCTTGCTCTGTAGGTTGGGGTGTGAAGAGGTGTTCGCGTAGTCAGCTGCTGTGAGCATGGCGACAGCTGATAATGGAGCCAAGCGCTACACGCACCAATGTCCTCTGGTTCTCTATCTGGTTCGGGGTGATCCCGCACATAGCTCTTCAGCGTTGAGAGCAACATTTCTGCGTATCACTTTGTATGCATTAGCGGGCCCTGCCGCGATGAAGCTCGCGACAGAGCCCAGTAAGAACTACACGCAAACCCGTTTGACCAGTACTAAGCACTGCATGTGGGGTGTTTAAAACGAGGTAGAAGTGTAGTCGGTCAAAAGGGAAGCTTGACGACCCAGCAAAACCAAGTCCGGTGCGACAGTGCTACTCAAACAAATTTACTGTCGAAATGCTGGGTTGCTAAAACCAAGAACGTCGTATCCGGGTACGCTGTCATGACCTTCCATGCCACACGCTCGTCCCACACGTGCCAGGTGCCACCAAGCTCGCACCCTGGCACATGCAACCGGCCTCCTAGCGCTGAACACTGTAACCATATCTCCGGTCACTGCCAGTACCCATCGCATGCACATTGCGCCTGCTGCTGGCCTCCGAGCTCCGACCTTCACGATCCTCCCAACGTCCCAAGCCACCAGCGACGCCAACCCACACCACGCAACACTAGCGATCACAGCCACCTGCCTGCTTCGCCAGATCCTGTTACCAAATCCTTCTTGCGTGTACCTGTCTCAAGCTCAATGTACCTGCATTCCGCACCGTACCGCTACGCACAGCAACACAAGCACCAGCAGCCAACTACGGTGCTCTGCTCCTAAACCACATACCATCAACAACCTGCGCGTCATACAATGCGCCCCAGCTACCAAACCCACTCACCCGCCCCTCAGCAACCCCTCTGGGTCCCGCCCCATCACCACCATCGCCCTCCGCAGCCGCTCCACCCCCGCCTCCCCCAGCACCGCCACCCACCCGCCCTTCCCCACTCCCCCGCCCACACCCCCCTCCGCGCCCCCGCCCTGCTCCTGAACCCACACGTGCCCCTCAAACGCCGCCATGGTGTCCCCCTGCATGCCCATGGGTCGGTACGGGTCCAGCCGGCCTCCCCCCAGCACCCCCGACCTCCCGAACGCTGCCACCAGCTGTAGCGCCTGCAGCACACGCCCAAAGCACTCCTCCACATCCACTGCGGCATCCAGCAGCTTCTGGCTCCGTGTACGCTTCTCCTGCACCAGGTCCCCAGGCGAGAAGGCCCCTGCGGGCCCCACGCCCCATGCGGCCAGCCGGTGGGTTAGCAGGGAGGGCATGTCGGGGCAGGCCAGCAGGGACAGCACTCCGTCGGCCGCTGCGTCGCCCAGCGTCCAACCCAGGTCCTGACCGGCAAGCTCCTGAGGCGGGATGTGTACAGCGACGCAAGTGCGGGGTCACAGTAGCATACCACAAGGCAAGTACTAGTCACAGGCCTGAAGCAAGTAGCATGTGTAGGCGGGAGGTGCATGCAAGGAGAGGAGCGGCTCATTCTCTGCCCACCTGCGCCTCCCACATCTCCGCCAGCAGGCACGCCACGAAGAGCAGCTCATCGGCCCCGAACCTGCCCAGCGTGCTGGGGTCTCCCCTGAACCAGTCCCCCTGCCACATGGCCCCCAGCACCCACTGCGCAGCAGCCGTACGCCCGCGCTCCTGCGTCAACGTGAAGACACTGCTGACCCCTCCTACTACTCTGGCTCCTCCTCCTTCCCCGCTGGCTTCCACAGCTGTGAGCCCAGTACCAGAGGGCAACTGCACATGCTTCTGCTGTGCGTGTTGGTGGTGCAGCAGTAGCAGCTCAAGGCATGCCACTGGGGGCAGAGCCGGCCGGGACACCGCCGCAGGGGTCGCGGCGGAGGATAGCAGCACGTGGGCAAAGGGCGGGCTGTCCGAGCCCAATGCGACACGGTGCCCCGGAGCTGTGCCCGCAGGTGAGCTGTGTGGCAAGCTGCCGGTAACGGCAACAGCCACCTGCGGATTGGACGTTGCAGCGCTGCTGCTGCTGCTCGCCAGCACGGCAGCCGCGCATGCAGTGTTAGCAGCTGCCAGCTGCACCTCCCGTGCCTCATGCAGCCACGCAGCCCACGTTGCAGACAACGCAGCACTGCAACCACCACCTTGGGCCGCAACCGCCTCCCTTGCACCGTGCAACGGCCCATTGCGCTCGTTCTGCTTCCTCTCCCCCGGCAGCCTCAGCCCCGCAGCCCCCTTCGTCTTCTCCACTTCCTGCTGCTGCTCCACTTGCTGCAGCAGCAGCCCCACCCCCGCATCCCGCTCCGCCACATGGCACACCCACAGTTCCTCCGGCCGCAGGGCGGATGGCGGGTACGACACCAGCCCCGAAACCAGCATCCGCAGCTGCGGCACGGGCAGGGCCAGCGCCCTGGGCGTGGCGCCGGGTGGCGCCAGGAAGGGGGCTGGGCCTGCTGAGGTAGGTGCTGGTGCGGGGCTTGATGCCTGGGTGCTGGGATGGTGTGGCGGGGCAGGCTGGAGGGAGGAGAGGAGGGAGGACACCAGCAGCCCCAGTTGCGCGTGCCGGATGGTTTCAGGTACTGGTACGGGCGGGGTCCCCGCGGCGACTGGGAAGGCGCTGTGCAGCGCTGGGCCCGGCAGGGCAGGCAGGTTGGCGATTTCGGGATAAGGGCGGGCGACGGCGAAGCCCGCACTTGAGGACGGATTCGCGGCGGTAGCCATGGAGGGAACAGAATTGATGCTCCCAGGTGCGCTGTTGGCAGCGCGTCCAGTCCCCTGCGGTGTGGCGCCGCTGCCGCCAGCTGCTGCCATCCCCGCCCGCAGCCCAACACGCCGTTGCGGCTGTACAGGCGGCTCCCCTGGTGCAGGCGTTACGGGCTTTACGGTGGTGCCCATCGCCGTGTACGGCAGCGGGTAACCCAACCGCTCCAAGCAGCGCATATCCCGCAAGCGCTCCTTGGCTCTGCGTTCTGCAACATTAGCCGCTTCCTGCCCTTGTTGCTCCTGCTGCAGCTGCTGCTTCCCCCGCTGTTGCAACACGGACTCCACTGCCTCATCCGCGTATGCCCCGCGCACCGCTGCCTGAACCACGGAGGCCACTGGTGCCTGCAGGTGCGGCACCCAGCCCCTGAACACTTGCCCCACCACTAGCGAAGGCAACAGCCCCACCACGCCGCCCCTGACGTCCGCACAGGCCGCCACAGCCTCCGTAACGCTCTGCCCGCCTCCAGCCGCACAACCGCCCGCCAACAAAAGGCTGCCGTACAGGTCCGCCGCCGTACGCGCCCAGCCGCCGTGTCGGCCTAGGAGAGCACCACGGCCGCCGGTCTGAGTCTCTTGGTTGGCCGTGAGTGCCTGGCGGAAGGCTGCTGGTGCATCCGGGAGCTCCTGGCCCACAGGAGGTCCACGTCCTGCTGGCGCTTGTCCCCAGGTGTCGCCCTGGCCCCGCTCCAGCTGCTCCAGCGTACCAAGCACCAAACGCAGCTGGTCCACACCTGCCGAGGGTGTCCGCAGCTGCGCCTGCAGCACCGTCAGCAGGTTGACCACCAGGCCCAGCCTCAGGGGGCTCCCATGCTGCTGCTGCTGCTGCTGCGGCAGCGGCTGCTGCTGATCCGGCCTCATATCCGCTTCCCCTAGCGCATACGCATGCCCCGTCAGCCGCACCGCAGGGCCCGCACCATCCGTACCATCCATCCCTTCGAAGCCCCTCTCCGCCATCCGTACCGCCCGTCCGGCCGCCCCAAGCCGTACCGCCCGTACCGCCTCCCCCAGCCGTACTGCCTGGTCAAGCAGCACCGCCCCCTGCTCGAAGGTGGGCCACTCGGGCTCCCGCGGCAGGGGTTGCGCCAGCCCCCGCCCCGCGCCCTTGTGCACCCGCGCACCCAGCTTCCTAAGCCACCGCTCGCCCTGGTGGGGCAGCTCCGCCACCGCCCAGGCCTGCAGCGCACCCCACGCCCGCTGCTCCTCCGCCTCCTTTGCCCCTGCCTCCGGCCCTGCAGCTGCACTGCTACCCTCATTTTCAGCAGGGCTGCTGCTGGCAGGAACTTTATCATCAGCGTGCTGCTGTGTTTGTCCATCACCCTTGGAGGGGCGTGTCGGGCCCCGTCCGGGAGGCGCGGCGGGCGCCAGGTCGTACAGCGTCAGCGCCGCGTCTGCCACGTGTGTTCCGTCCTGCCTGGGACCTCCCCTGCCGAGGTCGGCGGCCGCCAGGCCGTACAGCGTCAGCATCGCGTCTGCCACGTGTGTTAAGTCCTGGTAGATCCTGTTGCCGTTCCACAGCGGCGTGATGTGCAGGCAGCAGCGGGCGGCCAGCTCCGTAGCACGGACGGCCAGGCTAAGCCACAGGGCAGCGGACAGCGATGTGGAAGGGCTGGACGGGGACGGGGAGGAGTTGGGGTGAGGGTGAGGGGAGGAGGCGGAGGCGGCGGCGGCGGCGAGGCGGGCTGCAAGGGACGGCAGCTGCCAAGGTGTGGCGTGGGCTAGGCAGGTCAGGATGATGTCGTGGAGCCAGGAGTCGCAGGGGTGGAGGGGACTGGTAGAGGGGGCCTGCGGACGAGATGAGAACGAGACCTCTGGAGCACCCTCTTGGAACTCCTGTTGTTCCTGCTGCTGTAGGTACTGCTGCTGGTGGTGTGTGGCGGAGTCTGTGAGGAAGGATGGGGTGTGTGGGGTGAGGGTGCCTGCCGGGGCGAGTACAGGGCTGTGGCGGCTGGGGGGCTGCGGCCGTGCGCCGTGGAAGGCCAGGGCCTCAAGCCACTCGAGCAGCAGGGCCGGGTCGGAGGACAGCATGGAGGGGCAGGGAGAGGAGGACGAGAGGGATGAGCAGGAGGGAGGCGGTGAGGTGGAGGAGGTGGAGGAGGAGGAGCAGATGTGCAGGGCCCGCAGCGCCCCGTGGGGCAGGCGGTAGCCCCACGCCGCGCACCCTGTCAGCACGTGGATTGCCGCTCGGGCGTGAGGAGGCGGTGTGCAGTGGGCATGCTGGGTGCTGCTGGCTACAAGGCTGGAGGCTGCGGAATCAAGGGAAGCGGCCAGGGCATCCAGGGCGGAACGCGGGGGCAGCTGCCCTGCTCGGCCGTAGCTGCTGAGCACCTCAGCTGCTGCTACGACGGCGGCTGTGACGGTAGAGAGGTCGCTGCACGTGGTGTTTCCTGTTGGTGGGAGTGCAGCAACCTCCGCAGGGTTTGCGGTTGTAGCACTGTGGCCGTTGACCGCTGCGTTAACTGCTGGGGCTGCGATTGCCTCTTGGCGCATCTGCAGCTGAACGGCGTGCAGTGCCTGATGAAAGGGAGAGGCACAACAGGGTACTGGTCACTGGGGCGAGGGACAAGGCAGGGCGTGTGGTAGAGCAGCAGGCGCGCACCACGATAGCGTTGCGTGCAGCTACACCAATGTGCGGCAGCGGGGGAGACCACGTGTAATGGCAGCGCTGTCTGCTGGCGTAGTGGCCCACATGCACCACTCGTTGCACACCCCCAGCCCCCAGCTGACGCTCCTAGTCACCCGTGAAGCTTCCAACCCGTCAACCCGCGTGACGTGCTGATGTATGTCCACTGCACTGCACGGGGTGCACATTGTGCTGCCAACGGGACCACCTCCAGGCACGTCAGTCTGGGACCACCTCCAGGCACGTCAGTCTGGGCAGCCGAGCATGCAGAGGGGCAGCATAGCCCCCGAGCGACGGGAAATGTCACGCCGCACGTGTGCCCTAGGCGGACCTTCGCAGTTGCGCGGCCGTCGGGGCTTGTCCGTGACCAACAGACAACGCCCCCCTTCAATATTATTACAGCCCATTGCCTCACAGCCCCACAAGGACCGCTTGCTGGGCCCCGTAAAACCAGAAGCTGAAGCTGCTGAGTCATTATCTTCCACTGCATCCTTGGCACGTGGAGCCCACAAGTATATACCCCACACTCTCGGTTTGTGCTGTCGTTCGTCAACCTACTTTCTCTTCTCGCGCAGGCACCAGCGCTTCCATGCTTCCCTGACGCCTTACACGGCTTCCTCGCGCTTTACGCGTACCCCACACTCTCAAACGGCGTGTCAACTCCTAAATCTCCAATGCCGGTATAAGTATGGGTGTGCACCCACCTCATGGCACGCCAGTCCGGGCAGCAGCGCGTGCAGCTCCAGCAGCGGCAAGCCCGGCGGGTGCGTGGCGGCTCCCCAGCGGAAGCGCGAGTGGCACGTGGCGGCCAGCAGCGCGTGGGCCACGTGTGCAGCTGACACGTGGCGACTGCCTGCAAAAGCCAGACGAGGCAGCAAGTACTGCTTTTGGTGAGCGGCGTCGGCAACAGAGTCATGGCAATGTACAAAGGTGAAAGGGTGTGGTATTCTGCGGGAGGTTGGAGGCGTCACCGCCGCATGTGCGGAGGGCGGAGGACGGAGATTGGCACAGTTCCAGTCGCCTTGCACCTAGACGGGATTGAATGGTGGATGCGCGATAGCTGGTTGTGCGGCACCAGCACGTGGCAGCTGCGACACGGTCCCAGGCGCCAGGCCCCCATCTCACCTCCACCAATGCTGACGAGTTCCGATGCCCGCCAGGACCCCCAAATATTATTACTAATGCTCGTGGCCCATCGGGAAGCGTGCAGTTACCAGCCGTTGCCTCCCACCCTCAAGGGTTGCAAAACCCAAGCCCCCACCCTCACCACACTGCGCCGTGCTGCAGTTACCCCACCCTCACCACACTGCGCCGTGCTGCAGTTACCCCACCCTCACCACACTGCGCCGTGCTGCAGTTACCCCACCCTCACCACACTGCGCCGTGCTGCAGTTACCCCACCCTCACCACACTGCGCCGTGCTGCAGTTACCCCATCCTCACCTGTGCACATGGCCCATCGGTACGCTTGCAGCAGCACCGCGTGTGCCTGCCGATCGGCCGCCATGCCGCACTCCCGCAGATCAACCTCGTCCAGGTCGCTGGCCTGCACGTGAGGTGGCAGCGTGCGTGATGGGCAGCATTGGGGGCAGCATTAGGGATAGCATTAGGGGCTGGGCAGGTGTGTTAGCAGGGGCAATAGCGTGGGACTGGCAGGAGGAGCAGCAATACCGCAGGTCGGTCTCGTCCAGGTCGCTGGCCTGACCGGGAGGTGGCATAGGGACAGCACAAGGGGCGTGGGCAGGTGAAGTGCAAGTGGCGGGAGTGCCCGGTCGGTCAGGGAGCAGCGGCGGCAGCAGCAGACTAGAGCAGTGGTGACAGCAAAAGCAGCAGCGCGGACAACAAGCCGCCCTGCGTGGCGGGCTGGTGCCGGCAATAACATGAGCATGCATGGTGTTAAACGACGCCCCGACTTAGCCCCCGTCCGCACGCCTCCTTCACGGCCTGGCCCTCAACCAAAGGCGGCACCGACGCCCAGCAACTTGGAACTTTAATCAATTATAAGTAGCGACGTTATGTGACTCAAGTCTAGCTTAGGCCACCCTTTATGGCCTGGCATTCACCTCAAATGCGTTTTCGACGCCCAGCCACGCAGCCACTGCCGCGGGTCCAAGGTCCACCTCCTCTCCCTCCTCCTGCTCCTTCTCTTGTCCTCCTGCACCCTCCCGCTCCCTCCCGTCCACCCCCGCCTCCCTTTCCCCTTCCGAGCCAAGTCCTGGAGGAGTCGAGACAACCTGGGACTGCGGCAGCAGCAACGACCCACGGGTCCACGCCTCTGCTGCTGCAGCGCCGCTGGGGCAGCCGTGTCTTAGCAGCACCGCGTGCAGCCCGGGGCACACCTCTGGCGCCAGCTGCATCAGGGCAGCTAGCAGGTGTGACGGTGTGACGGGCTGCACGGGAAGAAGCACCTCGTCCCACTCGTGCCCCATCTCTTCCTGGACCCCATCCAAATGTGGATCTTGGCCCTGGTTGTGGTCTTGTGTATTAAGAACGGCTGTGTCGCTGCCCACTGTTGCAGCTGCCAGAGCAGCTGCGCGCTGCAGCACCGCGCGAAGGGAGGGGTGGGCTAACCCACCGGAGGGCGGGGTCAGCAGGGACCTGAGTACAGACATGTGCGGAGGCGGGAGCACCTCCCTGTCTCCCAGGGAGTGTATGGACCACAGGAGAGGGCTGGCTTGTGGTGCAGCGCTGGTAGCGGCAGGAGCGGGGCTGGGACTGTTGCGCTGGGCCTGCTGGAGGCAGCTGGTGTGGGTGTCGTGGTGTGGTGTTGGTGTGTCATGGGCGGCGGTGTCGGGCGTAGCATGACTTCTGGACGGTGAGCTGTGCGACGCAGCTGCTGCGCAACGCGGCGGGATGCGGGTTGTGGGGAATGTCCGGGGGACGCGGAAGGTGTGGGTCCAGGGCTTGGGCGCGAAGGCTGCAGAGAACCGCAGGTGTTGTGTGGGCGTGGGGGCGGTTGCGGGTCCGCCATCGCATCCGTTGCGAGCACAAGCGTTCAATGTATGAGTTCTTGTGCATTTTGTATGCTGTCCCTGTGCACCTGGGCCTGGACGCATGTGACCTGAGCGCGCTGTCTGCGGTATCTACTCTCTGTACAAGAAGTGTTTCAAAAACAAACGGTCCTACGGGAAGCCGCCGCACACTATTACTTGACGACAGTGTCACGATCTTAAGAAATATAGTTTCATGAGCCGTAGCCACGCATTGACGCGTCGAGTAGGACGAGGTACAGCAGGGAGCAGGGCCCACCCTCCGTCCCATCCGAGTAAACGGTGGGGATTCGATACTATAACGGTTACAACGGGTCTATGGGAGCATAGGGCTTATGGAAGGGCTCCGGCCTACTCGTGATGACGTTGAGCTTCCGGAGGAACTCCAGGCCCGCGTGCTGGAGCACTTGCCGCCCAATGACAGGGCACTCAGTGGCCGCTTTGTGAGCAAGCGTGCATCGAGACACCTCAGCCAGCACTGCACGGCCCGGCTCAGCCTGCCGCTGCCGCGACATGCAGTTGTCAGAGACCTGCCGATGCTCCTGCAGCCCGCTTTGAAGCAGCTCAGCTTCAAGGAGAAGCTAGGCTTGCCGTCTGTTGCCGCCTCCAGCGGCAGCGAGGCCAATATGGAGCTGGCGTGGGCCCTGCTGCGCCCCTGCCTGTTCCCGGAGCTGCTGTCCGCGCCTGGCGAACCTAGCTTCTATCGGGAGCACACCGGTAAAATTGATGCCGGCGCTGCAGCCGTGCGGTCCGGCGGCGCGGACCTTCTGTCCTGGGTGCTGCAGCACCACTGCCCTCTGGACGCGGATGCAACCCTGGAGGCCGTGGCGGAACGCTGCGACTTTCCTGGGCTGCGGCAGGCATGGGAGGAGCTCGGGGGAGACTCAGCTCTCGCAAGGGACCGGAACAAGAAGCTCACCTCAGCGGCCGGCCGGTCGGAGATTGCCCCGGTCGCCAAGCTGTCATGGTTGTTCGACAGGGCAGGCGGGGCGTCGGCGATCTCGCAGGAGATGCTGGTGTCGGCGGCTGAGGGTGCAGCCTCGTCAGGCAGCAAGCCTGTGCTCCAGTGGCTCCTCGGGCAGGGTTTAGACTGGACCAGCTGGCCAGAACTGAACCAGGAACTTCCACCGGACCCTGACTCGGTGTGGCCGTGGTGCAAGGTGCTCGCTGCTGCTCTAGAACACGGGCACGTGGCGTTGGCGGACTGGCTGGTGGACGAGGCGGGATGCCGCCTGCCGAAGGATGAGGAGGATTCACAGGGAAAACACCTGTGGGCGGGGGCAAGCAGGGGTCGCCGCGGAGCTGCTGTGCAATGGCTGCGGAGCCGCGGCGTGCCCGCGAACCAACCGGCAGCGGGGCTGGCTGCATTGGTGTGCCGGCTTGGCACTGCCCAGGTCCTGCACGAGGAGTGGGGCCTGCCGCTAACAAGGAACGCATTCGACCTCGCAGTTGGCTTGCGCTGTATGCCCACCGTCCAGTGGCTGCGGCAGGCACGGTGCCCCATGGGCTTCTCCGCGTACGACAGCGCAGCACGCAATGGCGATGTCGACATGGTGCGGTGGCTGGCGACGGAGGCGAAGTGCTCATGGGTGGGGTATACGGTGGCAAGCGTCATCAGCTTTTGGCCCACAGGCCAAGGCAACGGCGGCAGCCTGGAGCAGGCGGTTCGGGTGCTGGTGGAGGCGGGCTGCCAGCCCGTCCTCGAGTGCATTGCGCTCGACCGAGTGGCCTTCACGGGCTGCCACCTTCCGGCGTTGCGCTACCTGCACCAGGAGCGGGGGGCGCAGATGGGGCTTAGGACGCTGGCAGCGGTTGCGGAGGGCGGCTGCGAGGCGGTGCTGGAGTGGCTGGTGGGGGTGGGGGCCGTGGCGAACGAATCTGACGCTCACTTCTTGTATGCGAAAGCGGCCTGCCATGGTGACCTAGCCACCCTGGCCTGCCTGCGGCGCCTGGGGGTGGCGTGGGGTGCGCGGACGCTATGGTGTGCGGTTGCGGGGAAAGCACCGCTGCCCGTGCTGAGGTGGCTGGTGGAGCAGGGCGCGCCATGGGACGGGGAGGCTGTGGAGAGGGCGGTCCGTGAAGCAGGGAAGGACAGGAAGTTTAGAGACGCGGTGGCGTGGCTACGTCAGCGCCTTCGCGGGCGCGCAGGGCAGGCGGCTGAGTGACGTTGAGTTAGGTCAAGCGTCCATGGCGGCACGTGTGTTGGTAATGGGGGCGTAGCTGCATGCATGCGTCTTGCCGGAGAATAAGAATGTACAGGAGGCATGAGCGCCGTGAATGTGCCCTGACCCGTGTGCATGAGCACGTGGGAGAGCCTGTCTAGTTTGTGACTGTTGTGCGGTCCAACGCATGTGACCCTTAGTCACCTGCACAGGTGCCAAACGGAAGGTGCTGCATTGGCACTGTGATCAGCAACTGCGCACAATTGATGAACACCTAGCGGGTTTCGCTGGTACGTAATTGCAGGTTGGCAGGTTTACAGTTGCAGGGAGGGTCAGCGCAGTGTCACGGTTCAGGGTGGCTTAGTGCCAGGTGGGAGGTTGAGCGCATTGATCACAAGGGTTCGCTCAACGCGACGCTTGCAGCGCTCAGCGATCCAGTGTTACCGGTACCGGTATGCTGTGGGCAGAAGCGGGGGGTCCATGAACAGTCCAAACACAGCGGCCTGTTGGGCGTCGGGCGACAGGCACGAGGCGGGAGGGCTCGAAACGTGGGTCAGCGCATGACAGCACATGCCACGTGTCACCATCGGGCACCGTACCTACTACCCAGCTCGCCGTGCTGTGCACTGAAGGCGAATAGACAAGATGGCTACGTGCCCTTGCCCTCTCACACAACAGGTGCGGTGTCAGATAACTGACGGCATGCATGGGATGCTGCCCACTGCCCACGCCTGTCCTTGCCGCCGCCACCCGTACCCCCACCATCAGCAGCAGCAGGAAGAGCAACAGCAATTAGCAGTTGCAACCGCGCGCACCAGCAGCAAGACTGGGTTGCCCACAGTAAAGCATGCAGGCACCAGGGTCTTGGGCAGGGGACCTGTGGGTGGAGGACATATGAGGTGACGCAGGGCCAGGCGCGTAAGGCAGCCACCAGCCACCTCAGCGCCAAGCAGGTGCCTGCAGGTGCCGTGGGTGGGGCATCTCCAAAACCATGAGGGTTTTGGGCCGCCGGTTTGCTAGCACGGCATGCACGGCGGGTGGGTGGCCGGATGGAGAGAGCGGAGAATAGGCAGGGGACCTGTGGGTGCAGATGCGGTGCGGGAGTCAGGCATAATGAGCCTGTTATAGAATTTTGCAGGCAATATCAGGATACAGGGCGATATGGCAACAGGGCGAGGCGGACAGGTGTCGGAGTGCAATCAAAGGCAGGGGACCTGTGGGTGTACCGGTGTAGGGGGCGGGCGCCCCGCACGCTCCCGCAAGGAACTGAAGCGCATGGCCAGGTCAGCCCGGCGCACCTGGACGTGTTCAGCCCTGCTTCACCCTAAACTTAAGGTCACTGAAGGTGGGTGGCGGTACGCATGAAACACGAGGAAAAGCCTGTAAAAAAGTGACGCAAGCGCTGGAGGTGCGTCATGTCCTTTTGAGGGGCATGACGGGGCGTCACCCCCCTGCGCAGTGTGCACGAGGCACGTGTCGTACCACGGTCCACCAAGGCAGCCGCGAAAGCCCATCCACCAGGACTGCAAACTCGTAGTGATAGAGACAATTTGCGAAAGGGCATAGCCCACAGCTGCACAAGCCCGCCCGAAGGCGGACAGGTGCAGTCGGGCAACCAGGCTGAGGCACGCACCAACGGAAGCTAGGGAAGCCCCCGGTGGCGCCAATAACAGCAAGGCTACCACCCATATCCGTGTCACTCGTGCCATCGCTGTCACTGCGGCTGATGCGTGTGCTAATGCCCCTGCATTCGCACCGCTGCCGCCACCGCCGCTGCTCCAATCCTGCTGCTGCCGGAGCCAGTCCCCCGCCTGCAGTCCCTGCTGCCTCGGCCGCACGCACGCTGCGAGGAGACCGGCGCATACGGCTTGCGTGCATCTAAAGCAGGCTCAGGCTTAGGCTCAGGTAAACCTACGCAGCTCGCGAGCTTCAATTCTCATTGGATCATGTTCAGAGGTAAGGAAGAGGGCTGAGCGAAACGCGGCATGATAGGCTACTCGGGCTGAATCGATGGTTCTGGTATAGACCCTTGGCTCTCTTGATGTAAGGCGAACCCACTGTTGCGCCTCGGCTCGTGTCTCGGGGCCCAGGGCATCTGGAGAAAGGCATCATCCTAACGTTCGTTACGACCTAACCAACCCCGTCTGGAAGCAAGGGGCCCTGCTTCTTGCGTCTGTAACATTCTGCATATTAATAAAAATTTCACCCTGAGCAGCACGTGGTCGTGATGGCTTGGAAGCCAGGCGACACGCCGTTGAACCTGCCCCAGGCGGGACTACAGCTGGGACAATTTCCTAGTACAAATGCACAGTCTGAATATCCGACTGGTCTTGGGTTTGATAATTTACAGCCCGGGGCAGCGCTGACAGCGCTCTTGCCGGCAGACCACCGCGGGTCCACGGATGGCGCGTCGGCAGCATTGTTACACCAACCATCGGACTTTCTCCTGTCAGTTCCTGGGATACATCCACATGTGCTGCCTCAAGCGCTGCCGATGCAGCAGCCTGCGACGTTTCCCTCGTTGGGGGTGCTGCAACCGGGTCTCCTGCCGCAAGGGCACTTCTTTGCGCAGCCACAGCGACCAGGTATGCCTACTGTGATGCTTATATAGGCGAGCTCCTGTGGGCGTTTTCCGTACGGGTGTGGCATGTGTGAGGCGTGCGGCCAATTTCGCGCTCATGTCTGCCGATGCACGCACTATTATCGACTTATCTCTTTCGCACGTAACATCGCAGCCGCGCCAGCCAAATCCCGCCTCCGCTGGACGCCGGAGCTTCACAATCGCTTTGTCAGCGCTGTCAATCAGCTCGGCGGGCCCGACAAGGCGACGCCCAAGGGCATCCTAAAGCTCATGGGCGTCGACGGACTCACGATCTACCACATCAAAAGCCACCTGCAGAAGTACCGCCTGAACATCCGGCTTCCGGGCGAGACCATACAGGGCGACAGCGGTGGAGACAGCGACTCCGAGGGCGGCGAGGGCGCAGGGCCCTCGGCCTCCCTTGACAGACCCTTGGAGACGCAGTCGGGGGCGGGGGGCCTAGGGGCCTTCACGGGGGCGGGGGCAGGGGCGGGGGCCGCAGAGCCCACGGTATCCAACACGACGCAGGGCCAGGGCCAGGGCCAAGGCCAGGGCAGCAAGGGGGCGTGCGGAGAGGCGTGTCTGCCAGTAGCGGCAGCACCGCATCTGCCACGCGGCGCAACCTGGAGGAAGCGCTGCTGTTCCAGATGGACCTGCAGAAGAAGCTGCACGATCAGCTGGAGGTGCGTTGGAGGGGCTCGGGCCTTGGGGATGTTTTTCAGGCCGGCCTAGGGGTGCACGGGGAGCGTGGGCTCTGTCTGCGGGCCTGCAACTCCAGCTGCTGCCGAACTAGGTGTTGCTTGGGAACACGCAGGTTCTCAGTCGCTTGCGTGTTAGGGTTGCTGTCCGCGCCGTGCGGCGGCTGGTACTGCCCTGCACGGCGTGCCCCAGCCCCTGCCTCCTTTTCCACGGGCATTGCATGGCTTGGCATGTGTAGCGATGCAATTGCGGGACAACTGCAGCATACCGTATCACAGCATGCTCCACGGCAACCGCATGCGAAGCCGGAAGCACGGGCAGTTGCGCCATTTGGTGTGCGTATGTGCATCTGTGCGTGTGTGACTCTGCACCCTCCCGCGCGCCCTTGGAACCCTGCCACCCACAGACGCAGCGGCAGCTGCAGCTGAGCCTGGAGGCGCACGGGCGCTACATTGCCAGCCTCATGGAGCAGGAGGGCCTCACGCGCCTGCCCCCGGAGCTCACATCGGGAGGGACGCCCGCAGGGGCCACTCCCTCGGCGGGGCGGGGGCCGGCCGGGGCCCCGCAGCTGGGCGGGGCGCACATGACCACCGGCGGCCGGTTGGGGCAGGCGGAGGCGGGGGGCCTGGGGGCAGCGGGCGTGCCGCTGCTGCCCGGCGGGGGCAGCACCGGGCACGGGCAGGGGTCGGGGCACGGGCGGGGGTCCAAGCACGGCCGGTCGTTGGGCGCGGGGGTGGATGCGCAGGCGGGCGGGGGCCAGCTACTGCGGACCGGGTCCTTGTCGCTCATGCAGCAGCAGCAGCAGCAACAGCAGCTGGGGAGTGCGGACCCATTTGCGCGTACATCCCTGCCGGCCGGGATGCAGCTGCAGCAGCAGCCTGGCGGGGATCCGTTCGCGCGGACGTCGCTGCAGGGGCTGGGCGGGGCAGGCGGAGCGGACCCCTTTGCGCGGTCTTCGCTGGGGCTGGTGGGGGCGATGGGCGGTGCAGGCAGCGACCCCTTTGCGCGGACGTCTCTGGGACTGTGCACGGGTGTAGGCGTGGGTAGCAGTACGGATCCGTTCGTGCGCACCTCCATTGCCCTACAAGGCACCGGTGGGGTGGACCCCTTCGCCCGCTCCTCCCTCAGCATGGCTGCTGGTGGGTTAGCCGGCAGCGGAGGCTCGTTGCATGCCGGGTCGCCCATCCTAGGTCGGACTGGGAGCACCGTCGCGCAGCAGCAGCTGGAGGCACAGCAGCACTTTCAGCACCAGCAGCAGCAGCAACAGCAACAACAGCAGCAGCAGCAGGGCCTGTTGGGACTGGGACTAGGCGCGGAAGGCATGGGATCGGGGCCGGGTTCGGGACAACAGCAGCAGCAGCAGCAGCAGCAGCAGCAGCAGGGGGGCCTGTTGGGACTGGGGCTCGGGGGACATGGCGGCGCGGGGTCTTTGACGGATCCCGGGGGCGGTCTAGGCGATTTCGACTTTCCGGACTTTGGGGATCTGGACCCTGGCAGCCTGGAGCAGCAGCATCTGCTGGTCAACGCGGGGGATTTGTTGACTGACCCGGAGCTAGAGGTAGCTGCCGCGCACCACGTGCTGCAGCAGCAGCAACAGCAGCAGCAGGAGCAGGCCGAGGCGGCGGACCGCGCCAAGCGGAGGCGCGTCAAGGGCGACGCAGGGGATGACGGGGGTGCAGGGCCCGGCCGGCGGCCCTCGGGGGGCGGGGCGGGGGGCGGGGAGCAGCAAGGGGGCGCCAGCTCGTGACGGCGGTGGTGAGGCATACTGGGAAAGGCGGGGTGCTAGCATCGGCAGCGCGAGTCCTTCCTCGCCGGCGGTCCAGGAAGCCATCGCTTCGCTGGTAGACCTGGTGCTAGGTGCATCAACGGACGAGGATTCATCGTGTGTTGCTAAACGGGGTGTGGGCGTTGCGCCGCCATGGCTGGGCTGGGGGGGGGGGCGCGGCTGGTTTTGTTGCTTGTGTCAGGGTACGGGCGACGGCGCGTTGCTATGTTCCGTGGCAAGAGCACGTGGCGAGCGGGTCACGAGCACCTCCGGGTGCGTCGGTGAGGCACGTGCCCACCTGCAGGTCCGCGGCTTGCTGGTTGTCGGCTGCCGGGGGCTCTCCCCTCCCCTCGTCTGTCGCATGCCGCCACAGCTCACCACGTGTCCCATTTGATTGCTCTCCGGCGGTAGTTGGTTGCTGGTCTGCGCTTCTTGTAACGGTACGTTGTCATGGTTGTGCGTCGTACACTTAGTCAGGCTCCTGCGGTGCGTGCGTGTGTGCTGTGCGCGGGTTGGCCGTGAGTTCTTGCCTGGTCGCGCCTCCCCGGAGGTTGGCAGGCTGATTGTCTTGTCCCTGGTGCTTGGTGCTGTTTAGTGGGGGCTCCCCTGCGGACCCTCACCCCTGTAGCACCGTCACCATCACCAAGCGCCACAGCCCTGGCATTCGGGGCTTCTCGCTTCGGGACCTCGTTGACTGCTGCACTGTTGGTTGCCCGTAGCCTGTGGGCTAGCTGCGTTTTAAATAGCTGGCGCTGTGCGAGTGTTATTGCTTTCCACGGAATTTTGTTTCCACGCAACCGCATGAGTTTACGCGGGGGTGGGGAGGAGAGGCGATTTGGTTACGGAATGGCTGTACGGTAATATGAGGGCATCCAGTCAGACGGGCATGGCAGCTGGGGGCCCAATGGCACGGGAGGTACCAGGTCGCACGCAGCGCAGAAGTGGCGACCGTTGCATTTGCCTTCTTGGGACCGGACAGGGCGCTTATCGCATGCTGGCCGTGATAGGAGGCGTTAGTGAGAGCGCGGGTGATTGGTGCTGCCTGGTCAGCGCGCCTGCGCAAACTTGTGCATACGGGTGGCCCGAGCGTGTAACGTGCCATGGCGCCACTAGAGGGCATGGGCGTGCTGCGTATGCATTACGGGTAGCAACGGGGGCCGACGAGACGTGAATGAACGAGTACATGACATGCATTTGCGGCGTAGGCCTGGGGCAGAGCGTTTGCGGTGGGACTCGTTCGTTCGGCACGTGGCGAGGGACGGGAGTGCGGGTGGCTGGTTGCTGCCTCGCTGATGCTCGGGGAGCTCCATGTGCTCACGGTGCACGGACATTAGGCGAATGAAGGATAGGCATGTACGGTGTGCATATGAGTGCATACACCCTTGTATGTGACGCAAGTTGCCGATTGGTGGCGAGTGTCCAGGTATGACCCACGGGACGGGACGTCTGCACAAGGTGAGTCCCTTGGCTTGCAAGCGCCGCTCGTGGCAACGGCAACGGGATCTCCGCTGGGCAGTGCGTGCGGCAGACGGGCCTGCAGGTTGGGAAACTGGCTCATTGACTTCAGTAACACGATGAAGCTGTAACTGAGGGGGCCAGTACGATGTCGCTCGGGGCAGCAGCACACATCGATCCACATTTTACCTCATTTTTACATTACAGGGCCAGGGTACACCCGACATGTCTGCTTCCCAAAGCCCCAGCCGTCAAGCCGTGTGAAATAGTGGCTCTATGCTTACAAGCAATGTGAAGGTGTCTGGATCGGGAGCGCAGGGGACACCAGGTGGGAAGCAGGTGGGAAAGCTCCCCCTGGCTCCCCTGGTGGGAAGGCTCCCTCCTGCTCTCCTGCTGTTGGTACTCAGGGGCAAACTGCCAGAGCAGATGTGAGGCCGTGCGGTAGTGCAAGGGAGCATACAGGATCATGAGATGAGGCATGAGCGCAAGGAGGGGTAGGCCCGGATCATCCCCTTGTTTCCATGGCCTGCGCCAGGGGAGCCTACCTGGGAGCCTACCTGATCTCCCCTGGCCGAGCCCCGCGATACGCTTGCCGCTTGCACGGAACCCTCAACTGTGCGGCACTCCTGACTACACAGGAACCATATCATGCACATAAAGCACTATTCCCAAAATGCTATTGCGTATGCAAAGGGGCAGGTTGTTTACCCGCGACCCATGGGACGGCCAGCCCGCTTGGCCAGCACGCGTTCCGAGCCGCAAGCGGAGGACAACCGTGCCGGCGCAGGGGAAGGCCTTTAAGGTATAATAACGCTGTCAAGCTCACAAGAAGTATTGAAAGAAACTTATGAAAGCGGTTGATGGCCTAGGCGCACCAAAGAGGTACAAGGTGCGGCCGCAGGAGTTCGTTTGCAAGCAGCGCAAGTCCTGTCGTCGACCACCTCGGTGCCCTTTGGTCGCGCCGGGCCGCCATACCATCCACGGGTTATCTAACTGAAGACACGGCACACGGTCTCCAGAAGTGTGGGTGATTCACGCGTTTGCCCGTCTTGTGTCGACGGGACCTGACTGCGTTCACGCTCCGTAGGCTTCGCTTCGGCCTCCCGCTGTCTCAACCGAGATGTCCCCGATAACCCTACGCTGCCGCAAGCTAATACCAATGCTCTAAAAGATTCCTCAGGACTCATGGAACTGTGGGGCTGCACCGCGAGGAGAGAGCAGCTCAGCTGGCACCGTGAGGTGAAGGCGAGTTGATGCAGGTTGACGTTGCTGTGTGCAGGGGCTGTGTGTCCCAGTGACGCGCGGCAAGGGCACAAAACCATATCTCACTTCGGGTAACCCAGTTCAGCAGCGACATCAGTTGTTACTGGTTGTTACAATAGATCCTCGCTTGACTTTGCCCATGAGCGCGCGCGCCAGGAAGCAACAACGAGCACATCTACGGCTGGCCAAGCTCATCAGGTGCGTGGCATAAGGCCGCCCGTGTCGTACAACAATCCTGGGCCAGCGTATTGGAAACATTATTGCTCCAGCAGCAGTCTCCTTTCACACAATCCTCTAGCAAAATATCACTGCACGCTCCTGCCCTCCATGTGTCGGGCATGTATGCAACACCCCAGGACAGACCACACTGTGTATTAACTACACCAACTCGCAAAGTTACACATGAGCACAGCGTTACGCAACAGCGCCACACCTGATCTCAAGGCTCTAGGCAATATCACGACACGACAGGTACGAAGCCCAAGCCGCAGATGTTAAAAAAGAGGCGCCATAGTGCCGTATCCACCGCTGCAAAGCAGCCCTCCGTCAGCCTCCCAGTCCCACGCACGCGCTCTGTACTGACTGCACCACAGCGCCAGTCCGGTAGTCCCTCGAACGAACGCTACGCTACAAGTGTTGAGTAAAGGATTGATGAATGGTCCGTGTGAGGCACAACGCAACACCATACTCTACGCCCTTCCTGCACCTCACGCCGCGGGAACGTGCGCAGTCGCACTTCGGTACGGTGTGTCACAGACAACAGCCTTGGGTCCGGTCCGCACAGCGGGGACACCCCAAACGTGTACACCCGACTCCACACGTCCCAAGACCTCGCTCCACCCCTCGACTCCATGTCAGCCTTGCCTCATGTCAGAACCTCTCCTGAAGACACAAGGCCACTGTAGCAAACCCCCTCGTCCTCTCCCGTCGCACGACAGGAGCAACATGCCGTGCAATGTTGCAAGCCGTGCTCCCGGCCATGCGCTCAAAGCGCAACCCGCACGTCACCACGCGTCTCTACCTCCCAAACCCACCGTAATAACCTTCCTCCCAGCCTTGCCCCGCAGAAGGACGAAGGCGGTACCCGCTCAATGCCAAGTACAATCTCACAGCTCGTCTGGGCCCCCCGGTGGAGGGGCACCCTCCCCTCCGCAAGCCTCACCCGCACCCCTCGATTCGTAGAATACAAAGCCATAGTACAGAAACGAGATCTAGCTTCCCACAGACCTCCAGATAAGCTCTCCACACACCAATGGCAGGATACAAGCCGATGGTTGCCATGAGTGATGTTCATGGTCAGGCCAGCCGGCGCAACATCCCGTCCGTGAGTACAGTCCAAGATCAACCCCGCACATGACACGTCGCCCATGGCAAGCTTGTGCTCCGGGCAAGCCCACTCAAAGCCCTGCCAAAGCGCACAATTGGGTTCTATAGATCCGGAGCAGTGGCGTTTGGAACAGGGCAGAACAGTAGCAGGCACACGCACTCGGCACACACAAACGCACACGCGTCAACCCAAGGGGACACATGTGGGTTGTCGCGGCACCATCAAGGACAGGAGCTGAGGCTCCTGCTGTCCTCTAACATTGATGGCGCCAGGGAGACACTTCTTCGGGATCCGGGCATCCGGGGTAACGGTCCGAATGGATGCAAGCTGGCTGTTGCCCGAAGGCCCCAGCTGTGCGGCATGCGCAATCAGCACGCAGGCGACAAGACGACGCACAACGGGGCCCAAACCAGTGCAGGGCACACATCCGTATTCCAGACAAACAAGCAACTGCGTCTCAAGCCCTTAGTCTCACCTGACGCACACTCCTGACAGCACTGCACAAGTGAGCGTGCTGTCTGAGGGTCCTTTCAACGTGCAAACGCAGGTCAGTTGCATGCCGTCCACTCCTACTCACCAACTGCTTGCATGACTCACGGCGGGAAGCTACTCCCATTCCCGCCGCAGCCCACCACAATAGCATATCGAGGACCGCCTGTCACGGCTGTGCACATACCTTGTGAGGTCCACGATTGTGTTTTCAAGCTCAGCTCAGCTGCACAGCACATACCAGACTGGATCGACGTGCCAAACCCACAGCTGCTCACCGTCACACCTCAGCTGCTTCCCGAGGGAACTCACGCTCTGCGCCGCTGAGCGCACACAGCCCGCCCTCGCCCTCGTCCCGCTCAGCTTCACGATACAAGCTCCCACCGTCCCGCTGCCGCTCCTGCCGCTCCCGCACCGCCTCCTCCCTCCTCCCGCTCCCTACGCCACCTCGCACATCTCCCTGGCCTGGGCGAACCAGGGGTGCTCCAGAGCCGCCTCCGCGCTGAGCCGCCGAGAGGGGTCCTTCTCCAGCAGGCCGCACACCAGGTCCTTGAGCTCCTCGCTCACGCCCTTCCAGAGCTTGCCCGCAAACAGCACGGGCGAGTAGCGGATGGAGGCGTAGATGCTGTCCAGGTCCAGCTCCTCCAGGTCAGACACGGGCTCCAGCCAGAAGGGCAGGCGCGCGCAGATGAGCGTGTACAGCATCACGCCGAACGCCCACCTGAGGGGAAGGATGCGACGGCAACAGGGGGGAGGGGAGGGGTCAGGAGCAGGGTGGTGGGGGCACGGTGATAGCACCGCCGTGAAAACGGCGGGCATTGTAATGCTGAGGCCCCGTTGATCTGGTCTGGAGCTCTGTGCCTACTAGCCCCGCGCCCTGCCCCCACGCCAGCCCCCCAAACCCTGCACCCTTGGCTCGTGCTACATGCAAACGCGGCCGCCTGATCCACTTCAAAGCCAATCACTCTCTCCTCTCGCCTGCATGGACCTGGACACGGCGACTGCTCTGCGGGCTCTGGGCGCTTCATTGTGTGCCAACGCAGCCGCACTTGAGCTGCGGTATGTTGCAGCCAATGTAGCCCCATATCCCGCCCCAGATCCCGCCCATGGTCGCTAACCCCCTCCCCCCCCACCCAAGGCTGCTACCCATGCCCAGCTCACATGTCCGCCGGCAGGCCGTACGCTCCGCCAATAATCTCCGGCGCCACGAACAGCGGCGAGCCGCTCATGCCGCGCAGGGGGGTGCCGGGCACCACCAGCTGGCTGCAACCGAAGTCCACCACGCGCACGTTGAGGCAGCCGCCCTCGGAGCCGCAGGGGTACACGTCCTTCAGGATCACGTTGCCTGTTGGACGGACGGACACAGAAAGCAACAGGGTTTGATGTGGGTCGCGTGAGTTAAGGTGGACGACGTTGCGGACAAAGCAACTGGGGGTCAATGTGGGTCGCGCGAATGCAGATGGAAGACGTTGGGGAGGACAGGGTCGACGGGCGGCGATGTGGGTTGCGGCATGTGGCAGGCGGGAGGCGTTGGGATTGTGTGGTGTAGGGTTGCTATGCTTTTGGGTGGTGGCAGGCAAACATGAGCGCTCGCGCAATTGAACATGGCTGGTCAATTTGAGTCGCCGTGGTGTAGATGCATGCACGGGGTGCTGCTCGTTGTGGCTGTCCGGGCTGTGATGTGGGTCAAGCGGCTTACCGGGCTTGAGGTCGCCGTAGTAGATCGAGCCCTTGTGCAGGTCCGACAGGAAGCTCAGCACGCACCTAGAGGGTAGCAGGGAAGAAGGATTGGTCAAAGGGTATGCGTCTCGGCTGGGGGCGTTGTCGGCTGAGCACGGCGACCGGGCCTGGTACGTGCGTTTACCAGGAGCACCCCGGCAGTCAGCTGGGCAGGCGTTGCATAACGCATGCTACTCAAACGCCTGCCTCCCAGAGAATTATTCGTTTCAAAAGGAAACTGGTTGTGCTTGGGCCGACGTTATAGCTCAGGACAGGCCTGCGTAGCGCGTGAAGGGCCACTGTGGGGGGAACTCACCAAGCGACCTGCGACAGCTCCGCCTCTGAGAGAACGCCTCGCTTCTCCAGCAGGTCCTGGAGGCTCCCGCCATCGCACTTTTCCTGCACGATGTAGTAGTTGCCAGCGTCCTCTTCCACGGAGAGGAAACGGCACGCCTGTCGACTGGCCGCACATGCCCGCTTCCAGAGCGTTGCCTACAAGTACCACCCGATGAAGGGTGCCACATGAAGAGGGAATTAAGATCAGAAAATTGAGCATCACAGGTATTCGGGTGGGCTAGGGTTTCCCACTAGTATATGCGTAAAGGCATGGTTGAATTGAATGACCCTAAATCTGAGCCACTGCCCAGCTTCCCACCTCGCGATGAAGGGCTGAGCGTTGGTTGCGGCTAGCAGCGTGCTGTTTCGGCAGCACCTTGACCGCCACCTCCTCTCCAGTGGCGCGATTGACAGCACTATGGACGGTCCCGTAGGTACCCTGCGCATGTGCAATTATGGATAAGACAGTGATAGCATGCACATCTGGGCTAGTAGCCAGCCGGCAGGCCAATGCCCCCGCCGACCAAGGCCAGCCCGAAGGGCCACAATCGCGGCTCACCTGCCCGAGCGGAGCCCCCAGAGCATAGCGAGCAAGGAACGCCTCTGGCTCCTCATGCTTTGGGCTCACGAATGTGCTGAGAGGTGACGTTGGGGCGGTGAGAGTCGCTGCTGCGCCGGACACAACGGCTTTCCTTGGGGAACCGGCTCCATGCGAGGGCGAGCGCGGCGGGAGTAGACACACGGCCAGCGGTGGGGGCCGTTGAATACTAGGAGAGAATGAGTTTGTCCGTTGAGGCTGCAGCTTGCATGTTGCCATGGTCGCTTCAAGAGGTTGCAAGTATTCAGGACGCTTGCAAATATGTTAGGATCAACGAGTACGCAAGGTGTTTATATATAATGTAGTGGTTAGTGTGTTAGAGCAGCTTACACTTATAGCTGTAGGGCTATACTTCGCATGCGACGACTTGGCAATGACGCTGGAGGTCAAGTCCACCTCGGAGGTACGGTAGGCAAAAAGCGTTGCTGCGGACCCAGATGGCGGCAATCTTTAGGACGATACAATAAGCCAGGATCTACGCCACTAAGGTGCCTTGAGGATAACCGATGTCGCCCTCGAAGGTCATACTTGCAAACTACCTCGCTTCGGCCGCAGGTGGCTGCTGACGTCAGCCGAGGGGAACGGACGTCACTCTCAGCTCATCAGGAGTCTCCCCTGACACTGTGCTTTCCCTGCAAATCCTATGACTACGTTCGCGCTGAGTCAAGTTGTTTGCTGTGGCATCTGCCCTCCTTATTCGTCTTTCATGGACTTCTTATCATGGCTATTGGCAAATTGGCTGTTTGTGAGGGCTGCAAGGGAGCTGCCCTGGTCACGTGGTCAGGTGTGGAGGGAGGCGAACAGGGCTTTAAGGGGCAGTAGCACGGGAGCTTGCATGCTGATTAACCGGCTCTGACCGGATGCAACAGAGAGTCAGAGTCTCCACTGCAAAAGCACCCTGCCTTACAGGCGGACTGGTGTGCAGCAGACAGACAAGCGCCACGGACAGGTAGTTAACTCGCCCCCCTGATCCCAAGAGTCCGCGTCGAGGGATCGTGCCTGTGCCGTTAGTGCTCCGTCAAGGCAGCACCCGGCACACCTAAACACAGTACAAAATGCATATGGAATTCCAGGGTTATGTGCCACTACGCAACAGGACCATGCTAGAGCCGCGGGAAGCGTGGGCATGGCTTGCACAGCGGCGCTCGGCAGGGTGGGCGCTGAATGCCAACGACCTGCATGTGAGTCACAGCTACCTCTTCTACCCAATGTCATACCCGCCGCACATGCAGTGCTCAGAGACACAATGACCCATTCCAAGCTATTGAACCATTGCAATTTCCTCGGGTCACGAGGTCACACACTACCACACACTGTGCTACCGGAACACCCTCGTCCATCCCAGCGCTTTCACCGTCAAATCACGGCCTCGTGACTGTAAAGCAGGGCCGCAAGCGCATTCACCAGCACCACACTTCAGTATAAGCCATGCCGTTCTTGGTCGGAACTTGGTCCTGACACAAGCGTTTACATGTCCGCCTTCGGCCCCAGCGCATTCGCTAGCACCACATTACTGCATCCGTATGTTAACGCGCACCGGCGACGGCAGCTGTATGTACGTCACAGGGCCGCTGGGGCCGCCCCCTCCGCCCCCCGCCTCCTCCAGTGGGCTACCCGCCACACCGCCCCATGCACCCCCCTCTCCCCCACCAGCCGCAGCCGCCGCCCTGTCCCCCGGCGGCGGCGGCGTGAGCCTCTCAAAGCGCACCACCTTGCCCGCCTTGCCGCCTGCCCCAGCTCGATCGCCCAGAGGCACCACCATTGCGGCAGGTGTCTTAGCTTCCGCCAGCTGCTGCTGGTGGTGGTGCTGCTGCCCTGCCACGCTCGCAGCACCGCCATGCAGGCTACCAGTGGCGTAGGGCCGAGCAGCAGGTAGGGGCCCGCCGCCAGGGAAGGCATCAGCGTCGATGCTACCAGGGAAGCCCTGCGAGGGCCGCTGTTGTGGGAAGGAGAAGGAGCCCAGTCCGGGGGCTGAAGCGGGGTCCAGGGACGGGTCTCCCCTGCGCCGCATGGGCAGCACGTGGTGGGGTCCGCTGGGGGCGGCGGAGTCAGCTGTCGGGTGCGGCCATACCATCGCCGCGGCGGCGGAGGGCTGGGCGTCGGCAGCAGCATCCCCGGGCGCAGCAGCTGCTGCGGCAGACGGGGCCCCTGCAAGGCGGAGGAGCAGCAACCGTATCATGCATACTGCGTAGCACAGGACTTCGCGCGGCAGCGGTCCACATTACGAAGCACACGCTTGGGACGGGATTGCAACTTTTGCGGGTGACTTCCCGCAATTGCAGCAGCACCGCAACACCCGTCTCAAGCCGTTCTCTCCGGTGCCCGTCCTAATCCATCGTGATTTTGAGCCCTGGCAGCACCAATACTTATCCCCCACCACCTCGAAGGCCGAGACCGTGAGCGACCCTTTAATGTGGGCCGCCCCAGGGGGGGGGGGGGGTAGAAAATTAAGTTTTGGACACATATGCCAAGTTAGTTTCAGGAGGGCGCCC